>CM055118.1:825141221-826341221 GCA_029206835.1 Rana muscosa | reverse complement strand
GCTTCTGCGCATGTGCGGGCGTCCCAGCATGGTTAAAAGACACAGTACAAGTGTCAGCTGCATGCAAACAGAGCTAGCAACAAACAGTGGCACACAGAGGCGGTTGATGCAGGCATCCCCATAGAAAGGCACTTTAGTGGACACCAGCTGGTATATAGCAGCACCTGTGTTAGACTATTACCAGCAAAAATTGGTGTATGACGACGGGAATACCTCAGCTTTGTGCTTAAAGGATATGTCGTCCAGACGCTCCGGAAATAAATCTTCCAGGAAGCCAAAGGGGTCTCCATCGGGCTCTGAGGATATTGGGCATGCTTGCACTGCACCAATCTCCCCTGAGAATGCAGAGGTCAGTAGCCGTAGAAACCCCGCAGGAATGCCTGGTGCTGCGGCTGTCCCCAGTCCACCTGCTCCTGTATATATAACAGAGGAGGTTTTATCCTCAACTCTGGGAGGATTGGAAGAGAGATTAACAGCATTGATCGCTGCTTCCCTGTCACAGGAAAAGCGCGTCCGATCTCCGTCTCCTCCTTCAGAGTGCCTGTTAGTGGAGGAACAGCCCCACACAGAGATCGACCTACCTGAAGGGGATCAGGATGAGGTTGATTCACTTATAGAGGAATCAACAGTGGAAGAACCTTTCTCAGCTTCTCAGGCTGAAAGATTATGGGTTCAGTCTCTGACTAACATGGTCCGATCAGCATTTAAAATGCCTCTGGCGGAACCACCATCCACTACGGTTTCCTCGCTGGGGTCGCTAAAAGCTCCCCAGGCGGTCTGTTCCTTCCCAATCCACCCTTTATTAGAAGGGCTTATTTACCAGGATTGGGAGCATCCTGATAAAATATTTGCTCCCCCCAAGAGATTTCCGGTGATCTATCCCATGGAGGATAAGTTCATAAGAAAATGGAGGGTCCCTATAATGGACGCAGCCATCTCTTCTGTTAACAAATCACTGACATGTCCAGTAGATAATGTTCCAATGTTCAAAGACCCAATAGATAAAAAATTGGAGTCTTTACTAAAATCTGCTTTCTCTACAGCAAGTATGGTGACACAACCTGCGGTAGCAGCGATTGGAGTCTGCCAAGCAGTGAAAGATCAGTTGAAACAAGTCTTAAGGGACTTACCAGATCAGCAGGCTCATGCCCTAGCTGACCTGCCTAGAGCCTTGTGTTTTGCGGTGGACGCCATAAAGGATACAATCCAACAGGCCTCCCGCTTTAAGCTGTCTATAGTACATATGCGTAGGCTTCTGTGGCTCAAAAACTGGTCTGCTGAAGCTCCCTGTAAAAAACTGCTGGTTAGCTTCCCATTTCATGGAGAACGCTTATTTGGAGAAGATCTGGACAAATATATCCAGAAAATTTCTGCCGGTAAAAGTTCACTCTTACCGGTTAAGAACAAGGGTAGAAGTCCTTCTTTTAAGAGGCCTACCTCTCCAGTCCCGGGCACATCGGCTGTGAAGCAGTTCCGACGGCCTCCGCGGTCAAATTCAGGGGGCAGAAATCAGGGACAATCACAGGGTAACAAGAAGCCCTGGATCAAGAGAGGTACAAAACCTCCCCCTAAGGCATGAAGTATTGCCCCCGCTCAATCGGGTGGGGGGAAGACTTCAGTTGTTCACAGAGACCTGGCGGGACACCATCAGAGACAGATGGGTGCTCTCCGCAGTAAGTCTGGGATACAAGCTGGAGTTAAAAGGCACTCCTCCTGCCCAATTTATGAGGTCAAACGTGCCAAGAGATCCCCAAAAGAGAGGATCCCTCCTTCTGGCACTAGAACAACTATTGCTCCAAGGGGTAATCATGAAGGTTCCCCTGGAAGAAAGCGGATTCGGGTTTTACTCGAACCTTTTCACAGTCCCCAAACAAAATGGGGACGTGAGGCCCATATTAAATCTAAAAGGGCTAAACAAGTTCCTAAATATCAGGACCTTTCGGATGGAGTCGATCCGATCAGTGGCCACCGCCCTACAAGGGCAGGAATGGCTAGCCTCGATCGACATAAGGGATGCTTATCTGCATATTCCCATCTTTCCGGCCCATCAGAAATTTCTACGCTTTGCAGTAGAAGGGCGCCATTTTCAGTTCAGAGCCTTACCTTTCGGTCTGGCCACAGCACCACGAGTGTTCACAAAAATTCTGGCCCCATTATTGGCCAATCTAAGAACACAGGGTGTAACGATAATGGCATATCTAGACGACCTGCTACTAATAGACCACTCAGTGGAAAAGCTGGAAGTAGCTATTCACAAGACAATCGAGTATCTGGAATATCACGGTTGGATTATCAACCGGGACAAGTCAGCTCTAAGACCAGTCAAAAGTTTGGAATACTTAGGGCTAAGGCTGGATTCAAATCAGAGAAAGATTTTCTTACCTCCAGAGAAGGTGTCGTCTTTAAGAAATTTGACCCACTTAGTGGGTACAAAAAGAAAACCATCCATACGTCTCTGCATGAGGCTGCTGGGAAAGATGGTGGCTTCATTCGAAGCGGTACCCTACGGTCAATTCCATTCAAGGAATTTGCAAAGGGCCATACTGTCAGCCTGGAACAAAAAAGTTCAGGCTTTAGACTTACCAATGTCCCTGTCCCCTTCCGTTCGCAAGAGCCTCCATTGGTGGTTGGTGCCCCAGAATCTGGAAAGAGGGAAACCCTTCAGTCCGGTTTCTTGGAAGGTGGTCACTACAGATGACAGCCTCATCGGCTGGGGGGCAGTGCTGGAGCAATGGTCTCTCCAGGGCAGGTGGTCAGAAGCAGAAAAGGCCCTGCCCATCAATCTCTTAGAGATACGAGCAGCCCGGTATGCCCTAGTAGCATGGACATCCAAACTCCAGGGGTCCCCTGTCAGAATTCAATCAGACAATGCCACGGCAGTGGCATATATCAATCATCAGGGTGGCACCAAAAGTCGTGCAGCCCAGAAGGAAGCAAATTGCATCCTGGAGTGGGCAGAAAGATATGTCCCAGCCATATCTGCGGTTTTTCATCCCAGGAGTGGAAAATTGGAGAGCGGACTTTCTAAGTCGCCAACAATTATGCCCGGGGGAATGGTCTCTTCACCCCGAGGTTTTCCAGGCAATATGCCAGCGGTGGGGAACACCGGATGTAGATCTGCTAGCATCCAGATTCAACGCAAAGGTGGACAGGTTTGTGTCTCGCACAAGGGATCCCCTAGCTTGCGGCTCGGATGCCCTAGTGTTCCCTTGGGATCGGTTCAAGCTGATATATGCATTCCCACCGCCACAATTGTTACCGCGATTACTCCGCAGAATCAGGGTAGAAAAGAAACCAGTGATTCTGGTGGCTCCAGCGTGGCCCCGAAGGGCATGGTACGCGGAGATGGTAAAAATGTCAGTGAGGAGTCCTTGGACCCTCCCACTTCGTCCGGACCTGCTGTCGCAAGGACCGATATACCACCCTTCCTTACCAGCCCTAGGTTTGACGGCCTGGCTATTGAAGCCCACATTCTGAAAAAGAGAGGGCTCTCTAATTCTGTGGTATCTACCATGATCAATGCCAGGAAACCGGTATCCAGGCAGATCTATTATAGGATCTGGAAAGCGTACATTACGTGGTGTGAGACCAAGAAATGGCATCCACGTAAGTACATGATAGGGAGGATTCTGGACTTCCTACAGTGGGCTGTAGATAGGAAGCTGGCCTTGAGTACTATCAAGGGTCAGATTTCGGCCTTGTCAATATTTTTTCAAAGGCCCTTGGCTTCGCATTCACTAGTCAAAGCCTTTATACAAGGAGTGATGCGTATTAGCCCTCCGGTTAGTATTCCCATATGTCCTTGGGACTTAAACCTGGTTCTGTCGGTTCTACAGAAACAACCGTTTGAACCATTACAACACATTTCCTTGGTTCTTCTCACCAGGAAATTGGTTTTCTTAGTAGCCATTTGTTCGGCTAAAAGAGTGTCGGAATTAGCAGCTATGTCCTGTAAGGAGCCATATCTGGTTGTCCATAAGGACAGAGTAGTATTACGTCCTCATCCAGCCTTTCTTCCTAAGGTGGTATCGAGGTTTCATTTGAACCAAGATGTGGTTCTTCCTTCTTTTTTCCCCAAACCTATCTCAGTAGAGGAAAAGTTATTACATTCTTTGGATGTGGTAAGAGCAGTTAAAGCTTATCTAAAAGCCACTGCTCAGATTCGCAGAACGGATTCTTTGTTTGTTCTGCCGGAAGGCCCCAGAAGGGGTCAGGCAGCATCAAAATCTACTTTAGCCAAGTGGATTCGACAGGTCATAATACAAGCCTATGGCTTGAGAAAGAGACCGCCTCCGTTCAAAGTTAGGGCGCACTCCACAAGAGCGGTTGGAACTTCATGGGCAGTGCATCACCAGGCCTCCCTGGCTCAAGTATGTAAGGCCGCAACATGGTCTTCGGTACACACGTTTACTAGATTCTATCAGGTAGACGTTAGAAGTCAGGAGGATGTCGCCTTTGGGCGCAGTGTGTTGCAGGCCGCAAAAGATCCTCATGCCTGATGGCGCCCAGCTTATGTACCCCCCCCCTCATTTGGCATTGCTTTGGGACGTCCCATTAGTAATGACTAAGTCGCTCTGTGTCCCGTGATGTACGAAAAAGAAAAAGGGATTTTTATAACAGCTTACCTGTAAAATCCTTTTCTTGGAGTACATCACGGGACACAGAGCTCCCACCCCTCTTTTTGGGACACTTATTGCTTGGCTACAAAACTGAGGTGCTCCCGGGTGGGAGGGGCTTATATAGGGGAGGGTACTTCCGGTTTGGAATTGGCCAGTGCCAACACCTGAAGGTAAACTATATAACCCATTAGTAATGACTAAGTCGCTCTGTGTCCCGTGATGTACTCCAAGAAAAGGATTTTACAGGTAAGCTGTTATAAAAATCCCTTTTTCCGGTCCTGTTGATTCATAATCATTCGTAATTTTGCTAGACGGGATTTTTCGTGTTCGGACTCATTCGTATTTTTGCAAGCGACATTTTTCGTTGAATTTTTTGTTGCTTTATAATTCGTACTTTCGGTAGAGTACGTTGTTTTTCGTTGATTCTGGACACAACTCCTACTTTCGTAACTTTTTTTGGGTTCGTTGATTCGTAATTTTCCGTGTCTCTCTCACAACGACGCTGCCTATTATGCCTAATGTGCTTCGAATGGATTTGTACTTTTCTAAATACATAGCGGTTATTTGTAACGATTCGAAATCTCGTATTTTACTTTCGTTTTTTACATGCGGCTATAGGCTCCGCCCCTGTACACCATTTTGAGAGGGTTCAGCACGGTGAGGGAGAAGCAGAGAGCAGAGCAGAGTGAGTGTTATTGTGCTTCGAATGGATTTGAAATCTCGTATTTTACTTTCGTTTTTTCATGCGGCTATAGCCTCCGCCCCTGTACACCATTTTGAGAGGGAGTTCAGCATGGTGAGGGAGAAGCAGAGAGCAGAGTGAGTGTTATTGTGCTTCGAATGGATTCGTACATTCGTAACTTTTTTCATAACGAATTATGCCGAAGACCTTCGGGCATTCGCTATTTTGCGGTATAATTTATTTCGGATTCGGTTTTATTCGTAATTGCTCTGTTCGGAAATTCGAATGCTTCCGAATGTCCGAAAGTTGCTAAATTCGGACGAATTTTGATTCGTTACGAAACGAATTGCACAAGCCTATATGTCACCCTACGTGAGCCATTACTGGGCAGTACATTTATTGGATGATTGAAGTAAATGGTCAGTTGTGTATAATGGACTTTCCCAAAACAATTAATACTCTAAAACCTCTGTCAGTTTTGGGTAGTAATGTGGCAAAGCCAGGCTGTTATTATGGGCAAAATAAGCACATCATGGTACCTTAACAACTTCCCGCCGGGAGGGCGTACATGGACGCCCGGTTTTAGTAGTTATACCGGGCTGATGCCTGCACCTACAGGCATCCACGCAGTATTATTCTCTTCAGCCAGCGATTCCCTGCACCGTAAAAACAATCATAGTGGCAGTTCAGCCACTTGATGTCTCCTTTCTCCCGCCACCCTCCGTGTGATCCGCGAGCCGGAGAAGGAATCCACCAGCGCCGGAAGTTGATCATAGAGCATTTTGGGGAACAGATGGTCCCCGTCATCTCTATGACTCTCGGAGGCGCAGGCGCAACGTTATGACGTTACGCCCGGCCTGGCAGTTGTAAATACTGCCATATACACGGCTGGAAAGCCGAGATTGTCCTGTTTTCTTTTTTTACCTCATGCTTTCCAGCTTGGAGCAGAGATGCGGGGTCTTATTGACCCGCATCTCTCTCTAAAAGAGGACCCGTCATGCCATATTCCTATTACAAGGGATGTTTATATTCCTTGTAATAGGAATAAAAGTGATCAAAAAAATTTTTGGGAACGGGAAAGTGTAAAAACCAAAGAATGAAAATAAAATAAACAATAAAAAAAGAAAAAAGAAATTTAAAGTGCACCTGTCCCCTAGAGCTCGCACACAGAAGCGAGCGCATACATACGTCGTGCCCACATATGTAAATGGCATTCAAACCACACATGTGAGGAATCGCTGCGAACGTTAGAGTAAGAGCAATAGTTCTAGACTAAGACCTCCTCTGAAACTCTAAACAGGTAACCTGTAAAAAAAAATTAAAACATTGCCTATGGAAATTTTTGAGTACCAAAGTTTGGCGCCATTTCACGAGCGTGCGCAATTTCCAAGCGTGACATGTTAGGTATCTATTTACTCGGTGTAACATCATCTTTTACATTATACAAAAAAAATGGGCTAAGTTTAGTGTTTGTTTGTTTGTTTTTGGTATTTTATGTACAAATACCATGTGACATAAAAAGTTGCAATGAGCGCTATTTTATTCCCTAGGGTCTCTGCTAAAAAAAACATATATAATGTTTGGAGGTTCTGAGTAATTTTCTACCCAAAAATATTATGATTTTTACATGTAGGAGCGAACTGCCAGAATTGGCCCGGGTGGGAAGTGGTTAAAAAACCCAGTCACCAGTTTTAATAAAATTGCAGGGAAAAGTGCGGAAACAATCAGGATTGTAAATTGCTGTCTGATTTTTTTCATAAATGAATGTACTAGAAAATATTACGACTCCAGGATGAGTCAATTCCCTAGTATACCCCACTTCCCCCATTGCATGAAATAGCCCTCTACTCCTCTAGGAGTGTGTAACTAGTCTCTGTGCTGGCCCAGCTACTCCGCAAGTCCCTTCACCTTCCTACATAACCTTTTATGAAGTTGCTGGGGGAGGAAAGAAGTGGAATACTACAGAGTGTCAGTTGAGTAACAGCTCTGTGTCTGCTAGGGCTGCTGACATTACATAAAAAATGGCAGAGCATGGTAGCAGTTTCAGGATTTTTGGATGTCTACAGAAGGGAGGCTTTTACAGGTATATAACATGCATATAATCTTATGAGAAGATTTTTGTTGAAATTAAAGCTCTGGCAACAGGGTCTCTTTAAGGATTTGTCCATGCCATGTCTATTGAACTGAATTTTTCTGCACATCATGCACGTATGGTGTGAACAGGGAACATAGAAAAGTATTGTTGAAGACTGATTTGTTCTTTTAGCTTTTATTTCAGATTTCATTGTACAGCTCGTCTACATTTTCTATTCAATGCTTGCAACATGCTGAAAATTTCCATTTATGTCTCTAAAGTCAATGAAGCTGGATAAAAGAAACCCCAAGCAATTACCCAAGATACACTTTGTAACATAGTGCTGTCATTATTGACTGTTTCTGATTAAAAAGATTCCAAAAAGCCCTTTCAGGGAAAAGTAAAATATATAGATGTGTCTGTCTATATGTCATGTGCGTAAATGTATTGTTGTTTATAATCTATCTCCAGCTAAAACTTTTTTTTTACATTTTGGATTCAGCAGGGAAGGCTTAGTATACAGGTCCTTCTCAAAAAATTAGCATATTGTGATAAAGTTCATTATTTTCTGTAATGTACTGATAAACATTAGACTTTCATATATTTTAGATTCATTACATACAACTGTAGTAGTTCAAGCCTTTTCTTGTTTTAATATTGATGATTTTGGCATACAGCTCATGAAAACCCAAAAATCCTATCTCAAAAAATTAGCATATCATGAAAAGGTTCTCTAAACGAGCTATTAACCTAATCATCTGAATCAACTAATTAACTCTAAACACCTGCAAAAGATTCCTGAGGCTTTTAAAAACTCCCAGCCTGGTTCATTACTCAAAACCGCAATCATGGGTAAGACTGCCGACCTGACTTCTGTCTAGAAGGCCATCATTGACACCCTCAAGCAAGAGGGTAAGACACAGAAAGAAATTTCTGAACGAATAGGCTGTTCCCAGAGTGCTGTATCAAGGCACCTCAGTGGGAAGTCTGTGGGAAGGAAAAAGTGTGGCAGAAAACGCTGCACAACGAGAAGAGGTGACCGGACCCTGAAGAAGATTGTGGAGAAGGACCGATTCCAGACCTTGGAGGACCTGCGGAAGCAGTGGACTGAGTCTGGAGTAGAAACATCCAGAGCCACCGTGAACAGGCGTGTGCAGGAAATGGGCTACAGGTGCCGCATTCCCCAGGTCAAGCCACTTTTGAACCAGAAACAGCGGCAGAAGCGCCTGACCTGGGCTACAGAGAAGCAGCACTGGACTGTTGCTCAGTGGTCCAAAGTACATTCGGAAATCAAGGTGCCAGAGTCTGGAGGAAGACTGGGGAGAGGGAAATGCCAAAATGCCTGAAGTCCAGTGTCAAGTACCCACAGTCAGTGATGGTCTGGGGTGCCATGTCAGCTGCTGGTGTTGGTCCACTGTGTTTTATCAAGGGCAGGGTCAATGCAGCTAGCTATCAGGAGATTTTGGAGCACTTCATGCTTCCATCTGCTGAAAAGCTTTATGGAGATGAAGATTTCATTTTTCAGCACGACCTGGCACCTGCTCACAGTGCCAAAACCACTGGTAAATGGTTTACTGACCATGGTATTACTGTGCTCAATTGGCCTGCCAACTCTCCTGACCTGAACCCCATAGAGAATCTGTGGGATATTGGGAAGAGAAAGTTGAGAGACGCAAGACCCAACACTCTGGATGAGCTTAAGGCCACTATCGAAGCATCCTGGGCCTCCATAACACCTCAGCAGTGCCACAGGCTGGTTGCCTCCATGCCACGCCGCATTGAAGCAGTCATTTCTGCAAAAGGATTCCCGACCAAGTATTGAGTGCATAACTGAACATAATTATTTGAAGGTTGACTTTTTTTGTATTAAAAACACTTTTCTTTTATTGGTCGGATGAAATATGCTAATTTTTTGAGATAGGATTTTGGGGTTTTCATGAGCTGTATGCCAAAATCATCAATATTAAAACAAGAAAAGGCTTGAACTACTTCAGTTGTGTGTAATGAATCTAAAATATATGAAAGTCTAATGTTTATCAGTACATTACAGAAAATAATGAACTTTATCACAATATGCTAATTTTTTGAGAAGGACCTGTATATATTTACTCTTTTTGTTGTTTTGGGTTCTGGGTCAATGCTGTCACCAGCAGGGTGGATTTGATTTAAATCAAGTCGATTTAAATCAAGATTTAAATTATGATTTAAAACACTAGTAAAAAGGCTTGATTTAAATCAACTTGATTTAAATCATAATTTTTAACCACTTTCCGCCTGGCCTATAGCAGAATGACGGCCGGGTGGTGGTTCAGTTATCCTGACAGGGCGCCATATGACGATCGGTGATGCGGCGTGTCAGTCTGACACACTGCTACAGCGTTCTCGGTAAAGAGCCTCCATGTGCAATCAGGGCTGATCACAATGTAAACAGGAAGAGCCATTGATCGGCTTTTCCTAACTTGCATCTGACAGACGCGAGTAGAGGAGAACCAATCGGTTGCTCTCTTGACAGGGGGAGTCTGTGCTGATTGTTTATCAGCGCAGCCCCCCCTCGGATGCCGACCAGGACCACCAGGATTCCGCCAGGACCACCAGGGATGGCCACCATACTGGACCACCAGGTATGCCACCCTAGACCACCAGGGAAATGCCAATCAGTGCCCAGGCAGCTGACAATCAGTGCCCATCCCCAACGCCTGCCAGTGTCAGCCCCATCAGTGATGCCTATCAGTGCCCCATATCAGTGCCCATCAGTGCCACATATCAATGCCCATCAGTTTCCAGGAGTCCCGCCTATAAGTGCCCAGCAGTGCCATCCATAAGTACCCATCAGTGCAGCCTTTCAGTGCCCATCATTGTCGCCTATTAGTGCCCATCAGTGCCCACCAGTGCCACCCATGAGTGCCCATCAGTGCCGCCTATCAATGCCCATCAGTGCTGCATATCAGTGCCACCCATCAGTGCCGCCTACCAGTGCCGCCTATCAGTGCCCATCAGTGCCACCTAATTTGTGCCACCTCATCGGTCCTGCCTTATCAGTGCCCGTCAGTGCCGCCTTATCAGTGCCCATCAGTGAAGGAGAAAACTTACTTATTTACAAACTTTTATAACAGAAACAAAAGAAAAACTTTTTTTTTTTCGATCTTTTTTTATTTGTTTAGCAAAAAATAAAAACCGCAGAGGTGATCAAATACCACCAAAAGAAAGCTCTATTTGTGGGAACAAAATGATAAAAATTATGTTTGGGTACAGTGTAGCATGACCGCGCAATTGTCATTTAAGCTGAAAGCTGAAAATTGGCTTGGGCAGGAAGGGGGTGTAAGTGCCTGGTATTGAAGTGCTTAAAGAGCAACTGTTATCTCTGTCCTGCAGCTGCTCCTCCTCTGACCCGCTGTTGACTCTTCGACAATCCCATTCCCTTTAATGGGATGGCTTGTGATGCATGTGCAGTGACACAACAAGGTGAGGAACGTGGCGGCAGCAGGTAAGTGGATGCCCGCTAACAGGTGCCGCCATGATGGATCTGAAATGACAGGTGCTCTTTAAATGTAAGGACTCATTCTTGCTGGTAGTTAAAATCTTTAATATTTGCAAACAAAATGAAGGTTTCCTATTTAGAATAATAAGCTGTCAGGTTAGTAAAACAGCAATATCGGAACCGATTCAATCATACAGTTTGTAGTGTATGTAGATTTGCAAAACAATGGGATAAAGGATGATTCCTGAACTTTGGTTTATCTCATAGTTACTGTGAAATTGTGTGAATGCATCAATGCAGTGCATGTTATATCAGCTTGGATTCATTGAATGAGTTTACCAAAAATGTAAATATTGCATAATATACAGCCTCATGCTACATGCTAAGCCCCATTTCCTGCTGAATAAACAAAATGATTAATGTATCTTTTTTTTAATAAAATTCTTTTTATTGAAAAAACTTTTTTTAGACATGACACACAACACATAAACGATTAGGCACAACACGAAGTTAAACAATTAATGTATCTTAAATAGAAAACTATCTTTAGATAGATTTTTACTCCAAAAGCATTTTATTAAAATAAATTTACTAAAAATCCCAAAAATCAATTTAAATAAAAAAAAATGATTTGATATTTTTTTTTTAAATCATTGATTTTTATCCACCCCGGTCACCAGGACAGAAAGCGAGGGGAAATGTCCAAAAGGGATGCAGACAGCACAAAAAAAAGTTTATTTTGAGTAAGATGGGGAATTTGGAACTCCCGTTGCTGTGTCCGCTACTGATTTTCCCCTACTGTCTGTCTGGTAACAACTTTGTCACTAGCACCAAGAGTGTGGAAAATCTCCCATCTTTGGAAGTTGAGTAACTTGTGAAAATTTGTATTTTATTGGGATATTATGTGATAGACCAACACAAAGTGGCACATAATTGTGAAGTGGAAGGAAAATGATAAATGATTTTCCAATTTTTTTTTTACAAATAAATATCTGAAAAGTGTGGCGTGCATTTGTATTTAGCCCCCTTTACTCTGATACCCCTAACTAAAATCTAGTGAAACCAATTGCCTTCAGAAGTCACCTAATTCATAAATAGAGTCCACCTGTGTGTAATTTAATCTCAGTATAAATACAGCTGTTCTGTGAAGCCCTCAGAGGTTTGTTAGAGAACCTTAGTGAACAAACAGAATCATGAAGGTCAAGTAACACACTAGACAGGTCAGGGATAATGTTGTGGAGAAGTTTAAAGCAGGATTGGGATTTATAAACAAAATATCCCAAGCTTTGAACATCCCACGGAGCACTGTTCAATCCATCATCTGAAAATGGAAAGAGTATGGCAAAACTGCAATCCTACTAAGACATGGCTGTCCACCTAAACTGATGGGCTGGGCAAGGAGAGCATTAATCAAAAAAGTAGCCAAGAGGCCCATGGTAACTCTAAAGGAGCTGCAAAGATCCACAGTTGAGGTGGGAGAATCTGTCCACAGGACAACTATTCATTGTGCACTCCACAAATCTGGCCTTTATGGAAGAGTGGCAAGAAGAAAGCCATTGTTGAAAGAAAGCCATAAGAAGTCCCTTTTGCAGTTTGCGAGAAGCCATGTGGGGGACACAGCAAACATGTGGAAGAAGGTGCTCTGGTCAGATGATACCAAAATTTAACTTTTTGGTCTAAAAGCAAAACGCTATGTGTGGTGGAAAAGTAACACTGCACATCACCCTGAACACACCATCCCCACCATGAAACATGGTGGTGGCAGCATCATGTTGTGGCGATGCTTTTCTTTAGCAGGGACAGCGAAGCTGATCAGAGTTGATGGGAAGATGGATGGAGCCAAATACAGGGCAACCTTAGAAGAAAACCTGTAAAGCCTTGTACACACGATCAGATTTTCTATTGGGATAAACTCAGACGTATTTTTCCGTCGGAATTCCATTTAAGCTGTCTTGCATACACACTGTCACACCAAATTCCGACCGTCAAGAACGCGGTGACGTACAACACTACGACGAGCCGAGAAAATTTAAGTTCAATGCTTCTGAGCATGCGTGGTTTTTTCTCCATCAAAGTTCCCTACAGACGAACGGAATTCCTATAGAAATGTTTTCCATCGAAAAAAACAGAACATGTTCTCTTTCTAAATTCTGACGGAAATAAGTCCCATGGGTCGGAATATCCGATGAAAAAATTCCGTCTGACTTTTTCCATCTGAAATTCCGATCGTGTGTACAAGGCATTAGAGTCTGCAAAAGACTTGAGACTGGGCTGGAGGTTCACCTTCCAGCAGGACAATGACCCTAAACATACAGCCAGAGCTACAATGGAATGGTTTAGATCAAAGCAGATTCATGTGTTAGAATAACCCATTCAAAGTCCAGACCTGAATCCAATTGAGAATCTGTGGCAAGACTTGAAAATTGCTGTTCACAGACGCTCTCCATCCAATCTGACAGAACTTGAGCTATTTTGCAAAGAAGAATGGGCAAAAATGACACTCTCTAGATGTGCAAAGGGGGTACAGACATACCCAAAAAGACTTGCAGCTGTAATTGCAGCAAAATGTTGGTTTTACAAAGTATTGATTCAGGTGGCTGAATACAACTGCACACCACATTTTTCAGATATTTATTTGTAAAAAAAAATTGAAAACCATTTATCATTTCTTTCCACTTCGCAATTATGGGCCACTTTGTGTTGGTCTATCACATAAAATCTCAATAAAATACATTTAGGTTTTTGGTTGTAACATGACAAAATGTGGAAAATTTCAAGGGGTAGGAATACTGTTTCAAGGCATTGTACTCACAAAATAACCTTTAATTAGCTCTGTATGGGAATCCCATGTGCATGAACCTAAAGGATAGAATCTTATAGAATAATCTCTGCTTCTTTACTTTATTTGGATATTTCTATTATTTTGCCACAGATGCAAGGTATTCCCTATGGCTATCCCTAGCATAGCCATAGCAACTAATAAGGGTCATCCCTTCATGCCTCTAATGTAGTATGGGAAAAGTTTTAGTGGTTAGCATGCCTTACATGGGCTACCACAAAGGGACTTAATAAATAGACAAACACATTCATAAGTACAAATATATTTATTAAAATATTTTCTTTGGATTACAAATGGCCACGGTGTATCCAAGGGGTAACCTCATAATAATTTATTTAAAATAAATATGTGAAGCCATCCTGGCTAATAACTAAAATTAAGATTAAACGGTGTCCATCCAGACATGCTGGACAACTACACCCCCACTGGACAACACCATGACTTCAAGGATAGGGAGGGAGGGTGGGCGTCTTGGTCCGGTCTAAACGGTCTGCGGAGCCCCTCACACAGCTTCTTTATAAAAGCTCCTTCCGCGCGGGCTTTTTCACTTGCCGCAGACCAACCAATCAGCTGTCACTACAGTTAACCAATCCCACGGCTGTTGCTGCCCAGGGAAACTGCTACCTTTTATGAAAACCTGCAAAATAAAGCACAAACAAATCTGCAGCCCCCCTTTGAGCTCTCCCATGTTGGTCCAGCATATTGCTAAGACCTTTCATGGGCTAGCACAAAGGGACTTAATAAATAAACAAACACATTCATAAGTACAAATATATTTATTTAAATATTTTCTTTGGATTACAAATTGGTGTATCCAAGGGGTAACCTCATAATAATGTATTTAAAATAAATATGTAAAGCCATCCTGGCTAATAACTAAAATTAAGATTAAACGGTGTCCATCCAGACATGCTGGACAACTACACCCCACCGGCTGAAGGCCAGCAGAGAAGCTACTGGCTGAAGCCCCCCCCAAACACCGCGGCCGACTCAATTAAAGTTTGTAATCCCATACAGAAAATATCTAGGCCTATAGGAGATAGATGGACTGAATCGTTCCGGAATAAACCTGGAATGAAACCTTCCAGCTCTGAGTGCTGGTAAGAGACACCGCCAGACCCCTGTAGAAAGCTGTGGATTGTTCTATTAAGCCGTCTTCTAATCCTATCTACGTAGAAAAGATTACTAGCGGGGGACCACACCAATCTAGGGATCATTTCTGGAAAAGGCCAAAATAGAAGAAGGAAACAATAGCTTTATAGAAACAAAATCTCTCTTCATTTCACATAAGAGATCCTATGTCCTAACTTTCCCTAAATCATTAGCCCCTGCATGAATAATTATAACTTGAGGGGCAGGCCAAACGCCGGATAAATAGATCAAATGCTCTCTTAAGTCCCGCCATCTTAAACCGCGGACACCTGACCACAAAACTAAATAAGAGTTGACATCCAGACCTAGGTTGGCTGAGTAGTTCCTGTTTCCGGCATGTTGAGCAGCCCAGAAAACGACGGAATGACCCACTATCCAAATAATATTTTTGGCAACATCTCAAAAAGAAAATCATCATATTAATAGATCAGGACAGACATATATCTTATACCTATCACTCTCCCAACGACCCACTTTTTTCATAATTTCAGATGAAAGACCCAATGCCTCGGCTGTAGTGGCTGCCCCAATCCGAAATGAATGTGAAGAAAAGCAAAAACCAGATAGGTTTAAACCTTTCAGAGAGGAAGCCAGTACAGCCGAAAATTGATACCGTGTGAGGGAGGACAGGTCTTGATGGATAAAAAATGAATCAGAAGAAGACGGTCTTACCGCCATATACCTGGAAACATGTTGTACTGGACAAATAACCGGGTTAGAGGAGTTAGACAACGAAAACCATAGGCCCTTAGCGCCAGGACGAGATTTTGACCTAGACAGGAAGATGTTAAGAGATCCGTCATCTATTACAACATGGTGAAAACGCAAAAAGGCCAACGACCTCCTATTTGCTGCTGTAAATTCACCAAGCCTCATGGCACCAAAAAAGGCTATCGAAAAAACAGCTCTAAACAGAAGAAGTTTGAATTCTGAAAAACAAATTTCCTCTAAAACTCTTAACAGATCAACCAACAGAGAGGCCGATATGGGACGGCGATTATCTAGAGCAGGTCTGGATCTCCGAAGACCTTTAAGTACCTGACTAACTTGAAAGAAAGATGTTAGAGACGGGGAACCTGAAAACTTCAGAAAGAAAGATATTCCTGCTAAAGTCCTGCTTATGGAGGCTGGACTTAAATTTGACTGAATTAGTGAAGATAAAAAGGACAAAGAAGTATAAGAGGTCACAACTAAAGGGTCCAAACCTGACTCCGTACAAAAAGAAGACCATCTGTACCAAGAAAAGAGATAATCCGACCAGGTCTTCTGAGAAACCGAATTTCTGAGATTCGTGAGAATCAATTCCAAATTAAGCCCAAGAGGAAATTTGGGCAAGGAATTCCATGCAGGTCCGCCTCCGGCGCCAAGTCCTGAAATCTCTCGAACTGCGAACGAGACAAAGCGTCAGCAATGTTATTGCGCACACCTGCTATATGAGCTGCTTTTATCCAGATATTATATCGCATACAATGCAAGACCAGAAAACGCAATAGATTAATTACTGGTACAGACTTGGAGGATAAGGAATTAACTGCAAAGAAAACACCCTTATTATCAGAATGAACCAACACTCTACGATTCGCAAAAACCTCTTTCCAAATAACAACTGACACTATAACCGGAAATAATTTTAAGAGGACCAGGTTCTGGAAAATATCCTGATGTAACCAATCCCGGTGCCATAATTCAGCGCACCAGTGGCCATCCAAAAATGCTCTGAAACCAATAGCACCCGAAGCATCAGTGAAGAAATTTAAATGATAGTTAGATACAAAATCCTAGTTGCCAAATGGTATTACCGTTAAAATCACACAAAAAGGCATCCCAGACCTTAAGATCTTCTTTAATGTTTTAGAAAGACAAACATGGGAGTACGGGTTCTTCAAACCTCTGATAGCTAGAGAAAACCTGCGGGAAAATACCCTGGCCATAGGGATTATTCTGGCCGCAAAAGCGAAGAGTCCCAACAACGACTGTGCTTCTTTCAGCAAAACTTTCCGTTTTGACAGGAATATAGAGATCATAAGTCTCATTTTCTGTAACTTGTGAACAGGGAGTCTAAACTCCATTGATGAAGAATCAATTATGATTCCCAAAAATTCAATGGACGTAGAAGGAAGCACTGTTTTTTCCGAAGCCAGAGGGACTCCAAAATGATCACAGATGGAGAAGAATGTCTGCAAATATTTAAGGCAAACCGACGAGCTAGGAGGGCCGACAAACAAAAAATCGTCTAGATAATGCAAAAACCCCCCATTAGGATGAACTTCTGACAATACCCAGTGCAAAAAGGTAGAAAAAGTTTCAAAATAAAAGCAGGACAATGAAAACCCCATTGGCATGCATTTATCAAAGAAAGATTTATCTTGGAAATGGAAGCCTAATGAATTAAATCCTTGAGGATGGACTGGGAGTAGCCGAAAGGCAGACTTGATGTCTGCTTTAGCTAGCAAAGAACCACCACCATGTTGTCGCAAAATAACCAACGCACTGTCAAAAGAAGAGTAGCAGACTGGGGCCTCCACCTCGGAGACCTCATCATTTAATGAAGAGTCCAATGGATAAAATAGATGGTGTATTAGGCGATAACAACCTTTCTCCTTTTTTGGGACTATCCCCAAAGGTGAGAGCCTAAAGTTGTGAAATGGGGGAGACGTAAAAGGGCCTGCTACCCTGCCTTCAGCCAATTCCTTGGAAACGTTTTCTTGGACTACTGAGGTATGCAATGAGACCGATTTCAGATTATTGACCATAGAACAGCCAGGTCCTCTGAAAGTAGGGACCAAAAAACCATCCCTAAAACCTTCAGTGAGCAGAGTTGCCATCTTGCGATCGGGGGTAGCGATCTAACCAAGGAAGCATTCTTGGCAGGCTCACTGGTGTCAGAGCTTTTTGCACCAGAATCCCTGGCATGTGTTTGAAAAGGTGTTGAGGTGGGTTTACGAAAACACCTGATAGCTGAATAGTTGCCATTACAGTGAGAGCACTCATGCCTATATCTGCAGTTAGTAAGGAATTTACATTGTCCTTCATTGAAGGCGAAGCAAAAACCTTTGCGAAGGGTAGATTGCTGGTTGGAAACTATCCTGGGAGCGAATTGAGGCTTTGGAGGCAACATCAAATTCAGCCATAAGCCTACATCTTTAGATCCCCAGTGTAGAGAGGGATGTACTGCCAATTTCTGGCGAAAGTTTTCATCATACGCGTACCAGGCAGAACCGCCAAAATGGCGAAAAGCTTCTGAAATGATATCTACATGCTGGAACAAGCCAGAACATTTGACAGGGAAGCGTTCACCCATTACAGCTGCAAAGATGCAAAAGGCCTGAAGCCAGTTTTGAAATGTTTTGTGAATAGCTCTTCTCCTATCCTCTTCAGACCTATCACCTGACTGCTTGTCATTTTTGACCAAGAAATCTTTTGAAGCTGGAAGCAGAGATAATAGATCTATGAATTCACCCCTCCAAATTTTTTCTTTCACTGATTTTGATAAGTGAAATCCCAAAGGTGATAATATACAAGGGAGGGGCTCTTTAAAAGAGGATTCACCAACCAAAGTGGCTGATGGTCTGAGAGGCAAAGCGTAGGTAACAGGCTGTAAAGGGTTAACATTGCTAGTGTTAGGTAATAGAGCCGTATCCATATCCTGCAAGGGCTGATCACTTAGGCCTTGCCACACAGAACCAACTTCAGCATAATTCAAATCACCTAAAGCACCATATGAATGTGCTCCTGCATGTAACTTGTTTAAATCATGCATATAACTACAGCCAGCACCAGTGACCTGTGCTCCCTTATGCTCTCTGGCAACCTTAGTAGTAGACTGAACAAAATCTTGTTCACCAGGGACTTGGCCCAATAACTCATTCATAACAGCCAAACTTGTTTTAGCACCAGAGACCTGTGCTCCCTGACCAATAACAGCACCATGTGAATGTGCCCCTATACTTTCTTGAAAACATTAGACAGTGAAGTAAATAATGCTGACATGTCAGCCATTGATACAGAACACTGCTCACCTTCTGTTGTCTGCCCACTGCTGGCTGCCTCTGAGGGAAGCTGAGTGGCACCTCTTCTCCTCACAGGACCAACTTGTTGCGGTCCCGACCCGCCGGCTCTCTCCTTGTCAGGTATCTGAGGAGAAGCAACTGTCCGCTTCTTCTTTGCTCTACCCGGCTGTTGGCGCGGCCCGCTGTTCACCAGTGCTGGGGATGCGAGGGCCGCCTCCGCAGGCGAAGCTGGACCGTGACCTTCCTCCAGACACCGCAGAAGCCACTCCTCACCGCCCTGTCCCTCCGCCTTCTCTAATAAGCGGCATAAGAGGGACTCGCGATTCCCAGGAGAACGGCGCTTCATGCTGCGTCTTGGTCTGGTCTAAACGGTCTGCGGAGCCCCTCACACAGCTTCTTTATATAAGCTCCTTCCGCGCAGGCTTTTTCACTTGCCGTAGACCAACCAGTCAGCTGTCACTACAGTTAACCAATCCCATGGCTGTTGCTGCCCAGGGAAACTGCTACCTTTTATGAAAACCTGCAAAATAAAGCACAAACAAATCTGCAGCCCCCCTTTGAGCTCTCCCATGTTGGTCCAGCATATTGCTAAGACCTTTCAGGAGCAGATACTTGTAAGGCCTATTATTTTCATAATAAATATATAAGGTGGCTTGCAAAAGGCTGTGTATTGGTATCAAGAGCACAAATCCCTGACCCACTTCTTCCTGCTAGAACAACACTCTTGCTTGAAGCCATAACCCTCCGCCATATTGTGCCCATCCCCATGCCAAAGGTCTCCCCATGACATTCTCAGCAATTAGCCTTTGTATCCCAAAGAACGAAACGTCTGCCGTTGGATAAGAAAGTTGCTGCATTTCTCTAATGTTACTTCAAGATGGCATTTACAGTCACATCACATATGCTGCGTACACACAATCTTTTTTAATGTCATTGAAAAAACAATGTTTTTCTCGACGTGATTCTTCTCGAAGCCTGCCTTGCCTACACACTATCATGAAAAAAAATGCTTGAGCAAAGCGCAGTGACATACGAAATGTACTATGGCGCCACCCTTTGGGCTGCTTTTACTAATCCTTGTGTTTGTAAAATTTGGTGAGAGACGATTCGCGCTTTTCAGCCTTGTGCTCTTCAGTCCGTTACAGCGTGACGAATGTGCTATCTCCATTACAAACGCTAGTTTTACCAGAATGAGCGCTCCCGTCTCATCACTTGCTTCTGAGCATGCACGTTTTTTTCACGTCGGTAAAGCCTACACACGGCCGTTTTTCATGACGAGAAAAACGACGACGTGAAAAACGACGAGAAAAATTAGAGCATGTTCCAAATTTTTAATGGCCATTTTTCACGTCGTGAAAAATGCTCTAAGGCCCACACACGATCGTTTTTAATGACCAAATTAAAAAATGTAATTTATCTTGTCATGAAAAACGGTCGTGTGTACGCGGCAATAGACATACTATCTGGGGTGACTTGACAGTGCTTTGTCAATCACATAAAGTGGACGTCCTGCAACAGTCACATGTGAAAGCATCACACAGTACTGTACACCTCTAATAAGCCATCTGCCCTTACTTAGTCTCTCTCCTTTACAGGGTCATTAGTACGTACACACGGTCGGAATTTCCGATGGAAAAAGTCAGATGAGAGCTTTTCGTCTGATATTCCGACCATGTGTATGCCCCATCGGAAAATCACTTTGTCTGTATGCAATTCCGACGCACTAAAAACCATGCATGCTCAGAATCAAGTCGACGCATGCCCGGAAGCATTGAACTTAATTTTTCTCGGCTCGTCGTAGTGTAGTACGTCACCGCGTTTTTGACGGTCGGAATTCGGTGTGACCGTGTGTATGCAAGCCAAGCTTGAGCGGAATTCCGTCGGAAAAACCATGCGATTGTGTGTACGCGGCATTAGGCTATCTGTATTCAGCTCACCACTTTTTGCATGTAGTTCCTAAGACAGGATCAGTGCAGCTTACCTTTGCTTTAGTACACTTCTCCCAGGTTCTCCAGGGGGATAGACTCACTTCAGGGAACACTTGGCCTGGCCTAAAGGGTCTTTTGCGACCCACTCTAGCCTCCATCACCATAAGAGACAAGATGACTACAGCCAGCCCTTCTGAGTGCAGAACTACCTTACTCTGTCCTCCAGCTCTGTCCAGGGCCACCACTTACCCTACCAGCATGCAGATGTAGTTAGCTATGTGTAACTCAAGAATAAAAAAACCTGAATTTAGCTCAACCACCTCCACACTAGACAAGACAAAAAACTCTCACAGCCCATCTCAATAAGGCAAAAAGTTTAATAGTATGAAAAAGTTAGAGAAAGCTACATGTAAAAACACACATATGACAAAACACATACATTGCTAAAAGAATGTGACCACCTATATAGTTGTGTTGTAAAACCATAGGTGCTATTATGTTGTATGCATTATGGTAGTGGGCAAAATTGTCCTGTGAGGTAAAGAATTAAAGATGTACTGTTTGATTGCTTTCACCACTGCCATCAGTCCGTGTTCATTTGGAGTTGTGATTTTGGTGCAACATCCTTGTTTTCTGTGGATCATTTTTAATTCTTTACCTCACAGGACAATTTTGCCCACTACCAGGGTGTATTATTCCATCAATGTCTCTTCCTCCAAGTAGCTTAGTGATTATATAGAGGACATTATATATAATGCATACAACATAATAGCACCTATGGTTTTACAACACAACTATATGGCCTCATGCCCACAGGCGTTTTTTCAGCCGCGTTTTTGAGCGTTTTTTACAGCTTAAAAACGCCTGTCCATGTTAGTCTATAGCTTCATGCCCACCTAGGCGTTTTTGAGCTGTAAAGAGCATAGGCGTTTGTAAGCTGTAAAAAAAACCCAGGGCCAGTGCGTTCCTCAGCGTCAGAACTAGGCAGGAAAAAACGCGAGCGTCAAAAAACGCGCAAAAACGCGCACTAACGCGCAAAAAACGCGCACTAACGCGCGGTCGCGTTTTTAGCTCCGACGTTTTTTTTTTTTTTTTTCAAAAAAAAAAAAAAAAATATTTACAATAACATGGACAGGCGTTTTTAAGCTGCAAAAAACGCTCAAAAACGCAGCTGTAAAAACGCCAGTGGGCATGAGGCCTATAGGTGGTCACATTCTTTTAGCAATGTATGTGTTTTGTCATATGTGTGTTTTTACATGTAGCTTTCTATAACTTATTCATACTATTACACTTTTTGCCTTATTGGGATGTACGGTGAGCTGTGAGAGTTTTTTGTCTTGTCTAGTATGGAGGTTGTTGAGCTAAATTCAGTTTTTTTTTATTGTTGAGTAACACATATACAGGGCCGCCATCAGGGGGGTACAGCCGTCACAAGTGTAAGGGGCTCCGGGGTCCGAGGGGCCCGCCCGGGCCAGAAGAAGGCAGGACGGGTGGAGGGGAGCCGTGTTGTGCATTACAGAAACGATCTTGCAGCTCCTGCTGTTCTCGAGTCACTGAGCTCAGACATAGAGCTCTTTACTGCCACCTCTGGCTACTATGTATATGTGCACCCTTCGTGTGATCTGTACTGTGCTTCTCAGCAACATGTCATTTTGTGAAAACGATTTGGACAGGTAGGAAGATCTTCTTTACAAGGGGGGGCTGTTTGTGTACAGGGAGGGGCCAGAGCCTTGTGTGTTTACAGGTTTGTGTATGCAATGGTGTATTTTGGTTTACTAATGTAGCGCCCACTCCTTTTAGGGGTGCTATATACCCAAATTTAGGGGGCTGGTCTGAGTTAGTAGTTAGGCTCAGACCGTTCTCATTGATAGGTTGTGCTACTTTATTTCTCCAGGTGGTATACTGGTGTGCAGTTCCCTGTGGCCTGTAGGTGGCACTGCCATGACAGGTCAGGGTTGAACCATCAGTATTAGTGCTGTGCCTTAGGGTGTCCTCTCTCGTCAGCGGTACAGTGGGCGTAGTTGGCCTGCTGTGCATGCTGGGAGAGGATACATAAGGGGAAGACGCCGCCTGGGAGGGGTCGCTCTCTGGAGTTCGTGAGAGGAGCCCGAGTCCAGGTGCGTGGCGCCCGGCCCTCCAGGCCATGGGGCCGCGTGCGCATCAGTCCAAGGCACCTTTAGCCCTGGGGCTGCAACTTCAGCACTGGGCCCAGCACCTATAGCTGGAGCCCACTTCTGGGAAGAAGAGTCCCAGGGTGTCCCTTGCGAGGGAGCCCGCTTCTAAGAAGAGGAGGCCGGGGGAGGACCTTTCTGAAGGACCGGTGAGAGTTCACAGTGAAGGAAGGGGCCCGGTAACTTTCTGGAGGGATTCATCTATCCACCAAGGGACTAGTAATGTGCTGTTGCTGGCACCTGTTATTGTTTTGCAAAAGCTGAGAAGTTGGGGACATGATAGATTTTGTGGCAGAGAGTCTCCCGATCGTATCTAGGAAAGAACCTAATTAAGCGTCTGAGCATCACTTCGGCTGCTAGGATCCACTTTTACAGGAGACTATCCGGGTGAGCTGAACCCACTCTGGGATAGAGTGGTGATTGTAGTATCTACTTGTGCCTGGACCTACCTCCCAAAACCTTGCTGTCCTGTCTCTTATCCACCCTTTCCTATCTGCTGAACATAAAGAAAAATAAACGCGAGGTTGGAGTTTAGAGTGGTGTGGGGAAAACAGGGACTTGTCCCTATATCCTAGGAGATGAAAACCAACTGATGGAGAACCTAGCTGTGGGACCCAAATACATGACACCGCTCAACCTCCTCAAACAGGAGGGTATGGGCATATAGTACGGTGTGCCCTTTTCCTGCAAGTGAGCCAAAGGTAGGAAAAAGGGTCTGTGTGCTACACGTGGGGGCTCGTCTGGGATTCTGCAGCTATACCCCCCCCCCAGAAGTTGGACTTTGTTCCCCCGTGTGGTTCCGTGGAGGTCGGCCATTTTGGTGAATTTTGAACTGCGCCACTGATGAGAGTAATGGAGGTACAGGCCTAAACTGTATTTCTGGCTGCATAGTTCGTGGGCGTGTCTCAACAAGAAAAGCCTGCAAGCTGCGTGCAACAAGAAGAAAGGGGGAGGAGCCCCGACATCGTGAGTTGCACGTGGTGACCTTGGCGCTAAGTGGACAGTGTGTTTTGGAATAGTGAGTGAGCAACATGTCTGCTGTCCCATGGAGTTCGGTTTCTGCTTCCACCATGGACGTTGCCTCACTGGCTGCCCCTCTGACAGATAAGGGGATTCGGTTGAAGCCTCGGGGCCGCTTTGCACTGTACACGTGCTGAGATGCGGAGGCCTTGGGGATGGTCTGTCCCGCGTGCCAGGGACTGGTGGTGCACCTTCGGCCCTTCGGGAGATGTACTAAATGTGGAGAGTTCCTCTTTGAGGTGGATCAGCCCACGGAAAAGCCCCCGGCCTACCGGGTGAATTGCTTAACAGGCGCCACCACTCTAGAGGAGGAAACCTGCGTTTCCACAACCACCCACACGCGCACCACTGTGACTGAGAAGGAAGTCAAGCTCCAGATTCCGGTTACTGTGGACCAGGAGACGAAGAAGCCGGCTGATGCTGTCTCTGTTGCTACCGAGACTTCCCTTCCACCTCCCAAGCGGAAGGTGGGCTACGTGAAGGCCTCCCGCGGCCGCAGTCGAGGTACACCCCAGCGCCTACCCGAACTGGAGCTTCAACCCGAAGGGACCTCCAGGAGATCCACGGCAGGTGACGGTAAGGAGGCTAGGGGCATGACAGTGAAAAGTTTGCCGGGGAAAGGGAAGAGGCTCAGTGTCCGTACTATAGGGGACGCTTGGGTGCCTGACCCGCGGGAACTTTTGGGAGACAGTGAGTCTATGTCAACTAAAAACTACCCGCCAGCGGAGGAGTATGACACCTACGATTTGGAGTCGTCTTCCGACGTGGGAGATGATTTTGAGGTGGATGAACTGTTTGCCAGGAAGGGATGGGACAAAACCCTGTTGTCCGCACCCCGAAGCATTAGACAGGGATCGCCCATGGATTCTGGGGAAACTGCACCCCCGGGTGGAGGCCCTCATGTGAGAAAGGAGATGTTCCCGTGCCTGCATTGTCCGCACCCGCATTGCCAGCGCCTGCTGCTGTGGCTGAACATGTGCCACTGCGGGCCCCTTTGCCAAAATTGAGGCAGTGAAAGTGCGTAGGTCCCCGGATGCCCTTGTTTTACTGGGTGCAGGAGACTGTGCAACCCTTCCTCCTCTTTCGAGACTGCATCGGCTCTTTAATAAGAGAGTGGCCGTAGAATACGGCTGGGAATACCCCTATGTTCCAAGGGACCTATTGTTTGAGGTCGAAGCATATTGTGAGGGGTGGTATGCAGACTTTGTTTGGAACCACCTAAAAGTGCCTAACGCCCGCAGATACTTTGTGTGCTCTGCTGCTATGACTGAACGATTTAAAGGATGCAAACAGGAATGGAATTATGGCCGACACATACATGCGGATCGGGTGGTCATTTGTAACAAGGAGCGAGAAGATGCCTTGTACTCTGTAGAGACCTTTGATACAAAATGGAAACTCCTTGTTTTACCAGATCCTCGCTTCTACATTTAAAGAGAAGACTGTTTTTTTTCTTTGTCTTCTGGAAGTTTATTCCGTTGGGAACTTAAGGACTTTGCCCTTCACTGCTTGGGGTAATCTGCTCTGCCGAGAGTCAGGAGAGCTGTTGCTGTTTCTCTCCGCTTACAGCACCGCAAGAGAACTGAACTTTGGGGTAGATGTAGCTAGGTTCACCGTTGAGATCATCGTGTTTAAAATGGGGAATGTATGACAGTGGTACCTTACCATGTTAGGTAGTGTCAAGTGCTATGACGGTCGCACTACCACCCAGTGGCGGTGATTTGCAGGACTTCTTTTTTATTTTTTATTTTGTTATGAATCTCCCTTGGGGAACGTTATTACATATGCTAGGCCTAGTATATGCAACTTTAGTTGAAGGGAGTCATCTTTTCTCGGAAAGATGATTCACTTCGTGCACATACAAATATCGGTAGGATGTTTATTTGTTCTGTGTGTTTTCTCTCACTCTGCAGGTGGACTACTAGCAACTGCCGGAGAATGGGTGGAATAGTTAGTCTAGAGGGGTGGGATTGATAATGTATTATGCTATGTGAATGTGACATTGAGTATGGGATGTCCATGTTTGTGTTCTTGTTAATCCTTCCTTCATCTCTTTTATTCATGTCCCTTCCCCATTATGTTGGTTCCGGCACAAGGATTTCAAATTTATACATAGTTTGGAAATAAATCTGCGTTGGCTCAGGCTTGATAAGCGTGGGTTTATCCCAGACACTGGGGACAGTGTCTCCTTTCGAGGGGGGTGTATGTAGCACCCACCCCTTTTAGGGGTGCTATATACCCAAATTTAGGGGGCTGGTCTGAGTTAGTAGTTAGGCTCAGACCGTTCTAATTGATAGGTTGTGCTACTTTATTTCTCCAGGTGGTATACTGGTGTGCAGTTCCCTGTGGCCTATAGGTGGCACTGCCATGACAGGTCAGGGTTGAACCATCAGTAATAGTGCTGTGCCTTAGGGTGTCCTCTCTTGGCAGCGGTACAGTGGGCGTGGTTGGCCTGCCGGGCATGCTGGGAGAGGATACATAAGGGGCAGATGCCGCCTGGGAGGGGTCGCTCTCTGGAGTTCGTGAGAGGAGCCCGAGTCCAGGTGTGTGGCACCCGGCCCTCCAGGCCATGGGGCCGCATGCACATCAGTTCCAGGCACCTTTAGCCCTGGGGTTGCAACTTCAGCACTGGGCCCAGCACCTTTAGCTGGAGCCCACTTCTGGGAAGAGGAATCCCAGGGTGTCCCTTGCGAGGGAGCCCGCTTCTAAGAAGAGGAGGCCGGGGAGGACCTTTCTGAAGGACCGGTGAGAGTTCACGGTGAAGGAAGGGGCCCGGTAACTTTCTGGAGGGGTTCATCTATCCACCAAGGGCCTAGTAATGTGCTGTTGCTGGCACCTGTCCTTGTATTGCAAAAGCTGAGAAGTTCGGGACATGATAGATTCTGTGGCAGAGAGTCTCCCGATCGTATCTAGGAAAGAACCTAATTAAGCGTCCGAGCATCACTTCGGCTGCTAGGATCCACTTTTACAGGAGACTATCCGGGTGAGCTGAACCCACTCTGGGATAGAGTGGTGATTGTAGTATCTACTTGTGCCTGGACCTACCTCCCAAAACCTTGCTGTCCTGTCTCTTATCCACCCTTTCCTATCTGCTGAACATAAAGAAAAATAAACTCAACATTGGAGTTTAGAGTGGTGTGGACATTGGAATTACTTGGGGGAAAACAGAGACTTGTCCCTATATCCTAGGAGATGAGAACCAACTGAAGGAGAACCTAGCTGTGGGACCCAAATACATGACACCGCTCAACCTCCTCAAACAGGAGGGTACGGGCATATATTACGGTGTGCCCTTTTCCTGCAAAAGGTAGGAAAAAGGGTCTGTATGCTACACTAAAATCAGGCGCCCCCCTCCATCTAAAATTGTCCCACCCCTTTCTTCTGAAGTGGCTATTTGGAACTCCTGGTGGCTGCATGTGGCCCCTGGTGGCTGTGCGGGTTCCCTGGTCCCTGTGTGGGGTTCATGAGTGGGGTCTCTGGTGGCCGTGCGGGGTCCCTGGTCGCTGTGCGGGGTCCCTGGTGGCTGTGCGGGTTCCCTGGTCCCTGTGCGGGGTCTCTGGTGGCTGTGCGGGGTCCCTGGTCCCTGTGCGGGGTCTCTGGTGGCTGTGCGGGGTCCCTGGTCCCTGTGTGGCATCTCTGGTGGCTGTGCGGTGTCTCTGGTGGCTGTGCCGGGTCCCTGGTCCCTGTGCGGGGTCTCTGGTGGCTGTGCGGAGTCCCTGGTCCCTGTGAGGGGTCCCTGTGTGGGGTCTCTGGTGGCTGTGCGGTGTCCCTGGTCCCTGTGCGGGGTCTCTGTGAGGGGTCTCTGGTGGCTGTGCGGGGTCCCTGGTCCCTGTGCAGGGTCTCTGGTGGCTGTGCTCCTGGTCCCTGTGCGGGGTCTCTGGTGGCTGTGCTGTGTCCCTGGTCCCTGTGCGGGGTCTCTGGTGGCTGTGCGGGTCCTTGGTGGCTGTGCGGGGTCCCTGGTCCCTGTGCGGGATCTCTGGTGGCTATGCGGGGTCCCTGTGCGGCATCTCTGATGGCTATGCGGGGTCCCTGTGCGGGGTCTCTGGTGGCTGTGCGGGTTCCCTGGTCCCTGTGTGGGGTCTCTGGTGGCTGTGCAGCGTCCCTGTGCGGGGTCCCCGGTCCCTGGGCAGGGTCTCTGGTGGCTGTGCGGGGTCCCTGTGCGGGGTCTCTGGTGGCTGTGTGGGGTCCCTGTGCAGGGTTTCTGGTGGCTGTGTGGGTTCCCTGGTCCCTGTGCAGAGTCCCTGTGCGGGGTCTCTGGTGGTTGTGCAGTGTCTGTGGTCCCTGTGCGGGGGCCCTGTGTGGGGTCTCTGGTGGCTGTGCTGGTTCCCGGGTCCTTGGTGGTTGTGCGGGGTCCTTGGTCCCTGTTCGGGGTCCCTGGTGGCTGTGCGGGGTCCCTAGTGGCTGTTCGGGTCCCTGGTGGCTGTGCGGGTGCCTGGTGACTGTGCGGGTCCCTGGTGGCTGTGCAGGGTCCCTGGCAGTTGTGCGGGGTCCTTGGTGGCTGCGCAGGGCCCCTGGTGGCTGTGCAAGGTCCCTGGTCCCTGTGCGGGGTCCTGGGTCCTTGGTGGCTGTGCGGGGTCTCTGGTGGCTGTGCGGGGTCCCTGGTGGCTGTGTGGGGTCCCTATGGTTGTGCAGGGTCCCTGGTGGTTGTGCGGGGTCCCTGGTGGTTGTGCGGGGTCCCTGGTGGTTGTGCGGGGTCCCTGGTGGCTGTGCAGGGTTTGGGTTGGAGAACCCCAACACACAGGTAGGTGACACACCCTGCATGGGGCAGGCACAGATGACAGTTAACTGTTCAAGTGAGGGGAGGTGTAGTGGAGAGCCCAGTCTGAGGAGGAGGTTGACAATGATGTTGGGTGTCTGTGCACTCGGTGTTGACTTGGCTGTGTCCACAGATCACTCACCTCTCCTAGGACATGGTGTCTCCGCTGACACACATACGAGCAGCAGAAACAGGAGAGTGGAGGGAGATCAGAGCGTGCACTCTTCTCTGAGCGGGCGGCGTCCCTGATTAGAGCCGCTCTCTCTCCGGCTGACAGGAGAAAGGGAAGGGGGGCGAGCGGGGAAAATACACAGACAGCCCCCAGCTCTCCTCTCCCCTATCTCCCCTATCACAGCGCCACTTCCGAGTTCTCTGGCAAATGGAGCAGCGCTGTCACCGAGCACTGATGAGCACAGCTGTTGACTGCATGCGGGTACTTTTTTTTGTGTGGGGGGGGGTTTGCTGCCCCTCGCAAAGTGCCGCCCTAGGCCAAAACACAGCACTGTGTGTATGTGAGGGGCCGTCATATATATATATATACACAGTGGGTACGGAAAGTATTCAGACCCCCTTACATTTAATCACTCTTTGTTATATTGCAGCCATTTGCTAAAATCATTTAACTTCATTTTTTTCCTCATAAGGCCTCATGCCCACGGACGTTTTAAAAAACGGGCTGTAAAGCTAGTACAGACGCCAGGAAAAAAGCTGCGTTTTTAACGCAATTTTTTTCCCGCGTTTTGCATTGAATTTAATGCACATTTCCCCGCGCTAGCTTTCAGCCGCGTTTTTCTTTCTCTATTCCAAATCAATGGTTAGCTATGGGAGCCCATTGATTTGAATAGACCCTTTGGTCTGGTATGGATCTTGAGGGGAACCCCCATACCAAAGAAAAAATGGCGTGGGAGTTCCCCCCAGGATCCATACCAGACCCTTATCCGAGCATACAGCCCGGCGGTCACGAAGGGGGGGAGAGCGAGCGCCCCCCCACCTCCTGAACCGTACCAGGCCGCATGCCCTCAACATGGGGGGGTGGGTGCTTTGCGGCCCCACCACCCCAAAGCACCTTGTCCCCATGTTGATGGGGACAAGGGCCTCTTCCCGACAACCCTGGCCGTTGGTTGTTGGGGTCTGCGGGCGCGGGGCTTATCGGAATCTGGGAGCCCCTTTTAATAAGGGGCCCCCCAGATCCCGCCCCCCCACCCTATGTGAATGAGTATGGGGTACATCGTACCCCTACCCATTCACCTGGGGGAAAAGTGTAAATAAAAAAACACACTAGACAGATTTTTAAAGTAATTTATTAGGTAGCTCCGGGGGTCTTCTTTTGACTTCTGTTGTCTCCTACCGACTTTGGGGTCTTCTACCGACTTCGGGGGTCTTCTACCGACTTCAGGGGTCTTCTACTGACTTCGCGTGTCTTCTTTCGACTTCTCCGCTCTCTCCGGTTCCTCTCCGGTGCTTTCTGCCTTCTGCCGGGCACCTCCGCTATCTTCTGCCCGCTCTTTTGCTAGCGGGGGCCCGGTCTTCATTGTCGTCTTCTTCCCTCTTCTTTTCTGGAGATGTTGACACTACGAGGTCTGCCGCTGTAATGCTGTGTGCCCGGCGCGCAACCACTTATATAGGCATGGGGCGTGGTCACTGGGTGATGTCACCCGGTGACCCCGCCCCCTTATGACGTTGCAGTCCCATCATGCCCCAGGACTGCAACGTCATAAGGGGGCGGGGTCACATAACTCGGTGACCACGCCTGTGCTTAGGGTCATTGTCTTGTTGGAAGGCTTCGGCCCAGTCTGAGGTCCTGAGCACTCTGGAGAAGGTTTTCTTCCAGGATATCCCTGTACTTGGCCGCATTCATCTTTCCCTCGATTGCAACAAGTCGTCCTGTCCCTGCAGCTGAAAAACAACCCCACAGCATGATGCTGCCACCACCATGCTTCACTGTTGGGACTGTATTGGACAGGTGATGAGCAGTGCCTGGTTTTCTCCACACATACCGCTTAGAATTAAGGCCAAAAAGTTCTATATTGGTCTCATCAGACCAGAGAATATTATTTCTCACCATCTTGGAGTCCTTCAGGTGTTTTTTTAGCAAACTCCATGCAGGCTTTTATGTGTCTTGCACTGAGGAGAGGCTTCCGTCGGGCCACTCTGCCATAAAGCTCCGACTGGTGGAGGGCTGCAGTGATGGTTGACTTTCTACAACTTTTTTCCATCTCTCGACTGCATCTCTGGAGCTCAGCCACAGTGATCTTTGGGTTCTTCTTTACCTCTCTCACCAAGGCTCTTCTCCCCCGATAGCTCAGTTTGGCCAGACGGCCAGCTCTAGGAAGGGTTCTGGTCATCCCAAACATCTTCCATTTAAGGATTATGGAGGCCACTGTGCTCTTAGGAACCTTAAGTGCACCAGAAATTTTCTCGTAACCTTGGCCAGATCTGTGCCTTGCCACAATTCTGTCTCTGAATTCTTCAGGCAGTTCCTTTGACCTCATGATTCTCATTTGCTCTGACATGCACTGTGAGCTGTAAGGTCTTATATAGACAGGTGTGTGCCTTTCCTAATCAAGTCCAATCAGTATAATCAAACACAGCTGGACTCAAATGAAGGTGTAGAACCATCTCAAGGATGATCAGAAGAAATGGACAGCACCTGAGTTAAATATATGAGTGTCACAGCAAAGGGTGTCAATACTTAGGACCATGTGACATTTCAGTTTTTCTTTTTTAATAAATCTGCAAAAATGTCAACAATTCTGTGTTTTTCTGTCAATATGGGGTGCTGTGTGTACATTAATGAGGAAAAAAAAACGAACTTAAAGCGGCGCTCCGCCGGAAAAAAAAATATTAAAAGCCAGCAGCTACAGCTACAGCAGCTGCTGGCTTTTAATATTTGGACACTTACCTGTCCTGGAGTCCAGCGACGTCCGCAGCAGAGGACGAGCGATCGCTCGTCGCTCTGCTGCTCCCTCCGCCATCCTCGCTGAGGGAACCAGGAAGTGAAGCCCTGCGGCTTCATGCCCGGTTCCCTACGGTGCATGCGCGAGTCGCGCTGCGCCATTCTGATTCGTCCTCCTGTGTTCTGGGAGCCGAGTGTCTTCCAGAACACTACGGGAAGTCTGGGGGAAGTGACGTCACTCCCGCAGATTCCCAGAGAGAGGACTCCCGGATGTGGGTGAAAATACCTGTCTTAGACAGGTATCTTCACCCCCCTCCCCCATGAAAGGTGTCAATTGTGACACCGGAGGGGGGGAGGAATCCGATCAGCACAAGTCAAAATTTAGGGTGGAGCTCCACTTTAAATGATTTTAGCAAATGGCTGCAATATAACAAAGAGTGAAAAATGTAAAGGGGTCTGAATACTTTCTGTATCCACTGTATATAGAGGTGTGTGTGTGTGGGGGGGGGGGGGGGGGCTGGCATATATACAGGTGTGTGTGTGTTTGGGGGGGGGGGCTGACATATATACAGGTGTGTGTGGGGGGCTGGCATATATACAGGTGTGTGTGTGTTTTGGAGGGCTGGCATATATACAGGTGGCCGGTGAGCAGATTTGAAAGAATGTTGGTGGTCAGGCTGGGGGGGGGGGGGGGCCAGGCCCAAAGCTGTGTAAGGGGCCCAAAAATTTCTGATGGCTGCCCTGCACATACAGTCAGGTCCATAAATATTGGGACATCGACACAATTCTAATCTTTTTGGCTCTATACACCACCATAATGGATTTGAAATTAAACGAACAAGATCTGCTTTAACTGCAGACTTTCAGCTTTAATTTGAGGGTATTTTCATCCAAATCAGGTGAACGGTGTAGGAATTACAACAGTTTGTATATGTGCCTCCCACTTTTTAAGCAACCAAAAGTAATGGGACAATTGGCTGCTCAGCTGTTCCATGGCCAGGTATGTGTTATTCCCTTTGCTGTCACAATGTAGTGTATACGATTTCCTATCATTTGTGCCAGGTCTTGCCATAAAGAGTTAATCCAGCTCTGAGCAATCCTCTTTTATTGTTCAGTGAGATAAAACGGAAAAACAGAGAAAAACCTTTGTCCGTTCCGCCCCCTTGCTTTGAGTGACAGGTTATTGACATATCTCGTGCACTAGCTTTAGACAGGCATTATTTTTTAATTCCCACCCCCACTCCTTTTCTGAAGTCATGTGGTTACTTTTCTGGATTTTGACTGGATGTTAGTGATCATAGCAGAAGGAATACACAGGAGAAAATGCATGTTGACAAGGGGAGTGTAGAGGCGGGCGGGGAGTCTACTGACATCACGACTCCACTCACCGAGCTCCAGACAACAGATCCACCCACAGAATCTGCAGTTTTTCAGTTCTTATAACAGACAGAGGGGAGACATTTGACAGATAAGGATACATGCAGGAGGCGTGTATATCCTTATAGATCAGCACTATGGTAGTAGAAAGGATGAGAGTGGGTTTACATCCACTTTAAGTGATAGAATCCACGCTCTTCGGCGATGGAAAATACAACCAATTAAGTGATGTCCACCACCAATAAGCCAAAGGGATCTGCTTACCAGAGCCCCGTGGTCCCTTATTACAGAGGACCCAGGGAAGCTTTAGAGTATGAATACTGCTGGGCTGTATGACTCCAAGGACCCACCGCACCGTTAGTCCGCACACTCCAAGGTGATGGATACCAAATGTTGTGGATGAGATATAGAGAAACAAAATGCCTCGGATAGTGTAAAACCTCATAGCTTTAATATACTTTTTAAAAAAACATATTGCACTTACAATTTAGCAGTGACAGAAATGCCTATAGCCTGCTGCGCCAGCTGGACGCAAGCAGGCAGACCCGTCCGTCTAGGAGATACGAGCAGTGAGGGAAGGTGACGTCAGCGCATCGCTCGTTCCACCCATGTAGGCCCCTCACCGCGGGCTCTTCTCCTGAACCTCGCTGTTTGCGCACAACACCCGGCAGTGACTGTGCAGCCTGACTCCAAATGACGTCACCCGCCCATAGCCATAGAAACCCAGCACAACACAGGCTAGCCTGTCAATTTATCGACTTGTGTACAACCAGCTAGCCCATACATGGATGGAAGTTCGGTCAGTCACTGCTTAACCACTAGCCTACCGCCCGCCGTCAAATGACGATGAGGCTCTTGTTCTGGGCGGACGTCATATGACGTCTTCGCCTTCCCACCGCGTCACTGGGGCGATGTCCGCCGGGCACCCGCGATTGCCCAGTAACTGAGTAGGACTGTGGATCTGTGTGTGTAACAGTGTTGCCAACCCCCTGAAGTGAAATTTACTGGCAAGGATGCCAAAATTTCTGTACGGCACCAATTTCTTACTGGCAAAAATAATGAAGATTACTGGCAGAGCCGGATTTTTTACTGATGCTGCAAAAAAGTACCTAAAATTACGGTTTTTAGTACTAAACAGTGCAAATATCAATATTTCAACTATAAACACACAGCTAATGCTAATATCAATGTGTTTAAGTTAAACAAAAGTAAAAAAACATATTTCTCAATTCACATGAAGGTTAGGTTACTATAACCCAGCCAGCACAGAGTTCCCTCTTACATCAGAGTCTGCAGGATGCCCCCTTACAGTGCAAGGGAACTCTTATGTAAAGGGGAACGCTGCAGATCATGATGTAAGGGGGAACTCTGATGTGGAGGGGGGCTCTGGTGAATAGAGACCACCTTCCACAGAGTGAATACACTAAGGTAAGGGGGGGTACTAATATAAGGGGGAAACCTTTATTATTGTATTCATTCACCTCCTTACATCAGTGACCCCCCCCCCTCAGAATGGCCTGGCGGCACTGTCACTTACCTCCTCTCGGGTGCACAGTGTGGGGCTCAGTCAGACGGCTCCAGCTTGGTGGCTCTGATCTCCTCTTCCCAGTCCACACGTCTGTTTCTTCCTGGGCCGTAACCCCCATCCCGGCGGCACTCCCACTCTCTTGACTCCTTTCTAGGATCCCCTCAGAGACTGTAGACATGACAAGAGATGGTCAGAGGCTGCGGACACACGATACAGGAGGGGGACAGAGGCTGCGGACACACGATACAGGAGGGGGACAGAGACTGCAGACACACTACAGAAGGGGGACAGAGGCTGCGGACACACTACAGGAGGGGGACAGAGGCTGCGGACACACTACAGGAGAGGGACAGAGGCTGCGGACATAATACAGGAGAGGGACAGAGGCTGCGGACATACTACAGGAGGGGGACAGAGGCTGCGGACATACTACAGGAGGGGGACAGAGGCTGCGAACATGATGGTGCCCTCCTCACCCCCTTACAGTAGCCTCCTCCTCTGTCCACCACCATATAACTTCTGCACATCATCAGTGTGCTGTGTCCTCCTCCTGTGCCCCTTTCACCACTCCACAGGTCAGGGCAGCACTGTGCTGCCCTGACCTGTGAAGAGGTGAAAGGGACACAGGAACCAGAGGAGGATACAGCACACTGATGACGCTGTCCCCTTGTATCCCCCCTGTTTCACTGACCTTGAGTCCGTCCTCCTCACCCCTGGCTGGGCCCTGTCAGTGCTCCGCTCCGAGTCCTCCACCGACCACCTATGATGAGTGCATAGCATGCACTCACTGCAGGACGGTGTCCCGCCACTGCAGCCTTTTCAAAAATGGCGCCAGCGGCGCCATCACGTTCCTGCGTGTGCGCCGCCGCCGCCCGGCCGAGTTCCGAATGCGCTCGGCCGGCGCATTCGGAACGGCGCATGCGCAGTTGTATGGCCGGCTCGCGGCCATCTTTTTTATGGGCGCCGGTGCCCATAAACGGACTTTTACGTACAGCCCGAAAAAGGGGTTAAATCGTGGGCTGTACGTAAATCTACGTACGGTTGGCAACACTGGTGTGTAAACACACAGATCCACGTCCTGTCAGGGAGAGGAGACCGATGGTATGTCCCTTGTACATAGGGACAACGATCAGTCACCTCCCCCAGTCAGTCCCCTCCCCCCACAGTAAGAATCACTCCCTAGGGAACATATTTAACCCCTTGATCGCCCCCTAGTGTTAACCCCTTCCCTGCCAGTCATATTTATACAGTAATCAATGCCTTTTTAATAGCACGGATCGCTGTATAATTGTGAATGGTCCCAAAAATGTGTCAAAGGTGTCCGATGTGTCTGCCACAATATTGCAGTCACGATACAAATTGCAGATCACCGCCATTACTAGTAAAAATAATAAAAATGCTATAAATCTATCCCCTATTTTGTAGCTGCTATAACTTTTGCGCAAACCAATCAATATACGCTTATTGCGATTTTTTTTAACCAAAAATATGTAGAAGAATATGTATCGGCCTAAACTGAGGAAAAAATTTGTTTTAAAAAATAAATTAAAAAAATTGGATATTTATTATAGCAAAAAGTAAAAAATATTGTGTTTTTTCAAACTTGTCCCTCTTTTGTTTATAGCGCAAGAAATAAAAACCGCAGAGGTGATCAAACACCACCAAAAGATTTATTTGTGGGAAAAAAAATGATAAAAATATTATTTGAGTACAGTATTGCATGACCGCGCAATTGTCATTCAAAATGTGACAGCGCTGAAAGCTGAAAAATGGCTTGGGCAGGAAGGGGGTGAAAGTGCCCTGTATTGAGGTGGTTAATCAGACGAGTTTTGGTTCACGTATGGCTGGCCTAAATCACTTGTCATTATTGGATAACATGGGGATTAACAAAAAGTAAACATCAGAATCAGTGTCTGTGGTTGCTTATAGAGGGTTTCCCACATGAAACTTTTTTAGGATGTGGCTCCTTTCTCCAAAGAAAGTTGTCACCAGGAAGTTCCGGTGAAATGCATTGAGGTCTTGGGAGTGCCAGAACTTTCGGGTCTTGCTATCGTCATGTCCTGCTTAGGTGGAACGCAAGCCGTCTCCTAAGGGCGAGCAGCGGGGGTTGTAATTTTACAGGCAGTTTAAGCTGGTAACGCTTATGGCACACTAAAATGTAAGTGCATCGGCATATATGTGTTTTAAAAAAGGAATTGTTAAATAAAATTATTGCATGAATATTGTTTTCTATTCTGGGATTTCTCTACACTGTTGGACATGAGAGGAGAAGGGATGGCGGATGCAGAACATGTACCATCCATAGGATTGTAATTGTTAAAGCTGAGAGGGTCCTGGTGGCCCAAGGAGATCTGGTGAGTAGCTCCCCATACAATAGGTGTGAAGAGCATGTTTTACTAAAGTGACACGTGGTGAAAGAATAAATTGGTGGAATAGAAGATTTCTTCCAGCGATACACTAAAAGTGGACTTTATTTGTTTTAAGTTTGATCAATTCAGAATTTTGTGTTGTAATAATACACGGTTAAAATTATATAATACTGCGCCAACCCAAAATATTGTAGCAACAGCAGCCAAACACCAAAATCAGACAAAATTAATTAAGTGTAAATATATAATAAGTGTGGCGCTAATGAGAATTTAGGATAAAAGTCCTAAATATAGTAGGGTGTGAAAAATATTCTAATTTAATCAAAAACCCATGCTGGTATATATTTCGAAATTAGTGAAAAATATAGAAATACATATATAGCATAAATAAGTGTCTGTAATCCTTCTGTGATTACAAGTATTTAACCAACATATTAATGTACAACAAAAATTATAGTGCAAATATTATGTTGTGAAACATGAATAGCAATAGAGTGATAATCCTAAACCAGTGAAATTGGAATTATATTTCTATCAGACATCAAAGATGAGTATGTGTCCCTGTAGTTGTCTAACAATAGACAAAGTACCATCCAAAAAGACCAAAGTCCAATATGGGATTGTTATAGAATACGTAGATATGGATGTTCAATGTGGATATACGTGGTAACACCCGGGAGTGCCTTCACCTTGTGTCAATGGGGGAGAGATAAGGTACTCTTACCAGCTGGGATGGATCCAACACACCGTACGGCGGTGGATCTTCAAGACTTTGTCCACTTCGTGGACGGATCAGACAGCCAGGCTTTGTAGAGACGACCAGGATCTATAGGACACCTCCTCCCAGGATCAATGGCAATCCAACCAGGAAAAATCCGGATAAGCGGGTAGCAGCTACCCTATCCATTCATAACCATGGAAAACAAAAAATTGCTCCACATGGTGTAAATCCAAAAAAGATTTATTAGAAAAAATTTTCCATAAAAAGTTCACACAGTATGAACATCCAAAACAAAACTCCAAAGCATAACAAAGAAATCCAAAAAATCCACACTCTAGAATATAAGTAGGCAGCGTGATAGGAACAGCAAGAGCTGGTGTATTTGTCCCGACCGGTTTCGTCTAATAAGACTTCTACTGGGGTATACAGAAACTCTCTGTTTCCCACGCTTTTATAGAGAAAGGAATGTAGTTTTAAAATTAAACACAGCTGATCACTCATTGTATTTCCCGCTTCCGGGATCACCATACCCTATTGCTAGAGCTGATAATAATGTGAATCCAGCCCCTAGTGGGATTAGCCAATAGTGTCACTTGTACCATGGAAGAGCTCCGCCGCATCATCCACTCTCAGTCTCCTGGCTGTCAGCGTGCGGGAATACATCAGTACCATGTGACTATCTCTTGCAATACATCATCCGCATAGTAGTCTGGGAAATGTAGTCACAGAGAGGGCCATAGGCCATAATCACGCACAGCATTATCCGGCATTGACCCCACCCACATGCCTTCATTCCCACCAATGATAGAACCGGAGTGCACAATCTCGCAACAGACATTAAAGCAGCGTAAGCCGAGATGTGCTCACGGACAGATCCAAATGCTCCAGTCGTCATGGTGATATGCACAGAGGGCGGCCGCAGCGGAGGTGTGTCTTTGGTACGTCATCTGTCTCGATTACTCGAGCTTCCACCCTGAGGCATATTGGGAAGTGTAGTTTAAAGTAAGAACGGAAGGAAATTAATAATAGTAAAGTAGTTAGATAGATACGGTTGTTCTATCCCTCAATACTTATAAAAGGGAGGGGGAGAGAACCGCCAAACCTCTATCATACATCGATTTTATAATCAGTCTCGGAATCAGAAATTGAACTAAAAATCAAAATGTTCACTATTGTTGGCAACCATCAGAGATTAATGGGTATTATAAAATAAAAAATTAAAATATATTAATCAAAAAATGGGCTTGGTGTCCCGGATAAGGAACTACACCTGTACAGCCTTCATAATGGCATAGTAACTGCTCCAATAAATGTAAATAATCATAAATCCAATATAACTTGAGTGTCATATATTAACAATATGGTATGGGCATCATATGCCACGTATCAAAGGAAACGGTTCATGGATGTATTAAAATGAGAATGCACATAAAATAGAATAAACCATAAAGATGTATAACAGATTATAGAAACTATAATAGTAACATCTTCATAGTAACATAGCAACCACTATAGAGAGATGCACTTTGACATGCATCCAATGTAACATAAATGTCCTATATATATAATGAATATGGCATAGGTATCAAGTAGAGAGGCAGTTCATAGATGTATTACAGTAAAAAATGCACACAAAAAAAGGAAGAGGAATAAACCACAAAGGTGTATACAAAAATGGGTCAAGCCTTATTTATAAAAGCGTTAATGTCCCAATCAACGTTTAGGCCATAAGGCCTGTAACACTTAAGCTGATATATCCAGTATTTTTCTAATTTAGAAACCCCTCTCAGGCGGGATTCACCCCTCCAACTAGGGACAAATTTGTCTATGATTTGAAACATAGTACCTTTGGGGTTCTTATTATGGAATTCTAAATAATGTCGTGGGACACTGTGATTTGTTTTGCCCTTTTTTATGCTGGTTAGATGTTCCCCCACTCTTATTGAAAAAGTGCGAATAGTGCGACCTACATACTGTTTCCCGCATGTGCAGGTAAGTAAATATACTATATATTTTGTCGCACATGTTGTAAAGCTTTTCATTTGATAATCAATCCCTGTGGATGTAGACCTGAAAGTGTCAGTTTTTCGTTTTCCACAAATGTTAATTTGACAAACCTTGCATTTTCTGCAGGGATAATATGCCTTTAAGTGTGGAAAAAAGGCTGGTAATATTGGTGGATCAGAAACGTTGGGCGCAATGCGATTTCTCAGTGAGGGTGCCCCTCGATATGTTACGCCCGCTTTTTCAGGAAGTGTGGGTCCTAGAATCTGGTCATTTTTCAAAATTTTCCAGTGTTTCTGAAATATATCCCTTATTTGTCTGTGTTGGACAGAGTATGTTGTGTAGAAAGACCATTTATACTTCGAGTCTTGGATAGGCTTAATTTGTTCTCTAACTAAAGAATCCCTCTCAATCGTAGCAACTTGTTTGATCTCCTCCTCTATAACGGAGGGATGGTAACCCTTATCTACAAATCTGGACTTAAGTATACTAGCCTGACAGTGGAAGTCAGAAAGGTTTGAGCAATTACGTCTAATCCTTAAAAGCTGACTTCGGGGCACTGATTTTAACCATGCTGAATGGTGACAACTATCGACCGGAATGTACCCATTCCGGTCCGTTGGTTTAAAAAATGTCCTAGTTTCTAGCTTACCATTATTAGGGAATATTTCGAGATCCAAAAAATGTATAGACTTGAAACTGGCCTCATAGGATAGGCTGATACCCACATCATTGTTATTCAGAGTGGACATAAATTTGTTTAAGGAGGTCTCATCACCCCTCCACAGGAGGAGGATGTCATCTATGTATCGAACCCAGAGGATAATCTCGGGTCGATCGTAAGCATAGATGACATCCTCCTCCCATTTGGCCATAAAGATGTTAGCCAAACTGGGAGCAAATTTTGCGCCCATGGCAACCCCCTTTTGTTGTAAAAAGAAATCACCATTATGCCAAAAGTAATTGTGGTGGGTTGCAAAATGTAAAAGATCCATAATATATCTTTTCTGCGTGCCCGAAAGGTCATTAACTCTAGACAAAAACAGACCAACAGCTGACAAGCCTAATTCATGTGAGATGCTAGTGTACAGTGAGGCAACGTCTGCTGTCACGAGCAAGATGTCCCTACTGTAAGTAATCTGCTGCAACAGTGAGATAACATGACGGGTGTCCTTTAGATATGATGGAATTGATTTCACAATAGGTTGTAGATGAAAGTCTATATACCTCCCTATCCGTGAGGTTATCGAATCGATTCCACTAATAATTGGGCGACGCGGAGGATGTTTGGCATCCTTATGTATCTTCGGCAGATAATACATTACAGGAATGCGTGGGGCAACAGGAACTAAATAACTTTTTTCCTTCTTGTCAAGAATCCCCAATTGTGATCCGGTGTCGACAAGATCTAATAGAGCTATTTTATAGCTCTGAGTGGGGTTACCATTCAAACGAGTATAAGTTGTGGTATCGCTTAGTATCTTATTCATTTCGAGGTGATAGGCTGTCTTATCCAGAACAACAATACCGCCCCCCTTATCGGCAGGGCGTATCGTCAGATCCTTTCTTTCACATAAGGATCTGAGGCCAGTTTTTATCCTAGGGTCATTGTAAATACGTTTTTTAGGGAGCGCCTCCAAGTCCTTCAAGACTAGGTCCCTAAACACCTGAACTGAGGGTGCTATAGGGCATGGTGGATTGAAGAGTGAGGGATTAGAGAATCCTGAATGTACCATAAGTGAATTGGTTTCAGGTAAAGCAGGTCTAGTGGGATTGGAGATAAAATATCTTTGTATGTTTAATTTACGCACATATTTGTGTACATCTATGAACGTAGCAAACTTATTTAGATGTTTAGGGGGGACATATTTAAGCCCTTTATTTAAAACAACTTTTTCGGCTTCTGTAAAGGTCGCTGTACTTAAATTGAAGATTCCATCATCCTTTACATACATTTTCTTTTTTTGGGCGCGCCATCCGCCTCTACATCCCCGCTGGTGTCTGGGTTTCTGTTGTACCCGCTCTGTTCTTTCTGAAAACCCCCAGAGTATGATGGACCGGGGTGGTTTTGATTATAATTGAATGGAGATCGATTATGTGAGTAATCATCATCTCTGTCTCTATAATTATATTGGGGTGGATACATTCCCCTATCTTCTCTCAGAGGTGAAAACCGATTGTAAGTTTGTGTAGGGGTTCTTTGATTTTGGTAAGAGTAGTAATCGGTATTTGGTTGACTATAACCCCCCCTCCGTGGTGAATCATGCCTCCAATATTCCCGAGAGCCATCCTTCCTACCTTTATTATTGCCTCGGGGACCTCTCCCTCTTCCCCCTTGTATTGGGGGTGGACCACGATGTTGTGTATTGGGGGTACGTGCATTCGTTTGTTTATGATTAGTTTCCCTAGTAGCCAAAGGGCGACTTTGGGCTTGATTGGACGTAGATGGTTGTGGTCTCCCATCATTAACTAAAGGGGCCGTAGTGTCCATATTTTGGTTGTTTCCTTCTATTCTTAAAATATTATCCTTAGATTGCCAACTAAAAACACAGTGGTTTTTATAATCATTAACATCCCTAGTATATTTTCTTTTGTTTTTTTGTTCTTTGTTCTCTTTCTTCTTTCTCTAAGTGGCTCTTTAGATTAGTGGATAATGAGCCATATTCTGAGGTGGATTTATGTGGCAAGAGTTTATCTCTAATATCCTTGATTTCTTTGTCTATCAGAGCTAGTCTGGTCACCTTTTTCTCCAATAAAAAAGAAATAAATGAAATCCCTGCTTCATTAAAATAATGAAACCATGCATCTATATCCAAATCTCCTTGTTGGGGGCATACATCCCATCTTAACCCTCTAGGGACCATGCGTTCCTTCACATATTGTTCTAGGAACGCCTTGTCCCATTCAAGGTGCAGTTCTGAGGTCATAAGGTTCTTCAACCGCATGAACATGCCCCCCATTTCGGAGTCTGTATTTGTAGAAACAAACACACCCTCTGTGATTAGAGTGCGACTAGTACGGTACTCAAAAACATCCATGATGTATTGAACCAATATAAGCTAAGTGAGAGAGGCAGCAATATAAACAGTCTAGAGAATCGAAAACAAATAAAATTATATAATACTGCGCCAACCCAAAATATTGTAGCAACAGCAGCCAAACACCAAAATCAGACAAAATTAATTAAGTGTAAATATATAATAAGTGTGGCGCTAATGAGAATTTAGGATAAAAGTCCTAAATATAGTAGGGTGTGAAAAATATTCTAATTTAATCAAAAACCCATGCTGGTATATATTTCGAAATTAGTGAAAAATATAGAAATACATATATAGCATAAATAAGTGTCTGTAATCCTTCTGTGATTACAAGTATTTAACCAACATATTAATGTACAACAAAAATTATAGTGCAAATATTATTTTGTGAAACATGAATAGCAATAGAGTGATAATCCTAAACCAGTGAAATTGGAATTATATTTCTATCAGACATCAAAGATGAGTATGTGTCCCTGTAGTTGTCTAACAATAGACAAAGTACCATCCAAAAAGACCAAAGTCCAATATGGGATTGTTATAGAATACGTAGATATGGATGTTCAATGTGGATATACGTGGTAACACCCGGGAGTGCCTTCACCTTGTGTCAATGGGGGAGAGATAAGGTACTCTTACCAGCTGGGATGGATCCAACACACCGTACGGCGGTGGATCTTCAAGACTTTGTCCACTTCGTGGACGGATCAGACAGCCAGGCTTTGTAGAGACGACCAGGATCTATAGGACACCTCCTCCCAGGATCAATGGCAATCCAACCAGGAAAAATCCGGATAAGCGGGTAGCAGCTACCCTATCCATTCATAACCATGGAAAACAAAAAATTGCTCCACATGGTGTAAATCCAAAAAAGATTTATTAGAATTTTTTTTCCATAAAAAGTTCACACAGTATGAACATCCAAAACAAAACTCCAAAGCATAACAAAGAAATCCAAAAAATCCACACTCTAGAATATAAGTAGGCAGCGTGATAGGAACAGCAAGAGCTGGTGTATTTGTCCCGACCGGTTTCGTCTAATAAGACTTCTACTGGGGTATACAGAAACTCTCTGTTCCCCACGCTTTTATAGAGAAAGGAATGTAGTTTTAAAATTAAACACAGCTGATCACTCATTGTATTTCCCGCTTCCGGGATCACCATACCCTATTCCTAGATGCTGTGCGTGATTATGGCCTATGGCCCTCTCTGTGACTACATTTCCCAGACTACTATGCGGATGATGTATTGCAAGAGATAGTCACATGGTACTGATGTATTCCCGCACGCTGACAGCCAGGAGACTGAGAGTGGATGATGCGGCGGAGCTCTTCCATGGTACAAGTGACACTATTGGCTAATCCCACTAGGGGCTGGATTCACATTATTATCAGCTCTAGCAATAGGGTATGGTGATCCCGGAAGCGGGAAATACAATGAGTGATCAGCTGTGTTTAATTTTAAAACTACATTCCTTTCTCTATAAAAGCGTGGGGAACAGAGAGTTTCTGTATACCCCAGTAGAAGTCTTATTAGACGAAACCGGTCGGGACAAATACACCAGCTCTTGCTGTTCCTATCACGCTGCCTACTTATATTCTAGAGTGTGGATTTTTTGGATTTCTTTGTTATGCTTTGGAGTTTTGTTTTGGATGTTCATACTGTGTGAACTTTTTATGGAAAAAAATTTCTAATAAATCTTTTTTGGATTTACACCATGTGGAGCAATTTTTTGTTTTCCATGGTTATGAATGGATAGGGTAGCTGCTACCCGCTTATCCGGATTTTTCCTGGTTGGATTGCCATTGATCCTGGGAGGAGGTGTCCTATAGATCCTGGTCGTCTCTACAAAGCCTGGCTGTCTGATCCGTCCACGAAGTGGACAAAGTCTTGAAGATCCACCGCCGTACGGTGTGTTGGATCCATCCCAGCTGGTAAGAGTACCTTATCTCTCCCCCATTGACACAAGGTGAAGGCACTCCCGGGTGTTACCACGTATATCCACATTGAACATCCATATCTACGTATTCTATAACAATCCCATATTGGACTTTGGTCTTTTTGGATGGTACTTTGTCTATTGTTAGACAACTACAGGGACACATACTCATCTTTGATGTCTGATAGAAATATAATTCCAATTTCACTGGTTTAGGATTATCACTCTATTGCTATTCATGTTTCACAACATAATATTTGCACTATAATTTTTGTTGTACATTAATATGTTGGTTAAATACTTGTAATCACAGAAGGATTACAGACACTTATTTATGCTATATATGTATTTCTATATTTTTCACTAATTTCGAAATATATACCAGCATGGGTTTTTGATTAAATTAGAATATTTTTCACACCCTACTATATTTAGGACTTTTATCCTAAATTCTCATTAGCGCCACACTTATTATATATTTACACTTAATTAATTTTGTCTGATTTTGGTGTTTGGCTGCTGTTGCTACAATATTTTGGGTTGGCGCAGTATTATATAATTTTATTTGTTTTCGATTCTCTAGACTGTTTATATTGCTGCCTCTCTCACTTAGCTTATATTGGTTCAATACATCATGGATGTTTTTGAGTACCGTACTAGTCGCACTCTAATCACAGAGGGTGTGTTTGTTTCTACAAATACAGACTCCGAAATGGGGGGCATGTTCATGCGGTTGAAGAACCTTATGACCTCAGAACTGCACCTTGAATGGGACAAGGCGTTCCTAGAACAATATGTGAAGGAACGCATGGTCCCTAGAGGGTTAAGATGGGATGTATGCCCCCAACAAGGAGATTTGGATATAGATGCATGGTTTCATTATTTTAATGAAGCAGGGATTTCATTTATTTCTTTTTTATTGGAGAAAAAGGTGACCAGACTAGCTCTGATAGACAAAGAAATCAAGGATATTAGAGATAAACTCTTGCCACATAAATCCACCTCAGAATATGGCTCATTATCCACTAATCTAAAGAGCCACTTAGAGAAAGAAGAAAGAGAACAAAGAACAAAAAAACAAAAAAAATATACTAGGGATGTTAATGATTATAAAAACCAATGTGTTTTTAGTTGGCAATCTAAGGATAATATTTTAAGAATAGAAGGAAACAACCAAAATATGGACACTACGGCCCCTTTAGTTAATGATGGGAGACCACAACCATCTACGTCCAATCAAGCCCAAAGTCGCCCTTTGGCTACTAGGGAAACTAATCATAAACAAACGAATGCACGTACCCCCAATACACAACATCGTGGTCCACCCCCAATACAAGGGGGAAGAGGGAGAGGTCCCCGAGGCAATAATAAAGGTAGGAAGGATGGCTCTCGGGAATATTGGAGGCATGATTCACCACGGAGGGGGGGTTATAGTCAACCAAATACCGATTACTACTCTTACCAAAATCAAAGAACCCCTACACAAACTTACAATCGGTTTTCACCTCTGAGAGAAGATAGGGGAATGTATCCACCCCAATATAATTATAGAGACAGAGATGATGATTACTCACATAATCGATCTCCATTCAATTATAATCAAAACCACCCCGGTCCATCATACTCTGGGGGTTTTCAGAAAGAACAGAGCGGGTACAACAGAAACCCAGACACCAGCGGGGATGTAGAGGCGGATGGCGCGCCCAAAAAAAGAAAATGTATGTAAAGGATGATGGAATCTTCAATTTAAGTACAGCGACCTTTACAGAAGCCGAAAAAGTTGTTTTAAATAAAGGGCTTAAATATGTCCCCCCTAAACATCTAAATAAGTTTGCTACGTTCATAGATGTACACAAATATGTGCGTAAATTAAACATACAAAGATATTTTATCTCCAATCCCACTAGACCTGCTTTACCTGAAACCAATTCACTTATGGTACATTCAGGATTCTCTAATCCCTCACTCTTCAATCCACCATGCCCTATAGCACCCTCAGTTCAGGTGTTTAGGGACCTAGTCTTGAAGGACTTGGAGGCGCTCCCTAAAAAACGTATTTACAATGACCCTAGGATAAAAACTGGCCTCAGATCCTTATGTGAAAGAAAGGATCTGACGATACGCCCTGCCGATAAGGGGGGCGGTATTGTTGTTCTGGATAAGACAGCCTATCACCTCGAAATGAATAAGATACTAAGCGATACCACAACTTATACTCGTTTGAATGGTAACCCCACTCAGAGCTATAAAATAGCTCTATTAGATCTTGTCGACACCGGATCACAATTGGGGATTCTTGACAAGAAGGAAAAAAGTTATTTAGTTCCTGTTGCCCCACGCATTCCTGTAATGTATTATCTGCCGAAGATACATAAGGATGCCAAACATCCTCCGGGTCGCCCAATTATTAGTGGAATCGATTCGATAACCTCACGGATAGGGAGGTATATAGACTTTCATCTACAACCTATTGTGAAATCAATTCCATCATATCTAAAGGACAACCGTCATGTTATCTCACTGTTGCAGCAGATTACTTACAGTAGGGACATCTTGCTCGTGACAGCAGACGTTGCCTCACTGTACACTAGCATCTCACATGAATTAGGCTTGTCAGCTGTTGGTCTGTTTTTGTCTAGAGTTAATGACCTTTCGGGCACGCAGAAAAGATATATTATGGATCTTTTACATTTTGCAACCCACCACAATTACTTTTGGCATAATGGTGATTTCTTTTTACAACAAAAGGGGGTTGCCATGGGCGCAAAATTTGCTCCCAGTTTGGCTAACATCTTTATGGCCAAATGGGAGGAGGATGTCATCTATGCTTACGATCGACCTGAGATTATCCTCTGGGTTCGATACATAGATGACATCCTCCTCCTGTGGAGGGGTGATGAGACCTCCTTAAACAAATTTATGTCCACTCTGAATAACAATGATGTGGGTATCAGCCTATCCTATGAGGCCAGTTTCAAGTCTATACATTTTTTGGATCTCAAAATATTCCCTAATAATGGTAAGCTAGAAACTAGGACATTTTTTAAACCAACGGACCGGAATGGGTACATTCCGGTCGATAGTTGTCACCATTCAGCATGGTTAAAATCAGTGCCCCGAAGTCAGCTTTTAAGGATTAGACGTAATTGCTCAAACCTTTCTGACTTCCACTGTCAGGCTAGTATACTTAAGTCCAGATTTGTAGATAAGGGTTACCATCCCTCCGTTATAGAGGAGGAGATCAAACAAGTTGCTAGGATTGAGAGGGATTCTTTAGTTAGAGAACAAATTAAGCCTATCCAAGACTCGAAGTATAAATGGTCTTTCTACACAACATACTCTGTCCAACACAGACAAATAAGGGATATATTTCAGAAACACTGGAAAATTTTGAAAAATGACCAGATTCTAGGACCCACACTTCCTGAAAAAGCGGGCGTAACATATCGAGGGGCACCCTCACTGAGAAATCGCATTGCGCCCAACGTTTCTGATCCACCAATATTACCAGCCTTTTTTCCACACTTAAAGGCATATTATCCCTGCAGAAAATGCAAGGTTTGTCAAATTAACATTTGTGGAAAACGAAAAACGGACACTTTCAGGTCTACATCCACAGGGATTGATTATCAAATGAAAAGCTTTACAACATGTGCGACAAAATATATAGTATATTTACTTACCTGCCCATGCGGGAAACAGTATGTAGGTCGCACTATTCGCACTTTTTCAATAAGAGTAGGGGAACATCTAACCAGCATAAAAAAGGGCAAAACAAATCACAGTGTCCCACGACATTTAGAATTCCATAATAAGAACCCCAAAGGTACTATTATTCAAATCATAGACAAATTTGTCCCTAGTTGGAGGGGTGAATCCCGCCTGAGAGGGGTTTCTAAATTAGAAACATACTGGATATATCAGCTTAAGTGTTACAGGCCTTATGGCCTAAACGTTGATTGGGACATTAACGCTTTTATAAATAAGGCTTGACCCATTTTTGTATACACCTTTGTGGTTTATTCCTCTTCCTTTTTTTGTGTGCATTTTTTACTGTAATACATCTATGAACTGCCTCTCTACTTGATACCTATGCCATATTCATTATATATATAGGACATTTATGTTACATTGGATGCATGTCAAAGTGCATCTCTCTATAGTGGTTGCTATGTTACTATGAAGATGTTACTATTATAGTTTCTATAATCTGTTATACATCTTTATGGTTTATTCTATTTTATGTGCATTCTCATTTTAATACATCCATGAACCGTTTCCTTTGATACATGGCATATGATGCCCATACCATATTGTTAATATATGACACTCAAGTTATATTGGATTTATGATTATTTACATTTATTGGAGCGGTTACTATGCCATTATGAAGGCTGTACAGGTGTAGTTCCTTATCCGGGACACCAAGCCCATTTTTTGATTAATATATTTTAATTTTTTATTTTATAATACCCATTAATCTCTGATGGTTGCCAACAATAGTGAACATTTTGATTTTTAGTTCAATTTCTGATTCCGAGACTGATTATAAAATCGATGTATGATAGAGGTTTGGCGGTTCTCTCCCCCTCCCTTTTATAAGTATTGAGGGATAGAACAACCGTATCTATCTAACTACTTTACTATTATTAATTTCCTTCCGTTCTTACTTTAAACTACACTTCCCAACATGCCTCAGGGTGGAAGCTCGAGTAATCGAGACAGATGACGTACCAAAGACACACCTCCGCTGCGGCCGCCCTCTGTGCATATCACCATGACGACTGGAGCATTTGGATCTGTCCGTGAGCACATCTCGGCTTACGCTGCTTTAATGTCTGTTGCGAGATTGTGCACTCCGGTTCTATCATTGGTGGGAATGAAGGCATGTGGGTGGGGTCAATGCCGGATAATGCTGTGCGTGATTATGGCCTATGGCCCTCTCTGTGACTACATTTCCCAGACTACTATGCGGATGATGTATTGCAAGAGATAGTCACATGGTACTGATGTATTCCCGCACGCTGACAGCCAGGAGACTGAGAGTGGATGATGCGGCGGAGCTCTTCCATGGTACAAGTGACACTATTGGCTAATCCCACTAGGGGCTGGATTCACATTATTATCAGCTCTAGCAATAGGGTATGGTGATCCCGGAAGCGGGAAATACAATGAGTGATCAGCTGTGTTCAATTTTAAAACTACATTCCTTTCTCTATAAAAGCGTGGGGAACAGAGAGTTTCTGTATACCCCAGTAGAAGTCTTATTAGACGAAACCGGTCGGGACAAATACACCAGCTCTTGCTGTTCCTATCACGCTGCCTACTTATATTCTAGAGTGTGGATTTTTTGGATTTCTTTGTTATGCTTTGGAGTTTTGTTTTGGATGTTCATACTGTGTGAACGTTTTATGGAAAAAAATTTCTAATAAATCTTTTTTGGATTTACACCATGTGGAGCAATTTTTTGTTTTCCATGGTTATGAATGGATAGGGTAGCTGCTACCCGCTTATCCGGATTTTTCCTGGTTGGATTGCCATTGATTCTGGGAGGAGGTGTCCTATAGATCCTGGTCGTCTCTACAAAGCCTGGCTGTCTGATCCGTCCACGAAGTGGACAAAGTCTTGAAGATCCACCGCCGTACGGTGTGTTGGATCCATCCCAGCTGGTAAGAGTACCTTATCTCTCCCCCATTGACACAAGGTGAAGGCACTCCCGGGTGTTACCACGTATATCCACATTGAACATCCATATCTACGTATTCTATAACAATCCCATATTGGACTTTGGTCTTTTTGGATGGTACTTTGTCTATTGTTAGACAACTACAGGGACACATACTCATCTTTGATGTCTGATAGAAATATAATTCCAATTTCACTGGTTTAGGATTATCACTCTATTGCTATTCATGTTTCACAACATAATATTTGCACTATAATTTTTGTTGTACATTAATATGTTGGTTAAATACTTGTAATCACAGAAGGATTACAGACACTTATTTATGCTATATATGTATTTCAATAATACACGGTTGTATTAGTAATTAGTAATTGTTTCGATTTTTACACTTGAAATAAGTAATCACTGGTTTAAGCTAGCGCCTCACTTACTCGGTTTCTTTTAGCATTGCTATGAGCCCTCCCCTTTCTCACCTCCTCCTGCACCTATTAGAATCCTTTTCTTTATACACCCTCCTGCCTCCTATTGATCATAGTGATAAATCAATGGGAATGACTGAAAGTGGGAGGAAATAAACAAGCTCCGGCACTACCCGAAAGCATAAGGATGCAGTTAAAGTCACTGTACATATTTGCAGGCACCTCCATAGTCACAATCAATTATTAAACTGATATAACTTATAATAAATTAAATAACATTCATATGTGTATTAAAAACACTGAACACATACTACAGTTTAACCTTTAGGAAACAAGTTATTAAATATTTTTTACAAAGTTTATAATCTCACTGACCAGTATCAATGTTATCAAAGTACTAAGAAAATTAGGTTATACTTGTTTTTCTTTTACTATTTATCTTAAAAAATGTATTTGTACAAAATATAAAAGCCAAAGTCTTTTTCAATAATAGTACTTTGAATTTACCAGCTGTAGCTGCAGGGGATCAATGTGTGAAGACACCTGAAAACAGACCAGTCAATATGAATGGGAAAGGCCGAAACACGCAAGAGCAGAAGAAGGGAAAGACTCAATTGAGAATTCAAATCCAGGAATACATCAGCAGTAGTGATGTTGTGATTTTCAGCAAGACGACTTGTGAAAACTGCTCCAAGGTACCATATAAACTTTCCAAAGGGTCACCCTCTCATGCACGCACATTTCATTGTTTGCTGTATGTTTAATCAATCAGTAGTTTTCTTACTACTTTGAAAAATATATATTACAGAAGCTCCCTGCTCTCTTGGGTATTTCATAGTCTAAAATGATTTGTTGTCAGAGACCGTAAACCCTGACCTTCCGATAATGCTTCATATTTTCCAGAACATTTTAAACCCAAACTGACTAAGTATGAGTTTTATTGGCGATTTTGCACAGAGCTGCCCCATTCCTCCACTTCTCGGGTCCCTCGTCGGCACTCCTGACCCCTCCCTCCTGCCTCCTGCCCCCAGTGCCAACATCTTGCAATGTGGGCACCCGAGCCGAGCCACAGGTTCTGCATGTCCATTCACACACACTGTCTCAGCCAATGAGGAGGGAGAAAATGCATAAAGGTAAAAAACCTTCAGCTTTTACAACCAATTTAATATATATAAGGAAGCAGGTGTACCTGCCAATGGTTTCTGTCCATCCTGTCATCAGATTTACATAGTTCTGCCATACAACACAACCATGTCTTGCAGGGCAGAAGTCTTCATTTTACTCTGCTTCGCGTACAAACGATTGGAATTTCTGTCGGAAAAACCTTGCATGGTTTTTCCAACGGAATTCCGTTCAAGCTAGGCTTGCATACACACGGTCACACAAAAGTTCTATGAATTTTCAACCGTCAAGAACGCGGTGACGTACAACACTACGACGAGCCGAGAAAATTAAGTTCAATTCTTCCGAGCATGCATCGATTTGTTTCCGAGCATGCATCTGAATTTTGCACGTCAGAATTGCTACAGACGATCGGAATTTCCTATTGGGATTTTTTCCGTCTGAAAATTTGAGAACCAGCTCTCAAATTTTTGTTGGCGGAAATTCCGCCAGGAAAAGTCAGATGGAGCCTACACACGGTAGGAATTTCCGACCAAAAGCTCACATCGGACTTTTCTTGTCGGAAATTCCGACCGTGTGTACGGGGCATAAAAGTGATACTATAGGTAAAAAAAATTTATTTTTTAAATAACAAACATGTTATACTTACCTCCACTGTGCAGCTCATTTTGCACAGAGTGGCCCCGAATGCCGTTTTCTGGGGTCCCTCGGCATCTCTCTCGGCTCCTCCCCGCTTCAGATAACCCCCTATGGGAAGCGCTCTCCCAAGGGGGTTACCTTGCGGGCGGACTCCCGAGTCCTGCATTCGGCGTCCATAGCCGCCGAGTGCAGGACTCGGCCCCGCCCCCAGCGTCATTGGATTTGATTGACAGTAGAGGGAGCCAATGGCTGCTATCAATCTATCCAATAAGGAGCCGAGAAGCCCAGGCAAAGATCCAGCGCGTTCTCGACGTGGGACTTTCCAGGGCTCAGGTAAGTAAAACTGGGGGCTGGGGGGGCCGGTAACTGTCAGATGTTTTTTCACCTTAATGCATAGGATGCATTAAGGTGAAAAAACATGAGGGTTTACAACCCCTTTAAGTAACACAGGTCTCTTTCCTCCGCCAGCATGTGGATAATGAAAGCAAAAGCAGAAGACTGATAAACTCATCTCTCAGCGTGTTCCTTATTTTTATAGAAACACTTCAACACAACTGACTAGGTCCTGGTGCATCTAAAAATACATTTAATATTTAATGAAAGCGGTAGTAAACCGCACTTTGTTTTTTTAAACCCCGCTAGAAAATTGCATAATGCGCTAGTATGCATTACATACTAGCATATTATGAAATATTTACCTTAGAATGAAGACCTCCACTGGCGCTGTTGCCACTGACAGAGCTTCCATCTTCACCCGGTTTTCCATCCGGGTTCGCATCCTCTGGCCATCTGATTGGCCGCCCTGCGGTGGCATCACTCCCACGAATGCATGCGGGAGTCACGGACCGTGACACAGAGCTCTGAAGGGATGGCACGGGTATTCTAAATCTAGTGGAGAAAGAGCTTTTGTCCCTTAAAGAAAAAATTAACACTGCCCCAGCACAGCCTTTCCATAACCTTAGTGTGTCGGAGAGACAAGCCCTTATTGACCTCAAAGCTCTCAAGGACATTGTGATATGGGAGGCAGATAAGGGTGGTGCTGTAGTTGTACGCAATGATAGGGACTAAAAAGATGAAGCTTTGCGCCAACTTAATGATCCCCTTACCTATCGCATGCTCAGGTCTGACCCCACTCAGATTTTCAAAAACAAACTGACACATCTTCTTGATTCAGGATTCAGAATGAGGGTACTAACCGAAAGGTGGCAGAGCAACTACTAGTGGATCATCCAGTTGTCCCAGTGTTCCACCACCTACCCAAAATTCACAAGAAGGATACCCTCATAAAAGGTCATCCAATGGTAGCAGGTAAATGTTCTCTTTTACAGAAACTAGGTGAGTGGGTGGACCAATACTTACAAGTAGAGATGAGCTGAACACCCACGGTTCGGTTCACGGCAGAACATGCGAACGGACCGAAAGTACGCACAAAAATTCGAACACCGTTAAAGTCTATGGGACCCGAACGGGAAAAATCAAAAGTGCGAATTTTAAAGGCTAATATGCAAGTTATTGTCATAAAACGTGTTTGGGGACCCCGGGTCCTGCCCCAGGGGACATGTATCAATGCAAAAAAAAGTTTTAAAAACGGCCGTTTTAAAAACTGACGTTTTTTTGGGAGCAGTGATTTCAATAATGCTTAAAGTGAAAAAATAAAAGTGAAATATTCCTTTAAATATCGTACCTGGGGGTGTCTATAGTATGCCTGTGAAGTGGCGCGTGTTTCCCGTGTTTAGAACAGTCCCTGCACAAAATTAAATTTCTAAAGGAATAAAAGTAATTTAAAACTGCTTGCGGCTGTAATGTAATGTCGGGTCCCGGCCATATATGGATGCAAATGATTGAGAAAAACGGCATGGGTACCCCCCCCCCCCCAGCCCATGACCAGGCCCTTTGGGTCTTGTATGGATATTAAGGCGAACCCCGCACCCAAATTAAAAAAATAAAAGGCGTGGGGCCCCCAGGCCCTGTATACTCTGAACAGCAGTATACAGGCGGTCCAAACAAGACAGGGACTGTAGGTTTGTTCTCAAGTTGAATCTGTTTGTAATTTGGAACAGGTACATTTTGTAAGTGTAGCTCCAGCCAAAAAAAAACTATTTTTAAGCTTTTTGGATAACATAGGGAAGGGTTATCACCCCTGTAACACTTGTTTTGCTGTCTGTGCCCCTGTTCAGAAGATTTCAGCTCACTTTCTGTCCCAATGACAATCGGATTTTGAAAATTTGGGGTTATTAGGGAAACAAGGATTGGTGATAAAGCATCAGTGGAGACACCTTTTTCCCATATTAACACTTACAGGAGAGAATTTCCCTTCCTAGGGGTAGATTTCCTCTCACTTCCTGTTGTCTCCCTCCGTTTGTAAGTAGGAGTCGTTTGTAAGTCGGATGTTTGAAAGTAGGGGACCGCCTGTATATACTATACGGCCTGCCCTATATACTCTGCAGAAAATTGGGCCTTAGGTGTTGGTGGTACCAGAACACTGTAGGCCCTCACAGTTACTCTTGGTGGGCGCTGGAACGGGCCCTGCTGTGAAATATTATATCAAGAATTGTAATTACATGACCCTGTTGAACAGGGGCAGAAAAATTGGGCCTTTGGTGGTGGTGCCACAACACTGTAAGTCCTCACAGTTACTCTTCGTGGGCGCAGGAACGGGCCCTGCTGTGAAATATTAGATCAAAAATTGTAATTACACGCCCCTGTTAAACAGGGGCAGAAAAATTGGGTCTTAGGCAGTGGTGGTGGTGCCACAACACTGTAACTCCTCACAGATTCTGTTGTTCAGCGCAGGAACGAGCCCTGCTGTGAAATATTAGAGCAAATATTGTAAATACATGCCCCTGTTAAACAGGGGCAGAAAAATTGGGCCTTAGGTGATTGTGGTGGTGGTGGTGGTGACACAAAACTGTAAAGCCTCACAGATACTCTAGTTGAGCACAGGAACGGGCCCTGCTGTGAAATATTAGATCAAAAATTGTAATTACACGCCCCTGTTAAACAGGGGCAGAATAATTGTGTCTTAGGCAGTGGTGGTGGTGCCACAACACTGTAATCCCTCACAGATTCTGTTGTTGAGAGCAGGAACGAGCCCTGCTGTGAAATATTAGAGCAAATATTGTAATTACATGCCCCTGTTAAACAGGGGCAGAAAAATTGGGCCTTAGGCGGCAGTGGTGGTGGTGACACAACACTGTAAAGCCTCACAGATACTCTAGTTGAGCACAGGAATGAGCCCTGCTGTCAAATATTACAGCAAAAATTATAATTACACGCCCCTGTTTAACAGGGGCAGAAAAATTGGACCTTAGGCAAAAATGTTCTTAGAAGCTATCAACATGAACATTGAGGAGGAATAGGATAGTCACTCAGCATAACAGGATAGCCACTCAGCATAGGCAGTCTTCAAGGGATCTCACATTCATAGTAAAATTAATCGGTTACATCAGCATCAGGTGCTTGGTAGCTGGTGATCCAAGACTGATTCATTTTTATGAAGGTGAGCCGATTAACTGAGTCTGTGGACAGGCGCACTCTGTGATCGGTTACAAAGCCTCCAGCAGCACTGAATGTGCGTTCAGAAAGAACGCTGGATGCAGGACAGGCCAGTAGCTCAATTGCATATTATGCAAGCTCTGGCCAGTGATCCATCCTCAAGACCCAGTAACCCAGAGGATTTTTGGTTGGAAAGGTCTCCAAGTCTGATCTTGCCCCTAGGTATTCCTGCACCATGTAAATCAGACGCTGGTGATGGTTGCTGGAACCAATCAGACCTTGGGGCTGCGGACTAAAGAATTGTCTGAATGCATCGGTCAGACGGCCACCTTCTCCAACCACCCAGGCTCTGGAAACGCATTGCACAAACCTTTCTGCAAGGCCTCCTGAAGATGTTTCATCTTCTGCTCCCTCTGCGAAGGCTGGATAAGTTCCGCAAACTTACCCTTGTAACGTGGATTAAGAAGGGTTGCCAGCCAGTAATGATCCCTCTCCTTGATACCACGAATCCGAGTGTCCTTTCGCAGACTTTTCAGGATCAGTAGCGTAAGTTTGCTGAGGCATTCGATCTGGAGTTCTCTGGGTCACTAAGGATGACATGATCCGCAGCCACCTCCTCCCAGCCAGGTACAAGTCCATGGGTTTCTGGGGACTAAAAACGATCCCTTAAAGACTGCTGCTGATGCTGAGTGCTAGACTCCACCTCCATGCTGACACAATCCTCATCCTCCTCCTCTTCCTTTGTAATCGGCAGGCCCACAGGAATACTGTCTGGATAAAGGGGGCCTTGAGAGGTAAGGAAGCAGGGCTGCCAACCGTCCGTGTTTTTACGGGCAGCCCGTAAAATACGGGCATATTTTCATGTCAGTAAAAACCCGTAAAGTGAAATACCTGCCAGTTAAAACTTCCGCTTTCAGCCAGTGACACTCTTGGCTCGACTGCGCATGTGCAGTTCCCGGCCGGAGCCGGTGCATGCGCAGTGCGAATTTTTTCAGCGGAACGTCACTTCCGGAGCAATCTGTGATGGGGAGCCATATGTGACGAGACACCGGCCGAGACCGAGAGTTTCCCATGATCTGACTGAGTGAAGTTACTTCTACCCTCCCCCTTTCTCTCAGCGCGCCTTATTCAAGTTCCTCACAGGAGATGCTGGGAGGGGGGAGGAGTGGAGACAGTCTGCAGTGAAGGATGGGGTTCAGCCTAGCTTAATGTAAGCTAGCTGAGCAACATGCAATGCAGTACTGTCGGTGGCTTATCTAAGAGGGCAGGAGGAGGGGGAGAGGGGAGAGGAGGATGGGTGTAAAGTTTTAGCACCAAGAATAGGCAGACAGCAAGAGCTTGAACATGAGCCTGGAGTTTATTCAGCAGCATCCATCTTAACAACTACCACAGCTCCCCGCCCCCAGATCACATGACCTAAACTGTTAACTGTTTCCTAACATGCATAAGGAACTTGGCATAACAATTGAACTTGAAGTATAACATAAAGCATACACATAATTACATCTTCCCTCTCAAGTATGAAACATTTAGTATGAGACAAAGTCCCTCCATATTTTTGGTTTAATAGCTCGACCATAGCGAGAGAAAGTAACCGCTGGCTCATCATCCGAAGGATTGGTGTCCAGTTGAGAGTCACTCCCAGGATTATCATATGCTGATACGTTTATGCTGTCCTCGGTATCCTCAGTAGACTCAAAATCCTTGTTTAGAACTTCTGTGCCATCATGGGCTTGTTCTTTATCGCCATTGTCATCCGGTTCCTCTAATGGTGTATCCGCGGCAGTGTCTGGACGAAGATGACGCCTGTTTCGTCTCAGTTTTTGTCCACACTTGGTCTCGATTATATATGATTTTGGTGAATTGGCTTCTTTGATAATTCAAGCAGGTTCCCATGTATTCCCAGTGACTCTGTGTCGCACAGCTTGCCCAGCAGAGTGGACGAAGGGATTTTGTAGATTTATCAAAATACAGTTTTTGCCTTTTCATGTTTATGATCCTCTGAGCTGTTACTCGATCCTGTGGAATAGACTGAGGCTGCAATTTCTGTGGTGCAATAGGCACTGTGGTCCTCAGTGTTCTACCCATTAGCAGCTGTGCAGGTGAGCATAAACCTTCAATAGGTGTTGCACGATAGTTTAACAGTCCTAGGTACACATCCTGCCCTGATGATTGCGCTTTCAGTATAATGGATTTGGCTATGCCAACATACTTCTCTGCTAGACCATTGGCCTGTGGGTGATAGGTGCTTGTGGGTTTGTGCCTGATTCCCCTTTCACGCAGGAAGCACTGGAACTCAGAACACGAGAATTGTGGGCCATTATCGGACACAAGTTCTTCACACACTCCATGTCTTGAAAGTATTGTTTTGAAAGCCAATATTTCTCAGCTGCACTAGCTCAAAGTATTTGCTGTAGTAATCTACTACTATCAGGTAATGGTTGTCCTCAAAATGAAAAATATCTGTAGCCAGTCTCTGCCAAGCCCGTGAGGGCACATTCCACGGTGTAAGAGGTTCTTTTGCATTGTGTTTTTGAAATGTCAGGCAGGTTTCACACTTCTTCACAAGTGTCTCAATATCAAAGTCCAAATTAGGCCAGTAGACCAACTCCCGCGCTCTGCGCTTACACAGAGTGATGCCCAAATGCCCCTGCTGGATTTGTTTCAGTATTTCTGCTTGCTGTGTCTTAGGAATGAGAATACGGTCACCCATAAATATGATATCCAAATTAATGTATAGCTCATCTTTCATAGGCCAGAATCCCTGTAGTTCAGGACACAGCTTCTTTCGTTTTTCTGGCCAGCCATTGCATATGACACAAGTTAGTTTTTCTAGGACTTTATCCTGTTTGGTGTCTTGTCTTATCTTCTCCAGCCGTACATCCGATATTGGAATGTTGGCTAGTACTGTATGCACCTGTTCTTCCAACTCAGGTTCATCCCACGCTTCATGTCCTTCTAGAAACACCCTAGACATGGTATCTGCCATGGTAATTTCCTTTCCAGGCTTGTACTTTACTGTGTAATCATACTGCTGTAGTTTCATAACCATCCGCTGCAGACGTGGAGGTGTAGAAGCTAGCGGTTTCTGTAGGATGTACTCCAATGGCTTGTGGTCCGTTTCCACAACTACCGGGCAACCATATATGTACTGGTGAAATTTCTCACATCCATTCACAATAGCCAGCATCTCTTTCCCAATTTGGGCATAATTGGCTTGCGTTGGGGTCAGTGCTCGTGAAGCATATGCCACAGGATGTCCTTGTTGAGTCAGTACAGCACCTAACCCAAACTGGGATGCATCCACTTGAAGTATAGTGTCCCAGATTACGTCAAAATATTTCAGTATTGGCCCTGGATGTTTAGTGATCAGTTTTTTCACTTTGTCAAAAGTATTTTCCATGTTTGCATCCCAACACCAAGCAGCATCCTTCTGTAGCAGTGTATGTAGCGGTGCTATCTGTTGAGCAAGGCCCTGAGAGAATTTGGATAGATAGTTGAAAATTCCTAGTGATGTCTCCAGCTCCTTTCTGGAGGTTGGGGCCTTCATGTTAAGAACTGCTGTAATCTTCTTTGGATCAGGCTTCAAGCCCTCTTTGTTTAATAGGTGTCCAAAATATGTAACTTCTTCTACCCCAATTTGCATTTTGTTTGGATTGAGTGTAAGATTCTTCTCATGACACCGATTGAGCAAAGCAGTAAGGTTTTTGTCATGTCCCATTTGATCCTTTCCATAGACCAGCAAATCATCAACTATTACTTCAACACCCTGTAGACCAGCAATCAATTTGTGTGATTTCTTTTTAAATATTTCCTGTGCGGATGCTATGCCGAAAGGTACCCTTGTGAAGCGCCATCTACCGAAAGGGGAGTTGAAAGTGGTCAAGTAACTTCTGGCTTCATCAAGACGCAATTGCCAGTAACCAGAATGGGCGTCTAGTACACTAAATACTGTTGCTCCTACTAGCTTGTGCGCTATATCCTCTATGGTGGGGAGTTTGTAGTGTTCTCTCATTATGACTTTGTTTAAATCACGTAGGTCAATGCATATACGAATTGCACCTTTGTTCTTCTTCTCCACCACAACCATAGAACTGACCCATTCCGATGGTTCTGTGACCTTTTTTACTACTCCCAGCTTCTCCATCCTAGTGAGTTCTTGTCTGACTTTATCCACAAGAGTTAAAGGTATTCTCCTTGGGGTGTGAATAACAGGCTGTGCACTCTCTTTTATACGTATGCGGCTTACACCCCAGGCCCTTGAATAGATCACAGTACTCACGTTTAATGTCAGCCTCTTTCAGACCTCTGTGCCCACCATGCACAGTCATTATGATCTTTACAAGTCCAATCTCTTTGCTTGTTCTGAGACCTAGCATGGCTGGGGCTTGTGTTTCTATCACAAACAATTGTAAAACCTTTTCAGATCCCTTGTAAGAATATTTTGCATGACAGCGACCCATTACTTTCAGCTTTTCACCCCCATATCCCATTAGTTTCGGTAGGTTCTGAGTCTCTAAGGGGGATTCATTACTAAGGTGTTCCAGGTATATATGGCTTGGCACACAATTTACTTGTACTCCTGTATCTATTTTGAATGTGATTGGAGTTTTGTTGGCCCCTATCTGTAATGTTACAGTTGCTTCATCTGCAGACTGATGTGTTTTTTGTACTGCTGCAAGATATATTGGGGTGCAGTCTGAGTCTGACCCTGCATTGTCATCATTGTCCTCTATGGCGTGTACAGAACGTGTTTTTGACCTTCCGGTTTGTGAAGACAGTTTACACACCCTGGCAAAATGTCCTCTTCTCTTGCATTTATTGCATATCTGCCCCCTTGCCGGACAGACACTATTTTTATGGTGCATGTTTCCACAATATCCACACGCTGCTTGTGTGTTACTTTTCCCAGTGCCATAGGTGCCCTTTACTCCTGTGTGTGTTCTTTCTTGCCAATATCTGCTGCTGTGATTTTCTATAGCATTAACCTGGAGCTGTGTTCCTTCCAGTACCTGCATGTCCTTTCTTGACATTTCATATGCTCCGGCAATCCTTATGACTTTCTCAAGATTTAAGTCTTCTTCCTGCAGCAGCTTTTCCTGAACTTCCTTAAACTTACTGCCCATCAGAATGCGGTCTTTTATCATATCTCCAGCATCATAGAAAGCACAGTCTTTGGCAAGCAAGTGCAGCTGTCACCCATTCACATACCTCCCAACACGCACGGATTCTGTGGGAACTTCCCGCACAGACACTAATTTCCCGCAGTCCCGCGAGAGGATCTAATTTCCCGCAATTGAAGGAGGATCAGAAGGATCAGGATCAGGCAGCGGTAAGTCACCTATTGTCGGCCCGCAGCACCCAGCAGCCCCATATTCAACTGAACCCCCCCGGTCAACAACTGCGATCGGGTGTTAGTTACCTCCCCCCTCTCCCCCCCCCCCAGATTAGATGTTAGTTAAAAAAAAAAACCTCTGTCCCGTGGCAGCAACCTCCCCCCCCCCCCCGCTCAACAACTCAGATTAGATGTTAGTTAAAAAAAAACCTCCATCCCGCGGCAGCATTCCCCCCCTCCCCCCGCTCAACAACTTTAATGGGAGGGGAAAAATGTGAATGAATGTCCCGCAGTGGACATTTGAAAAGTTGGGAGGTATGCATTCATCCACAGACTCACCTCCACACCTCCTCTCATAAAACAGTTTCCTTTGCACTGTGGAGTTTCTCCTCGGGTTGCAGTATGCCTCAAACTTTGCAAACAGTACCTCTGTTTTCTTTTTGTCCTCTGCAGTGATCCCCCCACTTGCTTGCCAGGCTCTGCACACATCACGTCCCTTTTGTCCCACACATATCAGAAAGTGAGCTGCTTTCTGCTGATCAGTCCATTTGTCTGCATCTGGTCCTGCAAACACAAGCTCTATCAGCTCCCTCCATTGTGACCAGTTTTCAGATATATTCCCTGATTCCAAATCCAGGGAAGGAATGTTCTTTGTGTTGCTGTTTGCTGCCATGACTTCTCTGACCCGACTTCTGGTACCATGTAAAGTTTCAGCACCAAGAATAAGCAGACATCAAGAGCTTGAACATGAGCCTGGAGTTTATTCAGCAGCATCCATCTTAACAACTACCACAGATCCCGCCCCCAGATCGAATGACCTAAACTGTTAACTGTTTCCTAACATGCATAAGGAACTTGGCATAACAATTGAACTTGAAGTATAACATAAAGCATACACATCATTACAATGGGCTCTGTGTAGCAGGCTCCTGTCTCATGCTGTTACACTAGATCGGTTTTGTGTGTGAACTGCTCTGCTTCTAAAGGGACCATGTTTTCTGAGATCTCCCCCCAATCTCTATTACACCTCCCTGTCCCTACACATTACCTGCTCACCAGGCACAATCTCCTCTCCTGTATGACCACCTCATGTGTCAGGCTGTGGCACTACAAATCCCAGCATGCGAGGAGAGGGGAGGCAGCAGCAATATCACAGATCAGGCTGGTTTTGTAGATGAAAAGTGCTGGTGTTGTGTAGTGTGTGTTTATAAAATGTATGCATACCTCCCAACTGGCACGGATTGTGCGGGTTTTACCCGCAGAGGCTCCTCCTTCCCGCACTCCCGCGAGACTATCATGTTTCCCGCACAGCAGGAAACATGAACAGAAGAAGAAGAGGAGCAGCAGCAGCAGGTAAGAGCCCCCCCCCCCGCGATCGGCGCACTAGTATGCCCCCCCCGATCGGCGGCCCCCTGCCGCCCCCCCTTTTTTTACAAAGGGACTTTACAAAGTTGGGAGGTATGTGTATGATTACAAAGGGACTTTACAAAGTTGGGAGGTATGTGTATGATCATTATATATTTGATTATTTATTGTGTTTTATGGTCTTAAGGTGTTTATTATTCATATATTTTTAATTTTTTTTAGTAAGTATTGAGAAAATTTGGTGTGGAAGCGCACTGGAGTATTTTTATTTGCTTAAAATGGAAAGACAGAGTAGTAGAGTGATGGGGTAGCTGGATGGACAGAGGGATGGAAACAGTAAGGAGTGAGTTTGGGTCCTTTCACACATACAGACCGTTCGAGGGGCTGTCAGTTTTTTAGGTGGACCTGATTGGACGCTCCATGTACCTCTATGGAGCAACGTATGTCAACGTATGTCCGCTGACATTCGATTCCCTTACGATCTGCCAAATCCAGATGGATGGGGACCCTATTTTCCATCTGTCAGGCAGATCTGTTTTCATCCGATCCCCCATAGAGGAGAGCGGAGCTCTGACAGGTCCGTCCCTGCACAGTGAGCGGAGGCGGACCTGTCATCCGCCGGCTCAGCAGGGATCAACAGGACGATCCCTGCTGAGCAATTGGAGTCTGTGAAAACAGACATACCTGTATATGTGTGAAAGAGGCCCAAAGAATAAAGGTATAGATTGGGTGACAGAGAGATGGATGATGGGATAGAGCAAGGCATGGTGCGATGTGAGCGAGACAGAGAAATGGAGGGATGGTGCAAAGGATGAAGGGATGGAGTTATGGAAAGAAAGAAGGAGAGACAGAATAATAGAGGAATGAAAGTGATGGAGGATAAAAAAGGTGGAGGGATATAAGGCACAAGGATTGTTGGATAGACAGTATGATGGAAGGAGGGATGGAGCAAGAGATAAAAAGATGGAGTTATGGAAAGTTGAAAGAAGGGATGGATAGAGTTACAGAGGGATGGAAGTGATGGAGGGTGAAGAGGTTGGAGGGACCTGCAACAGAGGGAGAGATAGAGATGTAAAGGAGGGATGGAGACGGGAGAGGAGGTGAAGGAGGGATGGAGAGATGGAGACTAGGGATGAGTCGAACACCCCCCAGTTCGGTTCACATCAGAACATGCGAACAGGCAATAAATTTGTTCGAACATCCGAACACCGTTAAAGTCTATGGGACTCGAACATGAAAAATCTAAAGTGCTAATTTTAAAGGCTTATATGCAAGTTATTCTCATAAAAAGTGTTTGGGGACCCGGGTCCTGCCCCAGGGGAATTTTTTCGGGAGCAGTGATTTTAATAATGCTTAAAGTGAAACAATAAAAGTAAAATATTCCTTTAAATTTCATACCTGGGGGGGGGGGGTGTATACTATGCCTGTAAAGTAGCGCTTGTTTCCCATGCTTAGAATAGTCCCTGTACAAAGTGTAATTTTTGAAGGAAAAAAAGTTATTTAAAAGCACTCGCTGATGAAAGTGGTATGTATTGTCTAATTTTTTTGTTGTAATGTAATGTAATAATGTAATGTAATGTGTTAATTGGTAATGATATGAAAGATATATGTATGTATGTACAATTTTTTTTTGAATAAAAATAAATTTAAAACAAATAAAAGCAATCGTGGCTATAATGAATTGTAAGCTCCCAGCAATACAGAGAACAGTAATTGAAAGTCATTGATAAAAAAAAAAAAAAATGCGTAGGGGTCCCCCCAAATTCAATTACCAGGCCCTTCAGGTCTGGTATGGATATTAAGGGGAACCCTGCATCAAATTAAAAAAAAATGATGTGGGGTTCCCCCCAAATATCCATACCAGGCCCTTCAGGTCTGGAATGGATTGTAAGGGGAACTCCACGCCAAATTTAAAAAAAAATGGCGTGGAGTTCCCCCCAAAAATCCATACTAGACCCTTTATCTGAGCACGCAACCTGGCAGGTCGCAGGAAAAGAGGGAGGGACGAGAGAGCGCCCTCAAGTGCCCTGTCCATTATTCCACGAAGCGTGTGCTCCAACAGGAAGACAAGATGGACAGTATCACTGATGCATGCACTGCTCACCATCCTCGTGGCCTCCTCAAATGGTGACAGGACAGTGCATGCATCCTTGATCAGTGGCCACTGGCGTGTCGAAAAAAAGCCAAGCTCCTCTGACCCAGTCCTGGTGCCATACTCACACAGGTACTCATTGATGGCCCTCTGCTGCGTGTGCAGCCGCTGCAGCATTGCCAATGTTGAGTTCCACCTGGTGGGCATGTCACAAATGAGGCGGTTCTTGGGCAGGTTACATTCCTTTTGAAGGTCAGCCAGCCGAGCACTGGCATTATATGACCGGCGGACATGCCCACAGACTTTCCTGGCCTGCCTCAGGAGATCCTGTAAGCCCGGGTACCTGCCCAAGAACCGCTGCACCACCAAATTCAGGACGTGAGCCAAACAGGGTACATGGGTCAAGTGTCCCTGTCGGAGGGCAGAGAGGAGGTTGGTGCCATTGTCGCATACAACCATTCCTGGCTGAAGCTGGCGTGGCGTCAACCACCTCTGAGCCTGTCCCTGCAGAGCTGACAGAATCTCTGCTCCAGTGTGGCTCCTGTCCCCTAAGCAGACCAACTCAAGCACCGCATGGCATCTTTTTGCCTGAGTGCTTGCGTAGCCCCTTGAATGCCTACAGAGCACCACTGGTTCAGAGGACAAATCGGCAGAGGATGAGGCCATAGAGGAAGAAGAAGAGGAGGGGGTGGAGGAGAGAGGTGTGGTAGAATCACCACTACTAGCATTTTGGATGCGTGGTGGTGGAACAAGCTCCAACAATACTGCACCCTGTCCTGCATCCTTCCCAGCTGCCAGCAGAGTTACCCAGTGCGCCGTGAAAGAAAGGTAACGTCCCTGTCCATGCCTGCTGGACCATGAGTCAGCAGTAATATGCGGTAATATGCACCTTACCGCTGACCGCCCTGTCCATCGAGGCCAAGACATTGCCTTCCACGTGCCGGTAGAGAGCCGGAATGGCCTTCCATGAAAAAAAATGGCGTTTGGGAACCTGCCACTGAGGTACCGCACATTCCACAAATTAACGAAAGGGGGCAGAGTCTACCAGCTGAAAAGGCAGCAGTTGGAGTGCTAGCAATTTAGCCAAGCTAGCATTCAGCCGTTGAGCATGTGGATGTCTGGGACCGAATTTCTTTCGATGGTTTAGCAACTGGTGTAGGGAAATTTGCCTGCTACAATCAGATGTTGGTGTAGCGATAGCAGGTTGCCCGCAAGTACTTGGCACACCTAATTCTACACCTTCATTCCTCTCAGTGCAGGTTTCTGAGAGGACTGAAGGTATAGTGGGGTTGGAGATCCCAGCTGATGAGGAGCAAGGAGAGGTCCGCCTTGTTCTTTGGTGTGGGTCTTTTAAGTACTGTTGCCAACAGACTGCATGGGAGGTCGACATATGTCTGGTCAAGCATGTGGTTTTGGCCACGCTTGATACGCTTCAGATATATGTTGCAAACGGTGCGATCTGCTGCACACGTATCAAAAAAGGCCCACACCAAAGAACTTTTCAAAAAACGCAGGGAGTCAGCAGCGCCCTGCAAATGCGGAGCTTTGCAGTGTAATGCAGTCGGGTGGCTGCCCTTAAGCTGGTCCCTGAAGGGCATCCTGCCTCATTGTAGATGTGCCTCCTCCTCCTCCTCCTCCTTCTCCCTTCTATCAGGCACCCACGTAGAGTCAGTGACCTCATCATCCCCTCCCTCCTCGTCACTGGAGCAAACCTGGCAGTATGCTGCAGCTGGGGGAACATGACTGCCAATTTCTTGTCCTTCTTGGGCACCACCTCTCTCTGGGCTCACGTTACTGCCTTCCTCAACCTGGGGACCATCTTTGGAGCCTTTCAAACACTGTGCATCCTCATGCAGCATCTACCCGCCACTGTGGTCGAACAGTTCGGGGGACTCCTCCGTGAATGATGGTGGGGCAAGGGAAGGAGTGACTGATGACATTGAGCCGATGGAAAAGGCCGCTTTGGCAGCTGCATTGGCAGGCAAACTACTCTGAGCCTGGGTGACAGAGGATGAGGAGGATGAGGATGGCTTTGTTATATATGTAGGAGACTGTATATATATTTAACGCACTGCAGATCACTGAATCACCTGCCTGCTTGAAAGTGTATTTAAACACGTACACCAGGAATGGCCTACAGTTAGATATAGGCTTGGCTAGACTAGAATGCAGTGGATATATATATGTAGGAGACTGTATATATATTTTATGCACTGCAGATCACTGAATCGCCTGCCTGCCTGAAAGTGTATTTGAACATGTAGACCAGGAATGGCCTACAGTCAGATATAGGCTTGGCTAGACTAGAATGCAGTGGATATATATATATGTGGGAGACTGTGTATATACTTTATGCACTGCAGATCACTGAATCACCTGCCTGCCTGAAAGTGTATTTGAACATGTACACCAGGAATGGCCTACAGTCAGATATAGGCTTGGCTAGACTAGAATGCAGTGGATATACAGTAAATATGTAGGAGACTATATATATTAAATGCACTGCAGCTCACTGAATCACCTGCCTGCCTGAAGTATATTAGAAACAGTACACCAGGAATGGCCTGCAGTCAGATCTAGCTACACTGGATACAGTGGATATATATATATATATATATATATATATATACACACACACACGAGACTGTATATATATATATATATATATAAAATGCACTGCAGCTCACTGAATCACCTGCCTGCCTGACAGTATATTAGAAAAAGTACACCAGGAACAGCCTGCAATCAGATCTAGCTACACTGGATACAATGGATATATATATATATATATATATATATATATATATATATATATACACATACAAGACTGTGTATATATATATATTAAATGCACTGCAGCTCACTGAATCACCTGCCTGCCTGAAGTATATTAGAAACAGTACACCAGGAACGGCCTGCAGTCAGATCTAGCTACACTGGATACAGTGGATATATATATATATATATATATATATATAAGAGACTGTGTATGTGTGTATATATATATATATATATATATATATATATATATATATATATATATACTGTATATATTGGCGTATAACACTCACTTTTTCACCCTGCAAATCGGTTCCAAATAGTATGTGGGTGTTATATGCCGATACTGCAATTTGGGCTGCCTTAGAGAGAACGGGGAGGGGGACGGGATGAGCGCCGTCAGATTACATACAGCGAGAATCTCCTGTTTACTCAGCGCCTCTGTAATAGGAAGTCCCGTCTCCTGGGCCGGCATTGGACCAGTGTTCTGTCTATCATAGAAGCCAGTCCAGGAGGCGAGACTTTGTATTAAAGAGGCCGCCGAGTAAACAGGAGATTCTCACTGTATATAATCTGACGGCGCTCATCCCGCCCCCCTCCCTGAGATGGGCATTGATCAGGCTGCATTCATGGCAATGGGGAGGCTGCAGGAGGGCATTAATAAAAGCTGCATTGATGGGCAATTGTGAGGCGGCAGATGGGCATTGATCAGGCTGCACTGATGGGCACTGACCCTTATTTTGCCTCAAAGTTCTTTATTTAAAATGTAATTTTTTTCCCTGAAAGCTCCCTCTTAAAATAAAGGTGCGTGTTATACGCCTGTGCGTGTTATATGCCGATAAATACGGTATATATATATATTAAATGCACTGGAGCTGAGCTTACTGAATCACCTGCCTGCCTGAAGTATATTAGAAACAGTACACCAGGAATGGCCTGCAGTCAGATCTAGCTAAACTGGATACAGTGTATATATATATATATATATATATATATATATATATATATATATATATATTGTGAGGGGGTTAGCTCGGCAGCGGGTGTGTGTGACCGCCGGGATGGGCTCCCCACACAAAACAGGCCCAGCAAACGGAGGTTGTGGTTTTCAAAATCAAAAAGGTGCGGTTTATTTTCTATTTACAGTGACAAAACACAGCAAAGCAAAAGAAACATAACCAAAATAAATCCTGGTCAAGTTGACCTCTGACTAAACATACAGGTTTCCTAACTAACAACTGGGATCAGCCTAGTGCTGTCCTAGTCCCTAAGTCCCTGGTTTTAAATGTCCAAGCAAATAGCCACACAGGCTTTTTCTCACCGCACAGGGGTTCACTCTCCCTAGACAGTCCACACAGGTCTGGTTCCAGGCATGAGCTAACATCTAATGAAGCTGGGAGTTCTTATAGAGGCCTAAATGAGCTGACAAGGTTCAGCTGGTCTCCTCATCTCTGTCTGCACGACGCCCCACACTCTCCCTAGAGGTATGAGTCATCCATGAGCCCACTAGCCTTATACAACTCTCCACCTAGTTGTATAAGTCGGCGTAAAGCCTGAATCTGGGCGAAATATATCTACCCCCCTGGATGCAACCAGGTGACTTTACCTTCCTGCTGTCACATACCCCCCCCCTCTTGTTTTAACCTCGGGGTTGGAACACCAGCAATCAGGCATTCATGTACTCGAGACAAAGCATCCACATTCCCCATTTGAACGCCAGGGCGATGCTTTACTGTGAAGTTGAATTCCTGGAGGGCCAGGAACCACCTATTCACTCTTCTATTTGTTTCCTTGTTTTGAGCCATCCACTTTAACGGAGCGTGATCCGTAACCATGTCAAAGTGCCTACCTAGCAGGTAGTACCGAAGGGAATCTAGAGCCCACTTCACCGCTAAACACTCCTTTTCAACGGTGGCGTAATTTACCTCATGGGACTTCAACTTCCTGCTGAGGTAAATGACTGGGTGCTCTTCCCCGTTCCAGACCTGGGACAATACTGCTCCTAACCCCACATCTGACGCATCACTTTGTACGACAAAGTCTTTAGAGAAGTCGGGTGAGTACAACACTGGCTGGCTACATAAGGCTTGTTTCAAGAATTGGAATGCTGCCTCAGCCTCGGGGGTCCATTTAATCATGACCGACCCTTTCCCCTTCGTCAGGTTGGTTAGGGGCACAGCCTTAGAAGCAAAGTGGTGAATGAATCGCCGATAATACCCAGCGATTCCCAGAAAGGCTCGTACCTGCTTCTTGCTGTTGGGACGTGGCCAACTCTGGATGGCCTCGACTTTGTTGAGTTGGGGTTTTATTACTCCCCTCCCAATGGTGTACCCAAGATATTTGGCCTCCTCCTGCCCAATGGTACACTTCTTGGGGTTAGCCGTAAACCCCGCTTCCCGAACAGAGTCCAGGACTGCTTGCACTTTTGGCAGATGTGAGGCCCAATCTGTGCTATGGACAATTACGTCATCCAGGTAAGCCGCAGCATACTTCCGATGGGGCCTCAGCATCTGGTCCATTTTCCGCTGGAATGTGGCCGGCGCATTCTGTAACCCGAACGGCATTCTTTTATATTGGAACGCCCCGTCTGGGGTTACAAATGCGGTTTTCTCTTTGGCCGACTTGGCCAGGGGGATTTGCCAATACCCTTTTGTGAGGTCAAGAGTCGTCATGTATCGGGCTGTTCCCAGCCGGTCGATCAACTCATCTATACGTGGCATGGGGTAGGTGTCAAATTTTGTAACTTTGTTCAACTGTCGAAAATCGTTACAAAATCGCCAGCTCCCATCCGGTTTAGGCACCAACACAATGGGACTAGACCAATCACTTTGGGACTCCTCTATCACCCCTAAGTTCAGCATTTTCTGTACTTCCTCCCGTATTGCCTCCCGTCGAGCCTCTGGGATCCGATAGGGTTTTAACTTCACCCTTTCACCGGGCGGGGTAATGATGTCATGCTCTACCCCAGATGTTTGTCCCGGCAGCTCAGAGAATACCTCCTTGTTGCGAAGCACAAACTCCTTAACCTCCTGTTGTTGGGGTTGTGACAAGGTGGCTGCTATTCCAACCTCAGGAATCACGCAACCAGTTTGAGCTGGTGACCAAGTGTCTGCGACTAGGGACTCTCTATCCCTCCAGGCTTTCAACAGATTAACGTGATAGATCTGTTCGGGCTTTCGCCTTCCTGGTTGTCTGACCTTGTAATTCACTTCGCTCACTTTTTCCATTATCTCGTAGGGGCCTTGCCATTTGGCAAGGAATTTACTTTCAACCGTAGGGACAAGTACCAATATCCTATCCCCCGGGGAAAAGGTACGGGTCTTGGCTCCACGGTTGTACACTCTCTGCTGTGCCAACTGCGCTTGGGCCAAATGTTCCTTCACGATGGGCATTACCTGTGCAATTCGATCTTGCATCAGGGCGACATGCTCAATCACACTCCTGTGGGGAGAACTCTCACTTTCCCAAGTTTCCTTGGCAATATCCAACAGCCCTCTTGGGTGTCTCCCATACAGTAACTCAAAGGGGGAGAATCCCGTAGAGGATTGGGGCACCTCCCTAATAGCAAACATCAAATAAGGAAGTAAACAGTCCCAATCCTTTCCATCTCTATCCACCACTTTCTTCAACATTTGTTTTAGGGTTTTGTTGAATCTTTCAACCAGCCCATCGGTTTGGGGGTGATACACAGACGTACGCAATTGCGTCACTTTGAACAATTTACACAGCTCTTTCATAACCCGGGACATAAAGGGTGTACCTTGGTCCGTAAGCAGTTCTTTACAAATACCCACCCGGCTAAAAACAAGAGATAGCTCTTTGGCTATGGTTTTGGCCGAGGTATTTCGGAGAGGGATCGCTTCTGGATAACGGGTGGCATAGTCCATTATAACTAATATGTACTGGTGCCCCCTAGCGGACTTGATTATAGGACCTACCAAATCCATGGCGATCCTCTCAAACGGGACCTCAATGATGGGTAGAGGGACCAGCGGGCTACGGAAATGTGGCATCGGGGCCAACCTCTGACACACAGGGCAGGAGGAACAATAATTTTCTACGTCCTTCATCACCCCCGGCCAATAGAATCTCTGTAATACCCTCTCTCGGGTTTTCTCTGTCCCCAGATGACCTCCAAGAATGTGCCCATGGGCCAACTCCAACACCAACTTCCTGTAAGGTTTGGGCACCACAAGCTGCTCAACGGTTTCTTCTGCCCTTTTTGCCACCCGATACAGTAGGTCCTTCTCTACGCTGAAGTATGGGTAAGTGCAGGTATTATCTGGGTTCACTAACTCGCCATCTATTTTCACTACGTTTTCCCGTGCCTTTATTAGGGCGGGGTCTTTCAACTGTTCTGTGGCAAAGTTTTCCCTGTGAACCTCAAGATCAGAAAACTCCACAGACGGTAGGTTTTCGTCTGAGGAGGTGGGCTCCTCTCCAGTTTCTTGAGTCTCCCCTGCCAATACTGATAAGGGAAATTCCGGAGAGTCCTCACCACTCTCAGGGGAGTTCTGGCTATCACATTCCTGGTACATAGGGGCACCAGTGAGGGGCTCAGGATCATCCCACAGTTCCCAGAACTTCGGAAAATCCCTTCCCACAATGGCGTCATGCGGTAACTGAGATACTAAGCCCACTGGATGAGAGAGGGTACCTTTGGGGGTCTCGAAACACACTGTAGTCACTGGATACTCTCGGGTGTCCCCATGCACACAAATAACAGCTACCTTGCTATTCCCAGAGACCTCTGTTTTAACTAACTCAGCCTTTATCAGGGTCACAAGGCTACCTGAATCCAGCAATACCACAACATTTCTACCATTAACACACATTTTGCATAAATGTTTCTCAGTTCCTCGAATGGCAGTGCATGCGACTGTCGCACACAGCGACTGACGTCTGCCCGTCAGAAAGTCACACTGCATGGGTTCCTCCACAACCGGGCAATTGGCTGCAATATGTCCCGCTTGCCGGCAGCGGTAGCAAACGATCCTTCTTGCCGCCTCTTGAGCCGCTGATTTCCCAGGCTGTTCTCGCCAAACTTGGGGTAGAGCTCCCACCCTCTCACTCTCTCCACCCTTACCCCTTGGAATCCTCTTATCCGCCCCTGGGGATGGTCTGGTCTTAGGGTGGAAAGTCCGAGTGTCTCTGGAAGAGGCCGTCAGGTTCTCTGTAGCCAAGTATTTCTCCACATGATCCACAAGACCATCGGCCGTCTCTGGGTCTCCATGGCTTACCCACTTTTGGATGGCAGTAGGAAGAGCTCTCAAAAACCGATCCATTACACCACGTTCCACAATCTTTGGTGCGGACAAAGTCTCTGGCTGTAGCCACTTTCTGCTCAGGTGAATGAGATCATACATTTGAGACCTGGGGGGTTTTCCAAGCTGGAAAGTCCAGTTATGCACACGCTGAGCCCGGACAGCCAGGGTGACACCCAGCCTTGCCAATATTTCAGCTTTTAGCATCACATAGTCTTTTGCTTGGTCAGGCTCTAGGTCATAGTAAGCCTTCTGCGATTCACCAGTTAACAGAGGAGCCACCAGTCCAGCCCACTGCTCCTCACGGTCAAAAATACCTCTGGATCATCCTCTCCAGTCATTTTTGTCAATAAACGACTCACCCCAAAGGACGCGGTATTAGTGGGACGGCTTTCCTCACTGGTCTGCGGACGTTGCTGCATTACTGCTTCCATTTGTTGTAGTCTCTGCTCTTGCTTCTGTAACAGGTCTATGAAGCGGGCCTCAGATTGCTGCTGGGCTTGTTGATGAGCTTGCTGCTGGGCTGCAAGGCTCCTTTGCAAACCTGCATTTGTCTGCTGTTGATTGGCATTTGCTAGAGCCAGCTGTTTCAGTATCTCCTCCATGCTGGCTTAAAAAAAACTGCCACTGGTTCTCCACCAACTGTGAGGGGGTTAGCTCGGCAGCGGGTGTGTGTGACCGCCGGGATGGGCTCCCCACACAAAACAGGCCCAGCAAACGGAGGTTGTGGTTTTCAAAATCAAAAAGGTGCGGTTTATTTTCTATTTACAGTGACAAAACACAGCAAAGCAAAAGAAACATAACCAAAATAAATCCTGGTCAAGTTGACCTCTGACTAAACATACAGGTTTCCTAACTAACAACTGGGATCAGCCTAGTGCTGTCCTAGTCCCTAAGTCCCTGGTTTTAAATGTCCAAGCAAATAGCCACACAGGCTTTTTCTCACCGCACAGGGGTTCACTCTCCCTAGACAGTCCACACAGGTCTGGTTCCAGGCATGAGCTAACATCTAATGAAGCTGGGAGTTCTTATAGAGGCCTAAATGAGCTGACAAGGTTCAGCTGGTCTCCTCATCTCTGTCTGCACGACGCCCCACACTCTCCCTAGAGGTATGAGTCATCCATGAGCCCACTAGCCTTATACAACTCTCCACCTAGTTGTATAAGTCGGCGTAAAGCCTGAATCTGGGCGAAATATATCTACCCCCCTGGATGCAACCAGGTGACTTTACCTTCCTGCTGTCACAATATATACTGTATTTATTGGCGTATAATGCTCACTTTTTTACCCCGAAAAAAGAGGGTAAACTGTGCCTGCGTGTTATACACAGGGGGCTGTGGAAAGTTTTTTTCCTGAAACTTCCCTCTTAAAGTTAGGCTGCGTGTTATATGCCTGTGCGTGTTATACGCCGATAAATACGGTATTTATACAAGCCTGGATGTTTAAATATACTAAATACCCTGCAGCTAACTGAATAATCTGTCTGCCTTCTCAATTTAAATGACACTCTCTCTCGGTCAACGCCAGCAACACACTACACAGGGCCGACGTGCAGGCGGCCTTATATAGTGTGGGGCGTGGACTTAACCCCCTGAGCCATAATTGGCCAAAGGCTATTGAACTTCATTTTTCTCGGCTCGTCGTACGTGTTGTAAGTCACCGCGTTCTTAACGTTCGCAATTTCCGACAACATTTGTGTAACCTTGTGTATGCAAGACAAGTTTGACCCAACATCCGTCGGAAAAAAATCCACGGTTTTGTTGTCGGAATGTCCGATCGTCTGTACGCGGCATATGCGTTCTGGTTCCCTGTGATGTATTTTCTGTGTCTGTTCCCTCCCACCATTTTTCTTTACCCATACTTCTCAGAGAAATGTTTATTTTTCTTATTCTGATACTTTGTGCATTTATATAGTTGCAGTTGTACTACTATGACACAATTACTCATTATGAGCCCTTTGCTTTTTGGATTAATATATCCTAGTCTTCTATATAAACTGTACTCATTGTTTAATATATATATATATATATATATATATATATATATATATATATATATATGTAGCGGGTATTTAAATTTGGGGGGGAGCATCTGGGTTGTTTAACCCAGATGTACTAATTGTTAGGGAATCTGAGAATCCCTTTTGTGGTTCTTGGAGGACTCTGGTGGTGCAAGGTTCCCTGTGGCCTGCAGGTGGCGTTGTCGCCCCTGGCCGGAGTTGAACCTGCACCGCAAGACTGTACCTTTTTGTCCTTTCCTGGTGCTGGTACAGCGGGGCGGGGAACCCGCTGTGACACAAAGGGAGAGGGGATAAAAGGGGCAGACGCCATGACCTCAGGGTTCAGAGTTGGAGGACGCGGCCGCACCCAGGCACCTTCAGCCTGGGTGCTGGCATACCGGAGATCCGGGCCCAGGTGCCCTTGACCTGGCCGGAGCGAGGGATGGAGTCCATCCCAGGCACCTTAAGCCTGGGGTGAGGTACTACAACCAAGGCCTGGATACAAACAAGAAATGGCGCGCAATAACCACGTAGACATATATAACCCCAATTGAATGCAATGAAAGATAGAAAATAATAAATGAAATAAGTTAAACATGCAAATAAACAAAAATAAATGTGATTATAAATGTAAAATTAATAAAAAATAAAAATAAAAATAAATAAATGTGAAAATATGAAGAGATATATATAACAGAAAATAACATCAATAGGTTATGATACACAGTAAATGCTATGTGATATATAGGAATGGTCTGAGAAGAAGTCCATGAAATCTATCAACATACTATGGTGTATGTAGGAGAAGACAGGGATGCAGGGAATCCACTTTGCACAGGGCAGCCATCATAGATGAACAGAAACCATGTTCTGAGTAAGACTGAAAAGCAAGGAGAGAGGCGCCTCTAAGTGCAGCAGTACAAAACAAATTTTAATAGTAGATATAAAACACTCACATGGAGATGAGTTAGTACAGGCATGTACAGAATGTCAGGATGACGGCCAGCAGCTGCAGATCACAGTACACAGTGATCCAGCTCAGCTATGTGCAACAGGAGTGTCTCTAATAGATGGATAAGCCGGCTCCAGGGACAGCAGTCCTGTTGGATGTTTCAAAAGCGAGACTTGGAGTACACCAGTGGCTGGATGGCAGGGAGTGACGTCATCAGAGATGGACGCGTTTCATGAGCGTGCAGGCTAGCGATGTCCTGGCAAGCCGCGCTCCTTTTTCAACATGACATGAGGGCGGAAGTATGTAGACGCCAGTTATAGAGGAAAGAGGAAGTTGATTGGGTGGCGCTGGGGGAAGGTAGTAGCCAATTGAAGGAGGGAAAGGGAGGTCATGTGATAAGAATCACAGAGAGAAGAAACTGGAGTGAAAGTAAACAGAATACATAAAAAGATATAGAAAGGAAGAAAGAAAAGGGAAAAAGGAAATAGGAAAAAAATATATATAGGGGGAGCTGTGACTACAGGGCTAAATAAGATTAATATATAACATTGGTTTCATATAATAATAAGGATATGAATATAAATAGTTAGTCATTTAAATAAAAACAAGCCCAATAGAGTAAAAATTAAAATGACCATAATGACACAGAACACAAATTGTGGCTGTGCAAAAGAATATATATATATATATATATAATAAATAAGTAAATGGGATCACTATAATCAATGGAACGGGGATATACAGGAGAAAGATATCTCCTTATGAATGCTAATAGGGAAATGAATGGGGAAAAAAGAAAAATAGAAGGAAGGAATAGGAGTGACACAGGGAATGTCACTACAGTAACATGGGGAAGGAAAAAAAAAAAGGGGAGAAGGGGGGGGGGAAAAGGGGGGGAGAAGGGAGAGGGAGAGGGGAAAAAAACAAAAAAAAACAACGAACGGCACAGAATTCTACAGAAGGGAAATGGGTTATTAGGTGACACTAGGATTGGGAAAGAAATATAGAAGAAAATATATATTTTTGTCATATGGATAGACATAAGATATAATATAAATATAAAAGGACATAGGGATATTAACACAGATGTGAGGATATATAAGTACCTATACAGGACTATTGAGATAAGTTAATCAGACTGAGTACAGTGATATGTACAGTGTCCACTGTCCTGATGCCCAGAGAAACATATATATATATATAAATTGGACTGAGAGCACCTATAGTCCCATTAAACATATACACAAAGTATAATAATCAGTAATATGACAATATAATAAATTATTTAAAAATACACATATAGGTATATATGTGTATACATAAAAAAGATCACACATACACACATACATGCCTAAATATACATGTGTAAGCACATACACATTTACGTACATATACACATACATATACACACCCATATGAAAAATATATATATGTAAAATATATAAAAATGATCATATTAAAATTATAAAGTATAAAATATCTACTAATAAATAGAGGCCCTTGGGGGTATAAAATAATATCAAGTGGGTGGAAATCAAGGTGAGAGAGTACAGTTCAAAGATATATGTAAAAAAAAAAAAAAAAAATTTTTATAAAATGGTGGAGATCTCAATTCCTTCGTTTATACCGCCAGGTGAGAGAACATCCAAAGTGTAGATCCAAAAAGTTTCCCTAGCACATAATTTTTTGAACCGTTCTGCCGCTGTAAATGAGCTGGGGATCTGTTCGATCACCCAGACTTTTAAGCCACTGGTGGATTTATTGTGGGCTGCACAGAAGTGTCTGGGGACACTGTGGGGATCAGTGCCTCCTTCTATTAACCTCCTATGTTCCCCGAACCTGACTCGTAGAGCTCGTATAGTGCGGCCGATGTACATAAGGCCGCAAGGGCAACTTAGGCCGTACACTACAAAATCAGATGAGCAGTTGTAAAACTCCTTGAGTGGGAAGGTTTTACCCTTTGTGGTAAAGGATTTTTGTCCATGATGGACAAAATGACAAGTTTTGCATAAACATTTTTTGCATTTGTACATGCCAACTAGTGGTATGAGGACTAATGGTGTAGTGGTGCAGGCACGAGAACGGATCTTGCTAGGAGCCAGTTTACTTTTAAGGTTTGGTGCTCTGCGATACGTCACTTTAGGGCGTGCAGGAATGATTAATTTAAGGGCTGGATCCTGCAAAAGGATCTTCCAATGGGTGGCAAGGATGCCTTCCATTTTCTTGTATTCAGAATGGAAGGTGGTGGTGAAACGGAGTGAGTGATTCTCCGTCTCACGAACCATCTTGGCAGGTTTGGCATGTACAAATGCAAAAAAAGTTTATGCAAAACTTGTCATTTTGTCCATCATGGACAAAAATCCTTTACCACAAAGGGTAAAACCTTCCCACTCAAGGAGTTTTACAACTGCTCATCTGATTTTGTAGTGTACGGTCTAAGTTGCCCTTGCGGCCTTATGTACATCGGCCGCACTATACGAGCTCTACGAGTCAGGTTCGGGGAACATAGGAGGTTAATAGAAGGAGGCACTGATCCCCACAGTGTCCCCAGACACTTCTGTGCAGCCCACAATAAATCCACCAGTGGCTTAAAAGTCTGGGTGATCGAACAGATCCCCAGCTCATTTACAGCGGCAGAACGGTTCAAAAAATTATGTGCTAGGGAAACTTTTTGGATCTACACTTTGGATGTTCTCTCACCTGGCGGTATAAACGAAGGAATTGAGATCTCCACCATTTTATAAAAAAAAAAAAAAAAAAAAAAAAAAAAATTTTAATTTATTTTTATTTTTTTACATATATCTTTGTGTTTCAATCTTTTTATTCAAGTTTTGTCATACAAAATGTATAAAAGTCGCCACATAACATTGTACAGTCACAATCAACATTTGGGGTAACACAATGAAGATCACCAAGTGTAGGGGTCCTTGGAGTAGTCCGAAGCTCCGTAGAGCCGTTAACCCCTATTAGCATCGCAGATCATATCTGAACCGTCCACCCAGATGAGCCGCCCCCCCATCCATCTATCGGGGGGGGGGCGCAACTCAGCCGGCCGTGTGGGCAGCCCAGAGGTCTGATCAGACTGACAATGGTCCCGTAGGAGCTGAGAAAACAGGGAGCAGCACAAACCTCTAAGGTCTGGATCTGACTCCAAAAATAAACAATAAACAAATTTCAAAAGAGAGGAAAGAGGACAGTGACAAAGAATAGAAGGAAGGAGACAGAGTAAGGAAAGGACAGTTGAGGAGGGGGGAATGGGGGGAGGGAGGGGGGGAGGAGCCCCGATTCAGCATCCAGACATCTCAACCTAATCCCCTAGGCTATGCTGTAAACATCCCCGGGTCATTAGTTAGGTAACGAAGCCATGGGTCCCAAACTCCATGAAACAGTTTCATTTTATCTTGGGCCAGAGCGGTCAAGCGTTCGTTTAGCATCAACCAAGACAATTTGCCTTTAAGCTGATCGAATGGTAGAGCTGCCGATTTCCAGTTCCTAGCAATAGTGATTTTGGCTGAAATAAAAATAAATGTCAAGAGCCTCTTGCAGGACTTGGAGGCTTCCACATCTCCTCCCCCCAGTAGTGCTTGCTTAGCTGATTTAGTTAGGTTTAGTTGGGTAAGGGAGTAAACTAAATTATACACCCTGATCCAAAACCTCCGGACCTTTGGGCATGTCCACCAAATATGATAGGTGGTGCCCATCTGGCCACATCCTCTAAAGCACAACGGGGTAGCTCCTGAGACAAAAGTTGCCAGTCTGACCGGCACCATATACCACCTCAGTAGAACCTTATAATTGGCCTCAATTATTGAAGTATTGACGAGCGAACGAGATGCTGTCTCGGCTATCCTATGCCATTCGTCCAGATCCAGGGTTTCCTGCAAGTCGGTCTCCCATTGGACCATATAAGTCAGCTTTGTCGATACACTCAGCAATATCGAATATATAGCAGATAAATGTCCTTTAATTTTATCATAATTTTTGCATAGATGTTCCATGGGAGTTTGGGTTGCTAGGTTGCTCTTGCGAGCCAGAGTTTGTACATAATGTGAGATTTGGGCGAACCTATAACCCTCCGCTGGAGGCATTTGATGCCTATCAGCCATAGTCCGTTCGGTCAGCATACCTCTATGATCGCACAAGTCAGCAATACACTTAAAACCCTTATTAGTCCACCATTCGAACGCTAGTGGAGTGAGACCCGGGGTGAATGCTTTATTTTGAAGCAGAGGTGTCAATGGAGAATGAGGAGATTTGAATTTGTGAGATCTGGAGAGTCTGTCCCATAGTTCCAGTGACATGGATAAAGTAGGGCAAAGTATAGGAGGTCGCTCCTTGATAGGGAGCCATAAAATATAAGAAATAGGTTTGGGACGGCAGGAATAAGATTCCATAGCCATCCAAATGGCCTGTGCCTGTTGGGAGTGAAACCTTGTAAGTTGTGCTATCTGGGCAGCATAAAAATATTTTAATAAGTCTGGAAGACCAAGTCCTCCTCTCCGCTTCAACGTGTATAGAGTGCTCCTATTCACCCTGGGTCTCTTATCACCCCAAATAAACTGTAGTACTTTATTCTGGAATCGTTTAAGGTCATCACGGGCCAATGAAACTGGCAAGGTACGGAAGAAATACAATAATCGAGGTAGAACATTCATTTTAATTGAGTGAAGTCTGCCAAACCACGATGGCGGGTGAACCTGCCACTTAGCCATGTCAGCTGTTAGCCGTTTGAAAAGGGCTGGATAATTCTCTTTGTACAACTCACCAATAGATGAGGTCAGCTGTATGCCTAAATAAGGGAGAGCTGTGGATTCCCATCGGAATTGAAATGATTTTTCAAGCGTAGCCTGAGTGGAGCTTAGCAAAGATAAGTTCAGTGCTCTTGACTTACTATGATTAATTGCCAACCCGGAAATGTTGGAGAAAGGCTGCAAAATAGCATACAAGTTAGGTAGGGATGTGATCGGTGAGGTCAAGGTCAGCAACAAGTCGTCCGCAAAGAGTAAACATTTGTGTTCATAGTCTCCGCAATAAATGCCCTGTATATCTCTGCAGGCGCGAATTTTGAGCGCTAGTGGTTCAATCGCCAGGGCGAATAATAGTGGCGACAACGGGCAGCCCTGTCTAGTTCCTCTCCTGATAGGAAATGTTTGGGATGTATATCCTCTGAGCATTAGCGAGGCACTGGGGGAATCATATAATATGTGAAGGAGATCCAGAAAGCGTCTCCCAAATCCAAAGCGTGTGAGAACATCAAAAAGATAGTCCCAGGAGATAGAATCGAACGCCTTCTGGATATCCAATGAAAGTAACATTCCCCTCCTAGTCCCCTTTCCATCCCAATCAGACCGAACTGCCGAGATAAGGTTAATTATCCGGCGGGTTTGGTCCGATGCCTGTCTTGTCGGGACAAAACCTGCTTGGTCAGGATGGATATAACACTGAAGAAAAGTATTAAGTCTCTGGGCCAGTATTTTGGTTAGAATCTTAAGATCCGTATTGATCAGAGAAATTGGGCGATAATTGGAACAGTCTGTATGGTCCTTTCCTGGTTTCGGGATAACACTTATATAGGCTACATTTTCATGGCTGGGGAGCTTGCTGCCGCTTCTCAGGTCATTAAAGTAAGTACAGAGATGTGGGGCCAGAAGATCGTGATATTTCCTATAGTAGTGACCCGGGAATCCATCTGGCCCAGGGGCCTTGGTAGGGTGTAGGGTTTTGATTGCAGCCCTGACTTCAGGCTCTGTAAGAGCACCGTCCATCAGTTCCGCATGGGCTTGTGTCAATTTAGGCAGCTGTAAGTCGCGAAAGAATGTGCTCGCTTCAGATGAATCGAACTTGTCCTGCACTCCATACAGCTTAGCATAAAATTTGTGAAATTCTCCAATTATCCGTTCGGGGTTCTGGGAGGTTAGGCCCGTGGATAGTCGTAGTTTAGGCAAAGTCGGTGTGTACGGTCGAGGAACCAGTTTTCTAGCTAACATTGTGGTAGGTTTATCACCCATCGTATAGAACCTGTGCTTAGACCAACTAATATGTTTCTCCGCTTGAGTAGTCAAGCTAAGATTTAGTGCTAGTCGAGCCTCGTCAATTTTATGCCTTATATCTACCAGGGGATTTCTGTGCTGTTCACTAAGTAAGTTATCTAAGTTAGTTTCCAGAATCTTATTTGCCTGTTCCCTATTGCGTTTAATCCTGGCTGCCACTTGTAACAATATGCCCCTAATCGCTGCTTTATGAGCTACCCAGTTAATTGCGGGGGATGTGTCCGATGCCTTATTAAGTCTAAAGTATTCCTGTATTTCCTTTTGAATCTCTAAAAAGATTGTAGGGTCATTCAGCAAGCTCACATTAAGTCTCCACGGGGAGGGTCTAGATTTAGTCCATAGCCCTGAAGTAGAGAGTTTTATCGGGGAATGATCAGACCAAGGGGTAGATAAAATCTTAACCGACTTAATAAATGGTAGCAAAGGCGTACGTACTAGAACGTGGTCTATCCTCGAGTAAGTATGATGGGCTTGTGAAAAGTGTGTAAAGTCTCTGACCGTAGGGTTATTTTCTCGCCAGGCGTCGATGAGGTCATAGAAATGAAACAGACGTGCAACCTTGCTGCTTCCAATCGGTGGGCGTTTCAATGTTGGTCTAGAGGAGTCCGATTTATCCATAATTCTGTCCAAGGGAATATTACTATCGCCTCCCATAATGACCTGACCCTGGACTTTGGGCATAAGAATCTTCAGCATTTTGCTAAAGAATTCCGGCTGTCCAGTATTCGGGGCATAGTATGATATAAAGGACACCTCCTGGTCATGGAGCCGCCCCACTGCCATAATATATCTACCTCTCTTGTCCTTAACGATAGCGATGGGGGTAAAGGGGGTCCGTTTCGAAAAGCAGATGGCTACACCGCCCTTCTTTTCCCGACCCCCTGCCAAGTAAAACTGTGGATACTTCCCATTGAGGTAACGGGGCGCTGAGACATTGGAGAAATGAGTTTCCTGCAATAGCAGGACTTCAGCCTTCTGTTTATGATAAAACTGGAAAGCCTTAGTTCTTTTAGTAGGGGAGTTAAATCCATGTACATTGTGGCTAACTATCGAATAGTCTGTGTTATATGTGGTGGCCATCGTGGTAGGGCAGAGCACTCTTACCTTGCATAATGAATGAAGCGAGAAGGGTCCCGATGATGATGACTGTTTGGCTATGTGACCTCTCAGACCATGACATAAGGGAAGGGCGCTGAACCGAGGCTCCGAAGAAAGAGGGGGAAGGGAGAGAAGGAAAAGGCATTAGAGAAGAAGAGAAACAAAAATAAAAGCAAAAAAACATATACATAGGCCTTAGGCCCAAACAACCAATATAACTCAATCCTAGCTGATGAATGAAGGAATGGGGAATAACCCCTGCCGGAGACAACATCCGGCAAATTAGGTGCAAGGGTACCATCCTTGTCGTAGGATAGGTAGTCTTGCAGTTGGGTGGCAAGCATGACCACCCCGACCCAAATATGATTACACTCTGTACGAGCAGGCTATTCGAGGTCATATCGGAAATGACAAAATCAATCAATACAGTTTTAACATAACAGGCTGTCTATAGGAACATGCATTCCCAAGGCCAGCGGCGCCGGGGCCGGAAGGGTCCCCATCGGTCGCTCCGGCCCCCGAGCCACAGCCCAACAGGGGAACACATTGCGGTCCGACTAAGGCCCCCAGACTGCTAAAAAGCAAAAAGCAAAATTTCTTCGACCAGGTTGGGCCCGTCGGGGTTGTAAAATATTCGGCTGGCAGCCAGTCCGAAGAACCAGGAACTCCAGTAACTTTGTAACCCGTGACTTTGTAACCTGTGAACTGTGAACGGTAACGATGGCCCCATCAGGCCCATAGTCCACCATGGGCCCAGGCCATATCCGTGCAATCAAGCACTAACAGTTCCCAAAAGGGGGCAAAAAAGCAAAAAGAGAGAAGAGCAATAATACTCAGGTATTCCGGCGAGCATTTCTGGCCTGTGAGCGTGTGCGATCCTGCCATATCGGGGAGAGGGGACGATGATCCAGACGAGGGGGAGATGAAATCGGAGTCGGAGAGTCCCGTGCAATGATGCCGAGACTAAGCAGTAGGTCTTCGCCTGCTTGGAACGTGGAAAAGGAGTGGGACTTTCCGTTGTAAGTGAATGATAACTTAAAAGGGAACGACCATCGATACTTAATCTGTTTGGCCATAAGTTGCTGGAGTAATGGCCGTAGGTTTCTGCGTTTCTGGACCGTTGATGGCGCCAAATCTGTAAAGAGCTGTATTGGTGTTCCAAATAGCGACAGGTCCGGCCTGTTGCGAGCCGCAAGCATCATCTTATCCTTAATGCGGTAGTGATGTGGCTTAACAATAATGTCTCGTGGTAGGCCGTCGGCCCTTGGGGCTGTCAGTGCTCGGTGAACGCGATCAACTTCCATGTGGTGGTTGGCTATATCAGGGATAAGGGTTTTCATCAGGTCTTTTACAGCCCCCTCTAGATCTGTGTGAGTTTCAGGGAGGCCACGCACGCGGACATTGTACCTACGAGAACGATTCTCCAAATCTTCAATTTTTGTGAATGCCTCTTCTAATCTATCCTGGAGGTCTGTCACCATGGCTGAGTTCTGGTTGACCCTTTTGATGGCTCCATCCACTTTGGTTTCAATTAGCTCAAAACGCTCTCCCAAGCTATGGATGTCTTTTTTCAGGTCAGTGGTGATTAATGTGCAGGCCTTAGAGAGCTCCTGCTGCAGCATGGTGGAGAATCTGCCCAACAGTACAGCATCAGGGGAATAGTGTGAGAGCTGGGGAATTGGCATATCCTGGCTGGATTGGCTGGATTGGCTAATGAGGACTTCTGCTAAGTCTGCCATGTTCCTATCCATGGAGGAGGCAGGGGAGGCAGGGGAGTTTGGAGAGTCATGTCTATCAGCGTATATGGCTGGGGATGGGGGATGTGATAGTGACTCACCCCGCTGTCCGGTCTCCACCTCTCCCGAGGATTGTGAGGAGAATGGATCCCTGGTTGGCTCCAGATTTAGCTGCCTGTCTCCTCTCTGTGTAGCGCCGTCGGATCTGGCTGCTGCCGTGCTGCCTCGTGTGTCTGGCTTACCCGGCGCCATCTTGGATCGCGGCTGTGCTGTAGGGGAAGGCCCTGCTCTCTTCTGGGCTGTAGTTTGTGTATCGTGTCCTTTCCGCGGCTGCCCCTGTGCCCTACGGTTCATCGCCACTTCGGGGCTGGTGTGGGATCGGTCCCGGCTCACGGACCTCAGTGCCTGCGCTATCGTTAGCTCTGGTGGGTCGGGGTGCCGGGAGCTCGGTCAGCACACGTCCTTCTCCGAGTCCCCGCGCATGCGCACTGTCTACATATATCTTTGAACTGTACTCTCTCACCTTGATTTCCACCCACTTGATATTATTTTATACCCCCAAGGGCCTCTATTTATTAGTAGATATTTTATACTTTATAATTTTAATATGATCATTTTTATATATTTTACATATATATATTTTTCATATGGGTGTGTATATGTATGTGTATATGTACGTAAATGTGTATGTGCTTACACATGTATATTTAGGCATGTATGTGTGTATGTGTGATCTTTTTTATGTATACACATATATACCTATATGTGTATTTTTAAATAATTTATTATATTGTCATATTACTGATTATTATACTTTGTGTATATGTTTAATGGGACTATAGGTGCTCTCAGTCCAATTTATATATATATATATATGTTTCTCTGGGCATCAGGACAGTGGACACGGTACATATCACTGTACTGTCTGATTAACTTATCTCACTAGTCCTGTATAGGTACTTATATATCCTCACATCTGTGTTAATATCCCTATGTCCTTTTATATTTATATTATATCTTATGTCTATCCATATGACAAAAATATATATTTTCTTCTATATTTCTTTCCCAATCCTAGTGTCACCTAATAACCCATTTCCCTTCTGTAGAATTCTGTGCCGTTCGTTGTTTTTTTTTTTTTTTTCCCCTCTCCCTCTCCCTCCTCCCCCCCTTTCCCCCTCCCCCCCTCTTCTCCCCCTTTTTTTTTTTCCTTCCCCATGTTACTGTAGTGACATTCCCTGTGTCACTCCTATTCCTTCCTTCTATTTTTCTTTTTTCCCCATTCATTTCCCTATTAGCATTCATAAGGAGATATCTTTCTCCTGTATATCCCCGTTCCATTGATTATAGTGATCCCATTTACTTATTTATTATATATATATATATATATTCTTTTGCACAGCCACAATTTGTGTTCTGTGTCATTATGGTCATTTTATTTTTTACTCTATTCGGCTTGTTTTTATTTAAATGACTAACTATTTATATTCATATCCTTATTATTATATGAAACCAATGTTATATATTAATCTTATTTAGCCCTGTAGTCACAGCTCCCCCTATATATATTTTTTTCCTATTTCCTTTTTCCCTTTTCTTTCTTCCTTTCTATATCTTTTTATGTATTCTGTTTACTTTCACTCCAGTTTCTTCTCTCTGTGATTCTTATCACATGACCTCCCTTTCACTCCTTCAATTGGCTACTACCTTCCCCCAGCGCCACCCAATCAACTTCCTCTTTCCTCTATAACTGGCGTCTACATACTTCCGCCCTCATGTCATGTTGAAAAAGGAGCGCGGCTTGCCAGGACATCGCTAGCCTGCACGCTCATGAAACGCGTCCATCTCTGATGACGTCACTCCCTGCCATCCAGCCACTGGTGTACTCCAAGTCTCGCTTTTGAAACATCCAACAGGACTGCTGTCCCTGGAGCCGGCTTATCCATCTATTAGAGACACTCCTGTTGCACATAGCTGAGCTGGATCACTGTGTACTGTGATCTGCAGCTGCTGGCCGTCATCCTGACATTCTGTACATGCCTGTACTAACTCATCTCCATGTGAGTGTTTTATATCTACTATTAAAATTTGTTTTGTACTGCTGCACTTAGAGGCGCCTCTCTCCTTGCTTTTCAACCAAGGCCTGGAGCCCAGGACTTCAACTGGGATCCGCGAGGGTGGAGGAGTCCGAGGGGCCCTAAGGTGTTGGGACCTGTATCTGAGGCGAGGAGGCCGGGGAGTGTAACCCTTCCGGATAGCCCGGTACAGCATTAATCCGGTGACGGCGGGCCTCTGGTAACTCCCTTGGAGGGATGTCTTCCCCCTGACAGGGGCTGCAACGTAGTGAAGGTAACTCCAGTTCCTGTTCACTAGAGTCGCTGGAAGAGACTCTGCAACTAAAAGTCCATTTAACAGCCACTGTGCTTAGCAACCGTTGGTGAAACCTCAACCGTTTAGTTTCTTTGAGGATTGTGCCTTGACCTACTCCCCACCAATACTGGACTGTTCTATGGGTCTCAAACTGTCTGCTCGCAAAGGACTATTTGTTTGCCATTATGGAATCAATACGTGTTGGACCTTTTTCAGTGTGTGGTACTCCAATTACTGGGAGCAAAGGGGGGTTATCAGCAGAACAGACTTGGCTCTGAGCGTATACACAGCCCGAATGTAATTTTATGTTGGCCTTCTCCTCTACATGCAGTAATCTAGAGGACATGGGCCGTGGCCAATGGCGTCCCTAGGGGGGGACCAGAGGGGGCCCTGCCCCCCCCCCCAACATTATGCTGTGCCCCACCATGTGCCCCCCCCAAAAAAAAAAAAAAATTTTTTTGCATTTTTTTTTTCCGCTCGGGCTGCTGCTGGGGTAACATAGTCTCTCCTGAGAGGTAGAGCATCCCCAGTCCGCTCCTGCGGGGGATTCCTCCCCCTCCCTCTGCTAGCTGACACTGCATAATGCAAGTGCTCACACAACCACAGCCGCCCGATCTGCTCCTTTCCCTGCATCCTCATTGGCACGGAGAAGAGCGAGTTGCAGGAAGGACTCCATGAGCACTGTAGGAGGGGGGCCCAAGCCTTCATCTCAGTTACTGAAAAAACAGACTGATTTCTCCCGTCCTTAGGACAGGAGAACCAGCCTGTAAATTCCGAGAGTGGTGACTGCAAGCTGAGCCGAGTGTCAGTCTATGACACTCTTTCACAGCCCAGCGAGTCCAGCCACCCCCCCTCACTCTCCTCACATACGAGCAGGGAGGAATACAGCTCCTCCTCCTCCTTCCAGTCCCGCCCCCACAGTATCCCAGCATGCTGTATCTGAAGAGAGGGGATGTGTGGGCGGGAAATATGAAAATCAGCAGCATTCCTGGCTGTGTGTGAATGATGCCTGAGATTCTAGCCTAGAGCGTGGGTAAGTGTGTGCACTGCAGACTGCAGTACATTGTAATCACTGAACTGCATTATCTCCATCCCTTCTCTCCCCCATCTGTCTCCCTCCCCCTCTTCTGTTCTTTCAAGACATTCACAGTTTACTTTCACTTTCAGTTAGGTAGGTAATATACGGTGCAAATTTCTTTCCTACATCCACTGATTGGAAAGAAACTTGCATAATTCCCCCATCAACACAGACAGTGCTGACAGGAGAATATCCCTCCTGCCCAGCAATTGTATTCTCCCGACAAACAGTGATTATCACTAGTGGCTATAGAAACCACTAGTGATGATCATAAGAGAATCTGCTGATTAATGGTTCAAATCTCAGCCAGTTCTTGCTGAACCAGCTGAGATTTAAACTGTCTATGGCTGGTCTTGGCTCTTAGGCAGCCCATACATTGATCACTTTTTTTCATTCAACTATTAGGTTGAATGAAAAAAAAGGAAATTATCAAATTCCCCCATCTACACATTATAGGTGGATGGGGGAATCCTCCCAGTGTGGACCAGTGCTGGAACAACCAGAGTTGCTGTCCTTTGTCTCCATGGTAGCGGCGGCAGCACATTGGAACCCAGTGCTGGTTACTTTATGGGGCTGATGTACAGGAGGGCCAGCACAATTTGTTGTTAGAGATGGGCTGGGCATGTTCAAAATTCCACATGCCAGAGCCTGCCAGGAAGCCCACACTGCACAGCGCTAATCACAGGCAGTAAGACATTTCCCATTCCACAGCTCCACAGATCAGGGAATGTCTCACTGGCTGTGATTAGCACTGTGGACTGTCGGCTTCCTGGCGGGATCGGGCATGTGGGATTTCAAACACACCTGAGCCCATCTCTATTGGTTGTAGACAGTTGAGCTCCCTGCAGGTTGCTTAGCAGCAGTGGAGCCTTCTCTGACATGCTGATCGTGATGCAATCCAGGTGATGTTCCTAGTCCAATCCTAGTGTTAAATATCAGTGATTTTATTGATCAAAGCCCACACTTCACAGGCATAGAGCCCACATGGCTGCTGAACATAGGGTTGATTATATATATGTGGTTGTACTCTTGATGCTAATAAATACTGTGTTTATTAGATCTGACTGGGAGCATCACTAGGATCACATCCCGATTAACATGCCAACAGAGAAGGTTATACAGCATTACTGCTGCTAGGTGACCAGCTGGGGGCTCGGCTCTCTATAACCAATAGTGCCAGCCTTCCCCTGCATGCACGCATAATGTCACCAGCACAAAGTCCTAATAGACTGCTGCCACTGCCAAGGAGACAGATGCCAGACCAGCGCTGTCAATAACAGGGACAGGACAGCTGGGGAACCCCACAGTGGCAGAACACCAGGGCCCGGTGGCAAGACAACCTTTGCAACCCTGATAGTTCTCTCACTGCTTTGGACCCTTATATTTTCTTGGTGTGCTGGTGACATATATCTCTTGTTTTCTGCCACCCTGGTGGGGCCCCAGTATAGTAGGAAGGGAGCTCACTGCAGAACATGTGAAAGGGCCCGTTGTGGGATCGTAGTAAAGGGCCCCAGGACATATATATATATATATATATATAAATTGCATTTTATAGTTGGCCCCCCTACTTTTGTCCCTGTCCCCCCATGTGCCCCCCCTAAATATGAAAGCTGGAGACGCCACTGGCCGTGGCGCACCTCGCTCTCCCCTCCAAGGTACCCCTAGACCAGAGCCAGTGTAACCGATAAAGAAGAGAGAGACAGTGAGGCCGCTACATATATATAAAAATAAATAACATTCTCAAATACTGTATAACTTTGTTTCATCATTTTAAAGTTCTACTTTTTTCCCTATGTAAATTTATTATCAATAATGAAAGGAAAGTCCGGATGACTGCACACCAAACTGAGATCCAAATGCCTTTATTCACATAAAACCATGAAGAACATGAGGAGCACTACATGTACAAGCAAGGGAGACACGGCTTACATTGTGCTTTATCAAATTTATTATCACTTTGAATGTTAATTTTAAGGTGTTTCATTCTATCTGTGAACCTTATGATCGCCCATTTTGATCTGTTGTCTGTCTCTTTGGCTTTAGTGCAATAACCACCAAATTAAATAATTATATCAATTAAATATGATGATTCCTTTGAAGGTGGGGTTTGTTTTAGATATAAATATCTTGTCATTTCTAATCTAAAATTGGCCATGGTTAAGGCTTCTGCCAAAACGCTTCAAGCCTCGTACACACGGCTGAGAATCTCGTCCTAAAAAACACGTCGTTTTTTTCGACGAGATCCTTGGACAAGAAACTTGTCCCGGCCGAGTGTACACACGCTCATTTCAAAGAACCCGCGGTTCTTTGAAGGGAGCGAACGCGGTGACGTAATTGAATACGACGAGCATGCGCTCGTTACATTCGATGCCATCGCCGCCATCTTTGTACACCCTATCCTATGCCTAGGAAGCTACCGCGCATGCGTCAAAGTCATTTCGAGCATGCGCGGGCTTCCCGGAGGACAGGTAAGTGTACACACACACAATTTTCTCGTCGAGAAACAGGCTGACGAGAATCTCAACGAGAAAATAGAGAGCAGGTTCTCTATTTTCTCGTCGAGATTCTAGTCGGTTTTCTTGACGAGAAACCATACACACGAACAAATTTCTCGGCAAGAAATCTCTGCCAGCAAGTTTTTTGCTGGTTCTTGCCGAGAAACTCGGTCGTGTGTACGAGCCTTTAGTTTTATAATTTTATTGTCACTCTGATGTAACCAATAAACACACTTTATGGACTACAGTGTTCCCGGCTCCATCTATTGATTTATGCTGTTTGAGTGTGAAAGGACACATTGAGACTTGGCACCTGTGAGCGGATCTAGTGATTGGACTGGGCTGCCTTCATTGTGAGCGCTCCTTCCATCAAACTTTTAATGAGGGATGGCACGGGTATGCCGTTCCTTCAGAGCACATGTGCTGGTGACATCACCAGCTGCATGCAGTGTAAATATCTCCTAACCATGTAGGTTTAGGAGATACTCACTGTATCTACAAGTAAGCCTTATTATATGATTTACTTCCACTTTAATATGTGTCTTTTATCTCTACCTGGAGTTCAGCTTTAAAGGGGAAGTAAACTTCCATCTCTAACTTTTACCTATAGTTACGTCTATAATAAGGCTTATCTAAAAGTAGTGTAAATATCTCCTAAACGTGCACTGTTTAGGAGATATTTACTGTACATGCAGCCAGTGACATCACTTGCGCATGCATGCTGAAGGAACGGCCGCCTGTGACGGTTCTTCAGAGCCCTGTGCCATGACCGTTGGCTCCTGCGCGCATGCGCGGGAGTGACGTTCTCGCGGCTCTAGCCAGTCACAGAGCCGGAGTCCGCGAACCCGGAAGCAAGACGGGTGAGGATGGAAGCTGTCCCCAGCGATGACATGGCATCGCTGGAAGGCTTTGTTTAGAGGAAAGTTTCACATAATGTGCTAGTATGCTAAGCATACTAGCACATTATGCCTTTGCCTTGCAGGTTAGGAAAAAAAAACAATGTGCAGCGATATACAACCGCTTTAGGCATCATCTGTCCACATCAACGGGTTTCATGGTTGAAGTATATTTAAATCAAAAACCTTTTAGTTGTGGATAGAGTAGGGATTGATTTAAGCCCTTATTAGAGTGTTTCACACTGATGCAGTGTGTTTTTTTCTTCACTTCCTATTGTAAAACTAACAGGAAGTGATAGGAAATCTCTTTAAAGGTAGGAAAGTCTTTCCTAGACAGTCATAACTGGAACAAGTGTCCCCAATAGAGGATTTCCCCTCCATTCCTGTTCCAGTGACAACTCTAACCTTTGGATTTTTTTCTTGCTTTCAGCCCCAGCAGTGTCTTTTAAATGCAACGCAATGTACATGTAATGAAGACGCATATCCTGTGTAAACAAGTCTTAACACAACCACCTTGAATTTTTCAAGCTTAGTCATGGGCAAAACATTGTTCATGTTATTTGAAGATGAATAACCACAGAACGTTTTCCTCCATATAAACAATGCCCTTAGCTTTGCCTGGCATATTTAATTAACAAGTCGATTCTTGCTACACATCTTATTAAAATCAATACTCTTCTTAAACTGAATAAAAAAACAATAAATAAGCAGTAATGTGCTGTAAAATTGAACATTAACTCTGCATTAACAACTTCTGCATTCTTATCAGCTTCAATTTTAAATTAAAATTGAGTAGAAAGCTGTTTTTTATTTTTTTAAGCAGAAATTGTGAGCTGTAAACTTAGCAACAGATGGTGAGTTGATAGCATTCAACTTTGTTTGATGGCAGTTTATCATGAGACATTGTATAAATGTTCTGGCTTGTTTTTCTGGGAAAATCTTGGCTGTACTTACATATCGTAATAGATAAGAGTCTTAATAATGCTCAGCTTGCTCAGTCCCTTTATACTGTCCCTATTTACTAGCATGTGCAAATCACATTTTACTTCAAAATCTTCTATCTGGAGATTCAAACTTGGGGGAGATTTACTAAAACTGATGCACACAGAATCTGGTGCAGCTGTGCATAGTGACCAATCAGCTTCTAGGTTTTAGGCTGGGTTCACACTAGTGCGACACGACAGCCGTCCTACTTCGGATCCGACTTTGCCCCGCGTCATGAAGCCGACATATGTCCGACTTTCAATGAACGGGGATCCGACTTGGATCCCTGCCAATAGCAGGCACTGTGTTTGGTATGAATCTTGAGGGGGAACTCCAGGCCAAATTTTAAATAAAAAAACGGAATGTGTTACCCCTTCAGGAGCATACCAGGCCCTTGGGTCTGGTCTGGATTTGAAGGGGAACCCCTACGCCGAAAAAACGGCGTGGGGTCCCCCCCAAAATCCAAACCAAACCCTTATCCGAGCACGCAACCTGGCAGGCCGCAGGGGAAGAGGGGGGGACGAGAGAGCGGCCCCCACTCACTCCTGAATCGTACCAGGCCGCATGCCCTCAACATGGGGGGTTTGGTGCTCTGGGGCAGGGGGGCGACCTGCGGCCCCCCCACCCCAAAGCACCCTGCCCCCATGTTGATGAGGACAGGGCCTCTTCCCGACAACCCTGGCCGTTAGTTGTCGGGGTCTGCGGGCGGGGGGCTTATCGGAATCCGGGAGCCCCCCTTTAATAAGGGGGCCCCCAGATACTGGCCCCCCACCCTATGTGAATGAGTATGGGGTACATCGTACCCCTACCCATTCACCTGGTGGGAAAAAAAATGTCAATAAAAAACACACACAGGTTTTTAAATTAATTTATTGCACAGCTCCGGGGGTCTTCTTCCGACTTCGGGGTTCTCCGGTTTTTTCTTCTGCCGGGCCTCCGCTATCTTCTTCCAGCTCTTTTGCTAGCGGGGCCGGTCTTCTCCGTCGCCTTCTTCTTCTCCCGCTCTCCGGTTCTTCTCTCGCTCTCCGGTTCTTTCTTCCACCTGGCCTCCGCTATCTTCTTCCAGCTCTTTTGCTAGTGGAGGCCCGGTCTTCCCGTCGTCTCGTCCGGCTCTCCGTTGTCCTTCTGCCGGCCCCTCCACTATCTTCTTCCGGCTCTTTTGCTAGTGGAGGGGCCGGTCTTCCCGTCGCCGTCGCCGTCTTCTTCTCTCTTCTCCTCCTCGATGTTGACGCGTCGCTTCCTCCCGCTCTAATGCTGGGTGTTCGCTCCGCTCCAAATTAATATAGGCTTCTCATGACGTCACAGTCACATGCTCCCATGACGTCACGGTCACATACTCCGGGGCCACCCGGAGCATGTGACGTCATGAGAAGCCTATATTAATTCGGATTCGGAGCGAACAGCCAGTATTACAGCGGGTGGAAGCAACGCGTCAACATCGAGGAGGAAAAGAGAGAAGAAGACGACGACGGCGACGGGAAGACCGGCCCCTCCACTAGCAAAAGCGCTGGAAGAAGATAGTGGAGGGGCCGGCAGAAGGACAACGGAGAGCCGGACGAGACGGGAAGACCGGGCCTCCGCTAGCAAAAGAGCTGGAAGAAGATAGCGGAGGCCCGGCGGAAGAAAGAACCGGAGAGCGAGAGAAGAACCGGAGAGCGGGAGGAGAAGAAGGCGACGGAGAAGACCAGGCCCCGCTAGCAAAAGAGCTGGAAGAAGATAGCGGAGGCGCGGCAGAAGATAGAACCGGAGAGCGCGGAGACCCCCGAAGTCGGAAGAAGACCCCGGAGCTGTGCAATAAATTAATTAAAAAAGCTGTGTTGTGTTTTTTCTTGACATTTTTTTTCCACCAGGTGAATGGGTAGGGGTACGATGTACCCCATACTCATTCACATAGGGTGGGGGGCCGGGATCTGGGGGCCCCCTTATCAAGGGGGGCTCCCGGATTCCGATAAGAACCGCAGACCCCGACAACCAACGGCCAGGGTTGTCGGGAAGAGGCCCCATCCTCATCAACATGGGGACAGGGTGCTTTGGGGTGGGGGGGCCGCAGGTCGCCCCCCTGCCCCAGAGCACCAAACCCCCCATGTTGAGGGCATGCGGCCTGGTACGGTTCAGGAGGGAGGGGGGCCGCTCTCTCGTCCCCCCCTCTTCCCCTGCGGCCTGCCAGGTTGCGTGCTCGGATAAGGGTCTGGTTTGGATCTTGGGGGGGACCCCCACGCTGTTTTTTCGGCGTAGGGGTTCCCCTTCAAATCCAGACCAGACCCAAGGGCCTGGTATGCTCCTGGAGGGGGAACCCATGCCGGTTTTGGAGTTCCCCCTCAAGATTCATACCAAACACAGTTGCCGCCATTGGCGGGGATCCAAGTCGGATCCCCGTTCATTGAAAGTCAGACATATGTTGGCTTCATGTCGCGGGGCAAAGTCGGATCCAAAGTAGGACGGCTGTCGTGTCGCACTAGTGTGAACCCAGCCTTACTGTCAAAGCTTAAAGAGGTAGTAAACTGCTGCAGAACTACAAAAAAAAACACCTGTAAGACAATGGCATAATGAAATACAGTTGTGCTCATAAGTTTACATACCCTGGCAGAATTTATGCTTTCTTGGCCATTTTCAGAGAATATGAATAATAACACAAAAACTTTTCTTTCACTCATTGTTAGTGTTTGGCTGAAGCCATCTATTATCAATCAACTGTGTTTACTCTTTTTAAATCATAATGGCAACAGAAACTACCCAAACGACCCTTATCAAAAGTTTACATACCCCAGTTCTTAATACCGTGTACAGTATTACCCCCTTTAAAATCAATGACAGCTGGAAGTCTTTTGTGGTATTTGTGGATGAGGCTCTTTTTCTTCTCAGATGGTAAAGCTGTCCATTCCTCTTGACAAAAAGCTTCTAGTTCCTGTAAATTCTTGGGCTGTCTTGTATTAACTGCACGTTTGAGATCTCCCCAGAGTGGCTCGATGATATTGAGGTCAGGAGGCTTAGATGGCCACTCCAGAACCTTCACTTGATTCTGCTGTAGCCATTGACACGTCGACTTGGCCTTGTGTTTTGGATCATTGTCATGTTGGATTGTCCAAGTACGTCCCATGCACAGCTTCCTGGCTGATGAATGCAAATATTCCTCCAGTATTTTTTGATAAAATACTGTATTCATCTTGCCAACAATTTTTACAAATTTTGACTAATGTAGCTAAGCTCACACACCCCCAAAACATCAGCGATCCACCTCTGTACCTTTTTATCATAGGCCTTGTTGACTCCTCTCCAAATTAAGTGTTTATGGTTGTGGCCGTAAAGCAAAATTTTGTTCTCATCACTCCAAATGACTTTGTGCCAGAAGGTTTGAGGCTTGTCTCTGTGCTGTTTGGCGTATTGTAAGCTGGAAACTTTGTGGCATTTGCATAGTAATGGCTTTCTTCTAGTGACTCGACCATGCAGCCCATCTTTCTTCAAGTGCCTCCTTATTGTGCATCTTGAAACAGCCACACCACATGTTTTCAGAGTCCTGTATTTCACCTTATTTGTGGGATTTCTTTGCATCCCAAACAATTTTTGTGGCAGTTGTTGCTGAAATTTTAATTAGTCTACCTGACTGTGGTTTGGTTTCAACAGAACCCCTCATTTTCCACTTATTAGAGTTTGAACACTGCTGATTGGCATTCTAAATTCCTTGGATATCTTTTTATATCCCTTTCCTGTTTTATACAGTTCAACTACCTTTTCCCGCAGATCCTTTGACAATTCTTTTGCGTTCCCCATGACTCAGAATCCAGAAACGCCAGTGCAGCACTGGATGAAAGATGCATGGGTCTGTCAGGAGTCCAGAAACGCATTGACCTTTTATACACACATTAATTACAAGCAAACAGATCACAGGTGAGGATGGATACCTTTTAATAGCCATTCAAACCCCTTTGTGTCAACTTGTGTGCATGTTATCAGGCCAAAATCACCAGGGTAGGTAAACTTTTGATCAGGGTCATTTGGGTAGTTGCTGTTTTCATTATGATTTAAAAAAAATAAACACAGTTGATTGATAATAAATTACTTCAGCTAAACACTAACCATGAATGAAAGAAATGTTTCTGTGTTATCATTCATTTTCTCTGAAAAATGGCAGAGAAATAAATTCTGCCAGGGTATGTAAACTGATGAGCACAACTGTACTTAGTCTAGAGCGAAGCCCTTTCAAGTGGCACGCTGTCACCGCTGAGAGGGCTGACATCTTCCCCCGCTCTTTCTTCCGGGCTCATGGGCTTCGTTGCTGTGAATGGCCAGACTATGCACAGCTGCACCAAATTCTGTGTGCACCAGTTTTAGTAAAGCTCCATTCACACTTGTACGACTCTAAAGTTGTGCGGACTTTGTAGTGCAACATTTGGTGCAACTTTGATGCAACTTTAATGCAACCTTGACGCAAGTTTTGATGGGTGCAACTTGGATACGACTTTGGCTTTGACCAGTGATATTGGACAACTGTTGCACAACTGTTGCATTGTATAACATTCAGATATGCCTTTCTTATCAGAGTTTAATGCCGCGTACACACGATCATTTTTCCCGTCGGGAAAAATGGCATTTTTTCCTTTGGACGAGAAAAACGATCGTCTGTGGGCTTTTTGCCGTTTTTCCCGACGGGAAAAACGGCATTAATCACGATGAGAAAAATTAGAACATGTTCTAATTTTTCTCGTCGTTTTTCCTGACATTTCTTCCGCGGCAGTATTTCCCATAGGGAAACACTGCCGCGGAGCCCATAGACGATCGTTTTTCTCGTCATTTTAAAAAATGACGAGAAAAATGACCGTGTGTGGGCAACAAGCTGTTCCCTCGTTTAAAATGTCATTATTCACAGCGGTTTTTAAACCGCCGTGAATAATGATCGTGTGTACGCGGCATCAGAGTTACAATTGAAGTCTATGGGCCTGAATTTGCATTAAAGTTGGACCTTGGACCTTTAAGTCGCACATATATGAATGGTTATCATTGGAAAACATGGGGAACGACTTGTCATGCAAATTTGTTGTCCAAAGTTGCATGACAAGTCGCACAAGTGTGAATGGAGCCTTCTGCCTCGTACACAGGATCAGATAATCGAGCGACTTATCGTTCGCATTTTGTTGCATAGTATTAATATCGAATTCAACAGTGCATTTTGCACTCTACGAAATGTACGATTTTTTTCGTACGGTTCTGGAAAACCTTCCTGTTTGCGTAGCTACGTATCGGAAATTATGTCAAATATACGTGTGACCCCTGTCTGCCACGCCTGTTGGCTATTTCCATTCGTATTGTTCTCCCATCTCCTTCCGGGTTATTTTCGTGTTTCTGATCATGCGTGGTGTTTGTCTATAGATTTTTAGGGGACGCATACTGTACTGATTAAACGCTTGTCGTTTGCTGGGCTATTGTCCGAGCAAAGTTTTCATGTTTGTCCCTTTGGATATTGTTGGACGAACTGTCGGGATCGTCTGTCGAAAGCTGTGTACTAGCGTTCAGACTATCGCGCGATGAATCTGAAAGCCGATTTTCTGATCGTGTGTATGAGGCATAAATCTTTCCCATATTGTCACTGAATAAAGGTCCTTTACAGTGCTCTGTCCATTAGCCTACATATATAGTTACTGCTCGATGGGATTCTTTACTGTCTTACTGTCTTTGAGCCAGAAACTAGGGGGAGGAAATTGTAGTGATGATTTTGGTAAGGTGGCAATGTTGTCTTTCCTACCTCTGGAGTTTTCTGATCATAGTTCTAGCTTTATGATCATAGTTCTTCTTTGTTGTTGGTTCAGGACAAACCATTTTGTCTCCAGAAACACTATACGCAGGTTACACGTTTTCCTGTCTACAACTGTTTTCCTTGTAAGAAGAGGCAGTAAAGCAGAACAATTCTGTTGCATTGCAAAACAAGAAGCAAACACTGTGGCTACTATGTGGGCTACAGAATTACGATTAAAGATATGATTTTTTTCCCCCCATAGGTTAAAAACCTCTTTGATGAACTGGATGTTCCATATTTGGCAGTGGAAATAGACAAAACAGGTAAGACATAAGCTTGCAGATCTGCAGGGTAGATCATCTTAACACAGAAATACATGTTTTAGGTTGTCTGTCCTTAGGTAACCTACAATAATCCAGGTATTGAGAAGATGTCAGTGTTTATATAACCTTTGTGCATTATACACATAAAATTTAATAAAGTCTAATAAAGAACAATAATACTCACAATGAAGGAGAAGTGAATACGCCTGTCATGAGCCTGGGGAGAGGCATATTCACTTCTCCTTTATTATGAATTCTTTATTAAATATTATGTTTTAATGCATGAAGGTAGTTTTCCTATTGTTGTCTCTTTTCCTTATTCAGTTAAAAAGACCATCTCTGTCCTGTTACAAAAGGTGCCGCATGATTAGTGCATCAAAGGACTTACCTTTACTTTAAAACAAGCATACCCTTTGGGAACCCTGAGGCTGGGTTCACACTGTTACGAAACGACAGTCATACAACTTTCATCCTACTTTGCTCTGCGACATTAGTCCTACATTGATCCTACATCGGTCCGACATCCATCCGACTTTCATGAACAGGATACTACTTTGATCCGACTTTGTGCTAGTCTGACTTGTCCTTTGACCAATCAAAACAATCCCAGGGTGAGATAAATTCCTTTTACTGCTGCTGTAATCACCATGTCGGATGTCAAATGTCGGATGGTTAGGACAAGGATCCTACTTTGATCCGACTTCAATGATATTCAATGGGCTGAAGTAGGATCAAAGTCGGACCAAAGTAGTACAGGGAGCATTTTCAAAGTCGGACCGACTTGTGTCGGACCAGTTAAGACGGCTCTCATAGGGAAACATTGATTTTCACACGTCATGCGACATGAGCTCCTAATGTCGAAGCGTTTGTCGGACAAGTGTGAACCAGGCCTCAGGCCGACATGTGATTACAGCAGCAGTAAAAGGAATTTATCTCACCCTGGGATTGTTTTGACTGGTCAAAGGACGAGTCAGACTAGCACAAAGTCGGATCAAAGTAGTATCCTGTTCATGAAAGTCGGATGGATGTCGGACCAATGTAGGATCAATGTAGGACTGATGTCGCAGAGCAAAGTAGGATGAAAGTTGTATGACTGTCGTGTCGTATCAGTGTGAACCCAGCCTGGAGAGCACATTGCACTTTTTATTTTATTTAACCTGAACCTTCCTCTGGAGTTGGCTTTTGCTATGTCATAATAAAAGATGTCTTCACAGAAAACTGAACATCATATATTTTGTGGACTGTAGTCTGTAGAATTTAATAATCATATATGTACGTTCAAAGACTATACTATTTATATTTTGTAATATATACTCATGGGTTAGTATTCTTTTTACTGTCAGTAAAGACTCCTAAATGCTCTACTAATTTCTCACCTGTTGATTCATGAGTTTACAAAAAGCAAGTAGTAGAAGAAGCAAGGCCCTATTGCACCATTGCTGACTTCAGGGGCCAACCAAATCACGATATACAGAAAATCACAGATGCATTTTTGTTCGGTAATGGCTAATGAATGCCTCTGAAATAGATTACACAGATATAAAAAATATCTATCATAAGATAATATAAAGCTCAATGTCAATAAGAGTAAGAAAAAGATGCTGAAAAAAGTGTTTAAGAATAACCCAGGATAAGTCTGGGTAGCAGTGTTCATAACATGACTTCTGTTAAATAAGTGTAAGCCAGCAATAGTGTTCCTGATCACCACCAAACCAATTGCAGTGTCCTCTGACCAGTGTATGCCAGCAACAGTGTTCCTGATCACCACCAAACCAATTGCAGTGTCCCCTGACGAGTGTATGCCAGCAACAGTGTTCCTGATCACCACCACACCAGTACCAGTGTTACCAGACCATTGTAAACAAAAACAAAAACTGAAAAATGCCAAAGGCGCTCAGCACACAGTGCTCAATTCAGTGAGACCAAAGTATATTAAACACACAATAACCTAAAATATGTGATATACAGTATTCAACATTATATAAAAAGCCAATGTGTGCTGATATGCATCCAATATATATATATATTAGGGCTGTTACTGATTAAAATTTTCGTGTTCGATTAATCGATTTTTTTTTTAATCGATTAATCGACTAATTTTGATTAATTATAACGCACATACAGATCCAACTACTTTTAGCTGATCTCCTTGCAGGCTGATTCCCAGTGTAGCTACCAACCACTGGAAAAATGGATAGCAGGATACAAAAAACACACAAAGGCAGCGCTCAATGGGAATAGCATTAAAACTTTTATAGTCTTCAAGTAAGTAACAAAATAAATATTGCACTGGAGATAAAATCGATGTAGATACATAAACTGTAAAAATGGTGCGAGTAATACCAAACGGTAGCAAAAGCAGTCATAAAAACATGTAGCTAAGTATGATACTGGTATAAAAATGTATACAACGATGCCACTGCTGAATCCAGATGAGGAAGGGTTAACATCAGTCCGTCGGCATGTAGATGTCCCGTGAAGGGAACTATCACAACTCCCAGTGGATGGCTGTAGAATCCCAGGTTGATAGAGGGAAGTGATAGAGGGAAGTGTAACAGCCCTTGCGTGTGGCAGATAGTAAGGTCCCGCCGGCATGCAGATATGAAGGCACAGCAAAGGAGCCCTTCAGATGGACACGGCAAGCCCCGCCGGTGTCCGTGATGTCACCGGATCTCCGACGGAACTCCCTGAAGACCCGGAAGCCGGCGGAGAGGTGAGTACCGATCAAAAGAATTTTGATCGATCAAAAAAATTTATCAATTAATCGAGGAATTAATAGTTAATTTCCACAGCCCTAATATATATATATATATATATATATATATATATATATATACATATACACAGTATCTTACAAAAGTAAGTACACCCCTCACATTTTTGAAAATATTTTATTATCTTTTCATGTGACAACACTGAAGAAATTACACTTTGCTACAATGTAAAGTAGTGAGTGTATAGCTTGTATAACAGTGTAAATGGTCTGTCCCCTCAAAATAATTCAACACACAGCCATTATTGTCTAAACTGCTGGCAACAAAAGTGAGTACACCCCTAAGTAATAATGTCCAAATTAGGCCCACTTAGCCATTTTCCCTCCCCGGCGTCATGTGACTCGTTAGTGTTACAAGGGCTAAGGTGTGAATGGGGAGCAGGTGTGTTAAATTTGGTGTTATCTCTCTCACTCTCTCATACTGGTCACTAGAAGTTCAACATGGCACCTCATGGCAAAGAACTCTCTGAGGATTTGAAAAAAAGAATTGTTGCTCTACATAAAGATGGCCTAGGCTATAAGAAGATTGCCAAGACCCTGAAACTGAGCTGCAGCACGGTGGCCAAGACCATACAGTGGTTTAACAGGACATGTTCCTCTCAAAACAGGCCTCTCCTTGGTCGACCAAAGAAGTTGAGTGCACGTGCTCAGCGTCATATCCAGAGGTTGTCTTTGGGAAATAGACGTATGAGTGCTGCAAGCATTGCTGCAGAGGTTAAGGGGTGGGGGGGTCAGCCTATCAGTGCTCAGACTATACGCCGCATACTGCAACAGATTTGTCTGCATGGCTGTCATCCCACAAGGAGGCCTCTTCTAGAGATGATGCACAAGAAAGCCCACAAACAGTTTTCTGAAGACAAGTGGACTAAGGACATGGATTACTGGAACCATGCCCTGTGGTCTGATGAGACCAAGATAAACTTATTTGGTTCAGATGGTGTCAAGCATATGTAGTGGCAACCAGGTGAGGAGTACAAAGACAATCGTGTCTTGCTTTTAGTCAAGCATGGTGGTAGGAGTGTTATGGTCTGGGGCTGAATGAGTGCTGCCGGCACTGGGGAGCTACAGTTCATTGAGGGAACCATGAATGCCAACATGTACTGTGACATACTGAAGCAGAGCATGATCCCCTCCCTTAGGAGACTGGGCCCCAGGGCAGTATTCCAACATGATAACGACCCCAAACACACCTCCAAGATGACCACTGCCTTGCTAAAGAAGCTGAGGGTAAAGGTACTGGACTGGCCAAGCATGTTTTCAGACCTAAACCCTATTGAGCATCTGTGGGGCATCCTCAAACGGAAAGTGCAGGGTGCAAGATCTCTAACATTCAGCAGCTCCGTGATGTCATCATGAAGGAGTGGAAGAGGACTCCAGTGGCAACCTGTGAAGCTCTGGTAAACTCCATGCCCAAGAGGGTTACAGCAGCGCTGGAAAATAATGGTGGCCACACAAAATATTGACACTTTTGGCCCAATTTGGACATTTTCACTTAGGGGTGCACTTACTTTTGTTGCCAGCAGTTTAGACATTAATAGCTGTGTGTTGAGTTATTTTGAGGGGACAGCAAATTTACACTGTTATACAAGTTGTACACTCACTACTTTACATTGTAGCAAAGTGTCAGTTCTACAGTGTTGTCACATGAAAAGATATAATAAAATATTTACAAAAATGTGAGGGGTGTACTCACTTTTATGAGATACTGTGTGTATATATATATATATATATATATTGTGAGGGGGTTAGCTCGGCAGCGGGCGTGTGTGACCCCCGAGATGGGCTCCCCACACAAAAAAACAGGCCCAGCAAACGGAGGTTGTGGTTTTCAAAATCAAAAAGGTGCGGTTTATTTTCTATTTACAGTGACAAAACACAGCAAAGCAAAAGAAACATAAACAAAATAAATCCTGGTCAACTTGACCTCTGACTAAACATACAGGTTTCCTAACTAACAACTGGGATCAGCCTAGTGCTGTCCTAGTCCCTAAGTCCCTGGTTTTAAATGTCCAAGCAAATAGCCACACAGGCTTTGTCTCACCGCACAGGGGTTCACTCTCCCTAGACAGTCCACACAGGTCTGGGTCCAGGCATGAGCTAACATCTAATGAAGCTGGGAGTTCTTATAGAGGCCTAAATGAGCTGACAAGCTTCAGCTGGTCTCATCAACTCCCTGTCTGCACGACGCCCCACACTCTCCCTAGAGGTATGAGTCATCCATGAGCCCACTAGCCTTAGCTGGGCTTATACAACTCTCCACCTAGTTGTATAAGTCGGCGTAAAGCCTGAATCTGGGCGAAATATATCTACCCCCCTGGATGCAACCAGGTGACTTTACCTTCCTGCTGTCACATACCCCCCCCTCTTGTTTTAACCTCGGGGTTGGAACACCAGCAATCAGGCATTCATGTACTCGAGACAAAGCATCCACATTCCCCATTTGAATGCCAGGGCGATGCTTTACTGTGAAGTTGAATTCCTGGAGGGCCAGGAACCACCTATTCACTCTTCTATTTGTTTCCTTGTTTTGAGCCATCCACTTTAACGGAGCGTGATCCGTAACCATGTCAAAGTGCCTACCTAGCAGGTAGTACCGAAGGGAATCTAGAGCCCACTTCACCGCTAAACACTCCTTTTCAACGGTGGCGTAATTTACCTCATGGGACTTCAACTTCCTGCTGAGGTAAATGACTGGGTGCTCTTCCCCGTTCCAGACCTGGGACAATACTGCTCCTAACCCCACATCTGACGCATCACTTTGTACGACAAAGTCTTTAGAGAAGTCGGGTGAGTACAACACTGGCTGGCTACATAAGGCTTGTTTCAAGAATTGGAATGCTGCCTCAGCCTCGGGGGTCCATTTAATCATGACCGACCCTTTCCCCTTCGTCAGGTTGGTTAGGGGCACAGCTTTAGAAGCAAAGTGGGGAATGAATCGCCGATAATACCCAGCGATTCCCAGAAAGGCTCGTACCTGCTTCTTGCTGTTGGGACGTGGCCAACTCTGGATGGCCTCGACTTTGTTGAGTTGGGGTTTTATTACTCCCCTCCCAATGGTGTACCCAAGATATTTGGCCTCCTCCTGCCCAATGGTACACTTCTTGGGGTTAGCCGTAAACCCCGCTTCCCGAACAGAGTCCAGGACTGCTTGCACTTTTGGCAGATGTGAGGCCCAATCTGTGCTATGGACAATTACGTCATCCAGGTAAGCCGCAGCATACTTCCGATGGGGCCTCAGCATCTGGTCCATTTTCCGCTGGAATGTGGCCGGCGCATTCTGTAACCCGAACGGCATTCTTTTATATTGGAACGCCCCGTCTGGGGTTACAAATGCGGTTTTCTCTTTGGCCGACTTGGCCAGGGGGATTTGCCAATACCCTTTTGTGAGGTCAAGAGTCGTCATGTATCGGGCTGTTCCCAGCCGGTCGATCAACTCATTTATACGTGGCATGGGGTAGGTGTCAAATTTTGTAACTTTGTTCAACTGACGAAAATCGTTACAAAATCGCCAGCTCCCATCCGGTTTAGGCACCAACACAATGGGACTAGACCAATCACTTTGGGACTCCTCTATCACCCCTAAGTTCAGCATTTTCTGTACTTCCTCCCGTATTGCCTCCCGTCGGGCCTCTGGGATCCGATAGGGTTTTAACTTCACCCTTTCACCGGGCGGGGTAATGATGTCATGCTCTACCCCCGATGTTTGTCCCGGCAGCTCAGAGAAGAATACCTCCTTGTTGCGAAGCACAAACTCCTTAACCTCCTGTTGTTGGGGTTGTGACAAGGTGGCTGCTATTCCAACCTCAGGAATCACGCAACCAGTTTGAGCTGGTGACCAAGTGTCTGCGACTAGGGACTCTCTATCCCTCCAGGCTTTCAACAGATTAACGTGATAGATCTGTTCGGGCTTTCGCCTTCCTGGTTGTCTGACCTTGTAATTCACTTCGCTCACTTTTTCCATTATCTCGTAGGGGCCTTGCCATTTGGCAAGGAATTTACTTTCAACCGTAGGGACAAGTACCAGTATCCTATCCCCCGGGGAAAAGGTACGGGTCTTGGCTCCACGGTTGTACACTCTCTGCTGTGCTAACTGCGCTTGGGCCAAATGTTCCTTCACGATGGGCATTACCTGTGCAATTCGGTCTTGCATCAGGGCGACATGCTCAATCACACTCCTGTGGGGAGAACTCTCACTTTCCCAAGTTTCCTTGGCAATATCCAACAGCCCTCTTGGGTGTCTCCCATACAGTAACTCAAAGGGGGAGAATCCTGTAGAGGATTGGGGCACCTCCCTAATAGCAAACATCAGATAAGGAAGTAGACAGTCCCAATCCTTTCCATCTCTATCCACCACTTTCTTCAACATTTGTTTTAGGGTTTTGTTGAATCTTTCAACCAGCCCATCGGTTTGGGGGTGATACACAGATGTACGTAATTGCGTCACTTTGAACAATTTACACAGCTCCTTCATAACCCGGGACATAAAGGGTGTACCTTGGTCCGTAAGCAGTTCTTTACAAATACCCACCCGGCTAAACACAAGAGATAGCTCTTTGGCTATGGTTTTGGCCGAGGTATTTCGGAGAGGGATCGCTTCTGGATAACGGGTGGCATAGTCCATTATAACTAATATGTACTGGTGCCCCCTAGCGGACTTGATTATAGGACCTACCAAATCCATGGCGATCCTCTCAAACGGGACCTCAATGATGGGTAGAGGGACCAGCGGGCTACGGAAATGTGGCATCGGGGCCGACCTCTGACACACAGGGCAGGAGGAACAATAATTTTCTATGTCCTTCATCACCCCCGGCCAATAGAATCTCTGTAATACCCTCTCTCGGGTTTTCTCTGTCCCCAGATGACCTCCAAGAATGTGCCCATGGGCCAACTCCAACACCAACTTCCTGTAAGGTTTGGGCACCACAAGCTGCTCAACGGTTTCTTCTGCCCTTTTTGCCACCCGATACAGTAGGTCCTTCTCTACGCTGAAGTATGGGTAAGTGCAGGTATTATCTGGGTTCACTAACTCGCCATCTATTTTCACTACGTTTTCCCGTGCCTTTATTAGGGCGGGGTCTTTCAACTGTTCTGTGGCAAAGTTTTCCCTGTGAACCTCAAGATCAGAAAACTCCACCGACGGTAGGTTTTCGTCTGAGGAGGTGGGCTCCTCTCCAGTTTCTTGAGTCTCCCCTGCCAATACTGATAAGGGAAATTCCGGAGAGTCCTCACCACTCTCAGGGGAGTTCTGGCTATCACATTCCTGGTACATAGGGGCACCAGTGGGGGGCTCAGGATCATCCCACAGTTCCCAGAACTTCGGAAAATCCCTTCCCACAATGGCGTCATGCGGTAACTGAGATACTAAGCCCACTGGATGAGAGAGGGTACCTTTGGGGGTCTCGAAACACACTGTAGTCACTGGATACTCTCGGGTGTCCCCATGCACACAAATAACAGCTACCTTGCTATTCCCAGAGACCTCTGTTTTAACTAACTCAGCCTTTATCAGGGTCACAAGGCTACCTGAATCCAGCAATACCACAACATTTCTACCATTAACACACATTTTGCATAAATGTTTCTCAGTTCCTCGAATGGCAGTGCATGCGACTGTCGCACACAGCGACTGACGTCTGCCCGTCAGAAAGTCACACTGCATGGGTTCCTCCACAACCGGGCAATTGGCTGCAATATGTCCCGCTTGCCGGCAGCGGTAGCAAACGATCCTTCTTGCGGCCTCTTGAGCCGCTGATTTCCCAGGCTGTTCTCGCCAAACTTGGGGTAGAGCTCCCACCCTCTCACTCTCTCCACCCTCACCCCTTGGAATCCTCTTATCCGCCCCTGGGGATGGTCTGGTCTTAGGGTGGAAAGTCCGAGTGTCTCTGGAAGAGGCCGTCAGGTTCTCTGTAGCCAAGTATTTCTCCACACGATCCACAAGACCATCGGCCGTCTCTGGGTCTCCATGGCTTACCCACTTTTGGATGGCAGTAGGAAGAGCTCTCAAAAACCGATCCATTACAACACGTTCCACAATCTTTGGTGCGGACAAAGTCTCTGGCTGTAGCCACTTTCTGCTCAGGTGAATGAGATCATACATTTGAGACCTGGGGGGTTTTCCAAGCTGGAAAGTCCAGTTATGCACACGCTGAGCCCGGACAGCCTGGGTGACACCCAGCCTTGCCAATATTTCAGCTTTCAGCAACACATAGTCTTTTGCTTGGTTAGGCTCTAGGTCATAGTAAGCTTTCTGCGATTCACCAGTTAACAGAGGAGCCACCAGTCCAGCCCACTGCTCCTCAGGCCACTTTTCTCTTTCAGCGGTCCTTTCAAATGTGGTCAAAAATACCTCTGGATCATCCTCTCCAGTCATTTTTGTCAATAAACGACTCACCCCAAAGGACGCGGTATTAGTGGGACGGCTTTCCTCACTGGTCTGCGGACGTTGCTGCATTACTGCTTCCATCTGTTGTTGTAGTCTCTGCTCTTGCTTCTGCAACAGGTCTATGAAGCGGGCCTCAGATTGCTGCTGGGCTTGTTGCTGAGCCTCCAGACTCTGTTGCAAAGTTGCGTTTGTCTGCTGCTGGGCTGCAAGGCTCTGTTGATGAGCTTGCTGCTGGGCTGCGAAGTTCTGTTGTTGAGCTGCAAGGCTCTGTTGATGAGCTGCAAGGCTCTTTTGCAAACCTGCATTTGTCTGCTGTTGATTGGCATTTGCTAGAGCCAGCTGCTTCAGTATCTCCTCCATGCTGGCTTAAAAAAAAAACTGCCACTGGTTCTCCACCAACTGTGAGGGGGTTAGCTCGGCAGCGGGCGTGTGTGACCCCCGAGATGGGCTCCCCACACAAAAAAACAGGCCCAGCAAACGGAGGTTGTGGTTTTCAAAATCAAAAAGGTGCGGTTTATTTTCTATTTACAGTGACAAAACACAGCAAAGCAAAAGAAACATAAACAAAATAAATCCTGGTCAACTTGACCTCTGACTAAACATACAGGTTTCCTAACTAACAACTGGGATCAGCCTAGTGCTGTCCTAGTCCCTAAGTCCCTGGTTTTAAATGTCCAAGCAAATAGCCACACAGGCTTTGTCTCACCGCACAGGGGTTCACTCTCCCTAGACAGTCCACACAGGTCTGGGTCCAGGCATGAGCTAACATCTAATGAATCTGGGAGTTCTTATAGAGGCCTAAATGAGCTGACAAGCTTCAGCTGGTCTCATCAACTCCCTGTCTGCACGACGCCCCACACTCTCCCTAGAGGTATGAGTCATCCATGAGCCCACTAGCCTTAGCTGGGCTTATACAACTCTCCACCTAGTTGTATAAGTCGGCGTAAAGCCTGAATCTGGGCGAAATATATCTACCCCCCTGGATGCAACCAGGTGACTTTACCTTCCTGCTGTCACAATATATATATATATATATCGATAAAAGATACTAAAATAGCTTGGCCCTCCTTCCTAGTATCACTCTGCGCTTCTGGATAAAAACCATAAAAGATATAAACAGTAGTAAAAAAAAAAAAAAAAAAAAATTGTGTATAAACAGCAGCTGCTTAAAATAAAATGCACATATATAAAAATACAGTATTAAAAAACTTTCGCTTTAAAAAGTTCAGACTAAAACTGCAGCAGCGCTACGGACAAAAGTTCATTTGTACGTCTTCTATATTGATTGCTTATATAGGTGATGAAGTAGTGCATAGTGAGTCTAGTTGTATTTAATCCAAATCTTATTTTCAGTGCTCCTTTCACCAAAGTGTATTACACCGTGTGGGGGGATTTTTGAAAGTCCCCTTCAGGGGGCGCACTCACCAGAAATTAGACAAATGCAAGCATAGATAAAACCATCCTCCTCCAACAATGTTACAATATCTTTCTCTTCTTCTCCACAGTAAAATCAACAAGGTGTCACAGGTAGACATGTGCATTCGTTTTCGTCCGAATGCATTTTCGTCCGAATTTCAGCTATTTTCGTTATCGTTTTAACAAACGAAAACGAAAGCACAGAATCCGAAAACCGAAAGATCCGACATAAACAAATGCTTTATTTTCGTTTTCGTTGCTACAACAGTTCGATATAGATAGGAGATTCGACGTGACGCTGACAATAACAATCTGTGTCTATCGAACCTGTGGTCGAATGTGCCTAACCTTAACTCTATTAGTCCAAGATTATTCTACATAGAGAGAAAAGATTCGACATAGGAGAGAAAAGATTCGACATAGGAGAGAAAAGATTTGACATTATAGAGAGAAAAGATTCGACATAGGAGAGAAAAGATTCGACATAGGAGAGAAAAGATTCGACATAGGAGAGAAAAGATTTGACATTATAGAGAGAAAAGATTCGACATAGGAGAGAAAAGATTTGACATTATAGAGAGAAAAGATTTGACATAGGAGAGAAAAGATTCGACATAGGAGAGAAAAGATTTGACATTATAGAGAGAAAGAATTCGACATAGAAGAGAAAAGATGCGACATTATAGAGAGAAAAGATTCGACATAGGAGAGAAAAGATTCGACATTATAGAGAGAAAAGATTCGACATAGGAGAGAAAAGATTCAACATAGGAGAGAAAAGATTTGACATTATAGAGAGAAAAGATTCGACATAGGAGAGAAAAGATTCGACATAGGAGAGAAAAGATTCGACATAGGAGAGAAAAGATTCGACATTATAGAGAGAAAAGATTCGACATAGGAGAGAAAAGATTTGACATTATAGAGAGAAAAGATTCGACATAGGAGAGAAAAGATTCAACATAGGAGAGAAAAGATTTGACATTATAGAGAGAAAAGATTCGACATAGGAGAGAAAAGATTCGACATAGGAGAGAAAAGATTCGACATAGGAGAGAAAAGATTCGACATTATAGAGAGAAAAGATTCGACATAGGAGAGAAAAGATTTGACATTATAGAGAGAAAAGATTCGACATAGGAGAGAAAAGATTCGACATAGGAGAGAAAAGATTTGACATTATAGAGAGAAAAGATTTGACATTATAGAGAGAAAAGATTCGACATAGGAGAGAAAAGATTCGACATTATAGAGAGAAAAGATTTGACATTATAGAGAGAAAAGATTTGACATTATAGAGAGAAAAGATTTGTTATTATAGAGAGAAAAGATTCGACATAGAGAGAAAAGATCACTGCTTGTGGGCGGAACATTCGACCGGAAATGTATGATTGCACAGTCGTACAGTTTCGCTGCTCCGTCGAATCTTCTTTGAACATTCGACAGACACCATAAGCCTTCAATGACAGATTCGACCTTAATTAATTCAGATTTTCGGACGAATGCAATTTTTTACGAAAAACGACATAAATAAAAACAAATTTCGGGAGTAACTTAATAAATTTATTTTTCGGACGAAAACGAAATTCCGAAACGAAATATTTCAGTGTGCACATGTTTAGTCACAGGTATATGTAAGGGTAAAGAATAAATCCACATAGGGTAATATTGCTTTAAACAATTTATTGAAGATAAACCCTTTAGTTTCCCCGCTAACATATTGTGCGTACCAAACTGAAATAGTATGCAGGCGAAATAATAATAATGATAAACAAGCGCTTCTGCGCTTGGAACTTGCCCCTGATGAGCACCAGCGTTCCAGGACCTGCCTCACAGGAAGACGCCAACAGGATTACACGTTCGGCGCTCATCAGGGGCAAGTTCCAAGCGCAGAAGCGCTTGTTTATCATTATTATTATTTCGCCTGCATACTATTTCAGTTTGGTACGCACAATATGTAAGGGGGGAAACTAAAGGGTTTATCTTCAATAAATTGTTTAAAGCAATATTACCCTATGTGGATTTATTCTTTACCCTTACATATACCTGTGACACCTTGTTGATTTTACTGCGGAGAAGAAGAGAAAGATATTGTAACATTGTTGGAGGAGGATGGTTTTATCTATGCTTGCATTTGTCTAATTTCTGGTGAGTGCGCCCCCTGAAAGGGACTTTCAAAAATCCCCCCACGCGGTGTAATACACTTTGGTGAAAGGAGCACTGAAAATAAGATTTGGATTAAATACAACTAGACTCACTATGCACTACTTCATCACCTATATAAGCAATCAATATAGAAGACGTACATATGAACTTTTGTCCGTAGCGCTGCTGCAGTTTTAGTCTGAACTTTTTAAAGCGAAAGTTTTTTAATACTGTATATATACATATATATATATATATATATATATATATAAGTCCAAAGGGTGAGGTGCACATCAGTCACAGCAGATAGTGCATAGCAATCAAGCCTTCCCACAGGCTTAAATATAGAGAAAGTTCAAATGGGATTGCTGCACAAAAATTATTTTATTTTGAAAAAATCGTCAAAAAGACATCAAGAAGACATCTGTACAATCATAATCATAAACAGTTTCGGGCTGTTACAGATCACGCCCTTCTTCAGAACATCATGCCTATACAATGATCACAAATGTGACTGAATATATAGTTCACCAATAATCAATTAGTACGAACAAACAAGCTATCTGGAATCAATCAATCAATTAATAAATTAAAACATCATTGTGTAACATCAAGCTTGAATATACTGCTATCTTGGAATCAAAGGGTCACAGGCAGTAATGGGAAATGGGTAATGGGAAATGCTCACACCTTATAGGAGATATCTATCAGGAATCCTAGAAATAAATCAACAGATTATCAATTACTAAAATGGTGTCACACTAAAAACATATAAACATGTCCAATGGTGCGATATAAGTATTATGTATATGCATATTACTACTACACATTAATGACCATCACTGTAACATCGCGTATGCATCAAATCGCATATGCAACATCACACATGCAATATGCAAAAAAATATATATATATGTAGCGGTACCTCCGTGGGGGCTGCTAATAGACTCTATACCCCACTGGTTACCTCGACTCTGCCATTCCTCTCTTACCTCTGACACCTTGGGTTCCATCCTGCAATAATGCGTTAGTAATGAGAAACACACAGAATCCCTGAACCACTCAGATATGTTTACTAAGATAAAAGATGAACACAAAGAATGGCATGAGTAAAACACAGCTTAAATTTGGCAAACAGTATTTCTCACAACTGATATAGAAAGGTGCTTAACATAAATCCTCTACAAGACCTATGTGAACAGGTGTACAGAGAAATGAATATCCAACACCCTTAACATATGTATTGGATACCCTTCCTCTGAGGTCTCAGCACACAGGCCAGCAATCAGTGCTAAACATATGCATACAGAACCCGCAATGTAACCTAGGCAATATCCTACAAATTGGCTCCCCCTAGGTTGTAGTTCAATGATTTAGCAATAAGATGCAAAGCAGTGGTACATAACAAAGAGGAAATGAAAAATGTTCCTTGGATATCTTCAGCTAGCCTGTAGTTTATACTGCAGTGTGATTTGTAATCCAAAGTAAGGAGAAGATATAGAAGGAAAAGAGCAAAAATGGACTAATCAATGCTTTGTTTGAAGAAGTGTTACCACATGTATGCTTCTCTCTAATTGTAGTAAGGCGTTGCTTACAGTACTGACTTTAGAGTGCAATAGGGAAGAATAGGCCGCAAAAACCTGTTATGTGAGGTCTAGGAAGAACTAGAAATCACATCCGTGGAACTACAAGTATCACCAGCCAGTCTGTAAAAGAACTACTCAGCAATACTGTTATCACTATCAGAATGGGCTGTGCCCGCTCAACACTACGGACATCAGATGGATGGAGGGCTCCAGCCGGAATTCAATGATGTCTGTGTCCTGTGGAAATGGCACTGCGGCGCCGCGCTGCAACTCCCGGTGGGCTGGAATGCAGGTGTATCCTGATGATACGGAGCGCAGGCCGGTCCGCTTGGCTGGAATAGCGGTGCTGTCCTCTGAGATCCCTCTGAGGCTGATGATCCGGCTCTCCGCTGTGTAGGCCACAGACTCTCACTCCCTGTCACACAGACCTGCTGCTGGTAGGTTCAGAATGGCGTCCAGAGAGAGAGAAAACAGGCCACACCCGCCTTTTTATTTCCTCTCCTAGCAGGCTGTTCTGTGTGCACTGCATTCTATGTCCTGTGGTCCAGATTAGCCCGGCCAACAGTGTCACTTTCTTGTCCCAGACTACATGTTCCATGATGCATTGCTCTGCTCATTCTCACAGGAGGAAAAAAAGAACCACTCATAGAGTCCAGCATGCACTATAAGGAGCCAAACCCATACATGAAAACAACAAACTGTCTCTTAATGATAACCATAGTAGCAAACCTGGGCTACATATATATTACTGGCATGTGTGTAGCCCAAAAAAGTAGACATATATTACTGACACTAAACTAGGTATGCTGCTGCATGCTCTGGAGGAAGGACTCTATCTGTGTAAACTGGAACTGCTGTGGAGGTGATCAGAAACACTGATGATAGTGTACACTTGTCTGGTAAACAAATCAGAGGGGGGAGAGAGGAACACAGCGCAAAAACCATTGTGTAGTCATAAATAAAATGCTTTATTAGAAATAAATGTAGCGCCCACCCCATTTAGGGGTGCTATATACCCAAATTTAGGGGCTGGTCTGAGATAGTAGTTGGGCTCAGACCATTCTGAATTTAGAGGTTGTGCTATTTTATTCTCCAGGTGGTATACTGGTGTGCAGTTCCCTGTGGCCTGTAGGTGGCACTGCCATGACGGGTCAGGGTTGAACCATCAGTACTAGTGCTGTGCCTTGGGGTGTCCTCTCTCGGCAGCGGTACAGTGGGCGTGGTTGGCCTGCTGTGCATGCTGGGAGAGGATACATAAGGTGCAGACGCCGCCAGGGAGGGGTCTTCGGAGGAGGAGAGGAGTCGGAGTGCAAGTGCGTGGCGCATGGCCCTCCAGGCCATGGGGCCACATGTGCATCAGTCCTAGGCACCTTTAGTCCTGGGGCTGCATCTTCAACACTGGGCCCAGCACCTTTAGCTGGAGCCCACTTCTGGGAAGAGGAATCCCAGGGTGTCCCTCGCGAGGGAGCCCACTTCTAAGAAGAGGAGACCAGGGGAGGACCTTTCTGATGGACCGGTGAGAGTTCATGGTGAAGGAAGGGGCCCGGTAACTTTCTGGAGGGATTCATCTATCCACCAAGGGCCTAGTAATGTGCTGCTGCTGGCACCTGTCCTTATGTACCAAAAGCTGAGAGGTTCGGGGTCTGATAGATTCTGTGGCAGAGAGTCTCCCGAACGTATCTAGGAAAAGAACCTGATTGATCGTTCGAGCATCACTTCGGCTGCTAGGATCCACTTTGCAGGAGACTATCCGGGTGAGCTAAACCTACTCTGGGATAGAGTAGCGATTGTGATATCTACTTGTGCCTGGACTAACCTCCCAAAACCTTGCTGTCCTGTCTCTTATCCACCCTTTCCTATCTGCTGAACATTGAGAAAATAAACTCAACGTTGGAGTTTAGAGTGGTGTGGACATTGGAATTACTTGGGGGGAAAACAGAGACTTGTCCCTATATCGTAGGAGACGAGAACCAACTGACAGAAGAACCTAGCTGTGGGACCCAAATACATAACACCGCTCAACCTCATCAACCAGGAGGGTACGGGCATATAGTACGGTGTGCCTTTTTCCTGCAAGTGAGCCAAAGGTAGGGAAAAAGGTCCGTGTGCTACATAAAGTATCCTACTCACAAGGCTAAAAACATCACTGGTGGAGGAAAATGAGGACTGCTGGCAAGATGAAAATTAGATGGCTACGGTCTCCTCCAAGAGCCCTGGCCAGCGGTATGGGTGCAAATGGAAAAGCAGTGTCCGGACTGCTGGTACCCTGGAAAGGCCGGGTGTGATTACACTGCTTGTCCCCAGTTCCGAGTCCCCCCCCCCCATGTGACATTACAACCGGAGTATGCTTAGGACGTGTTTCGAGGCAACTTCCTCTTTCTCAGTTTAACTAACGGGACTACCCACCTCAGGGTGGTGACATCCCATAGAGGGGGCAGCACTGTTGGAACTGGGGATGAGAGTGGCTCATATGTAATCATGCCAAGCTTTCCAGGGCACCAGATGTAAGCCAACAACAGTGTTCCTGATCACTGCTCCTCTAGTCCCAGTGTCACCAGACCAGTGTATGCCAGCATCAGTGTTTTTGATCGCCACCACACAAGTCCCAGTGTCACCAGACCAATGTAAGCCAGAAACAGTGTTCCTGATTGCTGCCACATAAGATCAGTGCAGCCAGCAACAGTGTCTATGATCACTGCCACACCAGTCCCAGTGTCAACAAATCAGTGTACTCCATCAACAGTGTTCCTGATTGCTGCCACACCAGTTACAATGTCACCAGACCAGTGCAGCCAGCAACAATGTTCCTGATTGTTAGCCACGCCAGTGTCACCAGAGCCACTGCAGCCCCTTGAAAGCGTGAAGTTGCTTCATTTTGGGCCCTGTGCGGCTAGGCTGCAAAAGATTCTCACATATGCGGTAACCCCAAACTCAGGAGATCAAGCAGAATGTGTTTTGGGTTGTAATTCTAAGTATGTCCATGCTGTGTGTGAGAAATATCTTACGTCACAGCTGTATGTAGAAAAATACAATTACATTTTCTTTCCTCATTTTCAAGAAACTTACGGCAAAAAAATTTAATCTTCAAAAGACTCACCATGCCTCTAATTAAATATGGTGGAGGGTCTACTTTACAAATTGGTATCATTTTGTGGGTGATTCCCCTATTCGGGCACTTCAGGGCCTCAAGAAATGTGATTGGAAGTCAGAAAATCTGATGCATTTTTTATGCCCCCTGAAAATCTGATGGTTTTAATTAGATTTTGGGCCCCTCTTTGCAACTGGCAGCAAAAAAGTCTCAAACATATGGTATCACCATACTGGGTGATCGTGTCGCAACAGAACCTGCGAACGGACCGAAAGTTCGCGCGAAACTTTAGAACCCTATTAAATACAATGCACTCGAATGTTCGAAATCAAACGTGCTAATTATAAAGACTAATATGCAAGTTATTGTCCTAAAAAGGGTTTGGGGACCCGGGTCTTGCCCCAGGGGACATGCATCAATGCAAAAAAAAGTTTTAAAAACTGCAGTTTTTCCGGGAGCAGTGATTTTAGTGATGCCTAAAGTGAAAAAAAAAACTGTGAAATATTCCTTTAAATATCGTACCTGGGGGGTGTCTAAAGTATGCCTGTGAAGTGGCACGTGTTTCCCGTGTTTAGAACTGTCCCTGCACAAAATTACATTTCTAAAGGAAAAAAAGTTATTTAAAACTGCTTGCGGCTTTAATGTAATGTCTGGTCCCGGCAATATGGATGAAAACTTAGGGGTGGTATTAGCAATATACTCGTGCAAAGCCGCCCCACAACATTGCAAAAGCCGCCTTTTATTTGTTTAAACACGCCCCGCTAAGACGTATAGTATTTTACTAATACCACCCCCAAGTTATCAGCTCTGCCCAACAATTGAAAACTCGGCCTCTTCAGTAGCTATCCGCCCCTTAGACGATATAACAGTAATACACCGCCCCCTTACAGAGTAGCACGAGCATCGGGAGCGTGCGGCAGCGTCTGTCGCAAGATGGTCGTCATTGCGCAGGCGCCGTGTTCAGCTGACTCTGAGCTATTTATGTATCCTCATTTCTATCACATGCGGGGAGGGGGGCTCAGAAGCCCCCTATGTGATGGTGTGTGAAGGACCCAGCCTTGGGGCGGCAAAGGGAGTAAATCCGGGCCTGGTTATCACCCCTGTAACATTTGTTTTGCTGTCTGTGCAGTGTGCGCCTGTTCAGAACATTTCACCTCACTTTCCGTCCCAATGACAAATGTTTTTTGAAAATTTGGGGTTTTTATTGAAACAAGGATTGGTGATAAAGCATCAGTGGAGAGGAGACACTTTTTTCCCATATTAACTCTTACAGGAGAGAATTTCCCTTCCTAGGGGTAGATTTCCTCTCACTTCCTGTTGTCTCCTTCCGTTTGCAAGTAGGAGTCATTTGTAAGTTGGATGGTTGAAAGTAGGGGCCTGCCGTATATACTCTGCAGAAATTTGGCCCTTAGGTGTTGGTGTTGTCACAACACTGTAAGCCCTCACAGTTACTCTTGGTGGGCGCTGGAACGCCCTGCTGAGAACTATTATATCAAGAATTGTAATTACATGCCATTGTTGAACAGTGGTAGGAAAAATTGGGCCTTTGGTGGTGGTGCTGGTGCCACAACACTGTAAGTCCTCACAGTTCCTCTTGGTGGGCGCAGGAATGGGCCCAGCTGTGAAATATTAGATCAAGAATTGTAATTACATGCCCCTGTTGAACAGGGCCAGAAAAAATTGGGCTTTTGGTGGTGATGGTGGTGGTGGTGGTGTTGCCACAACACTGTAAGCCCTCACAGTTACTCTTGGTGGGCGCAGGAATGGGCCCTGCTGTGAATTATTAGATCAAGAATTGTAATTACATGCCCCTGTTAAACAGGGGCATACAAATTGGGCCTTAGGCACTGGTGCCACAACACTGCAACCCCTCACAGATACTGTACTTGGAGCGCAGCAATGAGCCCTGCATCAAAAACAGGGGCAGAAAAATTGGTGCTTGGTAGCTGGTGGTGATCCAAGACTGATTCATTTTTATGAAGGTCAGTCGATCGACCGAGTCGGTGGACAGGCGCACCCTGTGATCGGTTACATAGCCTCCAACAGCACTGAATGTGCGTTCCGAAAGAACGCTGGATGCAGGACAGGCCAGTAGCTCAATTGCATACTGTGCAAGCTTTGGCCAGTGATCCATCCTCAAGACCCAGTAACCCAGAGGATTTTCGGTGGGAAAGGTGTCCAAGTCAGATCTTGCCCCTAGGTATTCCCGCACCATGTAAACCAGACGCTGGCGATGGTTGCTGGAACAGATCATACCTTGGGGTTGCGTACTAAAAAATTGTCTGAACGCATCGGTCAGACAGCCACCTTCTCCACCGCTCCTTCTTTGACTGACCGAAGCCTCAGCAACACATTTTCCAGGACCAGGAATTTGTAACCTCCCAGTCTCTGGGAACGCGTTGCACAGACCTTTCTGCAAGGCCTCCCGAAGATGCTTCATCCTCTGCTCCCTCTGCGACGGCAAGATAAGGTCCGCAACCTTACCCTTGTAACGTGGAACAAGGAGGGTTGCCAGCCAGTAATGATCCCTCTCCTTGATCACACGAATACGAGGATCCCTCACCAGGCTTTGCAGGATCAGGGAGGCCATGCAGCGTAGGTTTGCTCAGGACGACATGATCCGCAGCCACCTCGTCCCAGCCACGTACAAGTCTATGGGTGTCTTGGGACTGTAATTGATCCCTTGAAGACTGCTGCTGATGCTGAGTGCTAGGCTCCACCTCCATGCTGACACAATCCTCCTCCTCCTCCTCCTCCTGTGTGACAGCCGGGCCAGCAGGAACACTGTCTGGATAAAGGGGGCCTTGAGAGGAAAGGAAGTCCTCCTCTTCCTGCCTCTGTTCTGCCTCAAGTGCCCTGTCCATTATTCCACGCAGCGTGTGCTCCAACAGGTGGACAAGAGGGACAGTGTCACTGATGCATGCACTGTCACTGCTCACCATCCTCGTGGCCTCCTCAAATGGTGCCAGGACAGTGCATGCATCCCTGATCATGGCCCACTGGCGTGGGGAAAAAAATCCAAGCTCCCCTGACCCTGTCCTGGTGCCATATTGCAACAGATACTCATTGCTGGCTCTCTGCTGCGTGTGCAGCCGCTGCAGCATGGCCAACGTAGAGTTCCACCTGGTGGGCATGTCACAGATTAGACGGTTCTTGGGCAGGTTGGATTCCTTTAGCAGGTCAGCCAGCCGAGCACTGGCATTATATGACCGGCGGAAATGCCCACAGAGTTTCCTGGCCGGCTTCAGGACCTCCTGTAATCCCGGGTACCTGCCCAAGAACCACTGCACCACCAAGGTAAGGACGTGAGCCAAACAGGGCACATGGGTCAGTTGTCCCTGTTGGAGGGCGGAGAGGAGGTTGGTGCCATTGTCGCAAACCACCTTTCCTGGTTTGAGCTGGCATGGCGTCAACCACCTCTGAGCCTGCCCCTGCAGAGCTGACAGAATCTCTGCCCCAGTGTGGCTCCTGTCCTCCAAGCACACCAGCTCAAGCACCTGCGTACTTGCGTAGCCCCTTGAACGCCTATGGAGCACCGCTGCTTCCAAGGACAAAGCACAGGTAGAGGCACTGGAGGAAGAAGAAGAGGAGGGGGTGGAGGAGAGAGGTGTGTCAAAATCACCAGTAGTAACATTTTGGAGGCGTGGTGGCAGAACAACCTCCAACAATACTGCACCTTGTCCTGCATCCTTCCCAGCTGCCAGCAGAGTCACCCAATGCGCAGTGAAAGATAGGTAACATCCCTGTCCATGCCTGCTGGACTATGAGTCAGCGGTAATATGCATCTTACCGCTGACCGCCCTGTCCACTGTGGCCAAGACATTGCCTTCCACATGCCGGTAGAGAGCCGGAATCGCCTTCCGTGAGAAAAAGTGGCGTTGGGAACCTGCCACTGAGGAACCGCACATTCCACAAACTCACGGAAGGGGGCAGAGTCTACCAACTGAAAAGGCAGCAGTTGAAGTGCTAGCAATTTAGCCAAGCTAGCATTCAACCGCTGGGCATGTGGATGGCTGGGAGCGAACTTCTTTTGGCAGTGCAGCAGCTGGGGCAGTGAAATTTGCCTGGTACAATCGGACATCGGTAAACCGATAGCAGATTGCCCGCAAGTACTTGGCTGTGACACACCTAATTCTACACCTTCATTCCTCTCAGTGCAGGTTTCAGAGAGGACTGAAAGTATAGTGGGGTTGGAGATCCCAGCTGATGAAGAGCAAGGAGAGGTCCGCTTTGTTCTTTGGTGTGAGTCTTTTAGGTACGCTTGCAAACAAACTGCATGGCAGGTCGACATATGTCGACATATGTCTGGTCAAGCACGTGGTGCCCAAGCGGCTGATGTTTTGGCCATGCGAGATATGCTTCAGACATATGTTGCAAATGGCAACGGTGCGATCTGCTGCACACATCTGAAAAAAGGCCCACACCAAAGAACTTTTGGAATAACAGCAGCGCCCTGCACATGGGGACGGCTTGGTCATCCACTCTACCAAGTCTTGGGCATGTTGCGGCTCAACATGGCCAGCTGCCGAAAAGAAGGACAAGCGTGTCCCACGGCCACGTGCTGATGAGGATGCACCATGTCCATGACCAGCACTGTTGCCTCTAGACACAGAGCCTGCTTGCCCTCTTTCAGTGGCCTGTGAGTGTCTGCCTCTCCTTGGTGGCCTTCCAGACATGCTGTAAAATTGGATTAGCAAAACACCGCCTGAAGTTTACTAGAAAAAGTACACCAGGAATGTCCTGCAGTCAGATATATGTTAACTTTGCGCCAGACAATTTAATAAAACTTAAAAATGTTAAACTAAATAGGATTGACCTGCTCCCCTGTGAAGTAGAAACTCCCAGTGATATAGTATTGAATATAGGGGGCGCTAAAAATTATACGTGTAACCAATACAACATATATGACCTCCGTGAATAAGATTAATTAATAAACCAAAAATAAATTAATTAGCCAAATTTTGTGAAATTAATACAGTCCCAATTAGTGATTCTAATTTTGACATTCAAAGTCCATATCAACATAGACACTCGTATTCTGTTGTGATATATCTTTAAGAAAGATGTGATGAGACTTCTCAGACATCTGACGTGCCCATTCAATGTCTCTGATGAAAAGTTGCAGTGATATAGGAAATGGATCCTTCACCAATGATATAGAGAACACACCCAATGTGTCTGAATAAGATTCTGCTTACCAGAATTGTATGACCACTTTCGCCAAAAAGTAGGTCATTAAAGCTTATGCAGGATTGTGCCTGCTCACATATATGATACTGGAGACGTACAGCACCTTTCCTCCTCACAAAGTTTCGGCCGGATCATATGCAGAAATAATAAGAAGTTTCCATAGCGTAAAACCATTTATTGGATAAAACAATGTAAAACAGAATGCCAATTGGCTTACTCACATTTAAAAGTGCCTTATCCCGGCACTGGGGCTGCTGGCTTGTCAATTGGTATGCTGGTGGGGAACTATTCCGATATGGCCACCTCCGTATGCGGTGTGCGTTCCACCTCCTAGCTTCCGGCAACCATCCAGTCCGGAAATGACACACGAACGTGACCAGGTACCGCCTCGACGTACGTTTCGTTGTGAATGTCCTCAGGAAGCGTGAATGGGCATCAGAGACATTGAATGGGCACGTCAGATGTCTGAGAAGTCTCATCACATCTTTCTTAAAGATATATCACAACAGAATACGAGTGTCTATGTTGATATGGACTTTGAATGTCAAAATTCGAATCACTAATTGGGACTGAATTAATTTCACAATATTTGGCTAATTAATTTATTTTTGGTTTATTAATTAATCTTATTCACAAAGGTTATACTGCAGTCAGATATAGGCTTGGCTAGACTAGAATGCAGTGGATATATATATATATATATATATATATATATATATATATATATATGTAGGAGACTGTATATATAATTTATGCACTGCAGATCACTGAATCGCCTCGTGACTGTCTGCCTCTCCTTGTTTGCCTTCCAGACATACTAATGGCCTGCAGTGAGATGTAGCTGCACAAAGGTGGGATGTATATATATATATATATATATATATCTCTGTACTGATTATAATGCAGCTATCAGAATCAACTGCCTGCTGTGGTATTAGTATGAGAAAAGCAGCAATTGTCTTCAGTTAGTTTTAGGTGAACACTGTGCAGAGGACACAGTACACTAACTGAAAATACTTGCAGCTCCCTGCCTGTAGTTTTATTATGAGAACACCACAAATTGTATTCTGATTCCTTTAAGTGAACGCTGTGCAAAGGACAGAAGTACTGCAGTACACTAAATGAAATTAATGCAGCTCCCTGCCTGTGGTTTTATTATGAGAACACCACTAATTGTATTCAGGTAAACTTTAGGTGAACGCTATGCAAAGCACACAGTACACTAAGTGAAACACTGCAGCTATCACAATCACCTGCCTGCCTGTCACAGTATAGAGAATAACAGGAACGGATCTAGCTAAACTGAATACAGTGTATAAATATATATACAACACCTAGGATGCATATATATCCTCTACACACTGTAACTGCAGCTAACTGACTCGCCTGTCTGCTCTATCTAACTCAATATAAATGACACTGTCTCTCTCTCTCTGTAAGCTCCCTCTTTAACCACCGCAACACACTACACAAGGCCGCCACGGAGGCGCCCTTATATAGGGTGGGGCGTGTACTAAACCCCCTGAGACATAATTGGCCAAAGCCACCCTGGCTTTGGCCGATTATGGCTCTCCGTTTTTTGCGTGCTGTGATTGGCCAAAGCATGCGGGTCATAGTGCATGCTTGGCCAATCATCAGCCAGCAATGCGCTGCGATGCCGCAGTGAATTATAGGCCGTGACGCGCCACTCGAATTTGGCGCGAACTGCCCATAATGTTCGCAATTTGGCGAACAGCCTATGTTGGAGTTGAACATGGGTTCGACTCGAACACGAAGCTCATCCCTATTGGGGAGTAGAAAAATGTGTTTTGGGTGTAATTGTAAGTATGTCCATGCTGTGTATAACTAATAACAAATAAAATCTAATTTTACATATTTTCCTAATTTTACAAAAATTGTGGCAAAAAATTACAACTTTAAAAACTAATCATGCCTCTTACTAAATACCTTGGACTGTCTACTTTGCAAAAATGGGTCATTTGGGGGGTGTTTGTACTGTTTTGGCATTGAGAGTCAGTTAGTACATTAGGGTTGATACATTTCACATACAGTATATATACCATAGTTTGTAGACTCTATAGCTTTCATATAGATAAACAAATTTACATCTATTTGTCTATTTTTACCAAAGAAATGTAGCAGAATACATTTTGGCCTAAATTAAGGATGAAAGATTAATCATTTGCAAAGTTTTTTTTAACAGAAACTAAGAAACCCATTTTTTCTCAAAATGTTTGGTCTTTTTTCCTTTATATAGTAAAAAAAAGAGTTCTATGAGTCTTAAAAACATGATAGAAAATTAATTTGGGTACAGTGTTGCATGACTAAGTAATTGCCATTCAAATATGACAGTAATGAAAAGTTACCTAGGCAGAAAGGAGAGGTCTTCAAGTGGTTAAAGGATTGGTGTTTTTCACATGTCGCCCTTGAATTTGCATTATTATTGAACCCTATATTTGCTATACAGTATTTAAAAAAAAAAACCTTTTGTATTAGGAATTGGCATGACAGTGCCCAGCTCTCCATGCTGGGTACTGTCCCCTTAACAGTCTTTTGCCTATAAGCCTAAAAAAAGCCAAAAATTATTTTCAAGATCCCCCCCCCCCAATAGACTACAGTGGAATATGGTTTTAAGTTGACAATTTTATACTTCGTGATGTGTTTGACAAACACAGAGCAAACTGAACACAGGCACATTTATTCATCCCTAGTAGATGTGTAGTATTTAATTTTAGGCCATATGATACTAATTGCAGAGAGGAGGACTCAATTCAGTAAATGTATAGCCTCGTACACGCGGTCGAACTTCAAACAAACTTTTCCGTGGATTTTTGTCTGAAGGGAGTTGGCCGGGAACACCCATAGCATACACACGGCAGGACTTTTCTGCAAACTTTCCCAAAACTTTCCCAACATCACGTGGTTTTTCTGCTCTTTTCTGCTCTTTACCGTCACCCTTTGGTCAACTTCTGCTATTGTTGGTTGATTTTAACATTGGTTCTGGGCATGCGTGTTTAAAACGTACTTCGGACAAAAGTCCGATGGATTTCTGTACACACGATAGGACTTTGCACCGTAGGACTTTTGTTGCCGAAAAGTTTGTCCGTTTGCAGAGCGAACTTTTGTCCGATGAAAACCAAAAAAGTTTGTCCGATGGAGCGTACACACGGTAGGATTTTTTTGAAAACTTGCTCATTTTGAAGTTTGTTGTCAAAAAGTCCTACCGTGTGTATGGGGCTTTAGACATCTGAAAGCAGTTAGTTGCACTAGAGCATGGGTGCTCAACCTGTGGCCCTCCAGCTGTTGAGGAACTACAAGTCCCATCATGCCTCTGCCTTTAGGAATCATACTTGTAATGGTCAGCCTTGCAATGCTTCAAGGGTCCTGTATTTCTGCAACAGCTGGAGGGCCACAGGTTGAGCACCCATGCGCTAGAGCTTGTATTGGGGTTTCATAATAAAGGGGATGAATATTTATGCAACAAAGGTCTTCCAATTTTTTTTTTTTTGTAAATACCCTCAAAGACTATGTAGATTTCTCCCACTTTAACATTAAAGATTATTTCCTGTACGTCAAACCCCATTACATCCATTTTATTCCTAGGTTTTACCAATGTGGAAAGTCCAAGTTGAGGAAGTGGAAACCTAAAAAAAAAAAAGTACCTCTAGAGCATTAACACATTTATATAAACTGAGATTTGTGCTTTGTCATTATGAAGCAAGCAAGTGTTACTACTTATACTTTTTCCTATAAGCTAATTATATCTCTCTTACATGTGATCATGTGCATGTTAAACCGGTTGGTTTTAAAAAATAAATCTCCACATATAACAAACATCCATGGACTGCATTATGTCTAAAGAAACATCAAGCAACACTAAAATCATGCTACCATAATGGAATCAGTCTAACAATCAATAATAGTTTAATCCAAGGAGACCCAAGTGTCACTCTGAGGAGTGACTGAAACATGAAAAATATGTGTTCTCTCTAGAGGACATTTGAATATTTTGTGTTTATCAACAATACCAAACCATCAAATCACAAACACTAAGCTGCTACAACATTTATGCAATGTGAAGAGGTTGAATTATGGTCTATTTCTGTGCTCTGGTATATTTTACAAGATAACTATTCAGAAAAAATATATGTTTAGAGCGTTTGTTTTTCAGTCTGGGCAGGTTTTATAATTGCCCCCTTTCTTCTTGGCCTCCAACCACTTTCTAGGCCTGCTCCCTCTTCACAAACTGGCATGCATCATTGCCCTTTTAAAAAAAAAAAAAACTAATGAGCTTTTTCACTGTATTTAGGGTGGATTTGTGCATAGCCAACATGAGGATTAGAGAATGGTCTTTGTCAAAGCTGTTAAGAATATGAATGGAGTGTGCCCAGACAGTTCCCCATATGTAGCCCATGGGGCTGCGTAGCCGAATAACCACAGATAGGCAAAGAAAATACCATTACACAACACATGGACATAGGGCAGCACAGTGGTGTAGTGGTTAGCACTTTCACCTAGCAGCAATAGGGTCGCTGGTTCAAATCCTGACCGTGACATGGTCTGCCTAGAGTTTGCATGTACTCCCTGTGCCTGCGTGGGTTTTCTCTGGGTACTCCGATTTCCTCCCACACTCCAAAGACATGATGGTAGGTTAATCAGATCCTGTCTATAAATTGGCCCTGGTATGTGTATGTGTTTGTAAGCACGTCGGGACCCTTCGGAGTAAGACTGTGCTATATCAAGATACCTCTCAACTCAACTCATATGGGAACAGAGAAGTTATTACCTGGAGCAACAGGCTTACAAATAGGATCAGAAGCAAAGTTAATAGAAGTCAGCATCTATTCACAATATTCAAAACCTACATAGCCCAGATGCAGGAATAGACAAAGGCTGAAGTACTAGAGTCCGTAAACCCTAACTCAGACAGATGCACCAGCACTGGCTGGTGAGGATGTAGTCCTTATAAAGCAAAATCTCAGAAGAGATCAGAAACTGGTGAAGACAGAGACCTAAGAGAAAGTACACACCATACTTCTGACCCCGTCAGTTGACTTACTAAGTCCCAGTGCGACTTGTCATGCGATTTGACAGGTCTAAATCGGACGACAAGTCACACCCTATTGTTGCCAATGTCACTGACTTTGTGGCGCTGCACCGATTTGAAAAATACGTTTCTGCACTATTTTTGGCGATTTCAGGTGTGCATTGCTTATACATCTATGCAGGGCCACCATCAGGAATTTTGGGGCCCCTTACACAGCTTCAGGCATGGGCCCCCTGATTGGGGGGGGGGGGGCGCTGGCGCCGCAAATTGAGAAGCGGGGGGTGCCACGAACAAAAAAAGAACAACAAAAAAAGGGGGGTTGCCATCCGGGGCCCTGGGGACCTCTGGGCCCCTTACAAAAAATAAATAAAAAATAATAATTTATAAAAAATAAAAAATAAAATTATAAAAAAAGGGGGGTTGTCATCCGGGGCCCTGGGGACCTCCGGACCTATGGGGACCTCTGGGCCCCTTACAAAAAAAATGTTTTTATAAAAAAATAAAAAAGGTGGGGGTTACCATCTGGGGCCCTGGGGACCTCTGGGGACCTCTGGGCCCCTTACAAAAAAAAAATGTAATATATATATATATTTTTATAAAAAACACATAAAAAAGGGGGGTTACCATCTGGGGCCCCGGGGACCTCCGGGCCTCTAGGGACCTCTGGGCCCCTTACAAAAAAATAAATATATAAAAAAATAAATAAAAAATAAATATTTTTCTAAAAAAATAAAAAAGGGGGGGGTTGCCATCCGGGGCCCTGGGTACCTCTGGGCCCCTGACAAATTTTTTTTATTTTTTTTTATAAAAAATACATAACAAAGGGGGGTTATCATCCAGGGCCCTGGGGACCTCTGGGCCCCGTACCAAAAAAAAGGGGGGTAAGGGGGGTTGCCATCCGGGCCCCTTACAGGTGTACTGCCTGTACCCCCCTGATAGCGGCCCTGCATCTATGTATGAAGTCGCACAGATGTCAGCCAAGTTGCACCTGAAGTCGCACTGACATGCGGTTTTGAAATTGGGCTATTTTAAGTGAAGGTGCATGATTTCAAAATCGGATTCTGTGTGAACGGGGGCTTAAACTGGAGAGTGTAAAATCTGTTGCAGTTGTGCATGTGTGCATGGTAGCCAATCAGTTTCAAACTTCAACTTGTTCAACTAAGCTTTGACATAAAAAAAAAGAAGTGCCCTGCCTGCCATCACAGCCTAGCTCGGTCTTCATTATTGCCGTTTATGTAATGTTTGTACATTTTTTTTCATGGAATTGCTTACTGCAAAATTTTGCCGTGTACACAAGACCGTTTTTAATGACGAGAAAAATTACATTTTTTTAAAATGGTCATTAAAAATGATCATGTGTGGGCTTCAGAGCATTTTTCACGACGTGAAAAACGGCCATGAAAAAATTAGAACATGCTCTAATTTTTCACGTCGTTTTTTACATTGTCGTTTTTCTCGTCATGAAAAACGGCCGTGTGTGGGCTTTAACGACGTGAAAAAAAATGCGCATGCTCAGAATCAAGTATGAGACGGGAGCGCTCGTTCTGGTAAAACTAGCGTTCGTAATGGAGATAGCACATTCATCACGCTGTAACGGACTGAAAAGCACAAGGCTGAAAAATGCGAATCGTCGCTCAACAAACTTTACTAACATGAAGGGTGGCGCCATCCGAATGGAACTTCCCCTTTATAGTGCCGTCGTACATGTTGTACGTCACCGCGCTTTACTCGAACATTTTTTTCCACGATAGTGTGTATGCAAGGCAGGCTTGAGAGGAAACATGAAAAATCACGCCGAGAAAAATGCAGTTTTTTTCAATGACCTTAAAAACGGTCGTGTGTACGCGGCATTATGATTTACCAACTCTGGCCCCCTACATCTAGAACTCTAAAGCTATTAGAATAAGGTAACAGTTTGCCCATCTCTTCTAGTTCTCAATCTTGTACTCATAGGCTGTTGGCATCTTTCTGTGTGACTATGACATCTAATGTGATTAGGGTGATACTAAGGTACGCTGGTCAGTTGAGGTAGATGGAAGAAGCATAAATCTAGCCTTGACTGTGTTTCCAGTGTAAAGAGTTCATTTCTGTTGCGAATCAAGGATATTTTTCTAAAAAAACATGAGGAGACACTAATAACAACTTGGTACTGCTATGGGGACCCAAAAAGAGGTATCGGAAAAACTGATTATTGTCAAGATTATTAAGACAAAACTTTGAAGCCTTTTTTTTTCTTTCATTTTTGTGTGTATACTTAATTTTATGTTACATTTTAATTCTATATAGAGGCTGAGAACCATGCGTATAACAAATCATTTATAGACTATTTTCATCTTTTTTACAGATCTACATGTAAAAAAAAATAGCCTTTTAAACCCATTCTAATTGGTACTCTGGAAAACTCATTTGATTAATAATACACAATGAAAAGTTTGGAAAACACAGTTTAAGACTATAGGAACTGTACACTTTGCATAGCTTTGTTATAAGACTAATATAAGAAGAATAAGCAGTAAACATTAGCTCAGGTCGGGATATTCCATTTTTTTGTTAAAGTGAAAGGAAAAACAGTTTGGTAATATATACACCAATATTTAAGCAATAATATAAGACTTCCTCTTCGGATATATCTTCAATCCCCTGCCAAGTCCTTTGAAAGTTGGGCTATCCTCCTTGTATCTTTTGAAATTTGCAAGTCACGATTGATGACACATTTGGTGGGGAATCATTGGATGTGTAAGAAAGGAAATGATAATAAGGTTGTGAAAGTTCTATGTCCCTCCCTGTTTGGCTCATCCTGTCAGTTTATAAATGTAGTGCTCACCTATGATTTCTTCACAGACTCAGGACTGATACTTGAAGAAGAACTTTATGAATATACCATGGAAACGGCCTTACCTAACGTTTTTGTGAAGGAGAAACTTATAGGTGGCTACGATCAAGTTATTCAGGTATGGTTACGTTGCCTTGTAAGATTTATCATGCTGAAAGACATCTGTATTTGTGCCTTGGTATGGCAGTTATTTATATTTTAATAGAGTTTATGTAAAATCGTGTTGACTCTTATAAATCTATCACAGTCACATTTGTTTTATTGGCATCAAAAATTGTGTTCATGTTGATTTGATATGACGATATATGAATTACATATTATATCTCATATGTATGCATTGACACATTAATAAGGCAAGTAGGATATAAAGCTTTACTCCTATCAGTTCACATTTTATTTAATAAATCAGTTTATTTGGATTTTTGCCAAAAGTGCAGGAAGTATAACAATTCTAATTTAGACATCCCCAGGGAAATTCATTCCTCGCATGGAACATCCCTGGGCTAACAAGAAAAGGCAAAGTAAGCAATACAGGCGGTCCCCTACTTACAAACATCCGACCTACAAATGACTCCTACTTACAAACGGAAGGAGACAACAGAAAGTGAGAGGAAATCTACCCCTAGGAAGGGAAATTCACTCCTGTAAGAGTTAATATGGGAAAAAGGTGTCTCCACTGATGCTCTATCACCAATCCTTGTTTCCCTAATAACCCCAAATTTTCAAAATATAATTTTCATTGGGACAAAAAGTGAGGTGAAATCTTCTGAACAGGGGCACAGACAGCAAAACAAATGTTACAGGGGTGATAACCCTTCCCTATGCTATCCAAAAAGCTTAAAAATAGATTTTTTGGCTGGCGCTTCACTTAAAAAATTTACCTGTTCCAACTTACAAACAGATTCAACTTAAGAACAAGCCTTCAGTCCCTATCTTGTTTGTAACACGGGGAACGCCTGTAGTTAGTTAAAAAGTTTTATATTAATAAGGAGGGAGCATTGTTTGTGGCATCATTACCAGTATATGTCCCATCCTCTAAAGGGGAGGAGCCTCGGTTTAAACAAAAATTGTTGAGTAGTTGGCAGGGAGAAGTATACATTTTACATTGAATTAATTTACCAAGTATATTCATTTATATAGCACCTACGTAATATTCATTGTACGTCTCACATGAGTTAAACGTTCACTTTACTTCACACTTTAGGAAAGATGCTAGTTAATGTTTCAGTAAGATTTGGGGTTGTGGGAACTAACCAGCGCACTCAGAGGAAAACATGGAGAATATGCACAAGCTGTGTAGAAGGGGCCTCCTCAAATATATCTAAAGCAAAAACCTTTTTGAGTTTTCGATGGAATAAGGAATAGTGAAAACACCTGTCAAGATTTGTTGCTGTCTGTTTCCCATTGTGGAGATTTACCTTTACTCCCTGCCTTGAGATATAATACAAATTGGTCTGGATTAGGTATCGCCATTGGAAGATTTCACTTTTATTCTTATTCCATTGACCACTTTAAATTTCAAATTTTCTCACACTTTCATTTCCAGTGACAGTGGTCACCAGAACAAACAGAGAAATATTCCCAGAAGTGACACAAATATCAATAAATACCTGACAGAGATTCTAATTTAGTGGTGGTTAACTCACTTGTTTAAAGGGGCTTCAAGTGCAGCCCCTAAAATCACCAAAGGGCTGCACATAATAATCAGTGAATCTAATACTAAAGAAACCTGTCAGAGACTGCAGCCTGTTACAGAAGATAGATGAAGTGTCGTGTGCCTGCGCTTAGGAATAAATGCAAGGGTGTGACTCCTCACAGTGAGAAAATTAATTAATTAATTAGTGATAAGAGCTGCAGCCCCCCTAATGGGACCCTTAAAAAAAGGTCCTAGCAGTGAAGATAGTGAATTTATTTGGGGTACGGCGCTGCTCACTAATCCTATAATGGATCAGTACTCTTTTGTGATTAGTGTGATAAACAAAAATTATATAAACAAAATGTTAATGTGATTTAACCACCCTTCAGCAGTGGTAGTGCCACTAAATGCATAAAATAACAGAATCAAAAACAAACGTCAGATGCACCCCACAATTAGCATGGTGGCAACTGAGACTTAATATAAGTGTCAAACTATCTCTGTGTTGCTTACGGAAAGCATTACCAGCTACACAGACAATAAGGGATTGTGTATATGCAGGTAGATGACTCATCTATGGCACAGCTTATTCCAACAAAACTGTACACAGTGATAGGTCCAAGTATAGTAATAGTGCAAATATGCTCCAAAATGAGGCACCAGTCTGTAACTATAGATGGCCTAACTCTGCCAAGCAGTAGGAGATAGAGATAAAAAAAATATGGCAGGAAAAAACTGAAAAAAACATAAAAATACAAAAATACAATGGCAAGAAAAACCACACACAGTCCTCTTCATAAGGCTGGAGAAGTAATGTTCTGCTCTTCACTTAGATATGCAGTGCATCCCCCACATGTGTCCCCACTCACCAGATCCTATCACCCCCCACAGGGGTAAACAGCATAGAGGGATATCCGGGTCAAACGTCCAGAGGGAGATGTCAGCTGGGCAGGTTCCTCTGTATGTATGTTGTGGAATTCCGTGGCAGGAAGGATTCCCAGTTACCTCATTGGTACAAGCAAAAAGAGGCTTCCATAGTGCAGGTAAAAAAAACTTCTGGCTTTATTAAAATATACTGCAGCAAGTCTACAATAGACAAGCTGCACAGCAGAAAGTAAAACAAGAAAAACAAAAAAAACAAAACAAAAACAGAGTCCCTAGCTCAGATGTGAGCAACGATCAGTACCGGCTGGTATACGCTGCATGCGTTCCAAATGCGTTCCAGCTGTATTTCGCGAAGTCCAATGACGAAACGCGTAAGGCGTAGCTACGTCATACGCACACCACGCTAATCCGGAAGTACAGCTGGAACGCATTTGGAACGCATGCAGCATATACCAGCCGGTACTGATCGTTGCTCACATCTGAGCTAGGGACTCTGTTTTTGTTTTGTTTTTTTGTTTTTCTTGTTTTACTTTCTGCTGTGCAGCTTGTCTATTGTAGAATTGCTGCAGTATATTTTAATAAAGCCAGAAGTTTTTTTTACCTGCACTATGGAAGCCTCTTTTTGCTTGTACCAATGAGGTAACTGGGAATCCTTCCTGCCACGGAATTCCACAACATACATACAGAGGAACCTGCCCAGCTGACATCTCCCTCTGGACGTGTGACCCGGATATCCCTCTATGCTGTTTACCCCTGTGGGGGTGATAGGATCTGGTGAGTGGGGACACATGTGGGAGATGCACTGCATATCTAAGTGAAGAGCAGAACGTTACTTCTCCAGCCTTATGAAGAGGACTGTGTGTGGTTTTTCTTGCCATTGTATTTTTGTATTTTTATGTTTTTTTCAGTTTTTTCCTGCCATATTTTTTTATCTCTATCTCCTACTGCTTGGCAGAGTTAGGCCATCTATAGTTACAGACTGGTGCCTCATTTTGGAGCATATTTGCACTATTACTATACTTGGACCTATCACTGTGTACAGTTTTGTTGGAATAAGCTGTGCCATAGATGAGTCATCTACCTGCATATACACAATCCCTTATTGTCTGTGTAGCTGGTAATGCTTTCCGTAAGCAACACAGAGATAGTTTGACACTTATATTAAGTCTCAGTTGCCACCATGCTAATTGTGGGGTGCATCTGACGTTTGTTTTTGATTCTGTTATTTTATGCATTTAGTGGCACTACCACTGCTGAAGGGTGGTTAAATCACATTAACATTTTGTTCATATCATTTTTGTTTATCACACTAATCACAAAAGAGTACTGATCTGTTACAGAAGATAGTCAGACACGGAAGACATGCTATATGGGTTGTCAAAGACTTGGGATATGTTTCAGGAGACAGTCATAGACTGGAGAAACATTACATGACATGCTAGATATCACTGTTATTACAACCCCTTTACAAACCAATGCTTCCCCATTTGTGCTCCATACAAACCCCATAAGCAGAGGCGTAGCTTAAAGCTTGTGGGCCCGATGCAAGAGTTGACCTGGCCCCCCCTCCACTACCACCCAAAACTTTCACCGTGCGTGCAGATGCACACACCGCAATTCCCCATCCTGGGCTGTTCTCACCCCATGCTTCTCTCCATTCAGGGAATGGCTCACAGCTTCTCTACAGCCAATGAGAACAGAGGGGTGTGGACTGTGGAAGGCAAATTGGAAGCCTAGTACTGGAGCATGGCTGTCTGGCTCTAGGGCAGATCGGAGCTAGACTTTGTGGAGGATATGATAATATGACAAGGAGGCTGCAGGGGCCCCCTGGAGCTGGGGGCGGGGTTGCGAATGTGACCCCTGCAACCCCTTATGCTTTGCCCATGCCCATAAGAATTATTTGAAGTATATTTGTTAGTCTTAGTCTTTATTAGTATTATTTAGAAACATAACCATATAAAAGGGATGGATAGTACAGAAAAAGTAAGATAGTGTGAAAGAAATAAAGAGGTTTGGAGGTCACGCAAAAAAGTGCCAAAGGACGGTATGTAGTCCATGAGCCCAGGTTGAACATCAGGGTTCCAACCCTTCACTTCTCAATTAAAAACTAAAAAATAAATTGGCTTTTGATACACTATAAGGGAGCGGGAGTCAGGACCAGATTTATACGGGGGGCAATGGGGGGCTATTGCTCCGGGCCCCACTGACAGAAGGGGCCCTCCTCAATACAAAAATTATGTAAAACAATATAACAAATATATAAAATAATAGAAAATAAATAATAACAAAATAATAGAAAATGTATAATAAGAAAAACATACTTTCTATTATTAAATGTATCTTGGGAAGTTTTATTTTGCTGGCCATCATCTATAAAACTTGAGACCGGTATATTGTTTTATTTTTCAAAAATGAATTTATGGCCGCTCAAGCAACCACAGTTAGAGCACTAGGACTGGGTGTTTGTGAGCATGTGTGACCTAAGAATGACATTGTGTCATGCATTTTGAAAATGTGTGATTTTTACTGAGAATGTAAACCAACTCTATATTAAAGGGCCCCCCAAGGTCTAAATCTGTCTCTGGCTGGACTCATGGCTCCAGTGCTGCAAAGCCACAGGAATAACTGTTTAGCTATCATGCTGCCTCTTTATATTTTGGTAATCTGTAACTTGAAATCTAGGTGCAATTTCCAATTTGATAGTATCTGATGAAAATAATTTTAACAAGCAACCTCAGGGCCCTTGTGTTAGACAGAAACCCTCATCAGCTTGATCACCATTTATCCTGTAATTTACCTTTCTGAATGTAAAGATAAAAAGCTGTTTGCTTGTATATTTTCTGCTGATCAATGTAATGTTTCAGTATAATGGCTGCACATGGGATTCTTCATTAATTTGATGGTTTTCTAACAACCATCATCTAATGTCAATCACCTCTTTGTAAATGTAAGATAGGCTATATAAACCAGAAGCAAAATATAATTTTATGAACCAGATAATTAAGTTTGAAAGATGTTTTATTTATTATACTTTTGACCCTTTACTCAGTGTCTGTATACTTGCATATAGAAAAAAAAGGAAAACCATATGCATTATTAACCCCTTCATGACTGAGGGTAATACACACCAGACCCAATTTTGCAACCTTGACATGTGTTATTAAAACTGTACATATGATCACAATTACTTTGTGTATCCAGATCAATTATACATTTTTTTCTGGACAAATGGGGCTTTTATTTGATGGTAAATGGTAATGAATATCTCCTGATTTTTTTTATTATTATGAAAGGATAAGTTCACCTTTCTTAACATGTTACACCCATATTCAGGATATAACATGTAACATGTTACTGTAGCACTGGCACCCGCACTGCCCGATCCCCTACTGTGACAGTGAATGGGGGATCTTCTCCCGGTGCTCGCTGTCACAATTATAAAAAAATACATCGGCCACGTCATTCATTCACAGAGTTATGTGAATGTGAAAACTACAAGTACCGACAGTCTTTGCAGCTGTCGGCTTGTAGTTCTCAATGAATTACAAGGGTGCTGTTGAGCGCTCTGGTAGTCCATTGATTCTTTCTGTCAGTGTGAAACTGCCTGCCTGTTTGATGTACGGGCAGACAGCTTACTCCTGTCTGCAGGAGCCCTGCATGGCACACGCAATTTGCTGATCCTAGGTGCAATGTTCTCCAGGCTCCTACAAAAAAATGTGCATTTATTATTGTTTTTTAAAAATAAATAACTTATCCTTTAAAAAAAAAAAACTGGTTCAAAATAGTTTAATTTTTTTTTTTTTTGCAATTTAGCTGTATCTTTCTTGCTCTTGCCATAACTTACCATCAAAGACCAACCCAAAATAAATTCTCCTGCTCCTTGCGATCGCAGCAATACCACATATTTCTATGTTATTTGTTGTTTGGACCCGTAGTAGGGTCCAGAAACAATAGTGCACATTTTGCTTATTTATCCTACCTAAAACACACTGACGTGGGATACAATTGTTGAAGCTCTGTCCCCTCACAGAAGTACAATAGTTAATGTGCTCCTGTTACCCTAGAAAATAATGCAACTATCATAAATACAGGTATCTGAATATGATTTGATGTTAGCCTCTGTATAGCAACACTCTAGACTGGGAGAAGGAGGGGCAGAGCTTTTAGTCATTTAGGTGTCCTGCAAGTACATATGCTTACAATATACAAACATTTATTTATCAGTCTCTTGCTATTTATTCATTGTCCAATCACAGGCTGGTGGCCTTGTCTTAAATGAAATAGAGAAAGGTCGGGTCATCAAACTGGATCTGGGCTGTGTAAATCTCAGGATTGCATGGACAGAATTACAAATCCTTTGACAAGTAAAACAGCAACCATATCTGTATTTCAGTGGTGAATTAAGTTTACCTGGAGTTTAGCTTTAAAGGGATTCCACATGTGTAGCAATTAGGAAAGCAACGGCTAGAAACCGCTTGATATGAACATACTACAGTATACTGCACAGGCACTATACAATGGAACCTACAAAATTCAAAATGGACAGGTCAAGCTTATTGTTAAACCAATATATTATCATATTTTAATTTACTCTACCGAAATTCTGCTATCTTTAGTGTAGCGCCCCCCCCCCAATATTTGGGGGCGCTATGTGGAAATTTAAGGGTGCTCTGAGCCGATATTTGGGCACAGACCAATTATGATTCAATTGTTGTTCTGCTCTGGGTGTGATACTGCATGGCAGTAGTGTTCTTCATTGCCTGCAGGTGGCACTGTCACCGCCGGCATAGGTTAAACTACGGGGGGTATCACAGCACCTTGGGTGTCCTCTCTCGGCAGCCATGCCGTGAGGGTGGACTACCCGCTGTGCATGCTGGGGGAGGGTACAAAAGGGGCAGATGCCATTAGGCGTGAGGCGATTCCAGGGGGACCCTAAGGCGTTAAGGGGGGACCTCTGGTCCAGCGAGTGTTCCTCGTGGCCCACATGGCACGAGGTTCGCAAGTGTGTTTAGGCCTCGGGTACCTTCAGCCTGAGGTTCTGTTGCTGCATCGTGGGCCCAGCTCTGCTGACAAGGGCCTACAATTCAGAGAAGGATCCCAGGCTGCCCGTTTGTAGGGGGCCCATCTTTAGGAACAGCGGTCCAGGGGAAGATCAGTCCCGGCGGAGATTAGCGATGGTACTGCTGTCTCGGGGAGAAGCTTGGAGGCTTGCCTAAAGGGGGATTCATCGTCTCTGATATCCGTGCTCCATCCCGGCTGCTAGGACTGCTCTCATAGGGACTATCCAGGTGAGCAATACCCACTCAGGCTTGAGTGGCGACGAGTGTAGATACTGAACTTAAGTGTTGCGTGCCTGAACCTTCCCCTACTTTCTTTCAACTTCCTGCTCTCTCTCTTCAAGTTGACTCAAAGAGAAAAAGAATAAAGCCTTGCTGATTAAGTTTTACTCAAGTGTGGACATTGGCCTTATTCCTGGAGATTATTGTTTGCCTAGACAACAAAGCTAAAGGATCCACTCGGGGGAGGTAACTCGCTGCAGACCCAAGAAAACAAAAAAACAGTCCGGTCCTTTAAACCAAGGGTAGGGGACACGGTGCTACATTAGCTTTAATACAAAAAAACAAAACAAAACAATCTTTAGCTTTAAGCCTTGCAATACATTTAGGCCACAATAACTGAATTCAGTATTCTCAGCTATGGTGGATTCAGTGGAAAGCCTTGTCTCAGTAAACAGTCAGTAAAATTAGATTCCAGCCGTCCAAATTATATTTTCTAAGCTCCTTTAGTGGAAAATTGCTACTAAAATCCTATTGGTTGCTATGGAGAACACATGCATTTTTCATTCTCACTATTATATATTCACCGTAATATAACAATTTACCGATGTGCTGCACAAGTAGTTTCTTGAGTGAAGGCTAGACATTCAAAGCAAAGTAAGTTGTAATGGCTGTAATCTTATTTGTTTGTGTATTCTTTGGCATCATCCAAAGTAATTACTTTAAATTTGCAGCACCTGACAGGCATAACAGATTACTTAAATTTATCACAAACAATATGCCCTGATTGCAGTGAAGTGTAAAATAGGTTTACCAATAAAGCTAAGTATGGATAACAGGAAATACAGTATGGTTGCACTGAAAAAACCTTCCTCTGTTTTAAATCTATGCGTTCTCCTATTCTTTGCCCAAGGGTAATTCTTGTCCAAGATGCAAATGCTGAGGTAAACGTTTACCATTTACTCTTTTACTGCTCTTTTACTCTTTACTCTTTTACTACTACTGCTGCTAGAAATAACCTAATTATGTTAACGTTTGTATATGGAACAGTCCACTACATTTTTCAAACTGTCTGAAAGAACTGTATTATGCATAACATTCAACCAGATAATCTCTTCCATTTTTTACTTACTGAAAGAATGAATTTTGGAATCTGAAAGGTTGATACTGGCATTATAGACAGTTCCGTGTTTAGGCACTTATTTCAAGGAGACTCTAAGGCCCTTTCACACGGGCTTTCCGATCAGGTCCGCCTGTCAGTTTTTCAGGCGGACCTGATGGGAACCTCCATTAACTCCTATGGAGCGGCGGATGTCAGCAGTGATATGTCTGCTATCCGATCCTGTCCGTGAAATCCAGACGGATTGGTGACCCCATTTTCCATCCGTCTGTCGGATCGGATGAAAAAGGACAGGCAGTCCGTTTTCATCCGATCTCCCCATAGAGGAGAATGGGACTCTGACAGGTCCGTCAGCAGGGATCAGCGGAGTGCAACAGAACTGAAAGCTGAAAATTGGCCTGAGCAGGATGGGGATGAAAGTGCCTGGTATTGAAGTGGTTAAAATATCAAGCGATCAACTTCTGTCGAGCTGGGACTGTCACCTGCTGAACTGGATGAAATGATCTGTGTATGGCCAGCTTATGTTCTAGCACAGTACACCAAACATTCATACTTTTTGGATGCTGAATAGGATAAATAAAATCATAATAGTAAAGCCTGAATATTTAGCTATAGCATCTACTTATTAGTCATTTCATGTCATAGATCAGAAATTGCCAGCACTGTAAATTAGTACAGAGGTGTACCAGTTTTATACTGGACAATGGAGATTTTGTTACCATGACAGACACAGGACAGAGGTCTTTATTATATATGGAATAATGTACCGTTAAGATCCACAGGAAGTTTGTTTGCAATATAAATGCATGAGGCTGTAGGCAAAGTGAATATATAAAAGGTAAACTAATTGCTCTGTGAATCATAATGCCTTTAAAACATATCTAAATCCAAGAACAAAAAAATTATAGTGTTGCAGCTTAGGGTCCTTTGATGTGGTGGCTGCATTGGTTTTCCTTGATCACACTTTTTTTTCCTTTATTTTAACCAGGTAATCCTGTCATTAACACATTTCCTGTCATAGAGTGACAACGATACTAAGCAGTGCTGTCTCCCTACGACAGGAAGTGTGTTAGGACTACATTGCACCTCCCTCTCTGCTCCATAACAGGGGAAGGTGTTTTGCAGTTCACAGAGATAGCTGGGAACAATAATATCAGTGCAGAGGCATAGACCACAGGAAGTTATCAGCTGTCTGGATGAACAGCTATTTAAAAAAAAAAATTGCACTTTGCACAGAAAGATATAAAAAAAAACACTTTCAGTTGTATGCAATACATAAAATGCAGCACAGTCACATAAATTAACATAAAATAATTATAACCTAAAAAACATAAAGTCCCATCTACAATCTCCTCCTAAGCGTCCATAAAAATCTATCACCAATGTGCTATAATCATGATCTCTTCAGTTGCTTCAAACTCAAGGTGACAAAAGATATCACCAGGGACGGGGTTCTTCTTACTTTTGACTAATTCAAGGCCAGACATGATCTTCCCAACTCATACTTGCAGCTCGGGCACGCTTTTCAGGCTCAATTCAGGGATAGGGCGGTTGAATCTTTCCCGTCGACCCTGGAGGATCTGCTTATGGTGGAGGACCTGCCTAAGACTTTGTCTGTTACTTAAAAGGAGCTATTTAAGAAGCCCCCACTGGCCTTGACTAAATTAAGGGAATCCATTGCCCCCAGGCCCTCAGAACTAGTGTCCCCACTCAAAAATTTCAGGGCGGGTCTTAAACAGCAAGGGGTGTGGCCTTGACAGGAAGGGGTGGGTGATATTTAAATTAGGGGGTGCACGATTTTTAGTCAGGCCTAGGGTAGCACAAAACCTAAATACACTACTGACCATGGGCAATCTAGACATCTATGGCCATGAGAAATGGAACTCCTGTTCTTCTCTGTCTCTTCACCAGCTTCACTCCAGACTCCACCTCAGGTACTGCAATGTACAATAAATAGGATTAGAAATAGTGTTCCCTGTATAGTACTTGTTTATCAAAAAGCTCCTCAATGGGTAAACTCACATTAACCACCTCGCGCCCGCCGTACGAGTATATACGGCCGCAAGGTGGTTGTCAATTGCCGGGAGGCCGTTATTATATGGCCTCCTCTAATTTGGCCACTGGGGGCGCGCGAGCGCCGCCGGCGGCGCGCGCACGTGCCCGGCGCGTCACTGCAATGCCGATGCGCGTGCCTGGCGGCCGCGATGTCCGCCATGCACCCGCGATCGGCTGTTACAGAGGCAGGACGTGGATCTCTGTGTGTAAACACAGAGATCCATGTCCTGTCAGGGAGAGGGGACCGATGCTGTGTCCCTTGTACATAGGGACACAGATTGGTCACCTCCCCCAGTCACTCCCCTCCCCCACACAGTAGTAATCACTCCCAGGGCATACATTTAACCCCTTCCTCGCCCCCTAGTGTTAACCCCTTCCCTGCCAGTCACATTTATACAGTAATCAGTGCATATTTATAGCACTGTTCGCTGTATAAATGTGAATGGTCCCAAAATAGTGTCAAAAGTGTCCGCCATAATGTCGCAGTCACGAAAAAAATCACTGATCGCCGCCATTACTAATAAAAAAAAAAAAAAATTATAAAAATGCTATAAATCTATCCCCTATTTTGTAAACGCTATAACTTTTGCGCAAACCAATCAATAAACGCCGATTGCGATTTTTTTTTACCAAAAATATGTAGAAGAATACGTATCGGCCTAAACTGAGGAATTTTTTTTTTTTTTTTTTTAAATTGGGATATTTATTATAGCAAAAATCAAAAAATATTGCTTTTTTTTCAAAATTGTCGCTCTATTTTTGTTTATAGCGCAAAAAATAAAAACCGCCGAGGTGATCAAATACCACCAAAAGAAAGCTCAATTTGTGCGAAAAAAAGGACGTCAATTTTGTTTGGGAGCCACGTCGCACGACCGCGCAATTGTCATTCAAATCGTGACAGTGCTGAAAGCTGAAATTTCGCCTGGGCAGGAAGGGGGTATATGTGCCCAGTAAGGAAGGGGTTAAAAAGCACCCCAAATGCAATGTAAACAGCATTAAAAAAACATAGGTAACAGCATCCATAGTGAATGTAGCTCACCAGCTCTGCTTCAGTTCCTATAAGGCTGGGTTCACACTATACGACATGACTTTCATCCTACTTTGCTCTGCGACATCTGTCCTACATTGGTCCGACATTCATAAACAGGATACTACTTTGATCCTACTTCAATGATAGTCAATGGGTTGAAGCAGGATCAAAGTCGGACAGAAGTAGTACAGGGAGCATTTTTAATGTCGGACCGACTTGTGTCGGACCAGTTAAGACGGCTCTCATAGGGAAACATTGATTTTCACACGTCATGCGACATGAGCTCCTAATGTCGGAGCGTTTGTCGCCCCAGTGTGAACCAGGCCTAAGTGTTACATTCCCAGGTGGAGCTACTGATGAAGCTCTGACTGGGAGCGTAAGATGTATAGGAACCAAGGTGGAGTTGGTGAGCTACATTCGCTGTGGATGCTGTTACCTATGTCTTTTTAATGCTGTTTAGATAGCACTTGGGGTGCTTTTTATTGTGAGTTTAGTTTACCCATTAAGAAGCTTTTTGATAAAATAGTCTTTGTAATGTTATTCACATAGCACTTGGCTTGCCTGTTTGATGTGAGTTTATTCTTGGAGGAGTTTTGTTAACATTTCTATATAAAATACCTACCTGAGGTGGAGTAAAACTGGTGGAGAGTCAGAGTTTCAACCCCTGCGGCCACAGATAACTAAAAGCCCATTGTGGGGCAACAAGTGCATTGAGGCCTCAATTCATATTGAGGTCAAATAAAGAAGGTGAGCATGTTGGATGCATATGGAATGGATGCATGTATCACCTAGAATTTGGAGGAACGGAAGAGATTATTATTACAGCACATTGGTTGGGGATTTTTATGGACGCATAAGAGAAAATTGTAGATGGGACCTCATGTATTTTTGATTATAATTATTTTATGTTCCTTTTATGTGATCTTATGTGATTGCACTGCATTTTATGCATTGCAGAATTGTTAAGAGGTGTAGTGAAAAGCACTGGATAATATTCTAGCAGGAATCTTTTTTGGGTATTATTATAGGACTGCTCTGATTGTTTTTTTGAGCACTTTCAGTTGTATATTTACCAGACCAAAATGGAGCAAATAAGAGAAATGTATTGTAATGCTGTGTACACACGGTCGGAATTTCCGACAACAAGTTTTGTTGTCGGAAAAATTGAGAACCAGCTCTCAAGCATTTGTTGTCGGAGATTCCGACAGCAAATGTCCGATGGAGCACACACACGGTCGGAATTTCCGACAATCTCACATCGAACATTTGTTGTCGGAAATTCCGACCGTGTGTACGCGGCATGATGCCGCGTACACACGATCGTTTTTCATGCCGTTAAAAATGCCATTTTTAAAAATGGCCATTAAAACCGATCGTGTGTATGCTCCAGAGCATTTTTAACGGCGTGAAAAAAGGCCATATAAAATTTCGAACATGCTCTATTTTTTCACGTCGTTTTTCATGTCGTTTTTTTTAATGACGTGAAAAACGATAGTGTGTATGCTTTTACGAGGTGAAAAAAAACGCGCATGCTCAGAATCAAGTATGAGACGGGAGCGCTCGTTCTGGTAAAACTAGCGTTTGTAATGGAGATAGCACATTCGTCACGCTGTAACGGACTGAAAAGCACTATGCTGAAAAGCGCGAATCGTCGCTCAACAAACTTTACTAACATGAAGGGTGGCGCCATCCGAACGGAACTTCCCCTTTATAGTGCCGTTGTACGTGTTGTACGTCACTGCGCTTTGCTCGAACGTTTTTTTAATGATCGTGTGGATGCAAGACAGGCTTGAGAGGAAACAAGAAAAAAAACAACGAGAAAAACGTCGGTTTAAAAAATGGCATGAAAAACGATCGTGTGTACGCCGCATTAGAGTTTACATACACTTTAATAATTTAGTGCAGGGTGTACTTATAATAAACCAAAACTAGCATTTATAGGGGCTTACACACAAAGTCTGATGAACAGATGGTGATGGGCAGACTAGATTGTCAAAGACACAGACTGACAGACATTGATTGATGAAGACTACGCTGGATAAACATTAAAGAACAGACATATGTGGGTTAGGGATGAGGTTTGGGCTCACCATTACGAATGGGTCTATGGCAATTCCTTGGGATTTGCAAAGTTTGTGAACTGGAAACATTTTGCCGAATAGTTTAAAGGTTCGCTTACAGAAATAAGGAACAACCTGTAATGCAGTGCATAGTCTTTGCCCCTGGTCAGCTGAGCCGCAAGAGACAATAATTTAAAGAAATGGATAGCTGAACCCCTTTCTATAAAAGAGTGGGCTCACATGAGCCATATCATCAGTGTGTGTTGGGCCTGTAAGGGTGACCTGACAATTTAGTGTCAAGGAGGGATACAGTTTTATCTTTTTTTTTTTTTTTTATTTATTTTGGCATTGGTACATTCCAGAGATGAGCTTGTGCGTCCTTTGAAGTCATCTTTATCCAAATGATTGAATTGTGTTTTTTTAAATCCAACCAGCTGCAGGCCAGGCCATTCCCTGCCCCACAGCACACATACACAAATGGCAGGATGGCATTGTTTTCTAATTGTGCTCCTGTGATGTCACCCTTTCACATGCACCCCTGGGGGAAACTAAAAGCAATCGTTCCAAAACATGTTACACAGCCATGGTCCACCATTGTCACTTTTAGTAAATCAGCCCAGAGTAATTGTTTATTATACACAGCGATTTAGCAACCTAAATGACCACCAAGAAGGACTATATACACATAGGCGTGCGCACAGGGTGTGCCGGGTGTGCCTGGGCACACCCTAATCACCCCATGTACATTACCATTATCCAGGGGCGGCACCAGGTGGGTGGTTGGGGTGCCAGTGGCCAGTGTAAATACCCCCATTTTATTAAAGGCTAGGTTCAACCTTAGGAACACATTAAACCCGTATTTAGGGTGCAATATAATATGGTCCCAATCAACTGTCTCCCACCACCAGAGCCTCCTCCCTGTGACTGCAGGTGGCATTCATGTGTGTTTAAACTTTGGGGTGCACACCTTAATGCAATAGGCTGCGCACACCTATGTATATACAGGACACTGCAATTTCAGTGAAAGCTGCTGCAGATATGACTCTTACCAATCAAATGGTGCTGAACACATAGTTGTATCTTCCCATTTTATTGGAGACAACAGAAACAGGAAATTACATTATAACCATGTAGTTCCACTAAGCAGAACAATATATTATACAAGCATTAAATGCTGCCACCTAGTGGAAGAACTGCTAATTACAGTATAGTATATGAGAATGGTTGTTACAGCTACAGTATGTCTGTATTAACAGCATGCTAACAATTTTTTTCTCAGATATTACTGTTCCATTTAACAAAAGGCACACGAGGTAAGCCCTGAATAGCTATATTTTTTAATTAAAGCAAGCCAGTCAGCCAAGTTGGTCACCTCTCTGAACTATAGATAACATTAACACGTTTGTACCAAACGTCAGTACTTGCAAATAGACATTTAATAACAATCGTCATTTGATGATCACGTGAATGCTCTAAAGAAAGACGGTACTGACAAGTTGATTAGCATATCCTATCTGTAATGGAAGAACATTCTAGCTCATTTCTAAGAAGTGCAGTCATACTGCTGACACACCTAAAAAAGCAAAAGAGGTTTCTTCAGTCCGGAAAGTGATGCGTAAGGTGCTGGGATTTTCCAACATGTGGCAGCTTAAAAAAGGCAAAACCGGAATATGAATGAGTCAGATAATAAATTCATGCTTCCTTGCATATATTGTGAGCCCATCTGATCAAGTTAGTGTGACTGATATAATTAACTGTTTTGTGACATTATTAAGTACTAGGCAGGCATCTCATTTGTTAATGAATATGTACACCGCATATTTGTTAATGAATGTGTACACTGCCTATTTGTTAATGAATATGTACACTGCATATTTGTTAATGAATATGTACACTGCATATTTGTTAATGAATATGTACACTGCATATTTGTTAATGAATGTGTACACTGCTTGTTTTTATTGGTGACCGTTGCCCCATAGGGATGATTTCACCTTATTTCATGTGACAACATTGACAAGAGGGATATTTCCCAAGCAACACTCATCAATAACTATAACTTTGCACATATATTTATGGTTGAAGTAGTGAATCGTTCTACTTTACAGCTTACAGTCTTAGTTTTTCACACAAGTTTGCCCCTGTGAGTTTTTTTTCTTCACAGTTTGCACATCTCTTCTTCATGCTATTAGCATTACACACCAGGCATGCATGCTAGTATCCACATAGTATTAGCATTGTGATACTTACCCAAATCACCTTCATCATTAGGGGGTAGCTTTTTTTAACATATACGTTTTTATTTGCCCCCATAAGGAGAAACAAATTGTACAATACTAGGGGGTAGCTTTAGAGGGGGTACCCAGCAAAAGGTTACATCTCTTAAAAGTAGTGGTGTCTGATGCTTAAGATAAGGTGACCAGATTTTTAAAATGAAATCAGGGGACATATTTTTTATTTTTTTACTAGTAATGGCGGCAATCAGCGACTCTCTGCCTGTCGCCGCTGCCCTCCTCACAGCCAGTCAAGTCTTACTCTCCCGGCCCCGACTACTACTGGGTGGGGAGCGGAGGAAGATCACTCCACCAGGGAAGGCAAGGAGATAAGCAGGCAGGTGGCTGGCCGGGACTTGAGCCAAGGCAGAAGAACATGTGAGCGGAGCTGAATAGGCGCCCAAAACTTAAGAAATATTCCCTCCGCTCCGATCAGCACATGATCATCAGAAAGGGGCACAGATAATGGAAAAAAAATACACCTCCCTAAGCTAGTAGGAGCGGCAGACCGGGGGTGTGTAATTCAGATTTTTATTTTTAATTCTGCACTGGCTGTCTTTGAAATTGCCCCAGCCCCTGTTCAAATCCAATCCGGGGACAAAACCGGGGACAGATTTGGTCTGGGGACAGTGTCCTCAATCCGGGGACTGTCCCCTGAAACTGGGGATGTATGGTCACCCTAGCTTAAGAGCACTGGACTCTTTTGGTACCTACCTGAGACCTGTAGGTGTAAGCAGATTGCCAGAGCTGACAGCACATTAGCTGCCTTGTCAAAAAATGACAAAAAAATAACTGATTCTCTTTATTGATACTTGATTGAAAATGATCATAACTCAAAAATTCAACCCAAACTAAACTATGATAGGAATTGTCACCTGTTCACTGTTATTTGTGATTGTTTCTGTACTGTTCTACAAAATATTAGTCACCCAGTGACAGAAGAATGCAGATCAATCTTTGGTTACAGAATATATTCAGGGGAGACAGACAGTTTTTCCATATCAGTCATAGTTCCTCATCCCAACTCCAGGCAAAGCTTTTTTTTTTAAGTGTTGGGACACGGTAGCGAGGGAAACCACAAGTTATTATTACTGTCTGTGTCTTCCTGTTCCTGTGACTGAAAATTAGGTGAGATCTCCAAAATGGGGAGTTTGCATACACCTTGATAAAGGGAACCTGCCCCAAGTGGGTGAAACAAATGATGTTGTAACAAAGTGATTTTTCTTAATAAATAATTTGTTAAAGTGCTGTCAACTTTGTTATTCCATTCTGTTGCTACGAGCATTTATTGGTGAGAAGCTTTATGTTTGGGGTCAGGACTATACAATCCCTACGATGGGGTCTGAGACACATATAAAAACCTTATTGCCTGAAGTTGAACTTCAAAGAAAGGTTGATATAGGTAATGCTATATTTTCTTCTGTATTTGAACACCCATGCATGCTTTACATATGCTTTACACGTGCATGCTTCACCAAAAATTCTGGTATAAATAAGTTTTAAGAAGCATAGCCAAGAGGAAGTGATACCTTTCCTTTAATGATGTTTTCAGATTTTTGAAAAAGTATGACTACACTAACAAGAGCTATAACTATTTATATTTCAGTTGTCTAAGGATGGTCTTTTCCAGAAACTGCTGGAAGGTAAGGAAGATAACCCCAAAGCGGATACTTATGATTTTGACCTCATCGTTATTGGTGGAGGCTCTGGAGGTCTAGCAGCTTCTAAGGTAAAAAGATAAAAATATATTTGTATAGATATTCACTAGAAGGAGAACACTAAAAAAGCTTATTTTTGTTGTTACTTAGGAGGCTGCAAAGTATGGCAAGAAAGTGTTGGTGCTGGATTACGTTACCCCATCTCCTGTAGGAACCAAATGGGGTAAGATGGAATGGACTATTTAAATATATGCTAATAATATGCCTTCTAAGTTTATCTGTAGTGCTCCAAATAATTTTCCAAATGTAACTACTAGGGGCAGCTACAAAACTTAAAAATTACCCAACAAATCATAGTTCAGATGAAACTTAGGGATCTATTTATAAATGTTTTCACACAAGGTTCACACATTTTTCTAATTCAGAAAAATGTGTAAATCCTGGATGAAAGTTGTATGAATCTCATTCTAAAAACACTGATAAATACAAAACCAAAAAGAGGGGAAGTCCAGCAAGTGGTGGAAACACCCAAAGAAGAGAAGCACCTCATCCCATAGGTATGTATACATAGTAACAAGGGGAGAAAGGGGATTTTTGCGGCGCTATAGATATGGTAGTAAGAAATCCATACAGGAGAAATTATAAAATTTCAATATTTATTAATATGATTCAATAAAAAAGCACAGAGAACCACATGACAGTAGTTGCAATTATTAGACAACAAACAGCTGGATGGTCAATAAGCGAAGGTAATGGCTGGCCAGATACAATACAAAATTACACGTGACGTCACATGTAATTTTGTATTGTATCCGACCAGCCGTTATTTCTCACTACTATATCTATAGCATATACTACCATATCTATAGCACCGCAAAAATCCCCTTTCTCCCATTGTTACTACTGATAAATACAGTATAAATACAGTATCTCACAAATGTGAGTACACCCCTCACATTTTTATAAATATTTTATTATATCTTTTCATGTGATAACACTGCAGAAATTACACTTTGCTACAATGTAAGTAGTGAGTGTACAGCTTGTGTAGCAGTGTAAATTTGCTGTCCCCTAAAAATAACTCAACACGCAGCCATTAATGTCTAAACCGCTGGCAACAAAAGTGAGTACACCCCTAAGTTAAAATGTCCAAATTAGGCCCAATTGGCCATTTTCCCTCCCAGTGTCATGTGATTTGTGTTACAAGCTCTCAGGTGTGAATATGGAGCAGGTGTGTTAAATTTGGTGTTATCACTTTCACTCTCTCAAACTGGTCACTGGAGGTTCAACAAGGCATCTCATGGCAAAGAACTCTCTGAGGATCTGAAAAAAAGAATTGTTGCTCTACATAAACATGGCCTAGGATATAAGAAGATTGCCAATACCCTGAAACTGAGCTGCAGCACGGTGGCCAAGACCATACAGTGGTTTAACAGGACATGTTCCTCTCAGAACAGGCCTCTCCTTGGTCGACCAAAGAAGTTGAGTGCACGTGCTCAGCGTCATATCCAGAGGTTGTCTTTGGGAAATAGACATATGAGTGCTGCCAGCATTGCTGCAGAGGTTGAAGGGGTGGGGGGGGGGGGGGGTCAGCCTATCAGTGCTCAGACCATACGCTGCACACGGCATAAAATTGGTCTGCATGGCTGTCGTCCCAGAAGGAAGCCTCTTCTAGAGATGATGCACAAGAAAGCCTGCAAACAGTTTGCTGAAGACAAGCAGACTAAGGTCATGGATTACTGGAACCATGTCATGTGGTCTGATGAGACCAAGATAAACTTATTTGGTTCAGATGGTGTCAAGCATGCATGGCGGCAACCAGGTGAGACAAGTGTGTCTTGCCTACAGTCAAACATGGTGGTGGGAGTGTCATGGTCTGGGGCTGCATGAGTGCTGCTGGCACTGGGGAGCTACAGTTCATTGAGGGAATCATGAATGCCAACATGTACTATGACATATTGAAGCAGAGCATGGTCCCCTCCCTTCGGAGAATGGGACGCAGGGCAGTATTCCAACATGATAATGACCCCAAACACATCTCCAAGACGACCACTGCCTTGCTAAAGAAGCTGAGGGTAAAAGTGATGGACTGGCCAAGCATGTCTCCAGACCTAAACCCTATTGAGCATCTGTGGGGCATCCTGAAACGGAAGGTGGAGGAGCGCAAGGTCTCTAACATCCCCCAGCTCTGTGATGTCATCATGGAGGAGTGGAAGAGGACTCCAGTGGCAGCTCTGGTGAACTCCATGCTCAAGAGGGTTAAGGCAGTGCTAGAAAATAATGGTGGGCACACAAAATATTGACACTTTTGGCCCAATTTGGTCATTTTTACTTAGGGGTGTACTCACTTTGTTGCCAGCGGTTTAGACATTAATGACTGTGTGTTGAGTTATTTTGAGGGGACAGCAAATTTACACTGTTATACAAGCTGTACACTCACTACTTTACATTGTAGCAAAGTGTCATTTCTTCAGTGTTGTCACATGAAAAGATATAATAAAATATTTACAAAAATGTATTTTTATCTAATCTATTTGTGGTTCACTTTAGAGTTTATAAAAAACACAGGTTCACCTGTTATCGTACAATTATACATAACAATGTACAAATATTCAGGATTCCACTACAACTTTGGTCACTGCACCATGTTATAGGTTTGCACGAGCTTCGGATGTCTTTTATTTCTTAATCAATAACCATCTGCATTCATTTTGCATTCCAGTAATGTATTTTCTCTTTTTATAGGTCTTGGAGGCACATGTGTAAATGTGGGCTGCATTCCCAAGAAACTAATGCATCAAGCAGCCCTACTGAGACAGGCTTTGAAAGATTCAAACAAATATGGCTGGCAAATTGAAGATAATGGTATGTCATTAATAAAGCAGTGTTCCTAAACAGCACTTATTCTCTTGGCTCCACTTACTCATAGTGAGGCCGCACAACATGATGAGAGGGAAGGGATTAATTTAAATGCCAGTAGCTGAATGCCCAGTCATTCCTGGTGCCAATAAAACACAGAAGTGTTGAATTTGTTAACATCATTACTGTGCATCTAGGATAAGTATGTATTTTCCATTGTAGTAAAGAGGCAATCAAGTAAAAAAAAAATTATATACTCATTGTTTTAAAATGTCTACTGCATGTAAACCACAATTTGTTAGGATAAGGAGCAAGATGCAGTAACCCATAAGCCAAGAGGAATCTTTTTACTGATTTGCCTTTAATAAATACAAATATATGTTCGGCTGCTTTGGGTCACTGCACTTTCATCATTGTTTTTTGCATTGAAGTGCTACTGAGTTGGTTACAATTTAAATTGTTATTGTAAAAAGAAAAGTGATGCCCCCTACTGTATATACATTATATTATGGACTGTTATTTCCACGACTGCTTGCCTCTAATGTAACATATACATTACTTATCATAAACAGGTGATAATTAATAGCAAAATAATAGTTACACCGTAACATACAATTATTAAATTCCATAATTATTTATGGAAGCATCCACATCGATACTCGCAAAGATATCATGACCATTTATGGAGATTACATAGAATTGTAGAGAATTGTTTAAAGTGATTACCTGCATCCTTTCTTTTTACATTTCACTGATTTAGCAGCAAGGAAACAGAGAATTAGTACAGGCCGGCCTCGGTAGGTACTCACACTGCTCCCGGCTCTCTGCACCAGCTCCCTGTTCTCCACATCGGCTCCCACTCATCTACACTGTCTCCCCGCTTTCCGTACCGGCTCCTGCTCGTATGCTCCGTCTACTCCCTCCCAGGCAGCCCCTCCTGTTACAGGCATTGCTTCTCTTCCTGGCCGAACAGGAAGTGGGTCCTGAGACCTGTTTGGCAGGGAGTTCTAAGACTCCCTGGCCAATTGGGTCTCAGGACCCGCTTCCTGATTGGCTGGGAGGAGAATCAGGAAGACAAAAGCGAATATTAATTCGCTATTAACACACAACTGGGTGGGCTCAGGGCGCAGTGCTCTGTTCCCCTGAGCCCACCCTTTTTTGAAGCTAATTAAAACCTCGGGCTCTAATCCTGTGCTTCAAAAAAAAAAAACCCCATTGAAATCCATTTGGATTAGGGGGGCGGCGCCCCTGTGCCCCTAATGGAGCGGCTGTCACTGGAAGTGATGGGAACTTTCTACAGTGGGGGAAAAAAATAGGTTATTATTACTTTCTGTCTTCCTGTCCCACTGATAACTGTTCCCCTCTAAAGCCATATTTGCATGCTGTCCCTCTTAGTAGTTGCTGTTTTGTATTTGATCTATAGGTCTGCTGAGAATCACATTGACTCACTGAAAGCAATAGAATTGCATCCTGTTATTCATTTGGCAGTCATTAGTCAGCAGCGATTTAGCAAAATTGCTGATTGCACTGTCTGACATAGAGAGCACCAATAGTGGAAACATTTACAAACCTATATCTTCAAAACATATGGCACAGCTAGCAATTAAAACAGATTCACATAAAAAAAAATAATCACAGATAAACTTTACAGTAATAATTCTAATTATGTATGTACTAAAAATGTACTGCACCTTTCTAGAGTTTTATTTTGATTTACATTGGATTCCTGAGTATTTAACTGGCTGTTTATACAATATAAAATGTCTCTTTTGCTCTTTATTACCAGTGCAACACAATTGGGAGATGATGACAAAGTCAATCCAGAGCCAGATTCGCTCTCTGAACTGGAACTACAGGGTGTCACTCATACAAAACAACGTGGAATATGAAAATGGTTTTGGAGAGTTTGTGGAAGCACACAAAATTAAGGTATTGGATTTTACTTGCCTTTTATAGATAGATTAGGCTGTATTACTACATATGGCGATGTCTTACGTATAATGCCTGTCATATAAAGGTAGAGATTATCACACAAAATGATTGTCTTCAGTGTTACTGTGAATAAGTCACCCAGTGTAGGGTGCATAGATTGTCATTTTGGTTTAATACAGAAAACAGGCATAGGCATCACTAGCACAGGAGTGTGTTGGATTGTTTAATTTGATGTTCTGTTAATTTTGCTGGTAAAGTAGAGATGAACAGTTAACACCAGGCATATCTGATTACTGCCAGGCGTAAGATTTTAAGCATCTGAAGGTCTAATCACACATTCTGAACTACCACATTCTTCTGCCTATAGCCATTGTAATATGTCAATGGGAAAGGAAGTAAGAGGAAATCTCCCCAATGGTGATGGAGCACAAAAAAAGCAGCGTACCTAACCGTTCCTCAATCTACTAAACATAATAATTAATACTGTCGTTTTCTCTGTTGAAGAGATGTGCTATTTTGTCATGAAACTGTTTTTAGGCACTGGAAAGGTGCCTATGAACATGGAATGATAGTATCATGGCCGGATTAAGAGATGATCTCATGTGTGTGAGCAACATTCCCAGCCAACATATTTTAGGAGAGGAAGCAATTGAACATGGTAAATTTCCTTGTCTGTTGAATATTGTCTTTACAGAGAAAAGTCATGATAGTGTAGGTGCTGTGCCTCCCCACTACCTATTCTCACAGTGTAAACAGGAATACTTATGTAACTGAAGGCGTCCTGTTTAGAGTTAAAACTGTGTGATAAGACATTGTTGGATGCTTGAATTGTGCTTACATGTCTGACCATCAAGTGTTTTTTTGCACAGCTTAAAGAAAACTTGTCCTGAAAAAATATGCATTCCACCCTTACTGACTGCTGTGATATTGGGAAATTCAGCTCAGTGGTAGAAGCATTTGTAGTGAGTCCACGTCAGTCCAAATTGTGGTTTTAGGGCTTGCCAGACCGTTTTTTTTTTTTTTTACACAAACTTAAAGAAAAGCAAAGCCCTTTACAGTACATCAGGATTTTCAACTTCATCTCTCCCAGTCCTCCAGACTCGCTTAGCTAACCTGACTCTTTCAGTCCTGTGGAGTAAAGAATTTCTCCTCCAACATGGAGTGCTGTCTCCTGAGTACAGCACCTTTCCTAATGGGAGTTTCCTGAATGTAGCACACACCTGCCCCCTGACAGGAGCCCTAAGCTATGGTCAGGTCCTTGCTTATAAAGAGTGTGCACACCTGCCCACTCACACAGCCTACAGGTCTCCAGTAAGACCTGGATACAAGATTGAAGGCATCGCCCCACCCAGTCTTCTCCGCTCAGATACAATACTCCAGAGCCTCGCACTCAGCATTAGTGTGAACCCTATTTTACCTTTCTCAATACTCACATATTAGCAGGGCCTAACACTGTCACACTGCTCTTTATGAAAATGCTTGTTGCTTGGCTGTCATGCTGACCCTCCTACTTTAATACATTCATTCACTGACCCATATGAAAAGGAAGTAAGCAATGGCAGCGTTCATGTTTACTGTATGTGAGGATAGGTCTCTTTTTAATATGTATCTTGCGTTTTCCTTAAAATACCAATTTTGTTCTGCAGTCAACAAATCCAAAAGGAAGAGTGAAATCTTATACTGCAAAGACATTTCTCATAGCTACAGGAGAAAGGCCACGCTACCCTGGTATACCTGGAGACAAAGAATACTGTATTACCAGGTACCAACCTAGATAATTTTTGTTTGTTTCGTACATGTGTTTGTGATCCAACGTGTACTGAGCAATACTTGATAAATAAAATATAGGGGTATGTAGAGTCTTGTGGCATTCTTATAGTATTCGTATGATCGTCTATACATAAATGATAATATATAAGTTGTGTATACAATAGGACCTTATAGTATACAGTATGTATAGCCAAAAATACGTTTTTTCATTTCAGATAGAATCGGGAAAGGTTAAAAACCCTGACATTATATTTTTTTGCTGTCTGTGGCTTGCTGAGGAGATTTCTTTCACTCTCTGTGCTGGAGACGCAACAGAAATCTCTCCAAAAGTGAAGGGAATTCACCTCTTAAGCAGTTGTTACTGGAACAACATTTGCCCTGACATCTTGTTCTGGTGACACAACTGTAACATTTTGGTATTCCCTTTACTTCCTGTCTCAATAACAATGATCACTAGAACAAACAGGGCAAGTCATTCCAGCAGGGGCGACAGAGAGCTGTTCAAACTTTAAAGAGGTTCGAATTCTTTTCTACTTCATAAAGGAAAGAAATTGTTTTGACTAAACACACACTTTTACGTGGGAAAATTACATTGTTGATACTAACCCTAAGTTTTAATGGGATTGCAAAATCTTCTCAGGTGAACATTTATTTTTTGCGTTCTTTTTTTTACCTTATACAACATTAATCTTTTCTGTTTCCGTTTAATTTCAGTGATGATCTCTTTTCTTTGCCATATTGCCCAGGAAAGACTCTGGTGGTTGGTGCCTCCTATGTGGCATTAGAGTGTGCTGGGTTTCTAGCAGGACTTGGTCTGGATGTCACTGTAATGGTGCGCTCTATTCTGTTAAGAGGTTTTGACCAGGAAATGGCTAATAAAATTGGCGAACACATGGAAGAGCATGGAGTCAAGTTCATTAAAGAATATGTGCCTACAAAGGTACCTTCCAAATTCTTAGATTTGTACAACAGCTGTAAAGATACTGTATCTTTTTGTGTATGAACTGTCAAAACTGTAATTATACTTTAAAGGTGTTGATGGGCTTTTGTTCATGTTGAACTGGTTTTGAATTTCCAAACGCGTATATGGGAATGCAAAACTTGCTAGAAGCAGATGACATGCTGGTTAGATGGAGGTCAATTGTTGATCACCAATCAAGGAATTCAAAATGATCTCAGAAGCATCTCAAACTGATGGCATAGACACAAGCCTTCAGTCCTTCAACGCAGGCCTTTAAACTTATCATTTCACAAACCTGAGCAATTTAATCTGAGCCTATAATAAAAGTGGCATAATCAGTGGGTACCCTTGAAGAAACCCACGTGTCAGAATATGTAGTTTCAGAGCTATACACAGCTAAATGATGTGACTGTACCCTGCCCTCTTCCACAGTCCAAATTTTCCTATTGGTCATTTAATATTGCCTGATTGACTAATAAGGAAACTTAAAAGGTAGAGGATTCAAGGCCATGCTACACATTTACAGCAAAAGTCAATATTTGGATATAATCACTGGTATATGTCTCAGAATTTTCTGAATATTTGATATATGAATTTGATTCTGGGTAATCAATCTCTGTTTATAATTTATATGTTTTGCTTGAAATGCCCAGCCCTGTGTTTTTTTTTTGTTTTTGTTCTCTTTCCCTCTTTGTCTCTGTATACGTTTTTTGCACCCAATTAGATGTTTTATTATGCAAATTTTCATGGTCACATGGTAAAATATAATGCATTTTATTCTTATTGTTCACCATTTGTTTTAACTAAATTGAGTATTTATGTGCCATTAACCATTAATTATAGAAAGAAGGAGTTCTTCCTAAGTGGAGATAATTACTTAATGATGCCATCAAAAATACTGTCTGTACGATAGTAAACAGAATCCTGTTTATTTAAAATATAACTTGTTCAGTGATTCATTCATATGTGTGGGATTACTTTGTATGTCATTATGCTTGCATATGATATCTCGTTATCTTCTTCTGGCAGATAGAGCAGATAGAACAAGGAGCACCTGGGAGGCTAAAAGTGACATCTCAGTCAGCTGACGGTAAAGAGATCGTTGAAGAATACAATACAGTGAGTACTAAAACCCACCATAATTATCTTTCCCAATTACTGAATAATGACATACCTTCAATACTAACCAAAAGTCTTTGTAATGATGACAGGTACATGTATCAGTATTTTTTCTTACAGAGAATGTGAAATATATCATTACAGTGGACTATATTTTGCATGACATGCCAATTCAGATGAAGTTTCTAGGCCAACATACTATTTATACAGTCTCATCATAAAATTTTCTATAGTTAAATTGTCAGTCCAACCAAAACTGAATCTTTTTTGATACTGGTGCTGGACAGCTAAACCATCTGATACTTTCTTTGATATTTCAAAGACTTTATTTCTCTGCTCAAATTTTTAGTTTTGCACACCTCCAAAGTGGGCAGAAGCAGAGTTGGGAATTGTGGCAGAGAAATCTTATGCCGTGTACACACGATCGGTTTTACCAATGAAAACAGTCCGATGGACTTTTCTCATCGGACAAACCGATCGTGTATGGGCCCCATCGGTCTTTTTTCCATCGGTGAGAAAAATATTAATTAAAATTTATCCGATGGGAAAAAAAAACGATAGCAAAATCCGATCGTCTGTGTGGAACTCAATCGGACAAAAAACCCACGCATGCACAGTATTAAGTTGACGCATACTCAGAAGCATTGAACTTCATTTTTCTCGGCTTGTCAGAGTGTTTTACATCACAGCGTTTGGGACGGTTGGATTTTTGACTGATGGTGTGTAGGCAAGACTGATGGAAGTCAGCTTCATCGGATTTCCGATGGAAAAAACTGTCTTCCATCAGTCTTGCCCACACACCATCAGTCAAAAAACGGACCGTTTCAAACGCGGTGACGTAAAACACTCTGATGAGCCGAGAAAAATTAAGTTCAATGCTTCTGAGCATGCGTCGACTTGATTCTGAGCATGCGTGGGTTTTTTATCCGATGGATTTCCACACAGACGATCGGATTTTGCTATCGTTTTTTTTCCCCATCGGATAAATTTAAAACATGTAAAACATGTTCTATTTTTTCACACTGATGGAAAAAAGACCGATGGGGCCCATACACGATCGGTTCGTCCGATGAAAACAGTCCATCGGACTGTTTTCATCGGTAAAACCGATCGTGTGTACACGGCTTAACTCCTATACTTTGTGTTCCAATGCTGGGTAGACCTCTTCTGTCTTGAATCTCATACATTAAAAAAATCTGAAATTAGACCATTCCCTACTTCCCAAGAACAACCCAAATATTTATTGTTCTGCAAGCTTGAGATCCTTGATTTCTCACAGACCAGCAATTAATCGACCATAAAAATATTAGCATATCTTTATGGTTGTTATGGGTTCCCACTGATGAATCAATTACTGTATATTTGTCATTCATCTTTAAATGCACTTTTTGGACTTATTTGGGATAGTATTTTGTGTCAATTTTGACTACAAAATTATTGAATATACACTTTAGCTTATTTGGATAATATTTCTTTATATTTTTTTAAAATATTAGATTTGATTATATATTTATTGTGTGTGTGCTGTGTTCTATGAAATTCAGTTAATCAATGTAAGGGACTTATAGCTTTAGAAAACCAGTGCTATTTTGCTGAGTAGATGATAACACAACGTGAGATTTTATACCGCAGATAACAATGGGAAGTGTCTTCCTGGTGTGGAATTCAATGGATATCTTATAACTTCAATTAGTTGGCATCATATCTATTACAACATGATAAACAATACCAAAGCATAGACAGGGCAATTTGCCTTAAGTCCCATTAATTCAGTTGACACTCCTGAGCTGTAATAGTGTGCATTTGAAGTGCTGTACTTTTTTCAGCACAGCATGTTAAGATGCAGTGACCCGCAGCTGTGAATAAAGATGAATGAAGTGTTACGTAACATAATAAAGTTGGGAAAAAAGAAAAATGAAACAGTGTGTTGCATTTATGCAACTAGTTTCTCTTTAATCTTTTTAGGGGGTATAATGCAGCTGCTGATGGCAATGAGCCATTATACATTGGAACTTCCCTTTAACCTTTTTAAGTATTTGAAGCACACGTTTCTGAGCTAATAAATATGCCATTATCAGCCCCTGTATGTGTGCACAAACAGGGAGCTCTATTACAGATATTTATTTTATTATATATTTGTTATAGGTAAAAGTCCAGCAGGTAGTAAAGGTTTTTAATATGGCAAATGATCCTTAAAAAGGAAAAAAAATAATAGGGTTATTTCCTCGGAAGCCAGTCAATTTCCCAACTAATAGTGTAGCTTGGATCTGATTGGTTGCTACAGAAATTGTACAGAAATTGTCTGAGCTTTCTAATAATGATATCCTTATTCTGGAATTAGTGAGGATTCCCTATTTATTTTGAAGATATAATCTATATTTATCTGTTATGTGAAGCTTTCATTTTAGATTTTATGTTATGTATCTGTAAATAAATGTCTGCTCTTTATCTACAATAATAATGAGATATTATATATATTTGTCAGGTGTTACTTGCAATTGGAAGAGATGCGTGCACAAGAAAAATCGGCTTGGATATACCTGGAGTAAAGATCAATGAAAAGTATGGCAAAAACTAGCAAAAGTACTCGTGTAGCCAATAATAAATTAATGGCATACATGCCACTAAGCAGCAAATGGTATCCTGGGGTTATATGCAAGTCACATGGGATTGGGTGACATTGCTACATGACAGCATTACAAATGTTGGTCTGATTACAGCATGATGTGGAGTGGGGGACATGTTCAGTCACCTTGAAAAGCATGGATCAAACCCTAAAGTCTGTTGAAAACAGAATAATCAATTCTGGGAAAGATTGTCTTCATGTGACTATTCAGAAGTTTGTGTAATGATTTGCTATAGCTGTTATTTTAAATAATTTTCATAACATTTTCCAATGAATCTCCTACAGGACAGGAAAAATTCCAGTCAATGATGAGGAGCAGACAACTGTACCGTATATCTATGCTATTGGCGATATACTAGAAAACAAAATAGAGCTTACCCCAGTGGCTATCCAAGCAGGTCGCCTTCTGGCTCAGAGACTCTATGGTGGATCCACTGTAAAGGTCAGTTATCCAAAATATAAATTTGTATTATGTGTCCATGGTACAAGGAAGTTCAGTCTTCATGGGAAGTATACAGACCAAGATTCTGGCACAAACAATGATTTTTTGTTTTAATGGAGATGTTACAAATACCTAAGCAGTTGTGAAGATCATGGCCTTCTAGAGCAGCCTTTTTCAACAAGGGTGCCTTTATAATTCTTCAGGGGTGCCTTAGCAAAATGCCTAAAAATTGGTATTTTTTTTTATACAAGTCAGAGGGTGGCTCAAGCCTGCCTTTTAGTTACACAAAGCCACAGGTTTTCATTGCGCACCCTTACAACCTTCCAGCCCCTGCCCTCCCAACAACCAAAGACATCATCGGTTGATATAGAGAATGTCGGGCTCCTGCACAGTGTCTGTGTATTCCCCTCCCCTGGCCCTCTCCATCACCACTGGGGTAACATTAGCTGAATGAGAGAGAGAAATTAAGATAGGAGAGAAACATTGGAATACTAGTCAGTACCTTTGCGTGAAAGTGTTTATTTTTTGGATAAATATTTTGCCTCTAATGTTGGGTGTCCTACATTGTGCATGTTGCTGTGCCATGTAAAACTATTAGTTTGGTTTTTTACATTTTAGAATGGGGTGCCTCAAGATTTTGCAGAATTTTAAAGGTTGAGAAACACCATTTTAGAGAAATGTCAATAGCTAATAACAGAGCTGAGTTTAACTGTGCTTATTTACAATCTCTTAAATAGTGTGACTATGTGACTGTCCCAACTACTGTATTTACACCACTGGAATATGGAGCATGTGGGCTATCTGAAGAAAATGCTATTGCCAAGTATGGGGAGGATAATATAGAGGTAAGACAGCCAACCAAACACAAGTGTGATGGTACCATTCACTTTCTGTCACTGTAGAGCTTATTAAATGCAGTGTATAGTGCTTTTTTAAATATATAAATTTTGCTCAAAATGTATTCCTTATTCTTTTTTGTTCATTTAAATATTGCATAAATAACAAGTCTTCTATCCCAGTAGATAAAGCTCTAGTTTCCTATAGGAGTATCACCCTCAACTGTGCTGAAAGAATCTAGTTGTTTACAAAACTGATGTGCCATCACAGCAGAAACTCATTCTTCTCCTTTGGCTCAGTAGGAGATGTGAATCTGATAAAATGAGCTGCAAAGCCAGCTGATCTATGATGCTGTCCATTTAGCTAATCCATGGTACTTTGGGAATGCTTGCCATTTATTCAAATGTCATTTATGAAAATGGTTATTTATAAAACAGATTATATATAGACAGTTAAAGACCAGATACAAAACTATATTTTAAAATAAAAACAGAAACAGAAAATTTATCCAAAGCAACCAGTTTCCCTGTAACCATTTTAGTACAGCAATCCGTGATTGCAAAAATATATCTATTACTTAAAGTGGTTGTAAACCCTCAGAGAAAACGTAACATCTTATCATATAGTAGATAACACAGGCAGCTAATCGCTGCCTGTGAAAGTGTACTCACTGCTGTATTTTCACAGAAAATTTTATTTTTCTTGTAAATTATGTCACCCGCGATTGCGCAGTATTGTCCCTCATTAACGGCACCTAAAGTGTACCATTTATTTATCCCCTGCTTGTCGGGAAATTACTGTGAACGAGCTTCCCCTCTGTACGGCACAGAGGAGAAGTCTTGCGATGCTTCACTGATTCTCTTCTTCCTGATACTCCCCCCCTGTTCGAGGCTTGGTTACGGCGCTACAGTGCATGCGCGAGATTTCCTAAAGGGAAACAGTAAGGGCGGAAGTGACGTCAGGAACGAAAACAGCAAATAGCAGTAAGAATGGCGCTGTCAATACCCGGAAATGCAGATAAGATAAAGACCATAAATAAGGTATTTGCAGGCCTCGTTTTTGGACGATTTGTATCTATTATGCATTGCGTTGAGTTCTTGTATGTTAACATTTGAAAAGTAACATTTGGAAAGTAAACCTGAACTCAAAAAGTGAAGATTTGCTATGTTATAGGGGACATCCATACATGTTAATTGTGCCTAAGCTGCACCCCAAAAGATTTTATCTTGCATTTCCTGGTATGAGAGGGTGGCTATGCACTCCCGTGCTTACAGCCTCATAGCTGTACCTAGATGAGATTTAAGGAACCTCTGATTGGTAGTCTCACTAGATTTAGAGTGAGATTTGGTGATATTGATACTGAGTTGCGGTGTTCTCCTTGCTGGAGGCTCTGACCCCACAAAGCAAAACCCTGCCTCTACCAAGATGGCTGTCTCCATACAAAGACACAGTGCAGGTTAGAGCATGGTAGGTCAGTAATCAGGGGAACATCAGTTGGTGGGAGACCACAGACAATACTGGGGAGTCCCTTTCCCTCTGCTTGCCTTTTTTATGTGCAGCTTCAATAGTTCAGTTTCTAAGTTTTTGAGTTTATGGCCCATCTACTGCTTTGTATGGCACAGAGACACACAAACATATATTTCCGAAATGAATACATAATCTACGTTTTCTTTTTTACTTTGTGTGTAGTTGTAATCTTGTAAGCCTGTATTATTTCCTCTTGCAGGTCTATCAGAGTTATTTCTGGCCCCTGGAATGGACAGTTCCAGAGAGAGACAGCAACAAATGCTATGCTAAAGTCATCTGCCATATAAAAGACAATGTAAGTGAGGATGTGTGTGTATATATATATATATATATATATATATATATATATATATATATATATATATATATATATATATTGTGAGGGGGTTAGCTCGGCAGCGGGTGTGTGTGACCCCCGAGATGGGCTCCCCACACAAAAACAGGCCCAGCAAACGGAGGTTGTGGTTTTCAAAATCAAAAAGGTGCGGTTTATTTTCTATTTACAGTGACAAAACACAGCAAAGCAAAAGAAACATAAACAAAATAAATCCTGGTCAACTTGACCTCTGACTAAACATACAGGTTTCCTAACTAACAACTGGGATCAGCCTAGTGCTGTCCTAGTCCCTAAGTCCCTGGTTTTAAATGTCCAAGCAAATAGCCACACAGGCTTTGTCTCACCGCACAGGGGTTCACTCTCCCTAGACAGTCCACACAGGTCTGGTTCCAGGCATGAGCTAACATCTAATGAAGCTGGGAGTTCTTATAGAGGCCTAAATGAGCTGACAAGCTTCAGCTGGTCTCCTCATCTCTGTCTGCACGACGCCCCACACTCTCCCTAGAGGTATGAGTCATCCATGAGCCCACTAGCCTTATACAACTCTCCACCTAGTTGTATAAGTCGGCGTAAAGCCTGAATCTGGGCGAAATATATCTACCCCCCTGGATGCAACCAGGTGACTTTACCTTCCTGCTGTCACAATATATATATATACTGTGTATAAAAATATGTTGTATGTGTGTATGGCTTATGGTTGCATTTATTTAAAATATAAATTATAACTATATGAACCAGAACTCTCAAAAGTTAAAATACATAGGCCATTGTACAGCATTAAGAATACTTTGGACATTTAACCCCAAAAAATCAATAATGCTTTATAAAGGTAAATGCTATTGCTCCATTGATTTCCAGTATAGATTCCCATGCATTGATTATATTTGTGTTGCTTTTTCCCATGCTTTTGTAAAATTCAGTACAAAGATTCCTCACACCTACCAACTTTAGAAAATTGCACGTTATACATAGATTTTGCCTTTTTCTGTTCCTTGCAGTCATTCTGAAATTGCTCTTGGCTACATAGGTGCCTGTAATGTCCTTTATTTGGATTGTTGGTCAATTGGGTAGAAAGTCAGTTCTGTGTAGGAAACATTAGGTTGAAGTATATTTTATCCTCAAAACTGAAATATAATATAGTCGCGCTTACCATTCTTTATATGTAGTGGATGCTCTTGTTTTATTTTTTTTAGTCTTTTTTGCTTTGTTTTTCACCTTGTAGTCCTGCCAGCAAAACACTTTGCACTTTTTGGATTGATATACTAAACTGCTTTGCAGTTGGCTGGGGCAGAGGGCATTAGAGGCTTTAGGGGGAACAGGAACAGCAGAAAGGAAGGGATGGACAGCCGCACTCCAAAAAAAAACCTTAAAGGTTGCTTTTATTGTAAAAAAGATAAAACACGTGCACCACAGGTCACAGCAAGGCAGGGATCAGCTGACGCGTTTCACACTACAAATGTTAGTGCTTACTCATAGGCTTTAGGGGGCACAGTCTCAAGGCTTAACACATTTGATATCTGTTTACTTGACACAAACTCATATTTTATTCTGTACAAAAATTGGGGTTTAAATTGTGTTGGTGTGCACTAAAATGTATTTTTGTTTATTTTTTCCAGAAAATTTAGATTTTATGAACACTTGCATAAATATCATGCAACATAAAACATTGCAACTACCATTAGGGCCTCTGCTGTCAGAAAATATATAATCTTTGGTGGTTTTATGTAATTTCCAATCTAAAAATGCAAATTTTAACATGTATGCGAAAAATGAAAAAATTGCTCTTAAGGGAAAGTGGGTAATAATCACGCAAGTTCCTTTAAGACAAAACCTATAAATGTTAATAATTTATTTTTTTATAAGAACCAAGATATAATTAATTCACTAGATCATTAATTCACGTATGACATATACCATAAAATAACCAAGTAACTATTCTTACAACCTTTTAGTTGTGATGGGATTTCTGATCCCATGCTACATTAAAATAATGTGATTATTTTATTTTATGTGCATTAAATTATTTTCTGAAGAGACATAAAGTTTATCAACCTCAAAAGTTATTTGCTGACTATAACTATCAAAGGCTTCATTAGTTTTATACAAGCCGTTAAAATTAAAATGACCATGTTAAAATGTTTGATATTAATGTCAATATTTAATATGGATACAAAGTTTATATTTAAATGCATTGTTTAATCAGTAGGAAGAAGGCAGGCTTAATAGAGTATCACAATTTATTATGGGGCAATCCCATTACAATAACTAGATTTTAGTATAATCTATGTCATATTATACAATTTATATTAAAAAGTGACCTATTCATACATGACAGAATGTGGAATTTATGATGCAAGAAACAGTTTTCTGCATAGAAGGGCTTAAAGAGGAAGTAAACCATGATGGGTTTTTTCTTCCTCTTTTGCTCCCTGCAAAGCCTGCCAATTAAAAGCATAATGGGCTAGTATGTATCACATACTAGCTCATTATGTGACACTTACCTGCAAACAAATTCAGCGCTGTCCCCTGTGCAGGCTGCGTCCATCTTCTCGCCCCTCCTCCTTCCGGGGGCCGCGGACTCCGACTCTGTGCGTGGGAGCCAACGGAAACGGCACAGTCCAACTGAAGCAATGGCACGATGTGCCATTGCATCAGTTTGCATGTGCCAATATCTTCGGCACATGCAGATACAGGGGGATATCTCCTAAACCATGCAGGTATAGGAGATATCCAGGATAGCTACAGGTAAGCTTTATTATAGGCTTACCTGTAGCAAAAAGTGGCATGTAAGGGTTTACAATCACTTTAAAGGAAAAGTATCATGAAAGAAACAGGCTGCCGATTATGACTTTTTTTTCTGAAAATGCTACTTGGCTTGCTGTCATGTTAATACTCTGGCTTCAATAACACCGAAATGTGAGTTGCTTGGTTTGTCGCGATTTGGAATTATGGGTAGAATGACAAAGATTCTGTCCGCAATTCCAAACAGTTCCTAATGTGAATGGGGCCTCAGTCACTAACATGGATCAAGTATAAACATAGCGAATAATGACACTTCTCTGACACTTGTGCTGTATGCTTATTCCGGGGTTTTGACTCAGAAATACTAAAGCAAGGCGCAGTCAGGAAGCCAGGATTTTTAGAAGCTCTCATAATAGGTGTTTTCTGATATGCAGGCGAATACACATAACTCAAACTGTGATAAACTAAGTGAATTTACTATATACTATACTCTACTCTGCTCTACTATACTCTACTGTATTTACTGAATTTACTATATAATCCTAATAACTAAAATTTCATATAATCTATCCCACATTATTATAGGTTCAAAAGTCATTTTCAATCATTTAAAAATTTCAGCTTTCATTAAAATAACATCTGCTATGAATATAGGGTGACAGCACCCCCAATGTCTCTTCTGCGTTGTCACCCGCTCTTATGATGGAGACTACAAGTAGCCATGCCATTGAATAAGCATGTTCCACTGAAATGATGTACCGCAGTTGCTAAAGAACATGCATGTAGACATGAAGTGGCTGCAGGAGATCAGCAGTGATGATATGCAACATATGATGAAAAAAAGGTGAACACAGTATTTTGTTTTAAAAAATGGCAGTTGCTTATAATACAAGGTCCTTTGGCAAACTAAAAACTATTCAGTAAGGGTTCATATCTCATTTTCGAGCAATGGCACAACAAATACACCCTTGCAGTACAGACCTCAAGGGTTAAATGCTCATTATGTCTAGGGGTGCTGGAATAAGGAGAAATATTGAATTCCTTTCTCCAGCACGGTCCTTCCAGTCATGGGTTCTGCAGCCTCATTTCTAAGCCGCTCAAGGCCTCAGTCGCACTTATGCCCAGATGTAAAATGCGGGATTAATAGCCCTGCTTTGAAAGTGATGATGTAGAGAGACCCCCTGTTAGCAGGTGGATGTTACATGTTTATGTTTTATTAAAGGGTTCTGTTGTTTTCAATTGCTGTCTATGGTTAGATTTACTATATGTGTTAGAATATTGCACTGTTTAGTTGTGTGTGCCCAGGTGGTACTCCTTGATAGGTAAAGGTTAACTCTGCTGGCCACGTTTTCTTGGCTTTTTGAGGAAGTACTGCCCTCTGCTGGGGCAAACATATATAAAGGGAAGAAAACCACTTTTTGGGTGCACTGTAGTTGGAGGTATGGTTCAAGGTCTCACCACTCAAGGAACAGTAGCTGAGCTAGGATGTAATTGACTATATGCCTGAAACCACCCCCTGTTGTGAACCCAGTCGGGATTACAGGGAGGTAGACTTATCCTTTGGACTTAAAGGGACTTTCTAACCTAATTAAGTTTGACTACATCATGGGGCATTCACTGGCACCAGTGAACTAAGGGGCACTTAGAAGATTGTGTACAGGAATGTGCAGTGAACAGATACCTTGTTGAAATGTTAATTTGTTACAGTTAAACAACTTCAGTAAAGAACGTTTATTGGTATTCAACTTGGTCTGATCTGAAGTTACTTGAGGACAATTTTAAAGGGGTGCCATGCATGGCATATCCGAAAAAGAACAGGGCTTAATCCAGGTACAAGGAGAGACAGAGAATATATAGAAGACGCAACACAAATGTCTAGCATCCAGTGAAGCTATTCAGAGGAGGATATATTGTCATTGCTAATGACTTCAGTACTAGTGTCGGGTGCAGCCAGCTGGTCAAAAAGCGGTGACTTGGTAAAGGGGATGGAGGCCCCGATAGTGAAGGAGCTTGCGTGCTTAGGCTCCTTCCTTAGTCACTGGGACCCCACAAATGGGTCTGACATCACGGCAGGGGGCATCCTAGGGACTCAGCCTGGCAGTCACGGTAGATGGAGTGAGGCCTCGGGAGGTGATAAGCACGGGTTATGTACAAGTTCAGCTTCCTAATATTCCAGTGAAACCTACAAATCAATGTCACTGGTAGTGAAGTGACTGGATACTGTGCTGGTGTAGTCCAGTGCAAGCTCAGTGGTACTCGCTCATAAATGTTGTACAAGAAAAGAGAGAAGAGTTAAGAAGTATAATGAGGAACTGTAATCTAACGTGTACAGAGTGTAATGAGGTATGAACTATTCCATTAACTATAAGGAGGTAATTGTGTTCTATTGGACACTTTTAAGTTGTAGTGCTGCCTTAAAGTGGTTGTTACCCCGGAAAAAAAAAAAAAACACCTGCAAGACAAAGCCATATGGAGCTAGTATGACTAGCATACTAGCTCATTATGCATAACTTACCTTAGATCGGGGCCCCCGAAGCCGTCCTCGTCTCCCCCTCCAGCCGCAGCCATCACTCCACAGATACCCGGAAGGTTACTTCCGGGTATCGCCGCTCCAGCCAATCACAGCGCCGCTCCGGCGCTGTGATTGGCCGGAGCGGCGAAGACGTCACTCTGCGCATGCGCGCGGGAGCCGTCAAATCCGGCAAAGCCGGATTTGTGAATGGGGATTAACCCTGTGAATTCACCGTTGTCTACGGCACGCATGCGCCGTAGACATCGTGCATGTCTTTTTTGCAAATATCTCCTAAACCGTATAGGTTTAGGAGATATTTCTTGCACCTACAGGTAAGCCTTAATATAGGCTTACCTGTAGGTGCAAGTTGCATAAGTGGGTTTACAACCACTTTAACACCAGCATTGCATTAAACGGCAGCCTCAACCCACCATTGGGGGGCACTAGCGAGACCTCTCTCAGGGCTCCCACTTGGGTGCAGTAAGCCCCTCCCACATGTCCACAGACTTGCATTTTGGGGAGAATTGTGCAGCCCCGGAGCAGGGGATTGGGGTAAGTAATAATGCCAGTTCCTCCACCCACGTGACATAACCAGCATTTAACTCTTGCAATATGGGGGGCACGCTGCAAGCATAGTTGGGCTTTAAAGATAAATTCTAGACTGATATAAAAGACACAAACTAATACGTATATATAATATACAATTAAACATTATTTATTGTATTTGCTGAATGTAAACTGTGAAAGTATCTGAATTTGACCTGGTATCAACCTCCTTCAGACCCTGTACAGTAGGGCTTGACTGAGGGAAAAAGCAGTAAAAGTAGTCCATCAGTTCATGTGCTGGCAAGATATGGCAGAAGGAGAGAGTGGACTGACAGAGAGATGAGCTTATCAGTGTGCTGCCTCTCCTTTCTCATGTAAAGTCAAGGGCTGGGGAGGGTCCAAGACAACCTGGGCTCAGAGGAAGTGGGTGAAATGAAGTTGGATATCAGACTAAAATAATATAGTGGTGTTAAAGAAGTACTGAGGTGACAGCTCTGGATTGAAGGTGAATAATTTAGCAAACAATGCTTTATTTATCTTTTCATTGGCTATTTTGTCCATTTTTTTTATCTTGTTATTCTTTGCTGGAGTTCTGCTCTAAGTACAGTATTTTACTGAATAACGTTAGAAGCTCATTGAATGCTTCTTATTGTAAAAACAATGCAGGGTAATGAAAATGCATTATGCTTTAGTGATTTGACCACATTGTGTATTACCAACCCAGGTATAAAGCATATGCCATAATATCAAGTCACTGATTATCATTAGTAACTGGCTACCTTTCTAGTTTCTTTGACAAACTTATCATCAGGGTCCTCGGTTAGTTCTAACTTTTAGTAAAAGGTTTGGTATCTTGCATCTCTGACAAGAGACTGACTATAGAAAACCCAAACCCTAACCCCAATTTCAAATAGTGTAACAAAATATAAAAAGAAGATTATTTTATTTGTTATCAGTTTTGCTGTATATTTGTAGCCCAGGTTTCACGTTTGCAAGTCAATGGAAAGTCAATGCCATCTCAAGCATTATACTTTCAGTTCTAAAAAAAAAGCAAAACTGTAAATATACATAGAGTATTTTCTGCTCTGTAGCTTATGCAGTCATTCCGAGCATTCTGTATGCATTTTGGTGACAAGAAAAAGCTTTAAAAATAAAATTGAAAGTGTTTTTCATTTTGTAGAGAACTTGCGCTGAATGCTAATCTAAATATATCTATATGAAGAATTAAAAAAATGTACAGACAGTTTATTTTTATTATATTACTTTAAATCAATTTTTTGCAGGGTTTTATTGAATGCTAAATGATTTCTGTTATAATAGTCAACTACATGCTCCACATTGATTATTTAACAACTGTAAAGGTTATATAACTGATTTTGCATTGACCAGGGACTTTGTGCTTATGGGTGACAGCACATGGAAAAGTACCTAGGCTTTTTAATGTTCAGTTAATGGGGCTAATGGCTAGAACTGTGTTATCTCCTAATTTACCTGTATGTTAATGGAACATAATTAACTCTGTTAAATCTTTTGTGTTAAGTGCTAGAAACAAATGCTATGCTTCCCTGACACCAGTTCATTTTATAATAAAACCAGGTTTTATTGCTCCCAAGCTGATGCTGGGACGTTTCCCTCTAGGGGCCTTGGTCTGAATGTCTTTTTGTTAGCCCGAATAGCTCTTTGAATAAAAGGCTGTACACACAGGCAGAATATCGGAAGGCATTAGCCGGTTCAATAGAAACCAGCCAACATTCAACCCGTGTGTACAGCGGCCGGTCTAGCTTCTGTCGAAGGGGCATGACTAAAAAATGTCTGCCGGTCGGCATCCGATCAGTGCTCTCAGCCGATGGCTGAAAGCGCTGACTGATGTATTCGGGGGGGGGGGCAGTCCTCCCGTCAGAACACAATAGCTCAGTGGGTGAGATCGCTGTACTAACATCGGATTATTAGTACAGGTGGCTCCTCCCAAGCTATTCTTTTTTTTCTTTCTTTTCGTTCTGCAAAACAATAGTGTGTACTAGGCTTAAGTCTGTTGCAGGGCAAAACCTACTCTGTGTGCGGCTACATTTCTACCTTTGGTTTGCATATTTAATGCTGCCTGTCAGGTGGTCATTCCGTTAATACTGTCAGTTGACATATCTCCTATAATATGATAATCTACAACTAATTGTATCATTTACCACTTGCCGACCACCACACACACATATACGTTGGCAGAATGGCTTGTACAGGCAAATGGGCATACCTGAACGTCCCTTTGAATTTGCCGCTGTGCGGCGCACGCGGGTCCCGCAAACTCGATGTTCGCCGGCGGCACCGCGATCATGAGAGGGAGAGGCAGAACGGGGAGATGCAAACAAGGCATTTCCCTGTTCTGCCTAGTGACATGACAGGGATCTACTGCTCCCTGTCATCGGGAGCAGTGATCGCTGTCATGTCAGTGGTTAGAATCACTCCCTAGAACACTCTTAACCCCTTAATCGCCCCCTAGTGTTTAACCCCTTCCCTGCCAGTGTCATTTATAATCAGTGACTATTTAGAGCAGGGGTCGTCAACCCCCGGTCCCCGGCCCACTACCGGGCCGTGGCCCTTCTGCAGTCGGGCTGCGGGTGCGGGTGGCTCTCAAGAGACATGCTGGGCTGCCGGCATGAGAGCGCTGGGTGGATTGAAGAAGCGAGCGGGCAAGCAGAGATATCATCTCTCTCCACCCATTGCATCACCGCACTTCCGCCCTCAAAGCCAGTGCTCTGTCTCAGTGTCGGAGGGAGCAGAGAGATGACATCATCTCACACTGCCCGCCCCGCATCGCCGCTCTCCTGCGGCTCCTGTGAGAACTTCCTGAGATTCCTTGTTCAGCGGCGCAGATTGCCTGCCCCCCCGGACAGCTAATCAGGAATGGCAGAAGGGTGGAGCCAGAGAGTGACAGCCGAAGGAGTCCCGAACCCTCCCTCTGCCAGGTGAGACCGGCTGCAGCAAGACGAGGGAGACACCCTGCTACATCCAGAGGGGCGATCCCACAGAGATGTGACATCATCAGTTACAGGTGAGCTGTGTGTGGGAGTGCAGGTGAGGTGTGCTGAGACTTGTAGTTCACCCCCTCAGCTGTCTGCCTGATATACCACAAGGGGCGCTCCACTCACTCCGCATCTGGTGACAGGCAATGTGGCAGGTGGCATGGCAAGTGACATTCCACATTTGGTGACAGGCAACGTGGCAGGTGGCAAGTGACATTCCACATTTGGTGACAGGCAACGTGGCAGGTGGCAAGTGACATTCCACATCTGGTGACAGGCAACGTGGCAGGTGGCAAGTGACATTCCACATCTGGTGACAGGCAACGTGGCAGGTGGCAATCCACATCTTGTGGCAGGTGATGTGGCAAGTGACATTCCGCATCTTGTGGCAGTAAGCGTGGCAGGTGATGTGGCAAGTGACATTCCGCATCTGGTGACAGGCAAGTGACAATCCACATCTTGTGGCAGTAAGCGTGGCAGGTGATGTGGCAAGTGACAATCCACATCTGGTAGCAGGCGACAGTGGCAAGTGACACGCTCAGGGCTCCCACTGATTCTACATTATGGTGAGTTGAACTATTTCATTTATTACTACAATGTAATAATAGAAATAATGCGCTTCAATCACCCTGACACCATATTAAGCATGGTGCCGTGATGATTGAAGCGCTAACACCAGCCATTGCCCGCAAAAAATCGTAACTCCAGCCCCCCCCCCCCCCGGTCCTTGGCACAATTTTCATCCACGCAGCCGGTCCCCGGTGCCAAAAAGGTTGGGGACCACTGATTTAGAGCACTGATCGCTGTATAAATGACAATGGTCCCAAAATAGTGTCAAATGTGTCCGATGTGTCTGCCATAATGTCGTGGTCCCGATAAAAATCGCAGATCGCCGCCATTACTAGTAAAAAAAAAAAAATAGTAATAAAAATGCCATAAATCTATCCCCTATTTTGTAGACGCTATAACTTTTGCGCAAACCAATCAATATACGCTTATTGCGATTTTTATTTTATGCTTTACCAAAAATATGTAGAAGAATACATATCGGCCTAAACTGAAGAATTTATATATATATATATATATATATATATATATATATATATATATATATATATATATTGGGGATATTTATTAGAGTAAAAAGTTAAAAATATTGCTTTTTTTTTCAAAATTTTATGTTTATAGTGCAAAAAGTAAAAACAGCAGAGGTGATCAAATACCACCAAAAGAAAGCTCTATTTGTGGGAAAAAAAGGACGTAAATTTTGTTTGGATACAACGTCGCACGACTGCGCAATTGTCAGCTAAAGCGACGCAGTGCCGAATCACAAAAAATTATCTGGTCAGGAAGGGGGTAAATTCTTCCGGGGCTGAAGTAGTTAAAAATAAATGGAGACAGTTGCCAAAATGTTTGCTATTTTTAAGTCCTTGTTTATCTTTTTAGAATATTTCCTACAAGACAATATAACTATACAGGTTATGAGAAGGGACTATCTCAATTTAAAAGCTCCACTCTAATCAGTGTATAGCATAGTAGAATATTCCCTAAAGGCATGTTGCAGTCTCACTCACCTGAATTTATTAGGAATAGTGATGAGCCGAACACCCCCGGGTTCGGTTTGCACCAGAACCCGCGAACGGACCGAAAGTTCGCACGAACATTAGAACCCTATTAAATACAATGGATGCGAACGTTCGGATTCTAAAGTGCTAATTATAACGACTATTATCCATGTTATTGTCCGAAACAGAGTTTGGGAACCCGGCTTCTGCACCAGGGGACATGTATCAATGCAAAAAGAAGTTTTAAAAACGGACGTTTTCCGGGAGCAGTCATTTTAATGATGCATAAAGTGAAAAAAAAAAAGTCAAATATTCCTTTAAATATTGTACCTGGGGGGTGTCTAAAGTATGCCTGTGAAGTGCCACGTGTTTCCCGTGTTTAGAACTGTCCCTGCACAAAATAACATTTCTAAAGGGAAAAAAGTCATTTAAAACTGCTTGCGGCTTTAATGCAATGTCTGGTCCCGGTAATATGGATGAAAATCTTTAGGAAAAATGGCATAGCTACCCCATCAACCCCCCCCCCCCCCTTACCCCAGCCCATTACCAGCCCCTTTGGGTCTTGTATGGATATTAAGGGGAACCCCGCACACAAAATAAAAAAGGACCTACAGTATATACTCTAAACAGCCGTATACAGGCGGTGCATACAAGACAGGGACTGTAGGTTTGTTCTTATGTAGAATCTGTTTATAATTTTGAACAGCTGCATTGTTTAAGTGGAGCTCCATGGCAAATTCCTTTTTTTTAGCTTTTTGTAAAACATAGGGAACGGTTATCACCCCTGTCACATTTTTTTTGCTGTCTGTGCCCCTGTTCAGAACATTTCACCTCACTTTGCGTCCCAATGACAACTGTTTTTGAAATGTGGTGTTTTTATTGAAACAAGGATTGGTGATAAAGCATCAGTAGAGAGGAGACACCTTTCTCCCATATTAATTCTTACAGGAGAGAATTTTCCTTCCAAGGGGTAGATTTCCTCTCACTTCCTGTTGTCTTCTTCCGTTTGCAAGTAGTAGTAGTTTGTAAGTTGGATGTTTGAAAGTAGGGACCTTCCGTATATACTCTGCAGAAATTGGCCCCTTAGGTGTTGGTGTTGGCACAACACTGAAAGCACTCACAGTTATTCTTGGTGGGTGCTGGAACGCCCTGCTGTCAAGTATAATATCAGGAATTGTAATAACATATAATTGTTGATCAGTGGTAGTAAAAATTGGGCCTTTGATGGTGGTGCTGGTGCCACAACACTGTAAGGCCTGACAGTTACTCTTGGTGGGCGCAGCAATGGTCCCTGCTGTGAATTATTAGATCAATAATTATAATTGCATGCCCCTGTTGAACAGGGGCTGAAAAATTGGGCCTTTGGTGGTGGTGGTGGTGGTGATGGTGGTGCTGGTGCCACAACACTGTAAGGCCTGACAGTTACTCTTGGTGGGCGCAGCAATGGTCCCTGCTGTGAATTATTAGATCAATAATTATAATTGCATGCCCCTGTTGAACAGGGGCTGAAAAATTGGGCCTTTGGTGGTGGTGGTGGTGGTGATGGTGGTGCTGGTGCCACAACACTGTAAGGCCTGACAGTTACTCTTGGTGGGCGCAGCAATGGTCCCTGCTGTGAATTATTAGATCAATAATTATAATTGCATGCCCCTGTTGAACAGGGGCTGAAAAATTGGGCCTTTGGTGGTGGTGGTGGTGGTGATGGTGGTGCTGGTGCCACAACACTGTAAGGCCTGACAGTTACTCTTGGTGGGCGCAGCAATGGTCCCTGCTGTGAATTATTAGATCAATAATTATAATTGCATGCCCCTGTTGAACAGGGGCTGAAAAATTGGGCCTTTGGTGGTGGTGGTGGTAGTGATGGTGGTGCTGGTGCCACAACACTGTAAGGCCTGACAGTTACTCTTGGTGGGCGCAGCAATGGGCCCTGCTGTGAATTATTAGATCAATAATTATAATTGCATGCCCCTGTTGAACAGGGGCTGAAAAATTGGGCCTTAGGCACTGGTGGCACAACACTGCAACCCCTCACAGATACTGTACTTGGAGCACAGCAATGAGGCCTGTTGCAAAGTATTGCATCAAAAATTTTAATTACACGCCCCTGTTAAACAGGGGCTGAAAAATTGGGCCTTAGCCACTGGTGGCGTTACCCATAAACCAAAATGATCTTCCAAGCTATCATCGTTAATCGTATCATTGAGGAGGAGGAGGAGGATAGCCAGTCAACATAACAGCACAGGCACTCAGCATCAGCATCAGTCTTGAAGGGATGTGACATTTTAAAATCAATTAGTCTGTTATATCAGCATCTGGTGTGTGGTAGCTGGTGGTGATCCAAGACTGGTTCATCTTGATGAAAGTCAGTCGATCAACCGAGTCGGTGGACAGGCGCACCCTGTGATCCGTGACAAATCCTCCAGCAGCACTGAATGTGCGTTCTGAAAGAACGCTGGATGCAGGACAAGCCAGTAGCTCAATTGCATACTGTGCAAGCTCTGGCCAGTGATCCATCCTCAAGACCCAGTAAGCCAGAGGATTTTCGGTGGGGAAGGTGTCCAAGTCTGACCTTGCCCCTAGGTATTCCTGGACCATGTATATCAGACGCTGGCGATGGTTGCTGGAACCGATCATACTTTGGGGCTGCGGACTAAAGAATTGTCTGAACGCATCGGTCAGACGGCCACCTTCCCCACCGCTCCTTCTTTGACTGCCCGAAGCCTCAGCAACTCGTTGTCCAGGACCAGGAGTTTGTAACCTCCCAGTCTCTGGGAACGCGTTGCACAGACCTTTCTGCAAGGCCTCCCGGAGTTGTCTCATACTCTGCTCCCTCTGCGACGGTACGATAAGGTCCGCAACCTTACCCTTGTACCGTGGATCAAGGAGAGTGGCCAGCCAGTAATGGTCCCGCTCCTTGATCCGAAGAATACGAGGATCCTTCCGCAGACTTTGCAGGATCAGGGAGGCCATGCAGCGTAGGTTAGCTGAGGCATTCAGTCCGGAGTCCTCTGGGTCACTAAGGACGACATGATCCGCAGCCACCTCCTCCCAGCCACGTACAAGTCCACTGGTTTCTTGGGACTGTAAATCATCCCTAAAAGACTGCTGCTGATGATGCTGAGTGCCAGCCTCCACCTCCATGCTGACACAATCCTCCTCCTCCTCCTCCTCCTCCTCCTCTTCCTGTGCGATGGGTGGGACAGAAGGAACACTGTCTGGGTAAAGGGGGCCTTGAGAGGCAAGGAAGTCCTCCTCTTCCTGCCTCTGTTCTGCCTCAAGTGCCCTGTCCATTATTCCACGCAGCGTGTGCTCCAACAGGTGGACAAGAGGTACAGTGTCACTGATGCATGCACTGTCACTGCTCACCATCCTCGTGGCCTCCTCAAATGGTGCCAGGACAGTGCATGCATCCCTGATCATGCCCCACTGGCGTGGTGAAAAAAAACCGAGCTCCCCTGACCCTGTCCTGGTGCCGTAGTCGCACAGGTACTCATTGATGGCCCTCTGCTGCGTGTGCAGCCGCTGCAGCATGGCCAACGTTGAGTTCCACCTGGTGGGCATGTCACATATAAGGTGGTTCTTGGGCAGGTTCAACTCCTTTTGAAGCTCAGCCAGGCGAGCACTGGCATTATAAGATCTGCGGAAATGCACACAGACTTTCCTGGCCTGCCTCAGGACATCCTGTAAGCCCGGGTACCTGCCCAAGAACCGCTGCACCACCAGGTTAAGGACGTGAGCCATACAGGGCACATGGGTCAGTTGTCCCTGTCGGAGGGCGGAGAGGAGGTTGGTGCCATTGTCGCAAACCACCATTCCTGGCTTAAGCTGGCGTGGCGTCAACCACCTCTCGGCCTGGCCCTGCAGAGCAGACAGGACCTCTGCCCCAGTGTGGCTCCTGTCCCCCAAACACACCAGCGCAAGCACGGCATGGCATCTTTTTGCCTGCGTACTTGCGTAGCCCCTTGAACGCCTACGGAGCACCGCTGGTTTCGAGGACAAACCACAGGAAGAGGCCATGGAGGAAGAATAAGAGGAGGGGGTGGAGGAGAGAGGTGTGTCACAACCAGTAGTAGCATTTTGGAGGCGTGACGGTGGAACAACCTTCAACACTACTGCACCTTGTCCTGCATCCTTCCCAGCTGCCAAAAGAGTGACCCAATGGGCCGTGAAAGAAAGGTAACGTCCCTGTCCATGCCTGCTGGACCATGAGTCAGCGGTAATATGCACCTTACCGCTGACCGCCCTGTCCAGCGAGGCCAAGACATTGCCTTCCACATGCCGGTAGAGAGCCGGAATAGCCTTCCGTGAGAAAAAGTGGCGTTTGGGAACCTGCCACTGAGGAACCGCACATTGCACAAACTCACGGAAGGGGGCCGAGTCTACCAACTGAAAAGGCAGCAGTTGAAGCGCTAGCAATTTAGCCAAGCTAGCATTCAACCGCTGGGCATGTGGATGGCTGGGAGTGAACTTCTTTCGACGGTCCAGCAGCTGGGGCAGGGAAATTTGCCTGCTAGAATCGGACGTTGGTGTACTGCTAGCAGAGTGCCCGCAAGTACTTGCCTGTGACACACCTAATTCTACACCTTCATTCCTCTCAGAGCAGGTTTCAGAGAGGAGTGAAGGTATAGTGGGGTTGGAGATCCCAGCTGATGCGGTGCAAGAAGAGGTCAGCTTTGTTCTTTGGTGTGGGTCTTTAAGGTAGGCTTGCCAACGAGCTGCATGGCAGGTCAACATATGTCTGATCAAGCATGTGGTGCCCAAGCGGCTGATGTTTTGGCCACGCGATATACGCTTGAGACATATGTTGCAAACAGCAGCTGTGCGATCTGATGCACTCGCCTCAAAAAAGGCCCACACCAAAGAACTTTTTGAATGACGGGCAGAGGCAGCGCCCTGCACAGGCGGAGCTCTGCGGTGTGATTCCGTCGGTGTGCTGCCCATACGCTGGCCACTCAAGGGCATCCTGCCTCGTTGGAGATGTGCCTCCTCCTCATCCTCCTCCTCCTCCTCCTCTCTCCTATTAGGCACCCACGTGGAGTCAGTGACCTCATCATCCCCTCCCTCCTCATCACTGGAGCCAATCTGGCAGTATGCTGCAGCTGCTGGAACATGACTGCCAGATTGGTGTCCTTCTTGAGCATCCCCTCTCTCTGCTCTCACGCTGCTGCCTTCCTCTAGCTGGGTATCATCATCAGATCCTTCCAATCGCTGGGCATCCTCCTGGAGCATGTACCCAACACTGTGCTCAAACAGTTCGGGGGACTCCTCAGGAGGAGGGCATGGTGGGTCTAGGGAAGGATTGACTAATGAAGATAATGATACCAGAGAAGAGGACGCTTTGGCAGCTGCTTTGCCAGTACCCTGAGCCTGGGTGAGAGAGGATGAGGAGGATGAGGTGGGCTTGGTCATCCACTCTACCAAGTCTTCGGCATGATGTGGCTCAACATGTCCAGCTGCCGAAAACAAGGACAAGCGTGTCCCATGGCCATGTGCTGATGACAATGCACCGCGTACACGACCAGCACTGTTGCCCCCAGACACAGAGCCTGCTTGCCCTCTTTTTTTGCCTCCTGACTGTCTGCCTCTCCTTGGTTGCCTTCCAGACATTTTAATGGATGGCCTGCAGGGAGATGGGAAAAACAGCAATAAGGGCTACCTTCAGGTGTATATTGTGCAGGAGGCTTAGCAACAATGACACTGACACTGTCCCCTGCCTATCCTTCTCTGTCCCTAAACACAAGGATTGAAAATATGGTTCAGCAAAAAAGTTTTAGAACAGAATAGCACACTGACACTTTCCCTCACTGTCCTACTCTGTCCCTCCCTACAAACAAGATTTAGCACAGAATAGCACACTGATAATTTCTACGAGTGTCCTTCTCTGTCCCTAAACTCAAGAAATGAAAATATGGAACAGCAAAATTGGTTTAGAACAGAATAGCACACTGTCAGTTTCACTGACTGTACCTCTCTGTCCCTCAACTCAAGGATTGAAAATATGGAACAGCAAAATTGGTTTAGAACAGAATAGCACACTGTCAGTTTCACTCACTGTACCTCTCTGTCCCTCAACTCAAGGATTGAAAATATGGAACAGCAAAATTGGTTTAGAACAGAATAGCACACTGTCAGTTTCACTGACTGTACCTCTCTGTCCCTCAACTCAAGGATTGAAAATATGGAACAGCAAAATTGGTTTAGAACAGAATAGCACACTGTCAGTTTCACTCACTGTACCTCTCTGTCCCTCAACTCAAGGATTGAAAATATGGTTCAGCAAAATAGTTTTAGAACAGAATAGCACACTGACACTTTCCCTCACTGTCCTACTCTGTCCCTCCCTACAAACAAGATTTAGCACAGAATAGCACACTGATAATTTCTACGAGTGTCCTTCTCTGTCCCTAAACTCAAGAAATGAAAATATGGAACAGCAAAATTGGTTTAGAACAGAATAGCACACTGTCAGTTTCACTGACTGTACCTCTCTGTCCCTCAACTCAAGGATTGAAAATATGGAACAGCAAAATTGGTTTAGAACAGAATAGCACACTGTCAGTTTCACTCACTGTACCTCTCTGTCCCTCAACTCAAGGATTGAAAATATGGAACAGCAAAATTGGTTTAGAACAGAATAGCACACTGTCAGTTTCACTCACTGTACCTCTCTGTCCCTCAACTCAAGGATTGAAAATATGGTTCAGCAAAATAGTTTTAGAACAGAATAGCACACTGACACTTTCCCTCACTGTACCTCTCTGTCCCTAAACTCAAGGATTGAAAATATGGTTCAGCAAAATAGTTTTAGAACAGAATAGCACACTGACACTTTCCCTCACTGTACCTCTCTGTCCCTACAAACAAGGATTAGCACAGAATAGCACACTGTCACTGACACTCTCCCTACCTATCGTTATTTGTCCCTAAACACAAGGAATCCAGGAATAGTAAAGGAAAAATAATGACACTGTCCCTGCCTATGCTTCTCTTTCCCTGCTCCGGAACACACTACACAAGGCCGCCGCGCTGGCGGCCTTTTATATTGTGGGGCGTGTACTAAACCCCATCAGCAATAATTGGCCACAGGCATCCTGCCTGTGGCCAATCATTGCTCTCCTCGCTGCCGGCGCTGTGATTGGCCAAGCATGCGGGGTCACAGTGCATGCTTGGCCAATCACAGCGCCTGGATGACACTGCGATGGCGTAGTGCATTGTGGGCCGTTCGCGTCACTCGAATTTGGCGCGAACGGCCCAAATCGTTCGATCTTCGTCGAACGATCGAACAGCCGATGTTCGAGTCGAACGTATGTTCGACTCGAACACGAAGCTCATCCCTAATTAGGAATTACTACGTATAGCCTCCAGTCACATTCTTCATTTTTTTATGATTAGAAAGTAAACGTTTTAGTCTGATTGGTGGCTGTGTGATACCCAGTAAAAGAAATCAAAGGGGTCTATAAATAAAAATAAGACATCCTACAGATGTAACATAACTTGTCAGGAAAGATCAACATAATTATTCAAAATTTTCTGTTATAATATTGATACATTTTAGGAAACCATTGACCTTAAATTAAACTGCCTAGAGTTGTTATCTACTTAATGAATAAGATAATTGTCAGAAATTCCGTAGATAATTTTAAAGAGTTTTTTAGTCCGCATCTTAGCATTTCAATATTTGGACAGTTCCTTAACCACTTAAATACCAGGCACTTACCCCCCTTCCTGCCCATGCCCATTTTCAGCTTTCAGCACTGTCGCTAAACAATTAAAAAAAGACCGAAAATGTTGAAAAAATATGTTTTTCTTTTGTTTCCGTTATAAAATTTTGTAAATAAGTAAGTTTTCTCCTTCACTGATGGGCACTGATAAGGCGGCACTGACGGGCACTGATAAGGCGGCACAGATGAGGTGGCACCAATGAGATGCCACTGACGGGCACTGGCGATGGGCACTGATAGGCCACACTGATGGGCACTGGTAGGCGGCACTGATATGCAGCACTGATGGGCATTGATAGGCGGCACTGATGGGCACTCATGGGTGGCACTGGTGGGCACTGATAGGCGACACTGATGGGCACTAAAAGGCTGCACTGATGGGTACTTATGAGTGGCACTGATAGGTGGCACTACTGGGCACTGATAGGCGGCACTGATGGACACTGATACGTGGCACTGATGGGCACTGATATGCATCCCTTGTGGCACTGGCACTGGCAGGCATTGTGGGTGGGCATTGATTGGCAGCTGCCTGGGCACAGATTGGCATTTCCCTGGTGGGCTAGGTGGCATACCTGGTGGTCCAGTGGGGTGGCCAACCCTGGTGGTCCATTCCGGCATCCTGGTGTCCATGTCTAAAATGCAATTATTTTATGTTTAATATTATTTTTTAATTTACACATTTTCAAACTGATATTCAATATGAGTTTTGTTTAGTTATTAGTAAAAAAAATAAAAACAAACTGTATAGTGTCACTAAACACACAACAGTAAAATCAGTCTGTATATGCAGTAAAGCATGCTTGTTATACTCAATGAGGAACCTAAGAGGTTAATCCTCTGCATTGTGTAAAAAGGCTGTTTGATCCTGTTTTCTTCCACTGTCCCCAAACCATCTCCTGATAGAACAGAGGCTAGGGGAGAAGCTGGACATGCTCAGTTTGGCTAGAGAGTTAGGAGAGTGAATGTGATCAGCACAGGGCCAATCAGCACTGTTCAGACAGAGGGGCAGGGGTCCTGCAGCCTTATAGGACAGTCAGAGCAGAATGAAAACTCCTCCTACAAGCTTTAACCAGACACTGATAGAAGTTACAAGACTGCTATATACTGCTGATGAAAAAAAAGATATTTAGAAGTTTCTATTTACTTAAACTATTGCATTTCCATGTTCTGTGTACTGTGGTAGACCAGATATAGCGAATGCAGGGTCCTGGATTTAGTAACACGTTAAACAAACATTTGCTGAATGAATTGTGATTGCCTGGGTGAACTGACTAATTAAAAAATTGCCATCTCTGATGTGGTTGGATAGACTTTGGAAAGTCTGTACGGGGTTAGGTACCACCGATTAATAATTTTTTGGGTATTATCCCAGTGTTCGATGCATGAAGATGCTTTGCTAATTGTTTGGAATGATTTTTTTCCACTGTTTCCAGGAAAAGGATAGGTTTAAATCTTTCTCCCATTTCACCATATGGGCGTTTTTGTCGTCTGGTTGGAATGAGAGTATATCATAGAAAAATGAGGTACCTTTCTTGGTACCGTTTTTTTGTTGGGATAAGTATTCCCAAATCGATGATGGTAATTCTATTTTATTATCTGGGTTAAAGTCCTGCAAGCGCTTACACCTCCCCAGCTTACTCAGGATGATATTTTTATAATTCAGAGGTAAATTAACGTAAAGTTGGTACCCCTGTTTGACCCAATTGTCTACTGATATCCGAATTTTGCAATAATTAATCATTTCTGTTGGAAGACATACTTGGGATTTCTTTCCTAAATGTCTAGATTTAGATAGTATATATTTCCAAGCAAATAATGTGGCCTTAATACTTAGTAAATTGGGATTGACTACTTTTCCCTTATGTACCCAATTAGGCAGTATTATGGTGTAGAACATTAACTCAGCTTCCCTTTCCCTATGCTTATTTTGTATTTCTATATTTTCTTTATTTTCTATCTCTGTTATTACTATCCTACTTAAAGAGTATAGGCTGTTACATTGTTTCTCGTGGTGCCCTACCAGTCCTACAGTTTGAACCCATTTGGGGTAGGCTGGGCTGGGTCATCAAGGCCCGAACTAAGTCTTAACGCTAAGCCTTTACAACTTTCTGTATTAGAACGATATGTTGTATGAACAGAAACTGCGTCCTTTATGCTTCTGTTAATATTATATGGTTGTGCAACATAAAAAAATGTAAAGATAAAAAAAAAAAAATAATTGCCATCTCTGTTAGGAGAGAGGCAGGGGGGTGTTCCCCTCTGAGTCTCAATTGTTTTGTTGTCAATCTCCTGTTCAGGTTTATTCACTGTTGTTATTCATTTATACCAGTAAATAAGCATTTATAAAAGTGGAAAGTAGCTTCAAGCTCGCCACCTTCTTGCTGCAATTATGAAATATTAACCACACACAATTTCAAACTGACACAACTATAATTAAATAAAAGGACAATTTTAAAGCATTTAGTTTTTGGTATGAAACATAATTTAACTATATGAAAAAAAGTACTCCAGATTTCCTTTAAATTGCACTTTACAAATTCAATTTATTGGTTCAGCTGGTAAACGTGAACATTGCCTGGTAACTAGTTATCCAAGAAATTGGTTAACATAAAGTAAAAATGACAACCACAGAAAACAGATGGTGCTCATGTGTGTGACAATTTCTTTATCTCTGCAAAAAGTGAGCTTTTTGGCTTCTTGTGTATAATTAGAGTGCATATTAGCACAGCTTTTTACAGTATAGCTAAAGGAAGAACTTAATTGGGGTTACAATGAGGAGGTTTTGTCTAAGATTAAGAACCTGTGGTGTGTTTGTTAAGGTATTAAAGGGTTGTTTCACTCAAAATGTATATTGAATTGTAGAGTAAATTCCACTTATGGGTGTACTGGCACTTTAAAGAGTGTTATAACTTATCATTTGCGATGGGGTGGTACTTTAAAGAGGAAGTAAGGTCTTCCTCTCTAATTGTACCTACAAGTAATCCTAAAGTAAGGCTTACCTGTAGGTACTGTAAATCTCTCCTAAACTTGCACCGTTTAGGAGATATTTACTATATACGCTGACACTGACGTCATCGGTGCATGCACACTAAAGGGACGGCCCGCTCAAAACGTTTCTTCAGGATCCGTGCCGCGACCATTGGCACCCGCGCGCATGTGTGGGAGTGATGTCATTGCGGCTCCGGCCAATCACAGAGCCTGAGCCCGGCGACCCCAAAAGTAACTCCGGGAATGATGTTGGGCGTGGGAGCAGAGTGCGGGTGGCACTGCAGGACATCGTTCTAAGGTAAGTATTTAATATTGAGCGATGCATACTAACTCATTACGCCTTTGTCTTGCAGGTTGTTTTTTTTTTTTTTGTCATTTTTTTTTTTCGGCGGTTTACAACCTCTTTAAGCTGACATTTTTTACTACCAATATTGTTTTGCAGCAAAAAAATAACAACCATGTTTTTATGTTGGGCATAAGAACATGAAGACATTACAGCTGTTTAATGGAGAAGTAGGGCCAAAGCTCTTTTGTGAAGAAGGAAGTGCCCTCCTATGACCCTTTTTCAGTCAACATACTCTGGAGGGATCTCAACTTTAATGTCGGGATTTGCCCAGATTCCAGACTACCAGCGCACCGCTGGGAGCCTGAGCCAGTTGCTCCCGCACCCCCCACAGCCCAGTGCTCCAGTGAGCGCTGGAAGGGCAGAACAGAAAGCTGGTGAATGACAGTCACCAGCTCTCTGCACACTGAAGACCGAGAACTGAATGATCAGAGGTCTTTGATAGCTCAGCTCTTGGTCTTAGAGAAGGCATGGCACAGATGCAGCATCAGGCCAATGCTGCATCCAGCTAGGTGAGTATGTATGTTTATTTTTTTAAATCCCACAGTTCTCTTTTAAATTGGCTAGCAATGAGTCTTTCATGAGAACTTACATTGCTATCCCTTACAATTGCACTTCAGGCAAACAGCTAAATACACAGATAAAATACATATATAAAAGCTGTTCTACCTGCCAAAGAATTTCTATTTACATACATTACATAGTTATTACATAGTTGTTAAGGTTGAACAAAGACACCAGTCCTTCCAGTTCAACCTTTGTGTGTGTGTGTTTATGTCCATATTAAATTCCATATCCTTGTATGTTGTGATCGTTAAGATGCCCATTTAAAAGTTTTTTGAAACTAACGACACTCCCTGCTAATACCACTGCTTGTGGAAGGGAGTTCTAAATCCTCACCACCTCGACAGTAAAGAACCCTCTACGCAGTTTAAGGTTGAACCACTTCTCCTCCATTTTCATTGAATAGCCATGTGTCTTTTCAAACTCCCTCCCACTGAAAAGTTTCTTCCCTATGCTAGGGTCACAAGTACGGTATTTGTATATCGCTATCATATCTCCTCTCAGGCATCTCTTCTCCAGAGAGAATAAGTTAAATGCTTGTAGTCTTTCCCCATAACTGAGGTCCTCCAGTACCTTTATTTGTTTTGTCCTTTTATTAGCTGTCCATTCCGTCCTGAGATTTAAGCTGGCTATAAATGGATCAGTATTTGGCAGGTTCAGCAGGGATCAGCCGAATTTTTATCCATGTATGATTGATTTCACTCGACAGAAGTCAATCTAATGATCGACTTCTGTCTCAAGGGAATGTTGAAAAACTTTTGTCGATCAGTGGCTATGGCCAATTGGCTGCAGCCATCGATCAGTGTATTCTGACAACGGAGGAGTCCCACTGTCAGGATACAATGGCACAGAAGGGAGGATTTTTCCATCCACCTCCCTTGTGTGGATGGGGGGAATCCATTATGTTTTTGTTTGTTTTTGTGATCAGCTTTCAATCATCCAGATAAAAAAACAAAACAGGAATCTATAGCCGGCCCAACAAAACTCTGCCCCAAAGCATAGTCCTGTCTGGGAAAGGACTTGATCTTTCTTTGCTGCAATTTAACTTTCACTTTATGGTCTCCTCCCTACCCACACCCTGTCACTAGACTGTAAAAATAGAAGCAGCACACTAATGGGCTAATCTCTCTGCCCTCTTATCCAATCAGAATGCTTCTTGCACTGCAACACATGTAATTGGATCCTTGTGCTTCTTCCCTTCCCCTCTCTAAGCTCTGCTGTCTATAAGAAGTCTAATTTAGATACTGACACTGTTTGTATTCAAAAACAACTAATTTAATTAATTACAGAGCTGAACTAATTCGTCCCTTATACACCTGGAGTTCAGATTTCAGATTTGCCCTATGATACAAAGAGGTTGATTTACTAAAGGCAAACAGACTGTGCACCTTGCAAAGTGCAATTACATTCTGCAAATGCAGTTGTTCCAGAGCTTAGTAAATGAGCAGTCATCCATCATCCAATCATATGCAAGTCAGTGCAGTTTTTATTTTCCTTGCGTGTGATTGGGTATTCTTTGCCAAGTGAAGCTTGATATCATTTACTAAGCTCTGGAGTAACTGCACTTGCAGAGGGTAACTGCACTTTGCAAAGTGCACAATCTATTTGTCTTTAGTAAATAAACCCTGCAGTATTTTATAAAGAGAGGCTTATGATCTCTGTCATTAGAATAGAACCTGCCTTTTCCTGAATAATGAGACTGACTAATGTCTATACTCTAATAAAACATGCTGTAAAATATAATGATATAGATAACACAATTACTTTTCCATCATGGTCACTTCTAGCCTCCAATTTCCCTCCACATCCGATATCCATGGCATATTATGCTAGGCTAAATAAGGAATAAGAATTGAAATAACCATTCTCCTTGGATGGCGGCTGTCACCTTGCACCACTCACCAGTGTTGTGCTGACTATGGTAATGCGACAGGCCATAATCATAAAGATGATGAATGGCTGGAGAATAGCATCAGTTCTACTAACCTGGCTTGTGAAGGCTGCTGACCCTTATAAAACAAGCTGACTTATGAGCTACATAACTGGGATAGTGATTGCCCTAAAAACTAGACATTTAAAATCTAGTGACCTATTCTCAGAGAGATCAAATATCATCCTACAAGTGAGTGAGTTTTTAAGGGATCTACTGACATCTAAACTAAGGTGACCAGATTTTTAAAATGAAATCCGGGGACATATTTTTTTTTTTTTACTAGTAATGGCGGCAATCAGCGACTCTCTGCTCGTCGCCGCTGCCGCCTGCCTGCCTCACAGCCTGTCAAGTCTTATTCTCCAAGCCCCGGCTACTACTGGATGGGGAGCGGAGGAAGATCACTACACCAGAGAAGGCAAGGAGATAGGCAGGCAGGCGGCTGACCGGGACTTGAGCCAAGGCAGAAGAACAGCGAGCGGAGCTGAATGGCCATGCACCCGAAACTGAAGAAATATTCCCTCCGCTCCGACCAGAACATGATCATCAGAAAGGGGCACAGATAATAAAAAAATACACCCCCCTAAGCTAGTAGGAGCAGCGGGGGTGTGTAATTCAGAATTTTATTTTTTGAATTATGCACTGACTGTCTTTGAAATTGCCCCAGCCCCTGTTCAAATCCAATCCGGGGACAAAACTGGGGACAGACTTGGTCCGGGGACAGTGTCATCAATCCAGGGACTGTCCCCGGAAACCGGGGATGTCTGGTCACCCTAATCTAAACACTCCTATTCAGTAATTAGAAATTATTTAATATGTTCTATTTTTAGTATTTCTTTAGTTTTATTACAGAGCTGTACAGTGAATCTTAAACAAATTCCTTATGTAGCGCACCAACCCCAGACTTTACCTGCTTTTCTTCTGCTTGGCTCCTCCGCAGGAAAACGAGGCACACCGCACCACAAGCCCGTACCCTCCTGAATAGGGAGGTTGAGCGGTGTTAGTTTCTCGGGCCTGCTTGCAGCCAGTGTTAAAAAACCTCCAGTGCTGACCTCGTTTCTGCGGTAGCCAGAAACAAGTCCTTAGTTCTCCCCAGTAAGCAACTGTCCACACCAACTGAAAGGTCCAACTCTTATTTATTATTTTTAGCACAATAAACAGTCTCTTTGAGAGCAGACAGGTTGGGACAAGACACAGGTCAGATAAGGTGGGAGGAGGTCCAGGCACAAACTTGAATTTGGGTTTTCTCCTGCTCTGATCTGCACAAACAGGCTTGGCGCATGGTCTCTGCCACAGACCATGAAGTTGGTCACTGCCACTGACCGGGTGAAAAAGATGAAAGTCACTGCCACTGACCTTGGGTGCGTAGTGTCACTGCCACTGTGACTTAGAGAACACGCACTTCCTTCAGTTAGTAAACTAGCCCTTTATAGGACAAGAACATCCCTTTGGAGAGTTACCAGAGGCCCCATCTGTCACCACGACTCTGCGCTGGGTCTTCAGAAAGGGTCACCTCCCTGGCCTCCTCGTCCTGGATACGGGTCCCCTCGCAAGGCAGATCCCTGGGAGCCTCGGTCCCCGGCAGATCCCAGCCGAAGGCTGCTGGGCTCCAGGCCTTTGCTCCAAAGTACCTCACCCCAGACTGAAGGTGTCTGAGATGGAACAGCAGCTCCGTCTCTGGGCCTAGGGCACCCAAAGACAACCCGACCAGGCCTCTGGGCCTAGGGCACCCGGAGGCGACACACACGCACCCAGGCCTAAGGTGCCTGAGCGCAGAACCGACCCCTCTGGAAGATGGCCGCCCCCTTTTATATCCTCTCCCGACAGGCGTACTGCTGCCAAGAGGGAACAAAAAAAGGCACAACCTTGTACTGCGGTTCAACCCGGGCCCATGGCAACAGCGCCACCTATAGGCCCCAGGGAACTTGCACACCAGTACCATCTCCCAGGGATGGAAATGGTCCATGAGACCTAACAATTGTGCATCTGAGCCTAGTTACCACTCAGATGCTTCCCCCTAAATGTAACCACCCGCTACACTTATAAGCCAACAGTGACCATTAAAAATCATCTGCTATTGTTGCTATAAGTTACTGCACATACTTTCTCTTTATCCTAATTTTATTGTGTAAGCATGACATTTCTATATTCCATATTCAAGGTATTCAGTTGATTTGTTGCTTTATTGATCTTGTTCTTGTGATTCATCGTGATTTCGTTTTTTTTTGTATATAAACCTGCAAAGAATGGTAGTCATTGGGTTTATAAAATGTTTCTAAATTGGTTGCTCTTCGCTTTTGATATGAAAATTTCCCAATACAGTTGTCCCTATAAATAAGAGCTTTATTCTTGCTATCCCACCAGCGTCGTCCTCTTCCTCATTATACTGTGAGTGCAGAGTGCCATGGGGATACCTTCCCTTATGATTTACTAAAACCGGAGAGTGCAAAATCTGGTACAGCTGTGCATGGTAACCAATCAGCTTCTAACTTCAGCTTGTTCAATTAAGCTTTAACCTCCCTGGCGGTATGATTCTTTCAGATTTTAGGTGCTGAAAGCGGTACCATTATTTTGCATGGAAATTTGGCGTTTTATATTGTAGGCCTGCAATTCTTAGGAATAACTCACTTTAATCTGTCCAAACAAGAGTCTAGTAGACATCCCGGGTATGATAAAGTTTGAAACACAAAATCATGAATTATAATATAATAAATAACTATAAATAATTATAACAAATAATAATATAATAATAATAATAATTATTCAATAATGTAATCAAATCAAAAACACTGAAATTTGCTCAGTTGCAGAATTGTCGCTGTCATTACTTTTAGTGTTTGATGAGGAATTTCCCCACAAATCGCTATCGCTCAATTCTGCGAGTGATTCTAATTTATTATCGCTGTTTTCTAGCTGGTCTAAAACCACTTTTGACATAAAGCCGTGGTTCACACTGGTGCGATTTGACATGCGATTTGACATGTCAAATCGCATGTCAAATCGGCGAAATTTGCCGCAAATTGCGGGCAATGGCACCGTCCTAATCGGTGCGACGCCGCACCGATTTCAAAAAGTAGTTTCTGTACTACTTTTTGCGATTTCAGCCGCGATTTACATTGACATCTATGTCAGATGTCTCTGTAATCGAGCTGAAATCGGGACTGACAGGCAGGAGTGAAATCGTGCGAGTTCAGCTGAAGTGTGAACCTGGGCTTAGGGACACTTTTTGGTTGCTATGGACAATCTCCAGTTTCCAGGCAGAAAGAACAGTTTTTATTATATAAAAGTGCATGCAGGACACTGGGCAGACCACTAGGGACAATGGGGGTGTGTAATAATTACATACAGTACTGTAATCTGTAAGATTACAGTGTACTTTGTGTGTACTGTGTTTTAACTTTTTTGAATTTGGCGCCGATCTCCGTCCCTGTGCGTCGTAACGTCGCAGGGAACGGAGCTCGGCGGCACTCAGCAGTGTGTGAATCGAGCGAGGAGACAGCTCGATCACACAGCGGGGAGGCATCGCAGGATCCAGGGGACAAGGTGAGTAACTCTGCCTGGATCACTGCGATGCAATCCCGAGTCTGGCTCGGGGTTACCGCTTTTGGTGCTGAAATTTCACCCCGAGCCAGACTCGGGAATACCGCCAGGGGGGTTAAGGAAAAAACATGGACACTGAGCGGTTTCTATGCAGAACTGCACCAGATTTTGCACTCTCCAGTTTTAGTAAATCAGCCCCATTGACTTATGTGGATGGCCCATGAAAACTTGCCTTCACAGGAATTGGATTGTATGGATTGTATGATCTTGAATGCCATTTAGCCCTGGCAACATCTATTGATGGAAGGAAATTACTGCTGGCAACAGCTTCAAAGAGCAGCAGACCCTTTTATTTTTATTTAAAGTATATGTAAATCCTCACATTGTAAAACAACCCATTCAGTATAAAATAGAAATGAAAGGCAAAAAATTTATGTGTGTATGTGTGTATATATATATATAAAATCTTTTTTTTCCTTTTTTGTGATCACACACCCTCTGTTTTCAGCTGCATTAAGGAACTAAGAGAGCTGGGGGATGAGAAACAGCAGCACACTGATCTTCCATCTGAATGGCTGTGTTGGGAGGAGGGGGGCGTGTCAGCAGAAGTTTGATCATTGCAGGAGAGCAGGCTGAGTTCCCAGCATAGCTAGAAAGCTGACCATACTGTGCTCTCATGTCTAGTGTGGTCATTTTTTTTTTTAAATAGAAAATCAGAGGGACTGGCAGGAAGACCAGGGATTTCACACAAAGGAAGCAATACAAAGAGAACAGAATGCTTTTTCATACAAGTACATGGTACAGCAGGCACATGTCAAGAATATGAAATGTTTGGTTCACATATTCTTTAATGCATAAGTGAAGTTAAAGGCCTAAATTCAGCTTATGCTTAGGATCATTTGTAGAATAACACTGGTATTTCCAGGCACCGCAAGATTTGTGCACTGCAGCAATTTTCAAGTACTTTTTAGGTTCATGTTCATGTAAAAAAACATGCTAATGAAAATTATTTTTTATGTGTGTCTACAGTGCATCCAAACTCCTTTCACGTTGTCATTATGGGGTATTGTTTGTAGAATTTTGAGGAAAATAATGAATTTAATCCATTTTGGAATAAGGCTGTAACATAACGAAATGTGGAAAAAGTGAAGCGCTGTGAATATTTTCCGGATGCGCGGTTATGTACACTTATTTGTGTACACTGATGTAGCCAACTGTAGCTATTATATATGAACACTGTGTGTTCTGGTTAGTAATTCAACACAGTGAATGTACTTTACTGTTCCTTCCTCTTAGGCCCCTTTCACACTGGGGCGGGCAGGAGCGGTGGCGGTATAGCAGCGCGATTTTCAGCGCTGCTATACCGTCGTTCTTACCGCGGTATGCGGTCGCTAGGGGGGTGAATTTAACCCCCGCTAGCGGCCGAAAAAGGGTTAATACCGCCCGCAAACCGCAGCTTTTGCCGCGGTTTGCGGGCGGTATTACCGCGCTGTCCCATTGATTTCAATGGGAGACTGCGGTAAAGGAGCGGTGAACACACCGCTCCTTCACCGCTGTAAAGAAGCGGCTAGCAGGACTTTTGGAGCGGTCCTGCTAGCGCACCGCTTCAGTGTGAAAGCCTGCGGGCTTTCACATTGAAGGCTAAAGGGCATGATTTTTTCATGCGGTATAATAGCGCTATTATTAGCGCTAAACCGCATGAAAAACGCCCCAGTGTGAAAGGGGCCTATGTGAAAGTTTGAGCCTGCCAAATTGGTTAAAAATAAAACAGCTCGTTATCTTCAAATACCCTATGTTAAAAGTAATTTAGCAAAAAAAGCTAATTGCACTTGTGTGGTCTATAAACAACGAAATGAAGGGCAAAATACGATGACATGTATCAAGCAACAAGCATGTACAAATGTAAAACATAAATATTGCTTTAACATAAACTGCACAGTAATAATAATTTTGTAGTCATTGAAAATACAGTGGAACCTTGGATTACGAGCATAATCCGTTCCAGGAGAAAGCTTCTAATCCAAAAAACTTGCATATCAAAGCGAGTTTCCCTATAGAAGTTAATGGAAACAAAGATAATTTGTTCCGCATTTACTTATATGGCATGCAATACCGCATGTGGCCAGAGGTGGGGCGCGCCGGAGAGCCTCGGAAATACTCTGGGACAGCTCGGCTGATCTCAGAAACCCTCGGAAACACTCGGGAACTGAGTATTTCCGAGTGATTCCGAGTATTTCAGAATGGCTCGGAACGGCTCCGAACCGTTCCGAGTGTCACCGGCGCCCCCGCACCTCTGGCCAAATGCGGTACTGCACACCTCATTAGCTTTAATTCTGCTTGTTTTGCAAGACAACACTCGCAAACTGAGTCAGGATTTTAAAAAAAAAGTTGTTCGTTATTCAAAACGCTCGTTAACCGTGTTCCCTCGTAAACCAAGGTTCCACTGTACACAATAGTTTCCCTTTAATGGAAACAGATAGGCTGCCATTTCTGACTTTTGCATCTAGTTTCCTGACTGTTATGCTAACCCTCTAAGTCACTGAGCCAGAATTAGTTTGCATATAAATATACCTGACTTTGCTCTGACTTCTCCAAATCTGTATGATTGTTCCAGGTTAGTGAGTCAGTAAGTATATAAGCAAAGTCAGTAAAACCAAGCAAGGTTAGCAATGGCAGCTTTCTTAGAGTTTAAAAAGGAACTGCAGCCTGCTCACATAATTTGTAATAAAAACATCTTTGCCATTCTGAAGCTTCCCTCAAACCACTTTGCATGTTATTTTATATATACTGTGATTCTGTACTTGCCAAATATGCTGCAGAAATCTCCCTCAACTAAGTCTGGCTGCAACCATTTTAACTGTGGGCAGCTGAATTTGATACCTGTTCACTTCCTGGATTTACACAGACACACCTCCAGCTCTGCAGCCCTCTTTGGTCCTCTTATGACTCATCCCCCCTCTCTTTCTGGCAAACTCTCACGAGAGTGAGAGAGAGAGAGCTGTGCATGATGGCTTTTTACCAGACAAGAAACAGGAAACAGGAAGTGGGCTGTATAAGGTATTTACTGGCAGAATAAAATGTTTTACTATCCAAAGTTAAACCAACAAGAGCAGAAGATTTAGTAGATGAAAAGTTGAAAAAATTACTAAAGTTCCGCTTTAAAGGGACCCCATGGGAAATCTTCTGTGTGACTTCTATATAGTGCCAGTACATTCAATATGCTTTTCTTACATGGAGGAAATGTTATGAATGGGTTTATATAATGTATTACAATATTGTGTACGTGGTTGTTACTGTCGCCGTCTTTTACATGCTGATGGTGAAATAATGTTTAAAGGTCATATCCACTGCTTTTCGTTATAGGAACGAGTCGTTGGCTTCCATGTGCTTTCACCTAATGCTGGAGAGATCACACAAGGATTTGCAGTAGCAATAAAATGTGGCCTCACAAAAGAGCAGCTGGACAGCACGATAGGAATCCATCCAGTATGTGCAGAGGTATGTGTGTTCCTTTCCTATCATTGCTATTTGATGTGTTTATTATCAAACTGAGCTCACGATAAGACCTAGCTACTGAGAACAGCTGTCTGCAGACCATTTATCTTACAGGCAGCCCCATAACCAAGATATGTGGTGTCATAAAAAAACAGCAACTGCTGTATATGGACAGTATCTGCCATAGAAATCGAATTAAGATGTTCAAACTACTGTACCTAGACAGACATTTCATCCAAATAATTGGTCATAGGCATGATTACATACAAAGCAGGTAAATGGTCAGTCTATTCAGGAGTATAGGTGGAGTCTGGGAGCATTATCCAGTTACCGTATATGTATTTGTCTTAGTGTTACTAAACCCACAACAGTAAAATCAGTCTGTATATGCAGTAAAGCATGCTTGTTATACTCACTGTAGAGCCTAAGGGGTTAATCCTCCGCATTGTGTAAAAAAAGCTGTTTGATCATGTCCTTCTTCCACAGTCCCCAAACCATCTCTTGCTAGAACAGAGCCTTGGGGGCAAGCTGCACATGCTCAGTTTGGTGTGAATTACTAGAGAGTTGTTTTTGTTTTGGGAGAGTGCATGTAATCAGCACATGGCCAATCAGCACTGTCCAGACAGAGGGTCAGGGGTCCTGCAGCCTCATAGGACATTTAGGGGAGAATGAAAACTCCTCCTACAAGCTTTAACCAGTGCTCTGCTGGACACTGATAGAAGTCACAAGACTGCTCTAACTGATGATGGGAAAAGGTATTTAGCAGTTTATATTTACTAAAACTATTGTATTTCCATGTTCTATATATCTACCAGATATAGTGAATACAGGGTCCTGGGTTTAGAATCACTTTACATTTGTCTCGAAGCCCAACCACGGCACTACCTGCCTGGAGTTCTCCCTGTGCCTGTGTGGGTTTCCTCCCACACTCCAAAGACATGCTGGTAGTTTTTTTTGTAAATTTCTTTTAATTATTATCACAGCACAAAAAGTATGGGTAACAAAATACTATGCCATGCAGAGCGGGACTGCACAATAACAAGTTACAGTTGGAAAAAACACCCAAAGCATCCCTCCTTCCTTTCCCCCAGTCCAGGCTCACCACCCTGCGGACCACTCCACCTTACCGGATACAAGTCCCTTAAAGGGATGGGAGTGCCAATTATATACAGAAATACAGTGATTTTGCAGTTCTCAAGGCAATAAGGCCATTAATCACACCTACATGCAACCATTTAGGCCACAATTAGGCCCGATGTAAATTCCATTGTTGAGACAGGATGTCCAGAGCAAGGTGCACCCGTAGCCACCACCACCCAACTAACCTCCACCCAAGTAGCAATGTCATAATAATCTTCAGAGCCCATTCACACAGGGACGACTGTGGATCCGACTTCAAGTCGCCCCAAGTCGCCCCTAGTCGCCTCAAGTCGCGTTGCATGTAAGTGAATGGAGCCATCTTCATGCACACTACTGCAGTTGCTCCGACTTTAGAAAAGGTTCCTGTACTACTTTAATCCTACACAATGGTATAAAAAGTCTGTGCTCTATGGTATGATGAACTTTTGGGTTTTTAATGCTGTCTGTCACCCTACTTTGAAGATTCTCCCTCTCTGTTTGAACTGCTGACCCTTGTCAGTGGGACAGAAAGTGATGGGTAATTAAAATTTTTACAGGTGTCACCAGAACTGGAGGGAAACTAAAATCCTCCAACTTGAGCAGTATTTCCAGTGACAAATGTCTAAGATTATGTAGCAGTGCCCCTGCCCTCCAAAGGCCTGAAGATGACCTCCAGAGTCAGGGGCAGCTGACATTCCTCTCCAGGGTGCAGGTCACTGGGCATGGTGGGTGTAAAGCAAGTGGGAAACATGGGCGCCAGTCACTTTTTGAATGCGACAAAAGAGATTTTATTGTCTCTTAACAAGAACTGGGGGAGAGAGGGTTTAGGGCCAGGACACTCTTAGGCAGATGCAAAAGCAATTGGCAGACTCCGAAGACCAAAAATAGTAATAGGCAGACAGCAATATGGGTAAAGGGCCTTTAAACTGAATGCAGCACACCGTATTTGTAGAACTGCTGTCTCCTATAGCATTAGCAACTGAACTTTCAACAGTCAATATAGATTTGCACATGTAACTCACAGTATCCCGTTGTAGATCTTCTCTCACATCACACAGTATCCCACTGTAGATCTTCACACTGAGCTCCCAGTCTCTCACTAGACTTCCAAGATCCCAGCTGCCACTGGATACCCTGAGCTCTTCCACAGCTAACCCGCTGTATACTCCTCAAGCTTCACCCACGCTACCCGCTGGGTCCCCGACATGACTCTGCTGAAGCTTTCCCACGTCTTCACCGCCCCCAGCTAGTGAAAAAGACTGCTCTGGTACTTCTTCAGACTTGCACTGGCCTCTGATATCAGGAGAGGTTGTCCCTTGGTTGTCACCTCTGACCTTGATCCTCACTTGCTTCTGGTAACAGGGGTGGTTGTCCCTTATGGCAACTGCTTCTCCTTCGCCTCTGGTAACATTCGGTTCCCCATCCGGCTGAACCTCTGCATCTTGGTTAGGCTCCCTACCGGAAGCCCCAACCCTGCTCTGCTTCTCACAGTCATGGATAGGCCTCAGACAGCCTAGCAGCCAGGTGCTCCCGTATAGGCCTCAGACTTATGGACTAGCGGCTGGGAGCTATACAACACACCTCCACCCAGACAGCTGTCCAGGTGGCACAGACCTCCGATCACCTGACTTCTCACAAATTAATAGGCTCTCTTAGCAGGCCATGGGGCCAAAAGAGACTTCTACCAATTGGCTGGGACAACCTATCCACTCCTAACCCAAATCCACTATGCCCTATGCCCTTGCCCTTGAATGCACTATGCCCATTCTAATACCACAGGCGGCAATGCCACCTAGTGACAGAAGAGAGAGGTGCAACAAATTCAGGTTTAGGGCAAAAGTCAGTGGATCACCCTAACAATTAGCCAGGCTAGTTAACACCTAGCAAACTAAATTTGGGAGCAGCCCTGTTTAGGACCAGGGTGCTACAATTATATCCCTGTATATTTTAGTCATTTCCTTTAACTTCCTGTTGTATGCTGTGCATACTTGCAGATTATGGTGAAAGCTCAACCCCTGCCAACAAAGTTTAGTTCCGCTTTAGGTATTTTAATTTAGGAGAGATCATAAGTCAGCGCTCCTAGAGCTTGCCATTACATAAGATCAAAACTGATGAATTCTAGCAGAATTTTTCCTTATTAGAAGTCTGCTACTGAGCCTGCTATCTGAAGAAAGAATATTGCTTCCAAATTATAGAATCCAGCTGTAGAAGAAATTTCAGAAAAGTTAATGCCAGCCAGAGCAATTTGTCGCTTTTATTGACGGCATTGCTTAAGAGTTCTCTCTCAGGCAAGGTCAGAACTGACATCTAATGTGGTGAGTGGCATTGCAGAGCAGTGCCCAGGGCCACAATTTATTAAAAAGTGTTAAAGCTGAGCGCTCTTATTCTCTGCCTATGCTAATGGGAGTTCAGCACTGCAGAAGGTTTTAACTTCCATGGAATATGGCTTGGATGTCAAGTATTTTATACCCATTTTTCAGATTTATAATATTAATTATACTGGCACAAATATTAACCTTTGTGCTAATTACAAATTACATGCTCAAAATGGAGCAGAGCTTCAGTCAAACAGTTAAATACACAATTAAATTACACATGTAAACTGTTTTACCTGCCAAAAGACTTGTAATTTTGTGCTGCTGCTTTTGTGTCTTTGACACCATCCCCTATTGTTCACTGCTGCATCTCCTTACTGTCCTGCCATACCATAAAAACACACTTCTGCAAGGTTCTCTGTGTGCTCCAGCTGTAGGGTGGTTAAGAACACCTCCCCGCGCTTCCTGTTAGATTGACAGTCATGCAATTATAAAGTATTTCTAAACCCTAAATGGATGCCATTTTGTTTTCTTAAAGCGGAGCTCCAACCAAAAGGGGAAGCTTCGGTTGTCTGCTCCCCCCCCTCCACTGCCACATTTGGCACCTTTTGGGGGGGGAGCGGGTACCTGGTTTTGACAGGTACCCGCTCCCACTTCCGGCTCACTTCAACGTGGCCCCCTCCTCCTCCCCCCTGCAGCAGGCCCATTCACATAGTGCAGAGCAATTTGTGCATGCAGAGTAGGAAGCCCTTAAAGGGGCTCTGCCTAAGCCACTAACCAGTTGGTTCATAAACAGTCTGCCAATGCTGGGGCCCTGATTCTACTGTGGGGCACTCAAATGAGGGTGTCAGCAAAGTGCCAGAAACAATGGGTGGCCAAAATGCCTCTCACCACAAATACAGAATTGGTCTCCTGCAGTCCCCTGTAGGCCTGACAAAAGGATGTGCACCCATTGGTCTCCCCTTCAGACCAGCCTTAGCTGGAATAGAGATCCCTCTCTCCAGAGCTCCCATTCTCTCTGTGGCTCAGGTTCCCTGCCTGTTTGTGGCCCTGCCACAGTAGCTCCCCGTTGCCAGTCTCTCACTTACGCAGTCTGCAGTTTTACTCACAGAAGCTCTGAACACCACTCAGCAGCTCTGGACTCTGTTCTTTGTGGCTGTGCCTTATAATGATCTGCCACACCCTGGCATCTCTCTGGCTTGGTACATGCTCACTGCTCTCAGCATCTTTCAGGTCAATCTCTAGTTAGTTGTAGCAGTTCAGTCCTCTGCACAAGTCAGCTCAGCCTTGCTCTCCAACCACCTTGTGGCTCAGCACATATCTCTTCTTTGCTTGAGCATGCTGGGCAGGGCCGGGACAAGGGATGGGCAGGAAGAGCGGCTGCCCTGGGCACTGAGGTATTATGTGAGGTAGAGGAGCACCACTAGGAGATTGAGGGGGAGGGGATTTGTGTTGAAATGGGTAATTTGGGGGGGTGGCAGGGGGTAAGAACTGATCTAGGAGGGCGATCTGGGGAGGTGTGCTAGGAATGGTGATTTGTGGGGACTTGTGTTTGGAGGAGGGATGGGGAAGAGGATTTGCGATAAGAGGTAGGAATGGGTGTTTGTACTATAAAAGTAATATGGTAGAGGAGAATTTTTTTGGGTGGGTGGGGGGGTGCTAGTAGTGATTATTGGGGGGCATTTGTGCTGGAAGGGGAAATTTAGAGTTCCCATGCTTTTTCTAGGTCGGTTAACATCTTGAGACCAGAGACAGCCAGGCAACTAGTATTTTTAGAAGGAGATAAGCACCTGCAGTCACTGTATTTCTCTCAGCTGAGAGTGTTTTTTTGTTTGCACAGAGTTTTGCTTAAAATTGCCCTCCCTATCTGTATTTTGACATGGAAATATGTGCATAATTGTTTTGCTATTGAAAGATACTGTGGCCTTCTGTGAGGCTGCTTCAATGAAGAGACATCAAACATGTTTAGCTGACAAACTGTACAGTGCACTTGTTCATGCAGTACATTGATGCTCTTACAAAAGACGTTTTTAATATAGTTAATTAAAGCCTTTGAAGAACCATAGGCTGACACAATGTGATTCCCTATAATTACTCTGTTACAACGGCAATTTCTCTTTAATTTATACCATGCAGCATGACATATTGCAGTTGTGCTTTCCATATCAAAATTTGACTCTCATACATTTTTAACTCATTCAGTACCTTAAAAAGAGCAACTGTTTTATTGCTGTAGTTAAAATGACTATCTTAGCCCTCTCTAACCAGTTTACATATGTGGGCCCATGTCTATTATTTCATGCCCACACACACACACACACAGTAATTATGATGGTAGATTTGGATATTGTAGACATAGGCTATCATGCATCATGCCAGGGGACATCCTAGATGGTTGATGAATATATGATTTGGCAAGCCATGTCATTCTATGTTTTCAATCTGTGACTGTTGATGCTTACTGCTGAATTTCACTGAATAATTCTGCACACTTAGAGAGAAATTTTCATTCATGCTGCACACTTTTATAAAGCATTTAACTTTGATTGGTGTGTGACAGTTAAATGCTCCTTAATTGCCTTTCGCCTCAAGAACAAAGGACTTGAACTCAGTGTGGTTCCTTCCAATCACACAACACGCCTCCCTTTGATTACAAACACGAAAGATGATGAGATTACCTTATAGCTCTCATTAAAAGGGTCAATGTGTGTAAGAATATCCAAAGTAGCTTACATTAAAGGACAGACTGTTCACTTTTCTAATATATGTCAACATTATGTTTGCTTTCAGATTTTCACCACCCTTACAGTGACAAAACGCTCTGGGGAGGATATTGCTCAAGGTGGATGCTGAGGTTAAATCTTGCTGTTTGTTGCTGTTGCCATGGTCTTAAGAGACCAGAGAGAGGTTATCACCTGATAATAAAATCACTGTAAGGACAGTTATCAAAAATAACAAGGTCAACAAATGAAGAAAAGCATGGTGATGGAAGTTTACAGTCTTCTGACATGGCAACTAACATAACAGCAAAGGAAATGAGCTGCAGCAGGGCACCGCGCTAGTGCTTAAGTGACGTCACATTCCAAAGCCACCCGTGGTGGGATGTGACTGAAGACCTGCAAGATCAGTTTATTGATGTCTATTTTTCTGTTAATTATATTTGTGGTTTCTGTCATTTGTAAATAGTTTGTTATTAATGTTTATATTTTGTAGAAAAATGTAATAAATATATATACCATATCTCAGTATTAATAACAGTAAAATATGAGGATCTGTTCAAACAACCAAATCTTCATTCATAATAAGTGTATAGTTTCTTTAGTAGTACAGTTCAAAAAAGGTTTGTGACAATCAGTTTTAGCCTCTTGCACACTGCTGCTCCTAAATTGAAGCTTTTGGGGCTTTTGGCATTTTTTTGCCTAAGCCCCTGAACGCACCTTAATAAAAGCCTATGGGGTTGATTTAATAAAACTGGAGAGTGCATAATCTGGTGCTGCTCTGTATAGAAACCAATAAGTTTCCTTTTTTTTTTTGTCAAAGCTTATTTGAACAAGCTGAAGGTAAAAGCTGATTGGATACCATGAGCAGCTGCGCCAGATTTTGCACTCTCCAGTTTTAGTAAATCAACCCCTATGTGTCTATTGCTGTGATTCAGCGCCAATTAATATATACAAAATTATGTTAATTTTTTTTTTTTTATATATATAAATAAATATACAAATTATATATAACGGCTGCTCCCCTGCGGATGGAGTCTTAAGCTCCTATCTGAATGAGTGTATATATAAGAAAAAGGGGGCGCTCAAATACTCTTAACAAACTTAATTAATAAGTGATAACTTATCTAATAAATTATTGTGTGAATAATTCTTAAATATAAACACCAACACAATCCTGTGATGCCTATATACAAAAAGGTGAATTGAAAGTCACCATATATAAATCGATTAGTCCCAATCGTAATAATAGCGTGCTGTCAAGCCCACAACAATCAAAAAAATCTATAACACTCAATTATAGAAAAGTCTCATAGATTATGTTAATGAAAAATCAAATGTGTAACGAATCCAATAAGTGAAAAATTATTTCAACAAATAATGTTCATAATATATTGAGGTTAATTTCTTCAGAATAGTGCAAAGAGTTAATCCTTCACCAAATCTTCATGTGAAGCTAGAACAAATCTTCAACAAATAATGTTCATTATAGTTGTGGGCTTGACAGCACGCTATTATTACGATTATATTTTTATGTTTATATTTAAGAATTTATATTTATATTTATATTTATATTTAAGAATTATTCACACAATAATTTATTAGATAAGTTATCACTTATTAATTAAGTTTGTCAAGAGTATTTGAGCGCCCCCTTTTTCTTATATATACAACCCCTATGTGTCCATGCACACATAGGCTTTCAAAGCTCCTTCTCCTGAATGCAGAAGAATAACGTTCAGGAGATTTTGGGCATGAGGCCTGGTTCACACCTATGCATTTTTTAGTGCATTTTCAGTTTTGCAGAAACACACTACAGTCCATTTAACATGGTTTCCTATGGATGTAGTTCACATCTGTGCATTTTATGGAAAGGGCCAGGGACTTTTTCCTGTTTTTTGGTTCCATAGACTTCAATGGATGAAAAGCATGTATTGAAAAACGTAAAATGCACCTGCAATATGCAAACTGCAACCTGCATAAGTGTGAATCAGACCTAAAACAGCAAACATAACTAAACGCGTCTAAACACACCTGAGCGTTTATTCATTTAAATGGCGGGAATAAATTTAAATTCTGACCAATTAAATAAGTAAACACCCAAACACCAAAAGCTGCTAAATTTGCCTCAACTGGTTTGAAAAAACGCAGCTTAGGTGAACTTTTAAAACAGTGTTTACAATAAACCAATGTGCATGAGGCCTAAAGGACCATGGTATAAAACTTTGAAGGGGCAAGTGCAATGGTAATAAAATACATAGAATTTTTTACAATGTTATTTAAATGATCTAATTATGACATATGGTGGAGTTATAAAACCCCTTAAAAAACTTTGGTATGAGGCAGAAAATGTATTTGGGCTATGACAACATGGGTTGGGAAGACATAATAAACAAATAAAGCTATACATTGCCTATAAAGCTTAAATCACTTTGGTGATTTCAGTGTGTGAGGAAAACTTAGCAACAGCATTATAATAACCAGTACATTTAATACTTTGGCACAGATGTCACTACAACAAAGGTACTACAGTGCACTGAGCTCAGAACACAGTTTATTTTTAGAAGTTCCCATGAAGAGCACCCGTGTAACAGGGCCCAAAGGTTAGCTCCTCACCCCAGGTCCAAACTACCATCAGTCATGTGGAAAGTATACAGAGCTGAAGGTAGTTGGCCAACCTCTACACGGCAAGGGCTGATACCTAATTCACAGGAAATCTGATTAACAAGATAGCCTCTGCAATGGGTAGGCTATCTGCCTCTCTTCAGTTTGGCATACAATTTGCTAGACAGCAAGGGACCAATTAGAGGGCTTGATATCTCCATTTTAATAAGTATGTCTGTTCTTTGCAAATATATGCTTTTACAACATTGTTATTTCAAATTAAATTATTTTGGTTTGAAAAATGTTATTCAATAAAATAAGATTGATAAGCATTGAAACATATTTTATATCCTATTATTTTACTATTTATATGCCTTTTTAACTTCACTGGAACAGAAACAGGGTGCACAGGTGAGAAGCATGCTCTCCCATCAAGAATGATAACTTTATTTCAAATACAAAAGTATTACAATGGATAAGACAAACAAATACCAAAGTGCTTCCAGTGAGTGCAGAATGACTGTAGAAAATACAAAGGAAGGATAGGGGGAAGACCGAGATGGATAAAAAGGAGAGGTAAGTCTCACAGCATCTGGGAAGGATCTACAGATTGCAAGAATTAGAGAAAAGGCTGAAGGAGCGCCAGAGGAATTAGAAAATTCAATCCAACGCTCTGTTACTACTTTTTCCCTGCACGTTGTTACCCGTAAGTTATATTTGAGATTTAATATCTCTCAGATATAATTTGGGTTAATGAGAGTTCTTTAAAAGTTCTTTGACCATGAGTGAAAGCTTTAACACAATAACAAAAATGTACAGTAAAATCCTGGATTGCGAGCATAATTCGTTCCAGAAGCCTGCTTGTAATCCAAAGCACTTGTATATCAAAGCAAATTTCCTCATAAGAAATAATGGAAACTCAAATGATTTGTTTCCGATAAGGCCCCCGCCCTCAGACTCCCACAACCACCGGGCAAGGGTTGTGGGGATGAGGCCCTTGAACACATCAACATGGGGACAAGGTGCTTTAGGGGCGACCCCAAAGCATCCTCCCCATGTTGAGGGCATGTGGCCTGGTACAGTTCAGGAAGGGGGGTGCTCTCTCGTCCCTGCCTTTTTTCCTGCAGCCTGCCAGGTTGTGTGCTCAGATGAGGGTCTTGTATGGATTTTGGGGGGACCCCTATGCCATTTTTTTTATTTTGGCGCAGGGCTCCCCTTAAAATCCATACCAGACCTGAAAGGTCTGGTGTGGATTTTGGGGGGATCCCTACGTCATTTTTTTTTTAAACTTGGCGCAGGGTTCCCTTTAATATCCATACCAGACCTGAAGGGCCTGGTATGGATTTTGGGGGGACCCCCACGCTTTTTTTTTTTTTGGGTTGTGGGTTTTTTTGGTTGTGGGTTCCCCTTAATATTCATACCAGACCCAAAGGGCCTGTATTGCCAGGATCCGACAATTCATTACAGCCGCAAGCAGTTTTAAATGACTGTTTTTCCTTTAGAAATGTCATTTTGCTGTGGTATTGTTTTAAACACAGGAAAAATTAGCTACTTTACAGCCCCCCCCCCCCCCCCCCGCACGATATATAAAGGAATATTTCCTTTTTTTTTTTGTGTGTCACTTTAAGCATTATTAAAATCCCTGCTTATGAAAAAAAAACATTTTTAAAACTTTTTTTGAATTGATACATGTCCCTGGGGCAGGACCCAGCTCCCCATGCCATTTTTTCAATTATTTTTATCTATATTGCTGAATTCTGACAATACATTACAGCGGCGATCAGTTTTAACCACTTCAGCCCCAGAAAATTTGGTTGCTCAATGACCAGGCCATTTTTTGCGATACGGCACTGCGTCGCTTTTACTGACAATTGCGCGGTCGTGCAATGCTGTACCCAAACAAAATTGACGTCCTTTTTTTCCCACAAATAGAGCTTTCTTTTAGTGGTATTTGATGATCTCTGCGGTTTTTATTTTTTGCGCTATAAACAAAAAAAATTTAACAATTTTGAAAAAAACACAATATTTTGTGCTTTTTGCTATAATAAATATCCACAATTTTTTTTAAAAAAGGTAATTTTTTTTCCTCAGTTTAGGCCGATATGTATTCTTCTACATATTTTTGGTAATAAAAATCGCAATAAGCGTATATTGATTGGATTGCGCAAAAGTTATAGCGTCTACAAAATAGGGGATAGATTTATGGCATTTTATTTTTTATTATTTTTTTACTAGTAATGGCGGTGATCAGCGATTTTTATCGGGACTGCGACATTATGATGGGCTGATTGGACACTTTTGACACATTTTTGGGGCCATTGACAATTATACAGCGATCAGTGCTTTAATAATGCACTGATTACTTTGTAAATGTCATTGGCATGGAAGGGGTTAACACTAGGGAGCGATCAAGGGGTTAACTGTGTTCCCTCGTGTGTGTTCTAACTGTAGGGGGATGGGACTGACTAGAGGAGATGACAGATCGTTGTTCCGAGCTAGTAGGAACACACGATCTGTCTCTCCTCTCCGCACAGAACAGGGATTTGTGTGTTTACACACACACGTCCCTGTTCTGACTCTCCTGCCCGCGATCGCACATGGCCGGCGGTCATCGCGACCGCCGGGCATGCGCATCGGCATCCCCCCAGTGAAGCGGGCGCGCGCCTGCCATCCCCGCTTAAAGGGACCGATGTACAGCTACGATGGTTCGCGGGAACATGCTGACCTGCCACTGTATAATGATGGCGGCAGGTCAGCAAGCGGTTAAATTACTTTTTTTCCTTTAGAAATGTCATTTTGCTGTGGTACTGTTCTAAACACAGGAAAATGTCACTACTTTATAGGCATACTAAGGACATCCCCCAGGCACGATATTTAAAGGAATATTTAATTTTTATTGTTTCACTTTAAGCATTTTTAAGCATGTACTTTTTTTTGCATTGATACATGTCCCCTGGGGCAGGACCCAGGTCCCCAAACACTTTTTATGGCAATAACTTGCATATAAAGTAAGCACTTTTGGTTTTTCATGTTAGTGTCCCATAGACTTTAACTGTGTTCCGCGGCTTTTCGAAATTGCCGCGAACACCACATAATGTTCGCTGTTCGCCAAACAGACGAACACCCAATGCTCATCCCTAGTTGGCATGATGTAGCTCTGATTGGTGGGCCTCCCTATTCCTGGTTAAGGATTTGCTAAATCTCCAATCCCTATATTTTGCATAAGTCAGCCCTCTTTAACCACTTAACGACCGCTCACTGTATATATACGTCGGCAGAATGGCACCGACAGGCACAATCACGTACAGTGTACGTGATTGCCTTTGTACAGTTGGGGGGTCCGATCGGACCCCCCTCCTATACAGTGAGCGGTCGGTATTCGTTGGGGAGCGATCCGACATGAGGGGGCGGCCATTCGATTCCGGCCACCCCCCCGCGATCGCTCCCGGCGAATGGAAATGCTCCCTCTGCTGTGTAATGTTTACACAGGCAGAGGAAGCAGGAGGAAGTGATGTCATCTCTCATGCGGCGCTCACATATACCGAGCGCCGTACAAGAGAAGACACACAGGTCAGTACACTAACACTACACTGACACCAGGACACATAGGCACACAAATCGCCCCCCCAGATCACCCCCCAGCCCCCAGTGACAGTGTCACTGATTGCAGTGACCATTTATTTACTGATCACTGCAGTGACATTTGTGACTGTAAAAGTGTCACTAAAGTTAGTTTTAGGTCCAGTGTAGCCCCCTTACACCCCCCTAATAAAGGTTTAACCCCCTGATCACCCCCCAGATAACCCTTTCACCCCCTAGCACCGCCGTCGCTAAGCGATAATTTTTCTGATCGCTGTCTTAGCGTCAGTGATGCAGATCGGTAGCCAGTAATTTTTTTTAGGTTCGCCGCAGGTTTTTATAGCGTCGGGTACCCCCATAAATTATCTAATAAAGGTTTAACCCCCTTGCTCGCCCCCCAGGTAACCCTTTCACCCCCTATCACCACTGTCGCTAAGCTATCATTTTTCTGATCGCTGTCTTAGCGTCGGTGATGCAGATCGGTAGCCAGTTATTTTTTTTAGGTTCGCCGCAGGTTTTTATAGCGTCGGGTACCCCCATAAATTATCTAATAAAGGTTTAACCCCCTTAATCGCCCCCCGGGTAACCCTTTCACCCCCTATCACGACTGTCGCTAAGCGATCATTTTTCTGATCGCTGTCTTAGCGTCGGTGATGCAGATCGGTAGCCAGTAATTTTTTTTAGGTTCGCCGCAGGTTTTTATAGCGTCAGGTACCCCCATAAATTATCGAATAAAGATTTAACCCCTTGATCGCCCCCCAGGTAACCCTTTCACCCCCTATCACCACTGTCGCTAAGCGATCATTTTTCTGATCGCTGTCTTAGTGTCGGTGATGCAGATCGGTAGCCAGTAATTTTTTTTAGGTTCGCCGCAGGTTTTTATAGCGTCAGGTACCCCCATAAATTATCTAATAAAGGTTTAACCCCCTTGATCACCCCCCAGGTAACCCTTTCACCCCCTATCACCACTGTCGCTAAGCGATCATTTTTCTGATCGCTGTCTTAGCGTCGGTGAAGCAGATCGGTAGCCAGTAATTTTTTTTAGGTTCGCCGCAGATTTTTATAGCATCAGGTACCCCCATATATTATCTAATAAAGGTTTTAACCCCCTAATTGCCCCTAGTTAACCCTTTCACCAGTGATCACCATATAAGTATTACGGGTGACGCTGGTTAGTTAGTTTGCTTTTTATAGTGTCAGGGCACCCGCCGTATATATAACCCAATAAAAGTTTAACCCCCTGATCGCCCGGCGGGTGATATCAATTAGGTTTTAGCGTCAGAGAGGGTCTGCGTCACACCCCAGGCAGCGTCAGGTTAGTGCCAGTAACGCTAACACCCACGCGTGAAGCATACACCCCCCTTAGTGGTATAGTATCTGATCAGATCAATATCTGATCTGATCAGATCTATACTAGCATCCCCAGCAGTTTAGGGTTCCCAAAAATGCAGTGTTAGCAGGATCAGCCCAGATACCTGCTAGCACCTGCGTTTTGCCCCTCCGTCCAGCCCAGGCCACCCAAGTGCAGTATCGATCGATCACTGTCACTTACAAAACACAACACGCATAACTGCAGCGTTCGCAGAGACAGGCCTAATCCCTGCGACTCCAGTGCTGTAGGAGGTGATTTCACCACCACAGTTAAAAAAAAAAAGCATATATGCCGAAGCATTGGGGCAGCAGGGGCGGAGGAGTGGAGGAGCGATTTTGCTCCTAATGCCGCGTACATACGGTCAAAATTCCGACGGAGGCTTGCCCGTGGAAAAGTCCGACCATGTGTGTGCGGCATAACTTTTTTGCGGGAGGATGCCCCCCATGCTTCGGCATATATAAATGGTGCATGTATGCCCATCATTAGAAGTGGGTGGATGAAGGGCGGTATTCTAATGGTGGGCATACCCACCGATCAATCTCTTTTTTCGTTCAGCCAACTGGCTGCATGAAAAAAAAAGATTACAATACATGTCCAACAAGGACCAGCAACGTACTGGTATGTTGCTGGACTTTGAATGTTTATACCAGAATGATGCCTGTGGGTTTAGGTATCATCTCGGTATCATTCTTTTCAGCCAGCGGCTGGCTTTCATGTAAAAGCAATCCTAGTGGCTAATTAGCCTCTGGACTGCTTTTACAAGCAGTGGGAGGGAATGTCCCCCCCCCCCCGGATATAAAAAGCGCCATTGGGAAATTGGGAAAGCATTTTATCACACCGATCTTGGTGTGGTCAGATGCTTTGAGGGCAGAGGAAAGATCTAGGGTCTAGAAGACCCCAGTTTTTTCAAAAAAGAGTACCTGTCACTACCTATTGCTATCATAGGGGATATTTGCATTCCCTGAGATAACAATAAAAATGATAAAAAAAAAAAAATATGGAAGGAACAATTTAAAAATAAAATAAAAAAGCAAAATTAATAATAATAAAAAAAAAAGCACCCCTGTCCTGCCCTGCTCTTGCCCAATGGCGAACGCAAGCGTCGGTCTGGCATCATATGTAAACAGCAATTGCACCATGCATGTGAGGTATCACCGCGAAGGTCAGATCGAGGGCAGTAATTTTAGCAGTAGACCTCCTCTGTAAATCTAACAGGGTAACCTGTAAAGGCTTTTAAATGCTATTAAAAATGTATGTAGTTTGTCGCCAATGCGCGTTTGTGCGAAATTTTAAAGCATGTCGTGTTTGGTATCTATGTACTCGGCCTAAGATCATCTTTTTTATTTCATCAAACATTTGGGCAATATAGTGTGTTCTAGTGCATTAAAATTAAAAAAAAGTGTATTTTCCCCCCAAAAAATGCGTTTGAAAAATCGCTGCGCAAATACTGTGTAGAAAAAAAAATGCAACACCCACCATTTTAATCTGTAGGGCCTTTGCTTTAAAAATATATATAATGTTTGGGGTTCAACATAATTTTCTTGCGAAAAAAAAATATGTTTTCATGTAAACAAAAAGTGTCAAAAAGGGCTTTGTCTTCAAGTGGTTAGAAGAGTGGATGTAAGCTTCCTAATGTTGTGTTTAAAATGCCAGAACAGTTCAAAACCCCCCCAAATGACCCCATTTTGGAAGGTAGACACCCCAAGCTATATACTGAGAGGCATGTCGAGTCCATGGAATATTTTATATGTTGACACAAGTTGCGGAAAAAAGACAATTTATTTTTATTTATTTATTTTTTTGCACAAAGTTGTCACTAAATGATATATTGCTCAAATATGCCATGGGCATATGTGGAATTACACCCCAAAATACATTCTGCTGCTTCTCCTGAGTATGGGGATACCACATGTGTGAGACTTTTTGGGAGCCTAGCCGCGTACGGGACCCCAAAAACCAAGCACCACCTTCAGGCTTTCTAAGGGTGTAAATTTTTGATTTCACTTCTCACTGCCTATCACAGTTTCGGAGGCCATGGAATGCCCAGATGGCACAAAACCCCCCCAAATGACCCCATTTTGGAAAGTAGACACCCCAAGCTATTTGCTGAGAGGTATTGTGAGTATTTTGCAGATCTCGCTTTTTGTCACAAAGTTTTGAAAATTAAAAAAAAAAAAAAAAATATTTACTTTCTTCATTTTCAAAAACAAATGAGAGCTGTAAAATACTCACCATGCCTCTCAGCAAATAGCTTGGGGTGTCTACTTTCCAAAATGGGGTCATTTGGGGAGGTTTTGTGCTATTTTGGCATTTTATGGCCTTCGAAACTGTGATAGGTAGTGAGGAGTGAAATCAAAAATTTGTGCCTAGAAATCCTGAAGGCGGTGCTTGGTTTTCGGGGTCCCGTACGCGGCTAGGCTCCTAAAAAGTCCCACACATGTGGTATCCCCGTACTCAGGAGAAGCAGCAAAATGTATTTTGGGGTGTAATTCCACATATAACCATGGCATGTGTGAGCAATATATCATTTAGTGACAACTTTTTGTAATTTTATTTTTTTTGGTCATTATTCAATCACTTGGGACAAAAAAAAAATATTCAATGGGCTCCACAGGCCTCTCAGCAATTTCCTTGGGGTGTCTACTTTCTAAAATGGGGTCATTTGGGGGGGTTTTGTGCTATTTTGGCATTTTATGGCCTTCAAAACTGTGATAGGTAGTGAGGAGTGAAATCAAAAATTTGCGCCCTTAGAAATCCTGAAGGCGGTGCTTGGTTTCCGGGGGCCCGTACGCGGCTAGGCTCCCAAAAAGTCCCACACATGTGGTATCCCCGTACTCAGGAGAAGCAGCAAAATGTATTTTGGGGTGCAATTCCACATATAACCATGGCATGTGTGAGCAATATATCATTTAGTGACAACTTTTTGTAATTTTTATTTTTTATTTTTTTTTAGTCATTATTCAATCACATGAGACAAAAAAAAAATATTCAATGGGCTCAACATGCCTCTCAGCAATTTCCTTGGGATGTCTACTTTCCAAAATGGGGTCATTTGGGGGGGGGGGGGTTTGTACTGCCTTGCCATTTTAGCACCTCAAGAAATGAGATAGGCAGTCATAAACTAAAAGCTGTGTAAATTCCAGAAAATGTACCCTAGTTTGTAGACGCTATAACTTTTGCGCAAACCAATAAATATACGCTTATTGACATTTTTTTACTAAAGACATGTGGCTGAATACATTTTGGCCTAAATGTATGACTAAAATTGAGTTTATTCGATTTTTCTTATAACAAAAAGTAGAAAATATCATTTTTTTTCAAAATTTTCGGTCTATTTCCGTCTATATCGCAAAAAATAAAAATCGCAGAGGCTATCAAATACCATTAAAAGAAAGCTCTATTTGTGGGAAGAAAAGGACGCAAATTTCGTTTGGGTACAACATTGCATGTCCGCACAATTTACAGTTAAAGCAGCGCAGTGCAAAATTCTGAAATCACCTCTGGTCCTTTAGCTACAAAATGGTCCGGGGCTTAAGTGGTTAATGCAAATCCTTGGCACTGACTATTTTGAGTGGAAGATTTAACTTGTAGGTATATGACCTTTTCAGGGAAGTTAAGTATTGATGACGGGCTGGCCACCCTCATTGCATATCTAAATGAGGGATCCTTTGAAGTGAATATTTATAGAACATTACGTTTTGGGTCACATTGTTTAGATAAACAAGTGTAGGCACCGAATCGTCTGTATAACAGGGACTTCTGGGTATCTATGTTACACCCACATAGTGCCCACTCTAAATGAAATATATTCATAATTACCATATTTTACAGCTATTAATGGAGATTTCACATAAACTCATAAGGTAATAACGTCCACCAACAGGTTGGAGACCAAAGAATAGATTTTGTGCAGCATAGAAGGGCATCTGCACCATTTGGTCAAGATTTTGTAATTCCCTTCTTGGGTTTGGCTCGCTATGCTTGTTTTAAAGGTCAGGAAGAAGGACTTCTCCCAATCATCAACATGGAATATAGGGCCCAATTCCTTTTCACACTCTCTGGTGTAAAAGGTTCAGTTTCGGGAGAACATGGGATAGTAACGTATTACTGTATATAGTTAAGAAATCATATGCGTGTGATCCACCCTATTTATGCATAAATCTTCAAATACCTAGAAAGCTGACCTAAGGTAATGAAATGAGAAAAGAAGTGTTGAAGTTGTACATAAGCAAGCTTTTTACCCTGATAAGAAAGATCTGCTAGACAAAGCCCAGTCAATGTTTTTTGGGCAGCTGTATTCAAAGCTTGCATAATTGTAGAGGGGTTTAAGAAATACCAATTAAGAAACCTTTACACTTATGGACTTGCCTCTGTAATCCGAACCTACTGGGGCATCTGCACGAATCAACCCATATTTTATATTCACCATTTCCTAGCTATATTTGTTTATTTATTTAAAGGAACCCCTTGGGACCACGGACTAAGCACCAGGTTTTTATACATTCTTACTTCATTTAATAAACTTCAGACATGACATTCCCAAAGCAGGGGCGTACTAAGTAGAGGGCGGGGGGGGGGGGGGCGGGCCGCACCGGGTGCCACCCACCGGAGGGGTTTCAAGGGGCACGTTTGTGTGTTCCTATTCTTTGGGCTCCTGCGCCTTTATCTGTGTTTTTCAGGCCTTCTGCCTGGTTGGCTGGTAGAGCTGTCTGTCTCCCTCGGTGTGGGGGTGGGCGGGGCATACAACGTTTTTTTTCTAGGGAACTTTTTCGGCAGGACACCGGCTTGTGCGCGATTGGCGGGCGGTGGAGTGGGAGGCGCTGTGCCTCTGTGGTGCGCTGATTGGCCATATGGGATATGATGCCCATGACGTGCGCATTGCTCTGTTTACAGCGCGGCAGCACCACGTTTGGTTTTCTCCATCTGGAGCATCCAGCAGGGTAAGCAAAACACTCTCTCTCCTGTACCGCAGGGGAGAGAGAGACAGTGAGCAGCACTGAGTAGAGCGCTGCTGAAGCTAATGTAAGTAAACCAACAGGTGATTGCCCTCTGTTCAGTGCTGCTCACTGTCTCTCCATCTGCATGATTAATGTAGGAAGGGACTAGAGCTGGGGGGTGTCTGTGTAAATCTAAAGGGGTCCAGGGGTGCAGAGTGCTGCTGTGTAAAAGGGGTCCAGAGGTGGGGTGCTGTGTAATGTATAAAGGGGTCAAGAGGTGCGGTGCTGTGTAATGTAAAGGGTCTCCAAAGGTGCAGGGTGCTGTGTAATGTAAAAGGGGTCAAGAGGTGCTGTGTAATGTAAAAGGGGTCCAGAGTGGGGTGCTGTGTAATGTAAAAGGGGTCAAGAGGTGCTGTGTAATGTAAAAGGGGTCCAGAGGTGGGGTGCTGTGTAATGTAAAAGGGGTCAAGAGGTGCGGTGCTGTGTAATGTAAAGGGTCTCTAAAGGTGCAGGGTGCTGTGTAATGTAAAAGGGGTCCCAAGGTGAGGTGCTGTGTAATGTATAAAGGGGTCCAGAGGTGCTGTGTAATGTAAAGGGGTCAAGAGGTGCGGTGCTGTGTAATGTAAAGGGTCTCCAAAGGTGCAGGGTGCTGTGTAATGTAAAAGGGGTCAAGAGGTGCTGTGTAATGTAAAAGGGGTCCAGAGGTGGGGTGCTGTGTAATGTAAAAGGGGTCAAGAGGTGCTGTGTAATGTAAAAGGGGTCCAGAGGTGGGGTGCTGTGTAATGTAAAAGGGGTCCTGAGGTGCGGTGCTGTGTAATGTAAAGGGTCTCCAAAGGTGCAGGGTGCTGTGTAATGTAAAAGGGGTCCAGAGGTGGGGTGCTGTGTAATGTAAAAGGGGTCCCGAGGTGGGGTGCTGTGTAATGTAAAGGGGTCAAGAGGTGCGGTGCTGTGTAATGTAAAGGGTCTCCAAAGGTGCAGGGTGCTGTGTAATGTAAAGGGGTCCAGAGATGCGGTGCTGTATAATGTAAAAGGGGTCCAGAGATGCGGTGCTGTATAATGTAAAAGGGGTCCAGAGATGCGGTGCTGTATAATGTAAAAGGGTCCAGAGGTGCAGGGTGCTGTGTAATGTAAAGGGGTCCTGAGGTGCAGTGCTGTGTAATGTAAAGGGGTCCAGAGGTGCAGTTGTGGAGAGGGGATACACCACAGTAGTGATAACAAGATATTGGGGTAAGCAGAGGTATGCAGGGGGCACAATTGGGTGTTTTTGCATTTTACCGGGGGGTGCCATATATAGGATCCGCCCCGGGTGTCAAATGCTTTAGGTACGCCCCTGTCCCAAAGAAGGGAGTTAAGCAGCCCACAAGTGACAAAAGGTTTTGGATACATATTGCGTAGTCCCACGTGTCCAAAAAAGTGGTTATCAGGGGTAAAGTGATTGTGGGGGAGGACTTTAGATCAAGTGAATCTATAGTTTAGTGTGCATCAGAAATCCATTCTGCTATGCAAATAGGTACAGCTGACATGTGGTAAGCTGGCGCCTCCATCCTGCTTTCATTTGACTAAGTTGTCCTTCCTTAGGCATACTGGAGACCGAGACCAAAGATAACAAAGTAAAGATGAACATAGAACCTGAAAGATCAAATGTAGTGTTTGGAAGAGATAGAGAAAGGGAGGCAGGATATCCATTTTATAAACTGACATGCTAACAAGCCAAGAATGTTTCTTGCCCAACCAAGGGCACACTATTTATCTAAAATGAAATATTTGTAATGTGAATAATCAGTTTGATACAGGATTTACCCATACCAAAGGATTCACAGAGCAACCCAAACTACGTTTCCTTTAAACAATGGGTCTTTCGGTTAAAATATCCCTTTTTATTTTCTTTATTTTCGTTTTCCGGTTTTGTTTGGATATTGACTTGTTCATCAAATTTATTTATAGATTTTGCACTTTAGTGCTAAGAAAAGGGTTTCTCAGCAGGCTTTTGCCTAGAGAGAAACATTATATTCGTTTAGTTGAGTTATTTGAAGTGTAATATATGTTTTATTTTGTAAACTTAGTGACAGAAGCAATTTAAAAGTTGAAAGAACCAACAATACTTCAAAGTCTGAAAGGCTACAGGGCTTTTTGTATAGTATAATGCAATGTGCACAAGGTTGCTATAAAACCTAGCAGGCTAGCATTTTTTTAGTGCAGGTCAGGAAATCAAGGTGATCATCTCGTTGGTTGCTATAGGTTACACAACAGAATAAAACACAGTTAAATTAAGTTGCTTGCCTATCTATTAGATGCAAGTTGATTTTCTTTCCTTTATCTTTTATTTTTCATAAATAAATGTTTATTAAAGATTCTGTGCTAGTTTATTTTCTAAATTCAAATATACAATAAACAACTAAAATGTGTTTATTCCTGTAATGTCATTAGATCTGAAATAACCAATTCACCTTCCACACCTGTGGGGAATGACCTATCCCTCCTTTGCAGCCAGTAGATCCACTCAGACTTTGAGGGAAGTGGCGACCTCTAGTGGCAAAGGATATGTGGAACTGGCAGCAAATTCAGCAGTCTTAATACTTATTGTAGGGACCCATATTTACTGTAGATATCATATAGGTTCCAGGGTGATTTGGTTACATAGAATTTCAATTGATGAGTGGAAATCAATTGCCATGTGAACCCTGGGTTCCATTTGACCAGTTGAACGTATGGCTTGAAGTCGCTGATGGAAGGGCAGATGCAGTTTGGTAATTTTATGTCCCCCGTAATCCCCCCCAAGTGGTCTGGGATACCTGCATAAAGTACCATACATGCACATTAGACAATTTGTATAGTCTGAGGAAATGCATAACCAAAACAAAGCAATTTGCAAGATATAACTTTGACTGAATGTTTTAAAGGGTAACTCCACTTTCGTGGGGAAAAACAATAGCAAATAAAGAAAAAATAATATAGCATATAACCTTCAGGGCCATGGTGCAAGAAACCATGAAAGGCCCCCCTAACCCCCAAGAGCGACCCAGCCCCATGCTTCAGGGGGCCCATGTGTCACCCCTCTACACCTGGATAGGAGGAGCGGCGGGGGTGGCATATAGAGGAACCAATCCCCTCCATTTTCTTCCTGCAGCCGCTGAATGCTGGCGGGAGGGAGAGGAGAAGTAGGCTTTCAGTGACTGCAGGAGAAAATGGAGGGTATTGGTTCCTCTATATGCTGCCCCGCCACCCCTCCTATCCAGGTGTACAGGGGTGAAGCATGGGCCCTCTGGAGCATGGGGCTGGGATGAGTGGCAGCGAGTGGTGGTGGCAGTGTTCGGGGAATGGGATGGAATGAGTGGCAGCGAACGGTGGTGGCAGTGATGGGGGAATGGGATGGGATGAGTGGCAGCGGTGGTGGTGGGGTAGATGGGATGGATGAGTGGCAGCAGTGGTAGAGGTATAGGCTCAGTGGTGGCAGCGAGGGGGTTAGATCAGTGGCAGTGGTGATGGTTAGGGGGGTGGGATCAGTGGCGGAAGTGGTGGTGAGGGGGTGGGATCAGTGGCAGTGGTGGGGGGTGGGATCAGTGGCGGCAGTGGTGGTGGTGGTGAGGGGGTAGGAATCAGTGGCGGTGACGGTGGTGAGGGGGGTGGGATCAGTGGCGGCCGTGGTGGTGGTGGTGAGGGGGGTGGGATCAGTGGCGGGGGTGGTGAGGGGGTGGGATCAGTGGTGGTGATATCAGTGGTGGCTGTGGTGGTGGTGGTGGTGGTGAGGGGGGGTGGGATCAGTGGTGGCAGGGATGGTGGTGAGGGGGGTGGGATCAGTGGTGGCGGCAGTGGTGAGAGGGGGTGGGCTCAGTGGCAGTTGAAGTGGTGGGGGTGGGATCAGTGGCAGTGGTAAGGGGGTGTGATCAGTGGCGGTTGTGGTAGTGGTGAGGGAGGGTGGGATCAGTGGCAGTGGTGGTGGTGAGGGGGGTGAGAGCAGTGGCAGTGGTGGTGCCATCCTCCCCCACCACCACCTCTGCCTCTTACTGATCTCATTCCCCCACCACCACAGATCTCATCCCTTTCCCATGGGGGGGATAGGGATGAGATCTGTGGTGGTGGTAGGGGGGGTCAGTAAGAGGCAGAGGTTGGAATCAGTTGCACTGACAATTTGTCACTTACTTTGTTAGTTAGTCAGTCGATCCCTTCATCATTACTCCCGTGCCTCCAGGGATGCTCCTGTGTCATGGGGTCTCTTGCAGAGGGGAGAGCTCCTCCCCCTTCACTCCACTGGTGTCAGCTGGTCAGCTGACTTTCTCTACCAGCGTCCGCCTCCCTACATAGCTTCCCTCCCCCGCGGCTGAATGGGACAGCCAGAATGGTGGAGAACGGGCAGGCGGGCTCCTGACAGCGAAGAACGGGTGGGCGGGCGGCCCCTGACAGCGGAGAACGGGCGGGCGGCCTCTAACAGCGGAGAACAGGCGGGCGAGTGGGCCCCCCCACAGCAGTGGAATTCAGGGCCCAGTCGCAAGTGCGACTGCTGCGACCCTGGTAGTTCCGCCACTACATATACAATTGCGACATTTGTGATCTTATACACTGCAGGCAGTGAAGATTCCTATTGGCACAGCATGCCTGATCGCTTTGCTTCTATTCCGCTCCCCCTTCCTCTTCTTTGCAGTCATTGATTTCTAGGCATCCTAGCACAGCACAGCACAGCTCCACCTCCCAACTTTGGCTCCTGATGGAGAGGGGGGGAGCAGTTGGGCAGGAGGGACACAAGTGTTTTTATTAAGAGAGGTGGGGGGGTCCCCGGTCCGCCTTGCTGATCACCACTGCCAGCACAGCACACCATGGGCTGATTTCATGTAGTAGACAACCAGAAGCTGAGCTCCTGCAGGCTGGACAGGATTGCACACAGCAGACCTGCCCCTGCTTCATACTGCACAGTACTGTGCTCTCCAAAACAGATACTGTACTTCTAGCCCAGGGGCATGACATGGGTGTCAGCAGTGTGAGAGGCATTGGTAGACAGTCTCCCTAGATACACATAACATTGTCTGCCCATCTGCATGTGTAGACAGTGGCGTCTGCCTCTGTGAACTGACCTCTGCTAATTTTTAAATTTTTAAATTTGAGAGGCGGCCTGTAGGGTAGGCTGTATGGGGCCCCCCCAAATGTAATTTCTCACAGCAGCCCTGGGCCCTGAATATAAGACATATGTAACCTGAAAGAACTGTACTGGAGCCCTAGGAAAATGGTAGATTGTTTAGGAACAGTCATTCTCTAAGTTGTGTCATGCTTTGGGCTAAACAGGCTCTGGAATGGAGTTAAACCAAGGCAGCCAATCAGCAATGATCTTTTATCTTCCTAATGCAGGTTTGACAATAAAACATGATCTGTGGTTGACTGCTGTGGTTAACCACAGATTTTCAGTTTGACGGAGGCTAGTATATAGCCATCAGTAATTGTATTCAATCGCCTAGTAATATGTATGTACGAAAAAGTGCAATTTTTATAGAGTTCTATCGTTTTGCTGTTTGTTATATCTATATTACAAAAGTAATGTTTGACCAGATTTTTCTGTTTTTTAAGACTGCATCTTTCTTAGGATATGGTTTAAAATAAACTGTGACATTTGAAAAACTCCCTATGCTGTTTTAAATTATTTTCTCCCTATATGAAATACACAAGGTTAATAGGCTTCAGAATTCCCTAGCTACTAAAATACATTTTAGCTGGTCTGTGGCAAAAAAACATACTTAGGCCATGCACTCTATTATAACCAAAGCCCACTCACTTTCTAATCATTTGCAGACAGCTAGTTCATTCCTAAGAGATGTACAATTTTCGTACAGTGTATGAATTTTTACAAGGTAAAATAGAATTCCAGCTTAAGTCTAACTAGTCTTAAAGCGGTGTTCCGCGGAAAAAACAAATATTAAAAGTCTGCAGCTACAAATACTGCAGCTTTTGACTTTTAATATTTGGACACTTACCTGTCCAGGGCACTCGCGATGTCGTGTCCCGAAGGCCGATTTGTCCCTCGGCTCTCGGGTGGAGGCGCCGCCATCTTCGGTAAGGCAATCAGGAAGTGAAGCCTTGCGGCTTCACTTCCTGGTTCCCTACTGTGCATGCTCGAGTCGCACTGCGCGTCCTCACTGGTCCCTGCTGTCTTCTCCCAGAAGACAGTGAGGGGGACAGAGTAGGCGCCGGACGTGGCGTAGGTCACAGCGATCACATCGTTGATCTATGCCAGGAAGTTGGAGAAAATATCTGTATTACACAGGTATCTGCTCTCTCCTCCCCCCTGAAAGGTGCCAAACGTGACACCGGAGGGGGGGAGGATTCCAAAAAGTGGAAGTTCCATTTTTGGGTGGAACTCCACTTTAAAAAAGCTTCTTTCCCTCTCCTAACACCTATGCTACCTAACCTGCATAAACAAGGTGGGTATTCTTACGTATTTCCAGCCCACTCCGGGTCAGCCATGTAATCTCCTGTGTCAGCCAGCGGCAGCTGCAGGGGGATGGAGAGAGCGCCTGACAATGGCTGTGAAAGTCAGGAGCGATGATGTCACCCATAGGCTCCCATGGTGCAGCCGTTATCAACAGTCCCTCCTCTCCCCTACTGCCACTGCTGGATTATGCAGGGGAACCGAATCACGTGACTGTGTAAGCATGGGGGTAGGTGGAGGCGGTTGATGGAAGACCTTCCTTCGTGTTAGCCATTAACTCATTTGATGCCAAGTCTGGGTCACGTAAGAGGACTACCCCTGGGGTGGGATCTTCGGGGCTACCCTAGGCACCTGTAACAGGGTCACTCTCCTCACAAGCGCTGTCGCACTTTGAATGACAATTGCGCGGTCATGAAACACTGTACCCAAACTAAATTCTTATAATTTTTTTTACACAAATAGAGATTTCTTTGGTGGTATTTAATCACCACTTGGGTTTTTATTTTTTCCTAAATAAACAAATAAAGATTGAAATTTTGAGGGGCGTGATATGCTATCTCGATTAAGGAGATTGCTGCAGCAATTTTTGCAAATGCCTGCACATAAGACCCCTGGCCTGGACGGTTCCCCGACTGAATGGTATAGGCAATTTAAAGATCTTTTATGCCGCTATCTTCTGCGGACCTATAACAAAGCCCTAGATGTTGGGGTCCTCCCCCCAATGATGCGAGAGGCCCTGATGGTACTTTTATTAAAACCCCGTAAGGACCCACTTAAATGCGAATCTTACCACCCAATTTCTCTCATTAATGTGGACGTTAAGATTCTGGCCAAAATATTAGCAAACCGTTTGAACACTGTAGTCGCGTCCCTGGTCAACAGTGACCAAGGGGGCTTTATTCCCGGAAGGTCCAGCAGAATGAATATTCGCAGGCTGTTTCACAACCTGCAGTATCCACATGACTGTCCACCCACTCGTGCCGTTGTGTCTCTGGACACTTGCAAGGCATTCGACAGTGTGGAATGGCCATACCTCTTTCGGGTGTTACAGATGTATGGTTTTGGTTAACTCCTCTATCACTGACTCATTTCCAATTACTAGGGGCACGTGACAGGGGTGCCCGTTGTCAACCCTCTTGTTCGTCCTGGCCATGGAACTGCTTGCTGTTCGCATTCGCTCCTCCCCCTTCATTAAGACGGAGTTCCACCCAAAAATGGAACTTCCACTTTTCGGAACCCTCCCCCCCCTCCGGTGTCACATTTGGCACCTTTCAGGGGGGAGGGGGGTGCAGATATCTGTATAATACAGGTATTTGCACCCACTTCCGGGGAGCGACTCCGCGGGGACCACTGGGAAGGCGCCGCGCTACTTGCACATGCGCAGTAGGGAACCGGGTAGTGAAGCCGCAATGTTTTACTTCCTGATTCCCTCACCGAGGATGGCGGCAGGGGGAGCCGAGAGACGAGCGATTGCTCGTCTTCGGCTGTCGATATCGCTGAACTCCAGGACAGGTAAGTGTCCATTTATTAAAAGTCAGCAGCTGCAGTATTTGTAGCTGCTGGCTTTTAATATTTTTTTTTTCACGGGACCTCCGCTTTAAAGGACTCCCAATCACTAATATAGAGGAACGCATTTCACTTTACGCAGATGACCCATTGATGTATCTGGCTGACACTAATGAGTCACTTCAGGCCCTGTTGGTGGAGATTACTAACTTTGGAGACTATTCTGGCTTCTGAGTGAATTGGGAGAAGTCCAGCCTCTTCCCATTAGACGTGTCTGCACCTCCCCAGATCCACCCAGGCTCCAAGCTTCAGGTGGTGGCCTCCTTTCGATACCTTGGGGTCCTGGTACAGACCCCTTTATCTTCCTATGTTGCCAACAACTTAGACCCTCTATTGGTCCGCCTTCAAGAGAAGACCAAACTGTGAATGGATTTACCTCATGGGGAGGGCCAATGTTCTCAAAATGATTTACCTACCGAGATTACTCTATATCCTTGCTAACTCCCCTTGCAAAATACCTAATTCTATTTTTAAACGCATAGACACGATATGTACTACTTTCCTGTGGAAGGGTGGTTCCCCCAAGGTGGCCATTGAAATGCTACGGTTGCCAGCGCACTTGGTGGGCTTGGCGTTTCCCAACTTTTACTTATATTATTTGGCATCCCAGCTGGTGCACATCCACGATTGGTTGTGCCTGGTCCCGGCTAATGCCTGTACCTCCATGGAGGGGGCCCATCGCATCTTCCCTGGAAACCCTACATAATATCATCTACAGGGGCCGGGTCCCTGACCGCCCGGAACCTCTATACTTGCCACTTCCCTTTCATCATTTCGCTATATTGTCAAGAAGATTTCCACACACACCTGGCTGAAGTCCCCCAACAACCCCCTGTGGTTTAACCCTAATCTGCAAAAATTGTACTAGCTTCCGGACCCCAACCGCTGGTACTCTAAGGGGGTTAAATATTTATGTCACCTGTACAATGCCCAGGGCTTTAAAACTTTCTCTCAGCTACATTTAGACTTTGACCTACCGAGATCGTACCTATTTTATTACTACCAGCTTAGGCATGCTATCCACGCCCAGTTTGGCTCCCTGGACGATCCCACTGACCTGACCCCATTGGAAAAACTGCTCAGACTGCCAGATCCCACTAAACTAGTCTCCACCTACTACGCAGCCCTAATGACTGACTTTAACCCCAGGTTTCACAAAGCTCAGGTAAAATGGACCTCTCTGGACATTTCCCGTGAAGATAAGGACTGGACAGAATTTAGCAATACGCATAAAACCTCTGTTATTGCCTCCCGGGACCGAATCATACAGGTTAAAAATTTTCATCAGACTCACCTTACTCCAGCTAGGTTGCAAAACATGGGTCTCCTGCCCGGCTGGCTGTTTTCGCAGCTGTGGCCAGGAGGCCGACTTCCTACACTGCTTCTGGTCATGGCTGATAGTTCAGGACTTCTGGGAGGAAGTTGGTGCTTTCATCTCATCAGCGTTAGGCCTCTCAAACATTACCCACCCCAAGAACTGCCTCCTAGGCATTTTTGGGGACGTACACATATCGTCCCATGCCAAGAGACTGCTCCGCCTCTGCATACTCTATTTTTATGTTAAAAAAGCTATTTTACTGTGCTGGAAGGGTGCACAGACCTCTCTGAAGTCCCTCTGGTTGAAACTTATTAATGATGCTATCCCACTGTATAAACTTACTTTTGAAATCCGGAAACGGAACAAAACCTTTCACAAAATTTGGGGTAGATGGCTGGCTAGCCCGTTAACCCTCTCCCAGCATTGACTGACCTACCCTTGATTGACCACTGATGGGCCATGCCCCAGGGGTCTCTAATGTCTGGTCTTCCACTCTTACTATGCCCCGGTAGTATACCTGCACCTTTTACCATTGTGCCTATTTTACGCCTTTTGCACTGATATCTTTTTATTTTTTCTGTACTTTGCCAAATGTTTTATACCTATGTATGACCAGAGTGTCTGGTGTTATTGTGTTGTTTTTTGTGTGTTTCTTTCTTTATGTTTGTTGTTGGTTTGTCTTAAAACGTAATAAAAATATCTTTCAAAAAAAAAAAAGATTGAAATTAAAAATAAATATTATTATTTTCAGAGTTTGTTATAAAATTTTGGAAACAGGTAATTTTACTCCTTCACTGATGTGCGCTGACGAGGCTGCATTGATGGGCACTGATGGGCTGCACTGATAAGGCAGCACTAATGAGGCGGTGCTGATAAGCATTGATGGCATTGATGGCACTGATGAGGCGGCACTGGTGGGCCCTGATGAGGAGGCACTGGTGGGCAGTGATGAAACTGAACTGATAGGCGGCACTGATGGGCACTGAAAGGTGCCACTAATGGGCACCGATTAGGTGGTACTGATAGCCAGCACTGATGGGCACTGATGGGCAGCACTGAAGGGAACTGATAGGTGGCACTGATGGGCACTGGTAGGTGGCACTGATAGGTGACACTGATAAGCACTGATGGGCACCTATTGGCAGAACTGGTGGGAACTGTTTGGACTGCACTGATAATCAGGACACTGTGTAGATGTCCCTTTTAGAGAAGCTGGTTATCTGCGCTCTTCTCCTCTACTCATGCTCTCAACATGAGGAAAGGAGTGCCGATAACCAGCTTCTATTTACATCCATGATCAGCTGTGATTTGACACAGCTGATCACATGGTAAAAAGCTGCTGACTGGCTCTTCACCTCAATCTGTGATCAGCAGTGGGTGCGATTATGGGGAGTCCGTCATATGACGGCCTCCCAGAACTAGCTGTCCACGCTGTAGCCGTCACTTATGAACATTAACTAACTCTAGAAAGCTCTCTTGATGTATTAAGTATCACCACGATCACTTGTACCTTTACTTCATTCCTCCACCTCCACTCTCAGAGATGAACATACACTGTGTACACTTGCACTGTAACTGTTCTCCAGTTAACTCTCGGGTCCCTGTATAAATGTAAAACCTCTCACTGTAGCTTGCATTTAGGATTGACTCTGAGCTGATGTAATCTCTGTACCGGGCAGTGCTGATATGCTCCCCTGGTAGACAGACCACTACAGAAGAAGTACCGTCAACATCTCCCTCTCTACAACAGGCCATCCCACCTGTAACAGATACACCCTAATTACAGGCTGTTTTAACCGACTGCAAGTTTCTATTGCCGATGGCAACCACATGTAGTACTGCAATAGGATGCCTCTTTAACCACTTCAGCCCCGGAAGATTTGGCTCCTCAACGACCAGGCCATTTTTTGCGATTCGCTTTAACTAACAATTGCGCGGTAGTGCGACGCTGTACCCAAACAAAATTTACGTCCTTTTTTTCCCACAAGTAGACCTTTCATTTGGTGGTATTTGATCACCTCTTTTTATTTTTTGCGCTATGAAAAGAAGAGCGACAATTTTGAAAAAAAACACAATATCTTACTTTTTGCTATAATAAATATCCCAATTTTTTATATTTTTTAAAACAATTTTTTTCCACAGTTTAAGCCGATATGTATTCTCCTACATATTTTTGGTAAAAATTCTCAATAACCGTATATTGATTGGTTTGTGCAAAGTTATAGCGTCTACAAAATAGGGGATAGATTTATGGCATTTTTATTATTTTTTTTTTTTACTAGTAATGGTGTTGGTGTGCGATTTTTATCGGGACTGCGATATTGCGGTGGACAAATTACACACTTTTGACACTTTTTTGGGACCATTGACAATTATACAGCGACCAATGCTATAAAAATGCACTGATTGCTGTATAAATGTCACTGGCAGGGAAGAGGTTAACACTAGGGGGCAATCAAGGGGTTAACTGTGTTCCATAGGTGTGTTCTAACTGTGGGGGGGATGGGACTGACTAGGGGAGGAGAGAGATCGGTGTTCATACTTAGTATGAACACACGATCTCTCTCCTTTCCCCTGAGAGAACTGAGATCTGTGTGTTTACACACACAGATCACGGTTCTTGCTCTGTCACAAGTGGTCATGGGTGCCCGGCGGTCATTGCGCCCGCCAGGCACTTGCATCGGCTCTGGCGTTGCGCCGTGGGAGAGCACCCCCTAGTGGTCAAAGGCGAACCGAAGTACAGCTACGTCGGTTCACCCAGGGGAGCCAACCTGCCGCAGTATAACTGCGGCGTCTGTTCAGGAAGGGGTTAAGTGCTGTCTTCATACCCCAAGGTGTGTAGTGACCCACAAGCTGGAGACTATGTGCACTGATTACTTGCATTACACTCCTTGCAATAACTTCAGACCAGACAGTAGGCAAAGTTAAAATCTTTATTTATAAAGGTGCAAAACATGACAGAATCCACATGAACATTAAATAGACATGCCTAATCCCTGATTTAGGCTTGTGGTCTGCCCGGCATACCTGCAAAGGTAGAGTCCATGCTGGTGTCTTCAGGAGGACTGTAAGTCTCAGCAGCTTCATAGATGTTGGCAGGCTCTTCTCTCTCTGGTGGCTGCAGATGACATGCTGTGTGCGGTGGGACTAGGGGGCTCAGCAACTCCAGGCATGTTGGCAGGCTCCTCTTTGCAGGCAATTCCCAGTGATGACAGCTGGACAAGAAAATAGCTTGAAGGAGAGCAGAGCAGGGACTCCCTCAGACGAGTGGTTGCTGGATGATCGGATTACATTGCAGCAGTCAGCCTGTCTTCTCCCACATGGCTGGGCTCCCTCTGGGCAAAGCTCCCTCCTGGTTTTATATAAACAGGAAAAGGGGCAAAGCCCAGCCAAAGCCCAGCCAAAGCCCATTAAGTGAAAAGACTGGGAAATAAGTTAAATCTTTCCCTCCCTGTTAGGCAGCAGCTAACTAGCAGTTTCTAGAAATAACAATGCAGTGCACACAGGGCTAAAATACTCACAGGCAGGGATGAGTTGAACACCCCCCTGTTCGGTTCGCACCAGAACCTGCGAACAGACAGAATGTTCGCGTGAACTTTAGAACCCTATTAAATACAATGGACTCGAACGTTCGCAATCTAAAGTGCTAATTATAAAGGCTTATATGCAAGTTATTGTCCTAAAAAGTGTTCGGGGACCCGGGTCCTGCCCCAGGGGACATGTATCAATGCAAAAATACGTTTTAAAAACGGATGTTTTTTCGGGAGCAGTGATTTTAATAATGCTTAAAATGAAAAAAATAAAAGTGAAATATTCCTTTAAATTTCGTACCTTGGGGGTGTGTATGATATGCATGTAAAGTGGCGCATGTTTCCCGTGCTTAGAACTGTCCCTGCATAAAATGTCATTTTTGAAGGAAAAAAAGTCATTTAAAACTCACTCGCGGCTATTAACCTCCCTGGCGGTATGATTCTTTCTGGAATTATGTACCAAAAGCGGTACAATTATTTTGCATGAAAATTTGGTGTTATGTATTATAGGCCTGCGATTCTTAGTAATTACTTACTTAAACCTAAGCAAACCAGAGTCTAGTAAACATCCCGGGTATGATAAATATGAAACACAAAATTATAAATTATAATATAATAAATAACTATAAATAATTATAAAAAATAGTAATCTAATTATAATAAAAATTATTCAATAATGTAATCAAATCAAAAACACTGAAATTTGCTCAGTTGCAGAATTGTCGCTGTCATTGGATTTAGTGTTTGATGACGAATTTCCCCACAAATCGCTATCGCTCAATTCTGCGAGTGATTCTAATTTATTATCGCTGCTTTCTAGTTGGTCTAAAACCACTTTTGACATAAAGGGACACTTTTTAGTTGCTATGGACAATCCCCAGTTTACAGGCAGAAAGAACGATTTTTATTATATAAAAGTGCATGCAGGACACTGGGCAGACCACTAGGGACCAAGGGGGTGTGTAATTATTACATACAGTACTGTAATCTGTAAGATTACAGTATACTGTATGTATACTATGTGTTTACCTTTTTGAATTTGCCGCCCAGTTCCGCTCCCATGCGCCGCTGCGGCTCGCAGGGAACGGAACTAGGAAGTCAGATGGGGTCGAAAGTGCCGACACTCGCCGGAGATCTCGCTGGCGATCACAGCAGAGGACATCATCGCTGGATCGCCAGGAGAAGGTAAGGAAACTCCGCTGCGAGCTCTGCAATGTCTACCCCGAGCGTGACTCGGGGTTACCGATCCTAGCATAAAAAAACAACCCCGAGTCACGCTCGGGATTACCGCTAGGGAGGTTAATGAATTGTCGGCTCCCGGCAATACATAGAAAAGTCATTGATAAAAAAAAAAAAAAAAGCGTGGGGGTCCCCCAGAATTCAATTACCAGGCCCTTCAGGTCTGGTATAGATATTAAGGGGAACCCCGCCACAAATTAAAAAAAAATGCGTGCGGCTCCCCCAAATATCCATACCAGGCCCTTCAGATCTGGCATGGATTTTAAGGGGAACTCCACCCCAAATTTAAAAAAAAATGGCGTGGAGTCCCCCCAAAAATCCATACCAGACCCTTATCCGAGCACGCAACCTGACAGGGCGCAGGAAAAGAGGGGAGGACGAGAGAGCGCCCCCCCTCCTGAACCGTACCAGGCCACATGCCCTCAACATGGGGAGGATGTCCCCATGTTGATGGGGACAAGGGCCTCATCCCCACAACCCTTGCCCAGTGGTTGTGGGGGTCTGCGGGCGGGGGGCTTATCGGAATCTGGAAGACCCCTTTAACAAAGGGGACCCCCAGATCCCGGCCCCCCCTATGTGAATTGGTAAGGGGTACATTGTACCCCTACCATTTCACGGAGAAAGTGCCTGGTATGGATATTTGGGGGAACCGCACGCATTTTTTTTTTTTAATTTGCGGCGGGGTTCCCCTTAATATCTATACCAGACCTGAAGGGCCTGGTAATTGAATTCTGGGGGACCTCCACGCTTTTTTTTTTTTTTTTATCAATGACTTTTCTATGTATTGCCGGGAGCCGACAATTCATTAATAGCCGCGAGTGAGTTTTAACCACTTCAATACAGGGCTTTTTGTACCACTTCAATACCGGGCCTATTCTAGCACTTCTCTCCTACATGTACAAATCATCATTCTTTTGCTAGAAAATTACTCAGAACCCCTAAACATTATATATGTTTTTTTAGCAGACACCCTAGGGAATAAAATGACGGTCATTGCAACTTTTTTTCTTGCACGATATTTGCGCAATAATTTTTCAGACGCCTTTTTAAAAAAAAAAAAATGGTTTCATGAATTAAAAACTAACAAAACAGTAAAGTTAGCCCAATTTTTGGGGAAAATATGAAAGATGATGTTACGCCGAGTAAATAGATACCTAACATGTCACGCTTTAAAATTGCGCACACTCATGGAATGGCGCCAAACTTTGGTACTTAAAAATCTCCATAGGCGACGCTTTAATTTTTTTTACAGGTTACCAGGTTAGAATTACAGAGGAGGTCTAGTGCTAGAATTGTTGCACGCGCTCTAACGCACGCGGCGATACCTCACATATGTGGTTTGAGCGGCGTTTACATATGTGGGCGACTTACGTGTGCATTCGCTTCTGATCGCGAGCTACCGGGGACAGGGGCGTTTTAATTTTTTTATTATTATTATTTATTTATTTATTTTACTTTTTTTTTTTTTTACAATTATTTTACTTTTTTTTTTTCTTATCACTTTTATTCCTATTACAAGGAATGTAAACATCCCTTGTAATAGGAATGTGTGTGACAGGTTCTCTTTATTGAGAGATGCGGGGTCAATAAGACCCCTAATCTCTCCTCCAGGCTGGAAAGCATGAGATCAGTGAAAATTTTTTCACTGATCTCATACTTACAGCCGCAATGGCGGCTTTGTTTACATTTGAGGACCCAGGCGTGACGTCATCACATCGCGCCCGGGCCTCCGACGATCATAGAGATGACTGGTGACCATCTGGTCACCAGTCATCTCTATCCTCATCACGTGACCCACCAACGCCGGAAGATTCGCTCCGGGTCCCCGATCGCACGGGAGAGCCCGGAGAAGCACCGGATGGCGGCGGGAGGGGGGGATATCCCCTCCCACCGCCTATAAGAACGATCAAGCTGTGGAACCGCCACTATGATCATTCTTATGGTGCACAGAATCGCTGGCACTTCAAAAGGATATCTGAATGATGCCTCTAGCTGCAGGCATCATTCAGATATCCCCCTACAAAGCCGATGACGTCATATGACGTCCACCCAGGATGGGAGATCCCATCTGTGGACGTCATTTGACTATGGCTGGGTAGGGAAGTGGTTAAATGACTTTTTTTCCTTCAAAAATTACATTTCTTGTTCATACATCACGGGACACAGAGCAGCATAGTCATTACTATGTGGGTTATATAGATTACCTTCAGGTGCTGGCACTGGCAACTTCCAAAACAGGAAGTACCCTCCCCTATATAAGCCCCTCCCATCCGGGAGTACCTCAGTTTTTTGCCAGTGTCTAAGGTGTTGGCCAAGGTTAACATGTATTCATCTGGGCTTGTGTACAGGTTCTCTGGGCCTTAGCAAGCTATTCCGGATCCGACCAAAAAAGCTTCATAGCTAAACGGTCGGTACCCGGGCCTTGCAGAGAAGAGCAGCGTTTTGCCTGTAATGCCTCTCTTAGGAGGGCTGGACCCTGGGATCCAGAGCTCTGGTCATACCCAAAACCAAGAGGCTATCTGTGCAGGGTGCTATACAGGTCCAGGGGAGTGGAATCCTTGGGAACCCGGTCCCTGAAGGTCTAGTACAATGCCTGCCGTGAGAGGTGAAGTTTGGGCTTCTGTGGACCAAACAAAGTCCTGCGGCGGGGAAAAGGTAAGTGGGGGCCCCTCAGGAACTTGGTTCTATTGAGGGGACCCCCAAGCCTAATATGTCTTTCTGCCTGTTACCTAAAGGGTATTCCCGCTAATAGCTGTATATGCCTAAGAAATCCTAGAAATGTTTTTTCATAAGGGAAGTTTTAAAAAAAAAAAAACTGTAAACCTGGAAATGTTTTTTCATAAAGGAGGTTTTAAAAAAAAAAAAAAGACAAAGGTGCGGTACCTGTGTTTGTCCACTAGAGGCCGCTGTGGAACGTCTTTTTTCTTGGGACTATTCCTTCCATGGTGAAAGTCCAGGCAGATGAGTGAGCTCTCTATCAGGGAAGCTGCATTCCTCTGTCATGCTGCCAAGTAGTTTCCTTCCATCCCCGAGTCCTGGTGAAACAGGGACCCTGGCTCCTCTCCCTACATGGCGCCAAGAGCGCACACGTGCACGCGCGCGCGCGCACACATGCTTTCCTTTTATAAGGTTTAGCTTAAAAAAAGGGGGCGGAGCCTGGCGGATGACGCGCTCTGTGCGCCCAGCGCTTCTGCGCATGTGCGGGCGTCCCAGCAAGATAAAAGGACTCAGTCCACGCTGCTTGCTATGGACACAGAGCATGAAAAGGAGCTGGTAGCATGGTATAGGGGCTTACAGCGGGCGGTTGATACAGGCATCCCCAGAAAGACGCATTAGTAGACACCCACTGATGTACATAGCAGCAAATTGCATTAGACTATTTCAGTAAGGGGTGTATTGCGGCTGGAATACCTCAGCTTTGAACTAAGGAATATGCCGCCTAAAAAACTCCGAGATATACCTCTCAGGAAGTGTAGGGGGTCTCCATCGGGCTCTGAGGATCTGGAGCAGTCATCTGCACCCTCCTCCCCTGAGAAATCAGAGGTTAATACCCATAAGGAACCCCCGGGAGTGCCAGGTACTGCGGCTGTCCTCAGTCCACCTGCTCCTGCATATATAACAGAGGAGGTTTTTTCCTCAACTCTGGAGGGATTGGAGCAGAGATTGGCAGCATTGATCGCTTCTTCTCTACAGGAAAGAAAGCGCGCCAGATCTCCATCACCTCCATTAGAGTGCCTGTTGGCAGAGCAACAGTCCCAGGAAGGGACCGACCTACCTGAAGGGGATCAGGAGGAGGTTAGCTCTGTTTTTGAGGAATCGACAGTAGATGAACCATTTTCAGCATCGCAGACTGAAAGATTGTGGGTCCAGACCCTAACTGACATGGTTCGATCTGCATTTAAAATGCCTCTTGTTGAACCATCAACTACTGCTGTCTCCTCATTGGGGTCGCTAAAAGCTCCCCAGGTTAATTGCTCCTTTCCAATACATCCATTATTGGAAGGACTTATATACCAGGACTGGGAACATCCTGATAAACTATTTGTTCCGCCTAAAAGGTTTCCGGTGATCTATCCCATGGAGGAAAAGTTCACCCAGAGATGGAATGTTCCTACGGTGGATGCAGCCATCTCTTCTGTGAACAAATCACTGACATGTCCAGTAGATAATGTTCAAATGTTCAAAGATCCAGTGGATAAAAAATTGGAATCTTTATTAAAATCTGCTTTTTCCACAGCAGGGGCTGTTACACAGCCAGCAGTGGCAGCTATTGGGGTCTGCCAAGCTTTAAAGGATCAAATGAAAATGGTCCTGAGGGATTTGCCAGACCAGCAGGCCCAGGCTCTGGCTGATCTGCCTAGAGCATTATGCTTTGCGGTTGACGCCATCAAGGATTCTATCCATCAGGCCTCCCGCCTCACGCTGTCTTTGGTACATATGCGTAGGCTTCTGTGGCTTAAAAACTGGTCTGCTGAAGCTCCCTGTAAGAAGCTCTTAGTTAGCTTCCCATTTCATGGGGAACGCCTTTTTGGCGAAGACCTGGATAAGTATATCCAGAAGATTTCCAGTGGTAAAAGTACTCTCTTACCGAGTAAAAAGAGGTCTAGGGGTCCATCTTTTAAGAGGACTACCTCTCCTATCCCTGCGACGTCTGCTACTAAGCAGTTCCGACGGCCTCCTCGGTCAAACTCAGGAGGTAAAAATCAGGGACAGCCACAGGGTAATAAAAAGCCCTGGATCCGAAGAGGTACTAAACCAGCCTCCAAGTCAAGCCTATGAAGGGCTGCCCCCACTCAAACGGGTGGGGGGAAGACTTCAGTTGTTCGCAGAGACCTGGCGGGAGACGATCAAAGACAGATGGGTGCTCTCCGCAGTAACTCTGGGATACAAGTTGGAGTTAAAAGAGTCTCCTCCGTCCCATTTTATGTGGTCAGGCATGCCAAGAGACCCTCTAAAAAGAGGGTCTCTCCTATTGGCGTTAGAACAACTATTGCTCCAAGGAGTAATTATGGAGGTTCCTATGGAAGAGTGGGGGTTGGGTTTCTACTCAAACCTTTTCACAGTCCCGAAGCCAAACGGGGACATAAGACCCATATTGGACCTAAAGAGTCTAAACAAATTTCTAAACGTCCGGTCTTTCCGGATGGAGTCGATCCGATCGGTCACCGCTGCCCTACAAGGGGAGGAATGGTTAGCCTCGATCGACATCAAAGATGCTTACTTGCATGTTCCCATCTTTCCAGGTCATCAAAAATTCCTACGCTTTGCAGTAGAAGGGCGCCATTTTCAGTTCAGAGCCTTACCATTTGGTCTGGCCACAGCACCACGAGTGTTCACAAAAATTCTGGCCCCACTGTTGGCCGATCTAAGAACACGGGGTGTAACGATAATGGCATACCTAGACGACCTGTTGTTGATGGACCACTCAGTTGCCAAGCTAGAAGTGGTAATTGTCGATACAATCAAGTATCTAGAGTCTCACGGTTGGGTCATCAACCTGGACAAGTCAGCCCTACAGCCAGTGAAAAACCTGGTATATCTAGGGCTACGGCTGGATTCAGACCAGAGGAAGATTTTCTTACCTCTAGACAAGGTATCCTCTTTGAGGGCCTTGGTCCGTCTGCTTTGTGCAAAAAGACAGCCGTCCATACGCCTGTGCATGAGGCTGCTAGGAAAGATGGTAGCATCATTCGAAGCTGTACCATACGCCCAATTCCACTCAAGGAATTTACAAAGGGCCATATTGTCAGCCTGGAACGGAAAAGTTCAGGCTCTAGACTTCCCGATGGCTTTGTCCCCTTCCGTTCGGAAGAGTCTCTGCTGGTGGTTGATCCCCCAGAATCTCCAGAAGGGAAAACCCTTCAGCCCGATATCTTGGAAGGTGGTCACTACAGATGCCAGCCTTATAGGCTGGGGGGCAGTACTGGAGCAATGGTCTCTCCAGGGCAGATGGTCAAATGTAGTAAAAACCCTGCCCATCAATCTATTAGAGATACGAGCAGCCCGGTACGCCCTAGTAGCCTGGACATCCAGACTCCAAGGGTCCCCTGTCAGAATTCAATCAGACAATGCCACAGCAGTGGCATATATCAATCATCAGGGAGGCACCAGGAGTCGTGCAGCCCAGAGGGAAGTAAGTCACATCCTGGAATGGGCAGAAAAGCATGTCCCATGTATATCAGCTGTCTTCATTCCAGGGGTGGAGAATTGGAAGGCGGACTTTCTGAGTCGCCAACAGTTATGCCCAGGGGAATGGTCCCTTCATCCCGAGGTCTTCCGAGCAATATGTCAGCGGTGGGGAACACCGGATGTAGATCTGCTAGCATCCAGATTCAACGCAAAGGTGGACAGATTTGTCTCCCGGACAAGGGATCCCCTCGCTTGCGGCTCGGATGCTCTGGTGTTCCCTTGGGATCAGTTCAGACTAATATATGCATTCCCTCCGCTACAATTGTTGCCTCGACTCCTTCGCAGAGTCAGGTTGGAGAAGAAGCCGGTGATCCTGGTGGCTCCAGCGTGGCCCCGAAGGGCCTGGTACACGGAGATCATCAAAATGTCTGTGGGGAGTCCTTGGACCCTTCCACGTCGTCCGGACCTGCTTTCGCAAGGACCGATATACCACCCTTCCTTACTAACTCTAAGTTTAACGGCCTGGCTATTGAATCCCACATCCTAAAGAAGAGAGGTCTCTCTAACTCTGTGGTATCAACTATAATCAATGCCAGGAAGCCTGTATCCAGGCAGATCTACTATAGAGTTTGGAAGGCGTACATCACTTGGTGCGAGGCCAGAAAATGGCATCCACGTAAGTATGTTATAGGCAGAATTCTGGACTTCCTGCAGTGGGCTGTAGACAGGAAGTTTGCCTTAAGTACTATCAAGGGCCAGGTTTCGGCCTTGTCAATACTATTTCAAAGGCCCCTGGCTATGCATTCACTTGTCAAATCCTTTATGCAAGGTGTGACTCGTATTATTCCACCAATTAAAGCTCCCATATGCCCATGGGATCTAAATTTGGTTCTGTCGGTTCTGCAGAAGCAGCCATTTGAACCTTTGCGGCACATTTCCTTGGTTCTACTCACCAGGAAATTGATATTTTTAGTAGCCATATGCTCGGCTAGAAGAGTGTCGGAATTAGCCGCCATGTCCTGTAAAGAGCCATATCTGGTTATCCATAAGGACAGAGTAGTATTACGTCCTCACCCAGCCTTTCTTCCTAAGGTGGTATCGAGGTTTCACTTGAACCAGGATGTGGTTCTTCCTTCTTTTTTCCCCAAACCAAGCTCGGTAGAGGAAAAGTTATTGCATTCTTTGGATGTAGTAAGAGCAGTTAAAGCTTATCTAGAAGCCACTGCTCAGATTCGTAGAACGGATTCTTTGTTTGTTCTGCCGGAAGGCCCCAGAAAGGGTCAGGCAGCATCAAAATCTACTTTAGCCAAGTGGATTCGACAGGTCATAATACAAGCCTATGGCTTGAGAAGTAGACCGCCTCCGTTCAAAGTTAGGGCGCACTCCACGAGAGCAGTTGGAACTTCATGGGCAGTGCATCACCAGGCCTCCCTGGCGCAAATTTGTAAGGCCGCAACATGGTCTTCAGTACACACGTTTACTAGGTTCTACCAGGTGGACGTTAGAAGTCAGGAGGATGTCGCCTTTGGGCGCAGTGTGTTGCAGGCCGCAAAAGATCCTCATGCCTGATGGCGCCCAGCTTATGTATGGTGTATCCCCCCCCTCATGTGGCATTGCTTTGGGACGTCCCACATAGTAATGACTATGCTGCTCTGTGTCCCGTGATGTATGAACAAGAAAGTAGGATTTTTAAAACAGCTTACCTGTAAAATCCTTTTCTTGGAGTACATCACGGGACACAGAGCTCCCACCCCTCTTTTGGGGACACGTATTGCTTTGCTACAAAACTGAGGTACTCCCGGATGGGAGGGGCTTATATAGGGGAGGGTACTTCCTGTTTTGGAAGTTGCCAGTGCCAGCACCTGAAGGTAATCTATATAACCCACATAGTAATGACTATGCTGCTCTGTGTCCCGTGATGTACTCCAAGAAAAGGATTTTACAGGTAAGCTGTTTTAAAAATCCTACTTTTATGCAGGGACAGTTCTAAGCACGGGAAACATGCGCCACTTTACATGCATATCATACACACCCCCAAGGTACGAAATTTAAAGGAATATTTCACTTTTATCGTTTCACTTTAAGCATTATTAAAATCACTGCTCCCCAAAAAAACGGCCGTTTTTAAAACTTTTTTTTGCATTGATACATGTCCCCTGGGGCAGGACCCGGGTCCCCAAACACTTTTTATGACAATAACTTGCATATAAGCCTTTATAATTAGCACTTTAGATTTCTCCCATAGACTTTTCGAATTTGCCGCGAACACCCCAATTTGTTCGCTGTTCGGCGAACGGGCGAACAGGCAATGTTCGAGTCGAACATGAGTTCGACTCGAACTCGAAGCTCATCCCTACTCACAGGCAACCTGTTAGCACCTAATCGGACCGGAGCAGGATGAAAATAGGAAAGTATACCGTATTTATCGGCGTATAACACGCACCGGCGTATAACACGCACCCCAAGTTTAGGAGAGAATTTTAAGGAAAAAAACTTTTAGGAGGGAAATTCAAGGAAAAAAAACTTACATTTAAATGCAGCATGCAGCCTTGCCCAGTGTCCATCTGCAGCCTTGCCCAGTGTCCATCTGTCCATCTGCAGCCTTGCCCAGTGTCCATCTGTCCATCTGCAGCCTTGCCCAGTGTCCATCTGTCCATCTGCAGCCTTGCCCAGTGTCCATCTGTCCATCTGCAGCCTTGCCCAGTGTCCATCTGCAGCCTTGCCCAGTGTCCATCTGTCCATCTGCAGCCTTGCCCAGTGTCCATCTGTCCATCTGCAGCCTTGCCCAGTGTCCATCTGTCCATCTGCAGCCTTGCCCAGTGTCCATCTGTCCATCTGCAGCCGTGCCCAGTGTCCATCTGTCCATCTGCAGCCTTGCCCAGTGCCTTTGCGATCGTGTCAGTCTCTGCGTTTTTTTAAATTTGGCGCCGATTTCTGTGGAGAGGAGCGAGCGGGGCCGAGTGTACTTCGGCTAGACTCGGCTCCTCTCGCAGTCCCGCCCATCTCCACTGACTGCGCCGCTGACGGAGAAAGCCGAGTGTACTTCGGCTAGACTCGGCTCTTCTCACAGTCAGGGGCAGGACTGCGAGAGGAGCCGAGACTAGCCGAAGTACACTCGGCTTTCTCTATGTCAGCGGCGCAGTCAGAGATGGGCGGGACTGCGAGAGGAGCCGAGTAAAGCCGAGTGTACTTCGGCTTCGGCTCCGCTCGCTCCTCTCGCTCGTTTTCAGCAGGGGAATTCAACGGAGTATCGGCGTATAACACGCACCCACAATTTTCCCCTGATTTTAAGGGGAAAAAAGTGCGTGTTATACGCCGATAAATACGGTACATATCTTTTTTACACAGGTTAGTCAGCATAGGTGTTAGGAAGGGGAAAGTAGCATTTTTAAGGCTAGTTAGACTTTAGCTGGAATTCTAATTTAAGGGGAAGAGAGTAAAAACTAGTACTAGTCAACTATATCTCTAATAAGGAATTGACTGAATAGAAGAGGAGAGTGTTTACCTGTATATGACTTTTCTAATGTAGCGGTACCCTCTTGAGGGCTGCTGAGTATTGTGGTCCGTCTCTCACCCTGCCCAGCCAGGCACACAGTTCTCATTCACCCGCAGGCAGAAAAACAGTCCTTGAACCTTGTTTGTATTTTTATTAAAGGAAATGGATGGGGTTGGGATATTCATGAGATGCCCATCCGGTTGCAGAAAAATATATTTGGGACTAACTATATACACCTCCGGTATATGCAACTCCAGTCTTCAACTCCAGACATACACAATTTCCCAGACATACACTACTGTATGTCTGTCACCTTGATAAGGGGGACTTTTGTGTCTCCAAAATGTTGGGTTATACTGGACATGTTTTAGATGCAACTTTAGTAAACTGCAAAAGTACATTACCAGAGTGCTAGCTGTTTATTTACCTAAGTTGGCTATAGACAATTTGTGATTTGGCTGGTTTATTTGTGGCTGTCCTCATTCATCAGAAGTCGAGCATCAACGGACAACTTTTGTAGATCAGCAGCAGCTGCAGCCAATAACCTGACATTGATCCTAATGCTAAGGCCTGGTTCACACTGGGGCGACAAACGCTCCGACATTGGGAGCTCATGTCGCATGCCGTGTGAAAATCAATGTTTCCCTATGGGAGCCGTCTTAACTGGTCCGACACATGTCGGTCCGACTTTGAGAATGCTCCCTGTACTACTTTGGTCTGACTTTGATCCGACTTCAGCCCATTGACTATCATTGAAGTCGGATCAAAGTCGGACCGCAGTCTTGCATGATCCGACTTTGGCATGTGACTTGTGCTGTGCTGCTCTTGAGGGGGAACTCCAGGCCACATTTTTAATAAAAAACCGGCATGGGTTCCCTCTCCAGGAGCATACCAGGCCCTTGGGTCTGGTCTGGATTTGAAGGGGCACCCCTACGCCGAAAAAACGGCATGGGGGTCCCCCCAAAATCCAAACCAGACCCTTATCCGAGCACGCAACCTAGCAGGCCGCAGGGGAAGAGGGGGGACGAGAGAGCGGCCCCCCCTCCCTCCTGAACCGTACCAGGCCGCATGCCCTCAACATGGGGGGTTTGGTGCTCTGGGGCAGGGGGGCGACCTGCGGCCCCCCCACCACAGAGCACCCTGCCCCCATGTTGATGAGGACAGGGCCTCTTCCCGACAACCCTGGCCGTTGGTTGTCGGGGTCTGCGGGCGGGGGGCTTATCGGAATCCGGGAGCCCCCTTCAATAAGGGGGCCCCCGGATCCCGGCCCTCCCACTCTATGTGAATGAGTATGGGGTACACCGTACCCCTACCCATTCACCTGGTGGAAAAAAATTGCAATAAAAAAACCACACAGCTTTTTAAAGTATTTTATTGCACAGCTCCGGGGGTCTTCTTCCGACTTCGGGGGTCTCCGGTGTCGTCGCCGCGCTCTCCGGTTCTTTCTTCTGCCGGGCCACCGCTAACTTCTTTAGCTCTTTTGCTAGCGGAGGCCCGGTCTTCTCCGTCGCCTTCTTCTTCTCCCGCTCTCCGGTTCTTCTCCCGCTTCTTTCTTCTGCCGGCCCCTCCACTAACTTCAGCTCTTTTGCTAGTGGAGGGGCCGGTCTTCCCGTCGCCGCCGTCGCCTCTTCTTCTCTCTTCTCCTCCTCGATGTTGACGCGTTGCTTCCTCCCGCTGTAATACTGGCTCTCCGCTCCGCATTAACATAGGCTTCTCATGACGTCACAGTCACATGTTCCCATGACGTCACAGTCACATGCTCCGGGGCCATGTGCCCCGGAACATGTGACTGTGAGGTCATGAGAAGCCTATATTAATGCGGAGCGGAGCGGACAGCCAGTATTACAGCGGGAGGAAGCGACGCGTCAACATCGAGGAGGAGAAGAGAGAAGAAGACGGCGACGGCGACGGGAAGACCGGCCCCTCCACTAGCAAAAGCGCTAAAGAAGTTAGTGGAGGGGCCGGCAGAAGAAAGAAGCGGGAGAAGAACCGGAGAGCGGGAGAAGAAGAAGGCGACGGAGAAGACTGGGCCCCGCTAGCAAAAGAGCTAAAGAAGTTAGCGGTAGCCCGGCAGAAGAAAGAAAAGGAGAGCGCGGCGACGACACTGGAGACCCCCGAAGTCGGAAGAAGACCCCCGGAGCTGTGCAATAAAATACTTTAAAAAGCTGTGTGGTTTTTTTATTGCAATTTTTTTCCACCAGGTGAATGGGTAGGGGTACGATGTACCCCATACTCATTCACATAGGGTGGGGGGGCCGGGATCCGGGGGCCCCTTTATTGAAGGGGGCTCCCGGATTCCGATAAGCCCCCCGCCCGCAGACCCCGACAACCAACGGCCAGGGTTGTCGGGAAGAGGCCCTGTCCTCATCAACATGGGGGCAGGGTGCACTGGGGTGGGGGGGCCCCCCATGTTGAGGGCATGTGGCCTGGTACGGTTCAGGAGGGAGGGGGGCCGCTCTCTCGCCCCCCCTCTTCCCCTGCGGCCTGCCAGGTTATGTGCTCGGATAAGGGTCTGGTTTGGATTTTGGGGGGGACCCCCACGCCGTTTTTTCGGCGTAGGGGCGCCCCTTCAAATCCAGACCAGACCCAAGGGCCTGGTATGCTCCTGGAGGGGGAACCCATGCCGGTTTTTTATTTAAAATTTGGCCTGGAGTTCCCCCTCAAGATTCATACCAAACACAGTGCCTGATATTGGCGGGGATCCAAGTCGGATCCCCATTCATTGAAAGTCGGACATATGTCGGCTTCATGCCGCAGGGCAAAGTCGGATCCAAAGTAGGACAGATGTCGTGTCGCACTAGTTTGAACCCAGCCTCACACTGACACTGAAGGTGGCCATAGATGTTTTTTTTTGTTTTTTTTAGCCACTGGGCTTTTATGTTTAGCCAGTGGGCTGAATGAAACAAATCAGATTGCTTCATCCATTGGCTGCAGCCACTGATCAGCGTATTCTGACAGTGGAGAGTCCTGCTGTCAGAATACAATGGGGTTTATTTACTAAAACCGGAGAGTGCAAAATCTGGTGCCGCTGTGCATGGCAGCCAATCAGCTTCTAACTTCAGCTTGTTCAGTTAAGCTTTGACAAAAATACCTGGAAGCTGATGGATTTCTTTGCAAAGCTGCACCAGATTTTCCACTCTCCAGTTTTAGTAAATCAACCCCAATGTGTCAGTGGGAGGGGGGAGGGGCTTTCCTCAATCCACCTTGTTTGTGTGGATGTAGAAACCTGTTTGCTTTTTTATTTTTGCATTTAACCTCTTTGGACAACTTTAGTGTCAGTGTTGCATTAGGGTCAGGGTCAGTGGTGGCTGGTGCTCAATATTTTGGGGGACAAACAATATTTGGGGGGGGGGTGGGAGACGGATGGCGGCAATCAGAAAAACCACCCCCCCCCCGCCCCCCCAGAGACGGATGCCGACGATTCATGTGAATGGGCCAATTGGATTCCTGCTTTATCTTATGGAGGCAGAGGGAAGGAAGAGTCGGAACCGCTCTGACCAATTCTGCCGGTGATGCTGCAGCACACAATGAGAGACATTCTCTTCCTGGCTGAACAGTTTTAAGACTCCCTGGCCAATGAGGAAGACAATAGCGAATATTAATTCGCTATTGACACACAAGTGGGTGGGTCACAGGCTCTAATCATGTGCTTCAAAAAAAAACAACGTTGGAATCCATGTATCTGGAGCCCTGTATGTAGATTAGGGAGCCAGACGCATGGATAGGGGGGGCATTACGGGTCGCCACTGGTCAGAGTTAGTGTGTTTTAGGGAGAAAAAAAACATTTTATGTTTAGTGTCAGTGTCTATGTCAGGACAAGCTTTAATGTCAGCATATTCTAGGTAAAAAACAATCTTTTGATTAAAAAAAAAGAAATTTTCTTTTTTTTTTTTACTATTTTGGGCCAGTTTTCATTTGATATTAAAAAATATTAAAAATATTCAGAAGATATCCATTAACATTTATCACTTTTATCAATAAACATTTATCAATAAATGTTCCTGAAAGATACAAAGTATAATTCAGCTAGGGTTCCTTGAGACTTTGTATACTTTTAAGTGATGCCGTGAATTAAAAAAGGTTGAAAAATGCTGGTCTAGACGTAGTTAATCTGATTGAAAAAGGACAAAAGCCCATCTAGTTCAACCAACAGAGAAAAAAAAAACGACACACATAAATAGAAAACTATCATATATTCTATACCCCACAGTTGATCCAGACTGTTAGTATTGTCCATACCAACCAATCAGATTCTCCCTTTCATCCTCACATGATGCAGTGACAGAATACAATGGAGTACTTGGGTGCTATTGATAACAGTTCTATTGTGAGACCCTTTTATAATTAAGATTGATTGCCAGGATCTCTCCAGACATTTCTAATCATTCCTTGGAACTTATTTCTTACATTTCTTAGTTATGAATTGGGTTTGCTTCTGAATCTTAAAATTATAATAACTTGCAGGCGATTGTTGAACCCAAGCGTAGAAGACTCTAACAAAGTCTGACAAAATGAATTGACAGGTAATTTATGAAATGTTGAAGTGGAAAAGGAAAAATTTACTTATTGATCAACACCTGATGAATCTGCGGAATATAAAGTAGACATCACATATTGAAATACTTAGAAAGAGCAGAAAGCTCTTGCATGGAAGGTCAGTAAATACTGGTTCTCATTCATCATCTTCAGATTACAGTATACAATTTTGTCATGAGTTCTAATAGTGTTTCGATATTATGGGATTTAAAGGGACCTCTACCTAGTAAGAACATGCATATGCAATGAATATGTGGGAAGTATTCATATGCAGCTAATCATATATTTGTGCTATTTGCGGTATTGCTTGGCATATGCATGCACGACCCTGGGATCAGTGGATTTATGCTGATTAATTTGTGAAATCCTATTAGCACTAGTCAAATTGAATTGCAGATAGAAAATGGAGAGAAACTGGATATTGCAGCTGTAGTCGGCAAGTAGACTGGACATAGACACTAGAAAGGGTAGGATGTTGCGTATACCACTCTCAGGCATTTTTTCTGACAAACACAACCCCAAATATAGATGGTCATATTTGTACCTTTGATGTACACACCTCTGATGTTCGGTCCCTTTACCCTAATGCCCCGTACACACGGTCGGGATTTCCAACGGGAAAAGTCCATTGGAAATTCAGACGGGAAAATAGAGAACCTGCTCTCAATCTATTTCTGTCGGAATTCCCGACAGAAAAAGTCAGATGAAGCATACACATGGTCGGAATTCCCGACCAAAAGCTCCCATCGGACTTTTTCTGTCGGGAATCCCGACCGTGTGTACGGGGCATTAGAAAAGCCTCAACTAGTATCATCTGCAGGTATATTAAAAACACACACAGTACTTACACAGAGTTTGTATATTCTCCCTGTACTTGTGAGGAACATTGCACCAGCCTAATCTGCATGGGCATAAGCATGCACATATTTACGACGGGCATATCATTTTAACTGCATGTGTATCATTGTGGACATGTACAAGCACATGTGGACTTGTGCATGTCCACTGCCACCAAGTGGGCTATTTAAGCCTACTGAATGGTCTTCAGTCTTTTTCCTGTGATACTGATCCTGTACTCATCCTGAACCTGTAATTGACCAGGCTCCCACCTGACCTGCTTTTAGAGTAACCTTGTCTGCTTATGTTCACTATTTCCACTACTGACCACTAGGGATGAGCTTCGTGTTCGAGTCGAACATACGTTCGACTCGAACATCGGCTGTTCGATCGTTCGACGAAGATCGAACGATTTGGGCCGTTCGCGCCAAATTCGAGTGACGCGAACGGCCCACAATGCACTACGCCATCGCAGTGTCATCCAGGCGCTGTGATTGGCCAAGCATGCACTGTGACCCCGCATGCTTGGCCAATCACAGCGCCGGCAGCGAGGAGAGCAATGATTGGCCACAGGCAGGATGCTGAGGGGGTTTAGTACACGCCCCACACTATAAAAGGCCGCCAGCACGGCGGCCTAGTGTAGTGTGTTCCGGAGCAGGGATAGAGCAGCATAGGCAGGGACAGTGACTTTTATTTCTTTCTTGCTTAACCTGGATTCCTTTAGTTTAGGGAAAGAGAAGGATAGGTAGGGAGAGTGTCAGTGTGTTTTGTGCTTGTGCTATATTGTGCTTAAAAAAAACATTTTTTCTAGGGACAGAAAACTGTAGGTAGGGAGAGTGTGTCAGTTTCTTTCACTGTCAAAGTCCTTGTTTCCAGGGACCTGGAAGGACAGTGAGTGAATTCTCCTTGTGCTATATTGTGCTTAAAAAAAACATTTTTTCTAGGGACAGAAAACTGTAGGTAGGGAGAGTGTGTCAGTTTCTTTCACTGTCAAAGTCCTTGTTTCCAGGGACCTGGAAGGACAGTGAGTGAATTCTCCTTGTGCTATATTGTGCTTAAAAAAAACATTTTTTCTAGGGACAGAAAACTGTAGGTAGGGAGAGTGTGTCAGTTTCTTTCACTGTCAAAGTCCTTGTTTCCAGGGACCTGGAAGGACAGTGAGGTAATTCTCCTTGTGCTAAATTGTGCTTAAAAAAAACATTTTTTCTAGGGACAGAAAACTGTAGGTAGGGAGAGTGTGTCAGTTTCTTTCACTGTCAAAGTCCTTGTTTCCAGGGACCTGGAAGGACAGTGAGGTAATTCTCCTTGTGCTAAATTGTGCTTAAAAAAAACATTTTTTCTAGGGACAGAAAACTGTAGGTAGGGAGAGTGTGTCAGTTTCTTTCACTGTCAAAGTCCTTGTTTCCAGGGACCTGGAAGGACAGTGAGTGAATTCTCCTTGTGCTATATTGTGCTTAAAAAAAACATTTTTTCTAGGGACAGAAAACTGTAGGTAGGGAGAGTGTGTCAGTTTCTTTCACTGTCAAAGTCCTTGTTTCCAGGGACCTGGAAGGACAGTGAGGTAATTCTCCTTGTGCTAAATTGTGCTTAAAAAAAACATTTTTTCTAGGGACAGAAAACTGTAGGTAGGGAGAGTGTGTCAGTTTCTTTCACTGTCAAAGTCCTTGTTTCCAGGGACCTGGAAGGACAGTGAGGTAATTCTCCTTGTGCTAAATTGTGCTTAAAAAAAACATTTTTTCTAGGGACAGAAAACTGTAGGTAGGGAGAGTGTGTCAGTTTCTTTCACTGTCAAAGTCCTTGTTTCCAGGGACCTGGAAGGACAGTGAGGTAATTCTCCTTGTGCTAAATTGTGCTTAAAAAAAACATTTTTTCTAGGGACAGAAAACTGTAGATAGGGAGAGTGTGTCAGTTTCTTTCACTGTCAAAGTCCTTGTTTCCAGGGACCTGGAAGGACAGTGAGGTAATTCTCCTTGTGCTAAATTGTGCTTAAAAAAAACATTTTTTCTAGGGACAGAAAACTGTAGGTAGGGAGAGTGTGTCAGTTTCTTTCACTGTCAAAGTCCTTGTTTCCAGGGACCTGGAAGGACAGTGAGGTAATTCTCCTTGTGCTAAATTGTGCTTAAAAAAAACATTTTTTCTAGGGACAGAAAACTGTAGGTAGGGAGAGTGTGTCAGTTTCTTTCACTGTCAAAGTCCTTGTTTCCAGGGACCTGGAAGGACAGTGAGGTAATTCTCCTTGTGCTAAATTGTGCTTAAAAAAAACATTTTTTCTAGGGACAGAAAACTGTAGGTAGGGAGAGTGTGTCAGTTTCTTTCACTGTCAAAGTCCTTGTTTCCAGGGACCTGGAAGGACAGTGAGGTAATTCTCCTTGTGCTAAATTGTGCTTAAAAAAAACATTTTTTCTAGGGACAGAAAACTGTAGGTAGGGAGAGTGTGTCAGTTTCTTTCACTGTCAAAGTCCTTGTTTCCAGGGACCTGGAAGGACAGTGAGGTAATTCTCCTTGTGCTAAATTGTGCTTAAAAAAAACATTTTTTCTAGGGACAGAAAACTGTAGGTAGGGAGAGTGTGTCAGTTTCTTTCACTGTCAAAGTCCTTGTTTCCAGGGACCTGGAAGGACAGTGAGGTAATTCTCCTTGTGCTAAATTGTGCTTCAAAAAAACATTTTTTCTAGGGACAGAAAACTGTAGGTAGGGAGAGTGTGTCAGTTTCTTTCACTGTCAAAGTCCTTGTTTCCAGGGACCTGGAAGGACAGTGAGGTAATTCTCCTTGTGCTAAATTGTGCTTAAAAAAAACATTTTTTCTAGGGACAGAAAACTGTAGGTAGGGAGAGTGTGTCAGTTTCTTTCACTGTCAAAGTCCTTGTTTCCAGGGACCTGGAAGGACAGTGAGGTAATTCTCCTTGTGCTAAATTGTGCTTCAAAAAAACATTTTTTCTAGGGACAGAAAACTGTAGGTAGGGAGAGTGTGTCAGTTTCTTTCACTGTCAAAGTCCTTGTTTCCAGGGACCTGGAAGGACAGTGAGGTAATTCTCCTTGTGCTAAATTGTGCTTCAAAAAAACATTTTTTCTAGGGACAGAAAACTGTAGGTAGGGAGAGTGTGTCAGTTTCTTTCACTGTCAAAGTCCTTGTTTCCAGGGACCTGGAAGGACAGTGAGGTAATTCTCCTTGTGCTAAATTGTGCTTAAAAAAAAACATTTTTTCTAGGGACAGAAAACTGTAGGTAGGGAGAGTGTGTCAGTTTCTTTCACTGTCAAAGTCCTTGTTTCCAGGGACCTGGAAGGACAGTGAGGTAATTCTCCTTGTGCTAAATTGTGCTTCAAAAAAACATTTTTTCTAGGGACAGAAAACTGTAGGTAGGGAGAGTGTGTCAGTTTCTTTCACTGTCAAAGTCCTTGTTTCCAGGGACCTGGAAGGACAGTGAGGTAATTCTCCTTGTGCTAAATTGTGCTTCAAAAAAACATTTTTTCTAGGGACAGAAAACTGTAGGTAGGGAGAGTGTGTCAGTTTCTTTCACTGTCAAAGTCCTTGTTTCCAGGGACCTGGAAGGACAGTGAGGTAATTCTCCTTGTGCTAAATTGTGCTTCAAAAAAACATTTTTTCTAGGGACAGAAAACTGTAGGTAGGGAGAGTGTGTCAGTTTCTTTCACTGTCAAAGTCCTTGTTTCCAGGGACCTGGAAGGACAGTGAGGTAATTCTCCTTGTGCTAAATTGTGCTTCAAAAAAACATTTTTTCTAGGGACAGAAAACTGTAGGTAGGGAGAGTGTGTCAGTTTCTTTCACTGTCAAAGTCCTTGTTTCCAGGGACCTGGAAGGACAGTGAGGTAATTCTCCTTGTGCTAAATTGTGCTTAAAAAAAACATTTTTTTCTAGGGACAGAAAACTGTAGGTAGGGAGAGTGTGTCAGTTTCTTTCACTGTCAAAGTCCTTGTTTCCAGGGACCTGGAAGGACAGTGAGGTAATTCTCCTTGTGCTAAATTGTGCTTAAAAAAAACATTTTTTCTAGGGACAGAAAACTGTAGGTAGGGAGAGTGTGTCAGTTTATTTCACTGTCAAAGTCCTTGTTTCCAGGGACCTGGAAGGACAGTGAGGTAATTCTCCTTGTGCTAAATTGTGCTTCAAAAAAACATTTTTTCTAGGGACAGAAAACTGTAGGTAGGGAGAGTGTGTCAGTTTCTTTCACTGTCAAAGTCCTTGTTTCCAGGGACCTGGAAGGACAGTGAGGTAATTCTCCTTGTGCTAAATTGTGCTTAAAAAAAACATTTTTTCTAGGGACAGAAAACTGTAGGTAGGGAGAGTGTGTCAGTTTATTTCACTGTCAAAGTCCTTGTTTCCAGGGACCTGGAAGGACAGTGAGGTAATTCTCCTTGTGCTAAATTGTGCTTCAAAAAAACATTTTTTCTAGGGACAGAAAACTGTAGGTAGGGAGAGTGTGTCAGTTTCTTTCACTGTCAAAGTCCTTGTTTCCAGGGACCTGGAAGGACAGTGAGGTAATTCTCCTTGTGCTAAATTGTGCTTAAAAAAAACATTTTTTTCTAGGGACAGAAAACTGTAGGTAGGGAGAGTGTGTCAGTTTCTTTCACTGTCAAAGTCCTTGTTTCCAGGGACCTGGAAGGACAGTGAGGTAATTCTCCTTGTGCTAAATTGTGCTTAAAAAAAACATTTTTTCTAGGGACAGAAAACTGTAGGTAGGGAGAGTGTGTCAGTTTCTTTCACTGTCAAAGTCCTTGTTTCCAGGGACCTGGAAGGACAGTGAGGTAATTCTCCTTGTGCTAAATTGTGCTTAAAAAAAACATTTTTTCTAGGGACAGAAAACTGTAGGTAGGGAGAGTGTGTCAGTTTCTTTCACTGTCAAAGTCCTTGTTTCCAGGGACCTGGAAGGACAGTGAGTGAATTCTCCTTGTGCTAAATTGTGCTTTAAAAAAAATTTTTTTCTAGGGACAGAAAACTGTAGGTAGGGAGAGTGTGTCAGTTTCTTTCACTGTCAAAGTCCTTGTTTCAAGGGACAGAGAAGGACACCTGAAGGTAGCCCTTATTGCTTTTTTCCCATCTCCCTGCAGGCCATCTATTAGAATGTCTGGAAGGCAAACAAGGAGAGGCAGACAGTCAGGAGGCAATAAAAGAGGGCAAGCAGGCTCTGTGTCTGGGGGCAACAGTGCTGGTCGTGGACGCGGTGCATTGTCATCAGCACATGGCCATGGGACACGCTTGTCCTTCTTTTCGGCAGCTGGACATGTTGAGCCACATCATGCCGAAGACTTGGTAGAGTGGATGACCAAGCCCTCCTCCTCCTCCTCATCCTCTCTCACCCAGGCTCAGGGTACTGGAAAAGCAGCTGCCAAAGCGTCCTCTTCCCTGGTATCAATGTCAGACTCATCATCAGTCACTCCTTCCCTAGACCCACCATGTCCTCCTCCTGAGGAGTCCCCCGAACTGTTTCAGCACAGTGTTGGGTACATGCTCCAGGAGGATGCCCAGCGTTTCGAAGGGTCTGATGATGAAACCCAGCTAGAGGAAGGCAGTAGCGTGAGAGCAGACAGAGGGGATGCTCAAGAAGGACACCAATCTGGCAGTCATGTTCCAGCAGCTGCAGCATACTGCCAGATTGCCTCCAGTGATGAGGAGGGAGGTGATGATGAGGTCACTGACTCCACGTGGGTGCCTAATAGGAGAGAGGAGGAGGAGGAGGATGAGGAGGAGGCACATCTCCAATGAGGCAGGATGCCCTTTGGTGGCCAGCGTAAGGGCAGTACACCGACGGAATCACACCGCAGAGCTCCGCCTGTGCAGGGCGCTGCCTCTGCCCGTCATTCAAAAAGTTCTTTGGTGTGGGCCTTTTTTGAGGCTAGTGCATCAGATCGCACAGCTGCTGTTTGCAACATATGTCTCAAGCGTATATCGCGTGGCCAAAACATCAGCCGCTTGGGTACCACATGCCTGACCAGACATATGTTGACCTGCCATGCAGCTCGTTGGCAAGCCTACCTCAAAGACCCACACCAAAGAACAAAGCGGACCTCTCCTTGCACCGCATCAGCTGGGATCTCCAACCCCACTATAACTTCAGTCCTCTCTGAAACATGCACTGAGAGGAATGAAGGTGTAGAATTAGGTGTGTCACAGCCAAGTACTTGCGGCCACTCTGCTAGCAGTACACCGACGTCCGATTCTAGCAGGCAAATTTCCCTGCCCCAGCTGCTGGACCGTCAAAAGAAGTTCACTCCCAGCCATCCACATGCCCAGCGGTTGAATGCTAGCTTGGCTAAATTGCTAGCGCTTCAACTGCTGCCTTTTCAGTTGGTAGACTCGGCCCCCTTCCGTGAGTTTGTGCAATGTGCGGTTCCTCAGTGGCAGGTTCCCAAACGCCACTTTTTCTCACGGAAGGCTATTCCGGCTCTCTACCGGCATGTGGAAGGCAATGTCTTGGCCTCGCTGGACAGGGCGGTCAGCGGTAAGGTGCATATTACCGCTGACTCATGGTCCAGCAGGCATGGACAGGGACGTTACCTTTCTTTCACGGCCCATTGGGTCACTCTTTTGGCAGCTGGGAAGGATGCAGGACAAGGTGCAGTAGTGTTGGAGGTTGTCCCACCGCCACGCCTCCAAAATGCTACTACTGGTTGTGACACACCTCTCTCCTCCACCCCCTCCTCTTCTTCCTCCATGGCCTCTTCCTGTGGTTTGTCCTATGAACCAGCGGTGCTCCGTAGCCGTTCACGGGGCTACGCAAGTACGCAGGCAAAAAGATGCCATGCCGTGCTTGCGCTGGTGTGTTTGGGGGACAGAAGCCACACTGGGGCAGAGGTCCTGTCTGCTCTGCAGGGCCAGGCCGAGAGGTGGTTGACGCCACGCCAGCTTAAGCCAGGAATGGTGGTTTGCGACAATGGCACCAACCTCCTCTCCGCCCTCCGACAGGGACAACTGACCCATGTGCCCTGTGTGGCTCACGTCCTTAACCTAGTGGTGCAGCGGTTCTTGGGCAGGTACCCGGGCTTACAGGATGTCCTGAGGCAGGCCAGGAAAGTCTGTGTGCATTTCCGCAGATCTTATAATGCCAGTGCTCGCCTGGCTGAGCTGCAAAAGGAGTTGAACCTGCCCAAGAACCGCCTTATATGTGACATGCCCACCAGGTGGAACTCAACGTTGGCCATGCTGCAGCGGCTGCACACGCAGCAGAGGGCCATCAATGAGTACCTGTGCGACTACGGCACCAGGACAGGGTCAGGGGAGCTTGGTTTTTTTTCTCCACGCCAGTGGGGCATGATCAGGGATGCATGCACTGTCCTGGCACCATTTGAGGAGGCCACGAGGATGGTGAGCAGTGACAGTGCATGCATCAGTGACACTGTACCTCTTGTCCACCTGTTGGAGCACACGCTGCGTGGAATAATGGACAGGGCACTTGAGGCAGAACAGAGGCAGGAAGAGGAGGACTTCCTTGCCTCTCAAGGCCCCCTTTACCCAGACAGTGTTCCTTCTGTCCCACCCATCGCACAGGAAGAGGAGGAGGAGGAGGAGGAGGAGGAGGAGGAGGATTGTGTCAGCATGGAGGTGGAGGCTGGCACTCAGCATCATCAGCAGCAGTCTTTTAGGGATGATTTACAGTCCCAAGAAACCAGTGGACTTGTACGTGGCTGGGAGGAGGTGGCTGCGGATCATGTCGTCCTTAGTGACCCAGAGGACTCCGGAGCGAATGCCTCAGCAAACCTACGCTGCATGGCCTCCCTGATCCTGCAAAGTCTGCGGAAGGATCCTTGTATTCTTCGGATCAAGGAGAGGGACCATTACTGGCTGGCCACTCTCCTTGATCCACGGTACAAGGGTAAGGTTGCGGACCTTATGTTACCGTCGCAGAGGGAGCAGAGGATGAGACAACTCCGGGAGGCCTTGCAGAAAGGTCTGTGCAACGCGTTCCCAGAGACTGGGAGGTTACAAACTCCTGGTCCTGGACAACGAGTTGCTGAGGCTTCGGCCAGTCAAAGAAGGAGCGGTGGGGAAGGTGGCCGTCTGACCGATGCGTTCAGACAATTCTTTAGTCCGCAGCCCCAAAGTATGATCGGTTCCAGCAACCATCGCCAGCGTCTGATAAACATGGTGCAGGAATATCTAGGGGCAAGGTCAGACTTGGACACCTTCCCCACCGAAAATCCTCTGGCTTACTGGGTCTTGAGGATGGATCACTGGCCAGAGCTTGCACAGTATGCAATTGAGCTACTGGCCTGTCCTGCATCCAGCGTTCTTTCGGAACGCACATTCAGTGCTGCTGGAGGATTTGTCACGGATCACAGGGTGCGCCTGTCCACCGACTCGGTTGATCGACTGACTTTCATCAAGATGAACCAGTCTTGGATCACCACCAGCTACCACACACCTGATGCTGATATAACAGACTAATTGATTTTAACATGTCACATCCCTTCAAGACTGATGCTGATGCTGAGTGCCTGTGCTGTTATGTTGACTGGCTATCCTCCTCCTCCGAGTCCTCAATGATACGATTGATGATGATAGCTTGGAAGATCATTTTTGTTTATGGGTGCCGCCACCAGTGGCTAAGGCCCAATTTTTCAGCCCCTGTTTTACAGGGGCGTGTAATTACAATTTTTTTAGCAATAATTTGCCATAGGGCTCATTGCTGTGCTCCAAGTACAGTATCTGTGAGGGGTTGGAGTGTTGTGGCACCAGTGCCTAAGGCCCAATTTTTCAGCCCCTGTTTAACAGGGGCGTGTCATTACAATTTTTGAAGCAATACTTTGCAACAGGGCTCATTGCTGTGCTCCAAGTACAGTATCTGTGAGGGGTTGTAGTGTTGTGCCACCAGTGCCTAAGGCCCAATTTTTCAGCCCCTGTTCAACAGGGGCATGCAATTACAATTCTTGATCTAATAATTCACAGCAGGGTCCATTGCTGCACCCACCAAGAGTAACTCTGAGGGCTTACAGTCTTGTGGCAACGCCACCACCACCACCACCACGAAAGGCCCAATTTTTCAGCCCCTGTTCAAAAGGGGCATGTAATTACAATTCTTGATCTAATAATTCACAGCAGGGCCCATTGCTGCACCCACCAAGAGTAACTGTCAGGGCTTACAGTGTTGTGGCACCAGCACCACCATCAAAGCCCCAATTTTTACTACCACTGTTCAACAATTATATGTAATTAAAATTCCTGATATAATAGTTGACAGCAGGGCGTTCCAGCACCAACCAAGAGTAACTGAGTGCTTACAGTGTTGTGCCAACACCAACAACTAAGGGGCCTATTTCTGCAGAGTATATACGGCAGGTCCCTACTTTCAAACATCCAACTTACAAACGACTCCTACTTGCAAACGAAAGAAGACAACAGGAAGTGAGAGGAAATCTACCCCTAGAAAGGAAAATTCTCTCCTGTAAGAATAAATATGGGAGAAAGGGGTCTCATCTGTACTGATGCTTTATCAGCAATCCTTGTTTCAAGAAAAACACCACATTTCAAAAACAGTTGTCATTGGGACGGAAAGTGAGGTGAAATGTTCTGAACAGGGGCACAGACAGCAAAACAAATGTTACAGGGGTGATAACCCTTACCTATGTTTCCCAAAAAGTTTAAAAATAGATTTTTGGGCTGGAGCTACACTTCAACAATGTACCTGTTCAAAATTACAAACAGATTCTACATAAGAACAAACCTACAGTCCCTGTCTTGTATGCACCGCCTGTATACGGCTGTTCAGATTATATAGGGCCTTTTTTATTTTATGTGCGGGGTTCCCCTTAATATCCATACAAGACCCAAAGGGGCTGGTAATGGGCTGGGGTAGGGGGGGGGGTCATGGGGTAGCTATGCCATTTTTCTTAAAGAATTTCATCCATATTACCGGGACCAGACATTACATTAAAGCCGCAAGCAGTTTTAAATGGCTTTTTTTTCCTTTAGAAGTGTCATTTTGTGCAGGGACAGTTCTAAACACGGGAAACACGTGGCACTTCACAGGCATACTTTAGACACCCCCCAGGTACGATATTTAAAGGAATATTTGACTTTTTTTTTTTCACTTTATGCATCATTAAAATGACTGCTCCCGAAAAACGACCGTTTTTAAAACTTCTTTTTGCATTGATACATGTCCCCTGGTGCACAACCCGGGTTCCCAAACCCTATTTATGACAATAACATGCATAATAGTTGTTATAATTAGCACTTTAGAATTCGAACGTTCGCATCCATTGTATTTAATAGGGTTCTAATGTTCGTTCGAACTTTCGGTCCGTTCGCGGGTTCTGGTGCGAACCGAACCCGGGGGTGTTCGGCTCATCACTACTGACCACAGTCTGAACTACTGATCACAGTTCTGCCCAGTGAATTTGTACCTAGCTGCCTGCTCTTTGCTGACCTCTGATCCTGCCTATGGCTTGGTGTCTTTCTGGTGGCTGTTTCTAGACTAGGCTTTCTGACTCCACCTTTAACCTCCCTGGCGGTATGATTATGTCCGATTTTTGATGCTGAAAGCGGTACAATGTTTTGCATGGAAATTTGGCGTTTTATATTGTAGGCCTGTAATACTTATAAATAACTCACTTAAATCTATCCAAACAAGAGTCTAGTAGACATCCCGGGTATGATAAAGTTTGAAACACTAAATCATAAATTATAATATAATAACTATAAATAATTATAACAAATAATAATATAATGATAATAAAATGTATTCAATAATGTAATCAAATCAAAAACACTGAAATTTGCTCAATTGAAGAATTGTCGCTGTCATTACTTTCAGTGTTTGATGACGAATTTCCCCACAAATCACTATCGCTCAATTTTGCAAGTGATTCTAATTTTCTATCCCTGTTTTCTAGCACTTTGACGTAAACTGACACTTTTTGGTTGCTATGGACAATCTCCAGTTTCCAGGCAGAAAGAACAGTATTTATAATATAAAACTGGATGCAGGGCACTGGACAAACCACTAGGGACAAAGGGGCTGTGAAACTATTTGATACAGTACTATAATCTGTAAGATTACAGTATACTGTATGTATACTGTGTTTTTCACTTTTTGAATTTGGCGCAGAGCTCCGTCCCCGTGCATCGAAATGCTCGCAGGGAACGGAGCTCGGCACTGTGAATCGAGCCGAGACACGGCTCACAGACACAGCAGGGAGACATCGCAGGATCCAGGGGACAAGCTAAGTAAGGGATCCTGCAATGTAATCCCAAGTGTGGCTCGGGGTTACCGCTTTTGGTACTGAAAATTCACCTCGAGCCACACTCGGGAATACCGCTAGGGAGGTTAATTGAACTTGGCACATCCAAGTTTAATCCAATGATTGATCACGACATGGTACTTGGTACTGAGTTGGAGGTCACATAAAGGAGTCCAATCTCTTCATTGAGGAACAAAATCCCCTTACTGTTCTAGACCGACATCACATCACTGCACTGCTGGTTCAACATCACCACAAGCACATTCAGCACTATGCCAATGTCTTCTGGAGTCTCTGGAAGAAAGAAGAACCTTTGCAACATTCAAGGGCATGGCAAATGCCAAACCCAATCTACAAGTGAGCGACATAGTCCTTTTGAAAGAAAAGAATGCCCACCGCAACCATTGGCCTTTTTACAAAGACTGCGCCAAGTAATGATGGAAAGGTTTGGAAAGTAAAAGTCAAGGTAATTAAGGAAGGATCAGCGCAACTCTACTTCAGGCCTATCTACGAACTGGTACTTTTTTGCCGAAGGAAGAGGTCCTGTCTTCTACACCAGCAACTTCATTCGAAGAGAGGTAAGAAAGACTGGTGCATGTTGCTGCTTTCCCCACTGAAGATAGACTCACAAATTTTCTTCTTTGCCACAAAAAATGACTTTGAAAGTTTTAAGGTATTCCTGGAATAGAGTCTTCACTTAATGTTTGTACTTGAATCTCAATACTCATTAGTTTAATATTTGAAATCACAGATTTTGACAGGGAATGTCATGTTACACATGCATTGTGTTTGCATGACCTGACTCCACCTTTAACTGAGCTTGACACATCTATGGTGCACTGACAGCTGTACTCCCGCTCACCTGATACCAGATACCTGATGCCTGATACCTGCACTCTCAAGTTTCATCTCACAGTGTTGGCAGTGGTACCTGTGCCTTTCCTTCGCCCCTGCATTTCCTGTCTCAACCTCAAGGGATTCTCGAATGGGGACTGTGCAAGAAGTCACCCTTGTCATCTTGAGCTCTGAATTTCGGTACAGGATGTGAGGGTTTCCTCCAGGTACTCCGGTTTCTTCCAGAACTCCAAAACATCCCGATAGGTTAATTGGCTCCTGTCTAAATTGGCATGAGTATGTGTATGTATAAGGACCTTAGGTTGTAAGCTCCTTGAGGGCAAGGACTGATGTGAATATACAATATGTTAAGCGCTGCGTACATTTTTGGCACTATACTGTATAAATATCTGTAGTGAATAAATAAATACATAAATTAGTAAATAAAACATGAGATCATAGCCTGATCCTGTTCCAACATTTCCTAATCAGTAGACTGACATCTAATGTCTATAAGGACCTTAACAGTTGCCATTTTAAATGACCCTCTCAAGTCAATCATGTCAATCTCTGAACACAGGCACCTTCAGAATTTGTAGAGGTGCCCAACTATCTGCGGAGGAATTATATTTTAGACCTTGTCTTCTACTTGCATATCATTCCATGAAAGATGTGATTTCTTGGTAATGATGCATGTGCACATGCGCTAAAATAATTTCCATTGGGAGTATAAAGTATACATGAGAGGCACCCAACAGACTATAAGTATGCTTGATTTTTGCACTGAATGTGGATAACCCACTATCACTCAAATTGGACCATATTAAATTCATAGCACACCAGTCCTTAGTAAGCCTCATCTTACTTTAAGACTGCAAAATGGCTAGATAGCAGCTAGTTAGGAAAGTAGGATAAGGTTATATTTTGAAAAGAGACCCTTGTTGGAATCTGCTCTGAAATATATTTTCATATCCTAGCTTCAGATGCAATTTTTTTTAAGATAATTACGTTCAAGAAATCATGTGTGAATGTAGGGAGATCACAATACTCCCCCTAACCTTTTGCCTTAACCCTATTGCTGCTAGAGCCATTTTTGCACATATTTTAGGCATGAAGCTTAGTTAAAACCCCCAAACATTATATATGTACTGAAAGCAGAGACCCTGGAGAATAAAATGCTGATAGTTGCATATTTTTCTGTCACATGATATTAGCACACGTTAATGAGGTAGTGCTGAGTAAATAGATACCAAACATATCAAGACTTAAATATGCACACACCCATGAATTAGTGACAATCAGTGACATTTTTCTTTACTGATCTAAATGCAGCCCATTGTTTTAAAGTGTTACTAAACCTACAACAGTAAAATCAGTGTGTATATACAGTAAAGCATGCTTTTTATACTCACTGTGGAACCTAAGGCATTAATCCTCTGCATTGTGTAAAAAGGCTGTTTGATCCTGTCTCCTCTCCTCTCCCTTCTTTCAGAGTCCCCAAACCATCTCCGGATAGTACAGAGGGTAGGGGACAAGCTGCACATGCTCAGTTTGGTGTGTATTGCTAGAGAGGTTTTTTTTTTTCTTGAGAGAGTGTATGTGATCAGCACAGGGCCAATCAGCACTGTCCAGAAAGAGGGCCAGGAGTCCTGCATCCACATAGGACATTCATGGGAGAATGAAAACTCCTCCTACAAGCTATAACCAGACACTGATAAAAGTCAAAAGACTGCTATATACTGCTAATGAGAAAAGGTATTTAGCAGTGTACATTTACTAAAGCTTTTGCATTCCCATGTTCTGTGTACTGTGGGAGACCATATATAGCGAATGCAGAGTCCTGGGATTAGTAAAATTTTATTTGGCTTGTCCTCTAACGAGTGTAAACTTGCACTGCGTATAGATCGGTAAAAAAATAAATACAAAAATCTGCATTGCTGGTCAGTATTTTTTATGGGCATATACACATATGTGAGCATATACTCTATGTGCAAATATATGCATATGCCACCTTTCCTTGTTTTAAAAATATAGAAGAATTGTTTTGCGCGTGTATACATATGCACAAATACGTGCAAAAAATGCCCATTCTCGCATTTTTTCCCTTTTTTTCTGCCAGGAATATCTGATATTCATACATACATCAGTATAGTGTGCAGGCACCCTTAGCCTGTGAAAGGAGATAAAGATATTTGAGGAAAGATTCACACCAAAATACGGTGCAGGAAAGGTGTGTTCTGTGCATGATTCCCACACTGCAGGTGAAAGCGCTGCCCTTGTGATCTGCATGCAGGTATCAATGTATTGTTAATGGCACAGCAAATGCATTTGTAGGTACTAAATCGCACATTACCGCAGTTCCATGCGGTTTGGTGCACTGCTTTTCGATAAAATAGTGCTTGCACTACTTTTTCCGTGCAAGAAAAAGACAGTCACTCCCAGCACTCAGAGGTCCTCCACACTGAGATAAGACTAAACAGGCAAGACATCCATAAACGTGCCGAATGCTTGCCAAATGCAGCCCCCCTCAGATAGGTGAATCCAATGTAAAACTACAAAAAGAACAAACGGGGAAAGCCTAGTGCATTACTAAAAATTCAATAGGAAATATATAAAAGCAATACAAATGAGTACTCACAAAAGTACAGTTTAAAAGAACATGTGGACTGGAAGATGACGTGTGGTGCAGGTACAAGTGCTCCAACAAGATCCCGCTATACTGGCAATCTGACGTGTTTTCTGGGACACACCCTCTACCTTAGAGCTGTGCTGACCAGCATCTCAGTGTTCAAATGCATAAATACAGGCACACAGGAAGGGCGGAGCCACAATCACGCACACATAAAAAAAAATTAAAATTAATAAAAGTTTTATTTTAGAATTAATAATCTTTGTGATAAATGCATAATACATTATATAATCTATGTACTCCAAAAAGGTGTGTAGCGGGTACTTACTTTCCCGGGGTAATTTTTGACTTTTTCAGTGACACCAGTGGTGTGTTCCCGGCGGCCCACCGGGTGGCGCTGTCACCATGGGCTGACGGACGGATATCGCTGTGTGCTGAGTCTCCTTTTTGTCCTCTCTCGGCAGCGGTATGGTGGGGCGGGGAACCCGCCGTGCTTGCTGGGGGAGGGTATAAAGGGGCCGGCCATCTTGGTCACGGGGTCTTAGTCCCAGACACCTTCAGCCTGCGGACGGTGATTTGTGTTCGTCCTCTAGGTGGCCTAGGCCTAGAGGACCACCGGAGATCGTGTTCCACCTCAGGCACCTTTAGTCCTGGGGTGAGGTACTTGGATGGAGGTCCGGAGCTCAGTGCCCAACACTGAGTTCCACGAGGGAAGGATCCTAAGGCACTCCGGGGATGGATGCCTGAATCCGAGGTGGGCGTAATGGACCGGGAAGAGCTCCTCATCTGAAGACCCGGTGCAGCATACTGCCGGTGACGGGTGAGTCTCTTGTCGGAGACCGTCCGGAAGGAGAATTTCCCTCGTGCGGAGACCATAGCCCACTCTCAGGGAGGAGAGTGGAGGATCAAATTTGTGTCTGGGCCAATTCGCACCCACATCTCCTTTTCTGTTCTATAGCCAAGGGAGTCCATGTTATGTTCTACAATAAAGGTGTGTTGGACTTTAAAGGTGTGGGGCTCAATTTCTGGCAGACGAGGTTCACGGAGACTCTCGGAGGGAGGATCCAGATGCACAATACAGACCCGAAGGTAAAAACAACAGAGACATTGCTGATACCACATGCACACCTGTGGTGGAAGCCTGGCGTAGCTCACCCTCTCCCTCCCCTATCATACCCCTAGACCAGAGACAGTGCGAGCTGAACTTTAATAGAGGGGACTGGGGAGAGGGTGCCCGCTACACGTGGGGGCTCGGGTCCGGTATTGTGTTGTGCATCACTGTACGGAACGTGTCTGCTGGAAGAGTTAAACGAATAGGCCAAAGTGCAGCCCTGCTCAATGCCGTGGAAATGACCCCAAGAAGGGAAAGGCCCGCGTGGGAAGAGCGGTGAACGGGGGGAAGCTCAGCCGTGTGAAGTAGTACACGTGGGGGTTTCTAATTGCACTGCGCCACCAGACACAACCCCCGCCGCTTAGTTCGTGGGCGTGGCTCAACCAAGGAAAGTGAAGAAAGCCCGCGAACTGGAGCAAAGGGGAGGAGTCCAATACGTGTGAAGGGACTACACGTGGGACCTTGGCGCGAAAACTCTGCAGTGTGCGATGGATCAGCAACAGGTCGCCATGTTTGGACACACCTCGTGGATTCCGGTTCATCCTTCCACCACGACATTGACTGCTGCTGCTCCAATAACAGATACGGGGATCCGACTGAAGCCAAGGAGTCGATTCGCCCTGTACTCGTGTATGGACGTTGAGGCCCTGGGTATGATTTGTCCCGGGTGTTCGGGACTGGTGTGCCTGTTGAAGCCGTTCGGATGCTGTGAAGCCTGTGGGGAGTTCACGTTTGAGGTGGATCCAGCAGTTGAGAGGCCGAGAACCATCTACCCAGGCCGGGCTTCAGGTACCACCACTCAGAGAGGAGAAATCGCTGCTGTGAGAGTCACCCCTGCGCACACTGCAGCGACCAGGGAGGAGGTCGTTAAAACTCTACAGGAGAAATCAGAGGATGCTGACTCGGTCGCCACTGTCTCGCAGCGTCCGCCACCGAAGAAAAGAACCAGCGTGGTAGCCCCGACCAGCGGTGGTGGTGGACCGTCTCGCACGCTTACGACAGGCCCGGATGGATCAGTTGACGAGAGTTCCGGACGTCCCGCTTCAAGAAAAGGCCGAGGTAAGCCAGGCGAAGAGACTTGGTGTGTGGGAGGAGGTGTCGGGGAGGCATGGCCTAGCAAGTCCGCGGAGTGTGGAGGCTCCGTTTCCACAAAGGGCTACATACCCACGGAGGAGTGTGACACCTCCGACCTAGAATCGCTCTCGGATCTGGGAGATAATGCCATCATAGATGATTTGTTTGCCGAGAAAGGCTGGGACAAGGTACCGCTTGCTTCATTCCGCAGACCTCGGAATTCACCCATGTCAACAGGGGAAAGTACACCCCAGGTGGAGGCGTCAGCGCCTGAAGAGGGGTCCCGTCCCCAGCTTGTCCCTGTATCCCCGGCGCAACCTGTATCTGATGCTGGGGTAAAGAGACTGTTGCTGCGGGCACCGATGCCCAGATTGGAGGTGGTCAAAGCGCCTCGTCATCCAGACTCGGTAGTTCTGCCTGGTGAAGGAGACAGAGCTACCATGCCTCCTTTGGCAAGACTACAACGCCTATTTGGCCAAAAAGTTGCAGAGGAGTACGGATGGGAGTATCCCTACTAATCGAAGGACTTGCTTTATGAGGTGGAGGTGTACAGGGAGCGCTGGTACAATGACTTTGTGTGGACCCACGTAAAAGTTCCGCACGCCCGCAGGTACCTGGCATGTTCTCCCAATGCTTCACAACGTTTCAAAGATTGCAAGGCCGAATGGATGTTGGGAAGACACATCCATGCAGATAAAGTGTTGATCCGACGCAAAGAAGGCGAAGATGTGGAGTATCATCTGGAGACCGTGGATCAGCACTTGAAGCCACTGATTCTGCCGCATCCCCGCTTTTACCTTTAGGAGAGAAAGACTCTGTTCTTATCATGTTGCTGAACTTTTTGGGGCAGTTGTTTTGTGTGTGCCCAAAGGAATGAGGAACTATTCCTGTTGTTTTTTTTTTCATCTTCCTGCAAAGAGATTACAGACTCTGGGGTAGATAAGGTCAAAGAAGAAGAAGAAGAAGTTCCACAAGTGCAATACCGCGAGGCTGTCACCAGGTGGCAGTCTTGTGCAACGTTTTTTTTAAGCACTTTTCATGCACTCACTCTTTGGAGGAAAGGAATTTCTTCTCGGAGGAGTTTCTTTTCTTCTTACACGAATACATGTGTCAGGGTTTTGTGTGTTGGTTTTATTTCTTTTTTTCCCTCTGCAGGAGAGCATCCCGGCAAGATTATAGACCCTGGGGTGGTTCTTAGTCAGGATGGGAGGGAAAAGTATAATGTTGAAATGTGATTTTCATGTTGAATGTGTTGTCCTTCACTCCTCTTTTGTTACAGGGGCTCAGACACAACTTCTTTGTTAGGATAGTTTTCTAAAAAATTTTTTTTTTTTCAAATTTGTTAGTTGATTTCTGGATTGGATTATGTCAGCCGTTGAGGGCATGATTCACTCCAGACACTGGGGACCAGTGTCAAATGACAGGGGGGAGAGTATAGCGGGTACTTACTTTCCCGGGGTAATTTTTGAATTTTTCAGTGACACCAGTGGTGTGTTCCCGGCGGCCCACCGGGTGGTGCTGTCACCATGGGCTGACGGACGAATATCGCTGTGTGCTGAGTCTCCTTTTTGTCCTCTCTCGGCAGCGGTATGGTGGGGCGGGGAACCCGCCGTGCTTGCTGGGGGAGGATATAAAGGGGCCGGCCATCTTGGTCACGGGGTCTTAGTCCCAGGGACCTTCAGCCTGCGGACGGTGGTTCGTGTTCGTCCTCTAGGCGGCCTAGGCCTAGAGGACCACCGGAGATCGTGTTCCACCTCAGGCACCTTTAGTCCTGGGGTGAGGTACTTGGATGGAGGTCCGGAGCTCAGTGCCCAACACTGAGTTCCACGAGGGAAGGATCCTAAGGCACTCCGGGGATGGATGCCTGAATCCGAGGTGGGCATAATGGACCGGGAAGAGCTCCTCATCTGAAGACCCGGTGCAGCATACTGCCGGTGACGGGTGAGTCTCTTGTCGGAGACCGTCCGGAAGGAGAATTTCCCTCGTGCGGAGACCATAGCCCACTCTCAGGGAGGAGAGTGGAGGATCGAATTTGTGTCTGGGCCAATTCGCACCCACATCTCCTTTTCTGTTCTATAGCCAAGGGAGTCCATGTTATGTTCTACAATAAAGGTGTGTTGGACTTTAAAGGTGTGGGGCTCAATTTCTGGCAGACGAGGTTCACGGAGACTCTCGGAGGGAGGATCCAGATGCACAATACAGACCCGAAGGTAAAAACAACAGAGACATTGCTGATACCACATGCACACCTGTGGTGGAAGCCTGGCGTAGCTCACCCTCTCCCTCCCCTATCATACCCCTAGACCAGAGACAGTGCGAGCTGAACTTTAATAGAGGGGACTGGGGAGAGGGTGCCCGCTACAGGTGTATCATATGATGTGATGGGAATGGACTTACCCAATAGGGCACATCTGTGTTGTGCCTTCATGTGCCCCAAAAGAACCTAAAGGTAGCCTGCTATAGCCACTGGATAATCGCCAGCAGTCTCTGGAATTCAAGACGCAAAGACCTGCGAACCGGAAATGCACCACATACTTCCGGTTCCGGGTGAGAGGCCACATTCGCCGCTCAATCCTTCATAGTTAAGCAACCAGTAAGGTTCAATAGCGGGAACCTGTAAAGATGCCGATGTTACAGCGGCAAACCCGCCAGGAAGCTGGTCTAAAAAAAATGGATGAATGCATAAATAAATAAATTTATGAGGGCACTCTGCTGACCAGAAGTGACTCCCCTTTTCACTTCTGGTGACACATGATAACTGGGAGAGTGTTCCCATGTATGCTTATATGTAGAAATTATTTGGGACATATGTAAATATGGGGGGAAAAAAACAAAAAAAGGAAAAAGAAAGAAAAGTGACTGTAACATGGCTCCAGATAAAAATACAAATACAAAAAAATATATATTAAATAAATTGTCAGCAGGACCTGTAAAATGCATATATTAAAGATAACTACAAATATTAAAAGTTAGAAATTGAAAACACATATTAAAGTATTCATGCTGATCGTAATATAACAATTAGATTAAAGAATCAAGGAAAAGTTAATAAAAAGTTTAAATATATAAGAAAGAGGTCTATCAATAAAAAAAATCATTAAAAATCATACTCAAAAAGTGTAAAATCATATCTAGCGGGGTATTGCCCTTTAATCCCCCAGAGACTACAGTACCCAGTGAGCAACGGGACACCCAGGGTGCATTGCCCCGCGCAAGGTCTGCTGGGGTGGGTTATTTAACCGAAGGGCGGGGCTGAATTCGGTCTCTTTGGACACCGCCCGCCCAGCAAGTGGCACTTTTTTCCGAGCCTGCTGAGATACAAGGCCTGAAGCCTGGGCCTTTCTCCAAAGAGCCTTCCGCTCTTGCTGAGGAACCTGAGGGACGTCTTTTCCTGCTGTTGCTGTATCATCGTCAGGAGAACGGAAGACACGGAGGTCGTGAGATCTGTGTACCAAGACACAGCAGCGGAAGACAAGGACACAGACGGGTCCGGTTGGGTGAGAGAGCACCTGCTCAGAGAACTATATATGATCTCTAGGCCCAATAACGCTTATCTGGAGTTATCACTAGTGTTTGCTGCCGTGTGCCAGAAAGACAGTGCATTGGAGTTACTTTAGAGATTTGTTCTAAATTCACCAAGTTATCCCAACCCCTTTTACCCTGTGGATAACAGTTTATTTCTTCAACAAGTGCACCACCGTTTTGCTAGCGAAGATTTTCCCCTACAGAACTTCTACACAGTACAGTCAGGCCTGACTTAGCGTAGACATTTCTGGGCGCCAGTTTGTCCACGAGGGAGGATAGCTGCAGCGGGGACCGTTAGAGTTCTGCATAGTACTGTATACCTATCTGTTTGTTGAGATACTCTTTTATTGCAGGGCTCTGCACATGAAATGTACACTGTTGATTACCTGCTTACCCAACAAATCTGAGTAAAAATGCAAGGGTTAAGTATACTGGTGTTTGTGTTATTTACTTTGCAGAAGAGACGGTTAAGGATAGCTATACTTTATTGCTGTGTGTTTTATTACAGGATTGTGTATCCGTGAGTTGCAGGCCACACAATCCTATTATCCTCTACTAACTGTGCCAAGGGAGGTTAGGGCTAATTATTTGGGGTGGACAGCGATACACTACAGGGCCCAAAAATTATACTGGCAGCCCTCTTAGCTGGGGGTATCGCTACACATACTTCCATATTGGCCAGGTGTGTTTAAAAAAGTGCCCAAATCATAGTTACATAGTCGGTAAGGCTGAAAAAAGACAATAGTCAATCCATCTTCTCACGTAGAATATTGAACAGATGCTATATATATATATATATATATATATACATAATTAGACATGCAATAAGCAAACGACAAAAGAAAATGAAAAATATAAATAAAAACACAAGTGTCAAACCTATAAATCACAGATGTACATATCCACATATGAAACTAATAAATAAATAAATGGGTCCATTGATAAATCAATCAATGCATGTATAAACATAAGCATAAACATGCCTGGTAATCTATTTATGGACCCTGTATAAGGAAGCTAATCTGATGCCCATGATAAGTGCATCAAAGTATGAACATCCAGTCCTATATTGAGACTCTTTGGGGTCATGGTATCTAGCTGATGTATCCAGAAATTTTCCTTTCTGCAAAGCTTGCGGAACCTCCCCGAATTCACATCACCCATGATGGTTTCCAACCCAAACACCCTGAGGCCGGAGGGGTCAATATTGTGCTTTTCTATGAAATGAAGTGGAACTGAATGTTTGTCAAAACCTTTGAGGAAGTTCCTCTTGTGTTCCCCAAAAATTTACCCATAAAGACCAACATAAAGTAAGCAACAAGGACATATCAGGCAATGGACCACAAACTGCAATCCACAATTAATGAACTGCTGTATGGTGTAGGTATGGCCATTGTTGCCAGTGAATGCATCACATGTAATTGCACATTCCACAGTTGGGGACACCACACCTGTAACTGCCCTTTTGGTCAAACAAAAAGCTCCAACTGTTACAACAGCTACAACACTATTGGGCGCTATATAGCCCCTCAAATTTTTGGGTCTACTAAAAATTATGTTAGGGCGTTCCGAAATGGCACTAGTAAGACAAGGGTCATGATAGAGTATACCCCAGTATTTCACAATAATTTGCTTAATGGCAGAAGCTTTGCTGTTATATTGGGAGCTGAAAATTATGTCAAATTGTAGATTGATGCTGTTGGACCTGTCACTAGTCAATCCTGCTTCGCTCCTGGAACCGCTGGCCTCACTATTATGGGGATCCTCCCTCACCACATCAGCATAAAACAGCTGATACTTGGTGTGTGGCCTATCAATGAGAGCCTGGTCGTAGCCCTTCTCTAAGAATATTTTATTTAGTGGACCACTCTGCTCGTCGTAATCTCATAACAGGATGCATGTCCTTTTAAGCCGACAGAACTCTCGAAAGGGTACATTTTTAATCCGCCTCGGATGGTAATGGTTGGGTGCTGAGTGCATGCAGGTAAGAATTCCCTGATGATGGTTTAAAATGTGTCCGGGATATAATGTGGAAATCCAGAAAGACCAATTTCTACCAAATGGGTGACTTGGATCCCATAAGGGTTGTTCTCGTAATGTGGAGGACTCTAAACGACAATTGCTACCATCCCAAATAATTAAAATATTGTCAATATAACGGGCATAAAGAACCAGGTTTGCCCCAAAAGGATTATTGGACCAGATGAAAAACTGCTCCCAATACCTCATAAATAAATTTGCATAACTTGGGGCACACCTGGCCCCCATAGCAGTGCCTCTTGTCTGTCTGTAATACTCCCCCTAAAACACAAAATAATTATGTGTCAGAGTGTATTCAATGCTACGAATGATGAGAGAGTCCTGCTTGGGATGTAGATGGTTTTTCATGTTCTAAGAAATACTGCACTGCCTGCAATCCAAAATGATGTTGTTTGGAGGTGTATAATGAGGCTATATCTTTTTTTTTTTTAATTATGTTTATTAAAGTTTTTATAAAACATACAAACAATGAAAAGAACGGCCATGACAAACCGCCAGGCCTTCCTATGACCAACATGGTCAACAATTGACATGTAATACATTCTACCTAACATAGGCAGCTGACTACATGCAGTAACTTAAAAGAAAAAACACACCCCCAGTGCTAACCACCACCCACCCCCCTCCCATCCTACCCCTCCATATCCGGCCCATGGAACCGATTATTCCAGGCAGGAAAGACCACTATCTAACTAGCCAACAGTAGTGTCAGAATTGAACCATGCCTGCCAAACTTTTTTAAGCGTTTTCTCACTAATGACGCTATATCTAAAGATACCCGACAATAGCAAGTCTGTCATTGGTATTGGGCAAGAATCTCGAGCATGTGGCTAGAATCCCGGAAAAAGGATAGAAGCTGCACCACTATGTCCTGAAGGGACACTGCCCATGGGACTAGTGAGGCTATCAATACCGGAAATGATTGGCCTGCCCGGAGGGTTCATTTCATCCATGTGGATCTTAGGGATGTGATAGAAATATGTTTAAGTGGATAAGGTCTGAATAAGAATTGCCACACCTGGTAAGAACCCCGTCCCCAAGTGCTTCATCTAGCAGCAATTGGAGGTACTCTCTATACTGACCGATGGGTTTTAACGCTAGTTTCTCAAAGCTATCCACATCCCCAAGCAGTCTCTTTTCATCAGCTAGATAGTCATTCCTATTTTGGATGACAAGATTCCTACCTTTAGCCGCCTGGCTGATAACTGTTTTGTTGCTTTTTTTTTTTCATAAATCTTTTTATTTAACTTCTTAATAGACAAACAGACAAAACAAATCACCAAAAAAATCATACACATTGAACCTAAAATATATTGATACAATGTCAAGATCCAATCACCTTGCATAGCAATTATCAATTCAAAATAAGAATTCAAAATAACAAAACAACAACTGGAAGGGGTATAATAATTAACAAGAAGGTATTTTTTCCTGGGCCTAAACCTAAGCCATCCCATTTGTCCACTCAAATGTCAAACCTCACCCCATATATAATAGAAAAAAAAGGGGGGGAGAGGGGAGAAAACAAGCATTAATCCCTTTTATCGCCAATGGCCCCAAGCATCCCTTATAAAGAAACACCCATATTATGATTAGTGACCCCCATCGGCATTAGATGTTATGTATGATTTGTCCAGCCACTTTGCCCAGACTTTATCGTACTTACTAGGGCAACCCCTATTCATATAGGTATCTCTGTAGAATGGGAGATTACTATTTATCAATTTTTTTCCAGTATAAAATTGTAGGAGAACAAAGTTTATTTCAATGCAGAGCAATGGCTTTTCTTGCGTAGAATAATGTTGTATTGGCGAACACTTGCTCTGACACTGTAGGAAAAATAGCCTCTACCAGACCCAGCAGGCAAACAGACATTGAGACCGGTAAAGGAGCAGAGGTAATAGAATTCAATAAATTCACCACCTCCCCCCAAAAAATACCTATATATGGGCAAGTCCAAAAAATGTGTGTGAAATCTCCCTGAGATGCTCCACACCGCCAACACTTAGAAGTGCACACAGGATTTATCTTTTGAAGTCTATAAGGCGTAATATATGCTCTATGTACCAATTTAAATTGAATCATGCAGTCTCTCAAGGATATCAGAGATCGCAGAGGGAAATCGCACACACCCCTCCAATCCTCCATCTCCAAATCTGGTATATCTTGCATCCACCTAGCTCTAAGACCTTCTCGTGGCAAAATAGAAATTAAAGTAAGATGAGAATACAGTCTCGAGGTGGGCTTATCCAGGCACTCAGACCTGAGTACCAATTCTAAAGTGCATTGTATAATTATTAGACTATCCTGTAGAAACTGTGCATGAAAAATATGGAGAAGCTGGAAATATCTAAATAGATGAGAACTAGGTAAGTTAAAGATTGAGGTAAGTGTAGAAAAGATAGATAATTTTATATTATTTAATATTATATTTAGTCTATGTAATAGGCTCTGGTACTTTAATAAATTGAGGAAGAGTAGGATCAAGTTTAGTTGCTTTTAAATTAATCCAAAACTTCTCTCTCACCCTGGAACATGGAGGAGGAATGGTCCTTAGCGGCCTCACTACAAAAATGGGCAAGCTTAGAGTAAAGCACCTCATAAAATGTAGGAATATACTTGCCCTTTGCCCAATGAGGATAGAAGTTGAGCCCGTTCCGTAACAGAGCAAGCTCTGCCTCACTAAACATCACTGATGATAAATTATACATTTTAATGGTATCACACTCAGATGTTACATTGTCCCTTTTTCTTAGCTTCTGTTCTCCTCACTTTCCTCTCCTGGTTTTCTGCCCCTTTCCTCTGATTGATTCCCCCCCCCCCCCCGTTGGTATGGGCTTCTCTAAAAAAAAAAAGGGTGATAGAGATGGTAGGGATGGACCTGTGGAGGATGGGAGAATCTGGGTATAAGTAGATGTCACAACTGTAGAAATGTTCCCAGGTGAATGATGGAGGCAGAGTGCCATGTATCACAATCTGTACCACACTGCAGTGCACGACCACCTGGAGGCTTGTAGGGCAGGTCCAAGCGCTTGTCCACTGGAGTGCCTGTACCTCTAGCATCTGTGTCAGCTTGGAGCCTTAGCTCCTGCCTGGTGTGGCTCTAATAAATTGCTACCAGAAAATGCTGGGTATGTGAACTTGCTATTATATTTGTTGTTTATCATAGACGTGCGCACAGGGTGTGCCAGGTGTGCCCAGGCAAACCCTAATCACCCTGTGCAGCACAGATTCCCCCTACTGCCCTGGCTCCCATCTTTCCCCCACAGTGCTGCCAGCTTTCCTCCTCTCCTATCGGCTGTTGCTGCTGGGATGTTTTAGGAGTGGGAAAGGGGCCAGTAAATATGTAATTTACTGGCCCCTTCCCTTTCTGAATGAACATCATGAGTGATCGGTAACGTGTTTGGGCTTTGGGGTGCACACCTTAATGTAATAGGCTGCGCACACCTATGTTGTTTATGAACTTTTTCCCACAATTCTTGCAGTACCAATATGGATCATTCGATTGTGCAGGGCCAGGGACATGTGTGGGCTGTTTGGACAGCGCACACATGTCCCTGCAAAGCATCAGATGGGGGCCCTGTCCTGTGTCCTGTACCTTTACCCTTGCGGTGCTTGTTAGGAGATCCCCAGCTGACACTGGTGCATTGGAGATACCTGGACGTGTCTGGTCAGCCTGGGGGACCCTCCGACCTGCACCACTTGGGTGCGTATCCTTTCTCCACCAGTGTTCACGGCCCTGCAGGTAGTCCTACCTGTCCCTTTCAAACTTGCCCAATTTTTTGCTAAGGAGATCAGCCTTAAAGTCAATAATTTGATCATTTACATGATCATGCCACTGGGAGAAGGCAGAAAAAGGGATTTTTATAACAGCTTACCTGTAAAGTCCTTTTCTTGGAGTACATCACGGGACACAGAGCGACTTAGTCATTACTAATGGGTTATATAGATACCTTCAGGTGCTGGCACTGGCAACTTCCAAAACCGGAAGTACCCTCCCCTATATAAGCCCCTCCCATCCGGGAGCACCTCAGTTTTGTAGCAAAGCAATAAGTGTCCCAAAAAGAGGGGTGGGAGCTCTGTGTCCCGTGATGTACTCCAAGAAAAGGATTTTACAGGTAAGCTGTTATAAAAATCCCTTTTTCTTTTTCGTACATCACGGGACACAGAGCGACTTAGTCATTACTAATGGGACGTCCCAAAGCAATGCCAAATGAGGGGAGGGATACACTATACATAAGCTGGGCGCCATCAGGCATGAGGATCTTTTGCGGCCTGCAACACACTGCGCCCAAAGGCGACATCCTCCTGACTTCTAACGTCTACCTGGTAGAATCTAGTAAACGTGTGTACTGAAGACCATGTTGCGGCCTTACAGACTTGAGCCAGGGAGGCCTGGTGATGCACTGCCCATGAAGTTCCAACTGCTCTTGTGGAGTGCGCCCTAACTTTGAACGGAGGCGGTCTCCTTCTCAATCCATAGGCTTGTATTATGACCTGTCGAATCCACTTGGCTAAAGTAGATCTTGATGCTGCCTGACCCTTTCTGGGGCCTTCCGGCAGAACAAACAAAGTATCCGTTCTACGAATCTGAGCAGTGGCTTTTAGATAAGCTTTAACTGCTCTTATTACATCCAAAGAATGCAATAACTTTTCCTTTACCGAACTAGGTTTGGGGAAAAAGGAAGGAAGAACCACATCTTGGTTCAAATGAAACCTCAATACCACCTTAGGAAGAAAGGCTGGATGAGGACGTAATACTACTCTGTCCTTATGGACAACCAGATATGGCTCCTTACAGGACAATGCGGCTAATTCCGATACTCTTTTAGCCGAACAAATGGCTACTAAGAAAATCAATTTCCTTGTGAGAAGAACCAAGGAAATGTGCTGCAATGGTTCAAATGGTTGTTTCTGTAGAACCGACAGAACCAGGTTTAAGTCCCATGGACATATGGGAATACTAACCGGAGGGCTAATACGCATCACTCCTTGTATGAAAGCTTTGACTAGTGAATGCGAAGCCAAGGGCCTTTGAAAAAATATTGACAAGGCCGAAATCTGACCCTTGATAGTACTCAAGGCAAGCTTCCTATCCACAGCCCACTGTAGGAAGTCCAGAATCCTACCTATTACGTACTTACGTGGATGCCATTTCTTGGCCTCACACCACGCGATGTACGCCTTCCAGATCCTATAATAGATCTGCCTGGATACCGGCTTCCTGGCATTGATCATGGTAGATACCACAGGATTAGAGAGAACTCTCTTTTCTAGAATGTGGGCTTTAATAGCCAGGCCGTCAAACCTAGGGCTGGTAAGGAAGGGTGGTATATCGGTCCTTGCGAAAGCAGGTCCGGATGATGTGGGAGGGTCCAAGGACTCCCCACTGACATTTTTACAATCTCCGCGTACCATGCCCTTCGGGGCCACGCTGGAGCCACCAGAATCACCGGTTTCTTTTCTACCCGGATTCTGCGGATTAATCGCGGTAACAATTGTGGCGGTGGGAATGCATATATCAGCTTGAACTGATCCCAAGGGAACACTAGGGCATCCGAGCCGCAAGCTAGGGGATCCCTTGTGCGAGACACAAATCTGTCCGCCTTTGCGTTGAATCTGGATGCTAGCAGATCTACATCCGGTGTTCCCCACCGCTGGCATATTGCCTGGAAAACCTCGGGGTGAAGAGACCATTCCCCCGGGCATAATTGCTTGCGACTTAAAAAGTCCGCTCTCCAATTTTCCACTCCTGGGATGAAAACCGCGGATATGGCTGGGACATATCTGTCTGCCCATTCCAGGATGCAATTCGCTTCCCTCTGGGCTGCACGACTCCTGGTGCCACCCTGGTGATTGATATATGCCACTGCTGTGGCATTGTCTGATTGAATTCTGACAGGGGACCCTTGGAGTTTGGATGTCCATGCTACTAGGGCATACCGGGCTGCTCGTATCTCTAAGAGATTGATGGGCAGGGCCTTCTCTGCTTCTGACCACTTGCCCTGGAGAGACCATTGCTCCAGTACTGCCCCCCAGCCTATGAGGCTGGCATCTGTAGTGACCACCTTCCAAGAAACCGGACTGAAGGGTTTCCCTTTTTCCAGATTCTGGGGCACCAACCACCAATGGAGGCTCTTGCGAACGGAAGGGGACAGGGACATTGGTAAGTCTAAAGCCTGAACTTTTTTGTTCCAGGCTGACAGTATGGCCCTCTGCAAGTTCCTTGAATGGAATTGACCGTAGGGTACTGCTTCGAATGAAGCCACCATTTTTCCCAGCAGCCTCATGCACAGGCGTATGGATGGTTTTCTTTTTGTACCCACTAAGTGGGTCAAATCTTTCAAAGACGACACCTTCTCTGGAGGTAAGAAAATCTTTCTCTGATTTGAATCCAGCCTTAGCCCCAAGTATTCCAGACTTTTGACTGGTCTTAGAGCTGACTTGTCTCGGTTGATAATCCAACCGTGATATTCCAGATACTTGATTGTCTCGTGAATAGCTACTTCCAGTTTTTCCACTGAGTGGTCTATTAGTAGCAGGTCGTCTAAATATGCCATTATCGTTACACCCCGTGTTCTTAGATTGGCCAATAGTGGGGCCAGAATTTTTGTGAACACTCGTGGTGCTGTGGCCAGACCGAAAGGTAAGGCTCTGAACTGAAAATGGCGCCCTTCTACTACAAAGCGTAGAAATTTCTGGTGGGCCGGAAAGATGGGAATATGCAGATAAGCATCCTTTATGTCGATCGAGGCTAACCATTCCTGCCCTTGTAGGGTGGTGGCCACCGATCGGATCGACTCCATCCGAAAAGTCCTGATATGTAGGAACTTGTTTAGCCCTTTTAGATTGAATATGGGCCTCACGTCCCCATTTGGTTTGGGGACTGTGAAAAGGTTCGAGTAAAACCCGAACCCGTTTTCTTCCAAGGGAACCTTCATGATTACACCTTGGAGCAATAGTTGTTCTAGTGCCAGAAGGAGGGATACTCTCTTCTGGGGATCGCTTGGCACGTTTGACCTCATAAAATGGGCAGGAGGAGTGTCTTTTAACTCCAGCTTGTATCCCAGACTTACTGCGGAGATCACCCATCTGTCTCTGATGGTGTCCCGCCAGGTCTCTGTGAACAACTGAAGTCTTCCCCCCACCCGATTGAGTCGGGGCAACCCTTCATGACTTGGGGGGAGGTTTTGTACCTCTCTTGACCCAGGGTTTCTTGTTACCCTGTGATTGTCCCTGATTTCTGCCCCCTGGATTTGACCGCGGAGGCCGTCGGAACTGTTTCACAGCCGATGTGCCAGGGACTGGAGAAGTAGGCCTCTTAAAAGAAGGACTTCTACTCTTGTTCTTAACCGGCAAGAGTGTACTTTTACCGGCAGAAATTTTCTGGATATATTTGTCCAGATCTTCTCCAAATAAGCGTTCTCCATGAAATGGGAAGCTAATCAGCAATTTATTACAGGGAGCTTCAGCAGACCAGTTTTTGAGCCATAGAAGCCTACGCATATGTACTACAGACAGCGTAAAGCGGGAGGCCTGTTGGATTGTATCCTTTATGGCGTCCACCGCAAAACACAAGGCTCTAGGTAGGTCAGCTAGGGCAAGAGCCTGCTGATCTGGTAAGTCCCTTAAGACTTGTTTCAACTGATCTTTCACTGCTTGGCAGACTCCAATCGTTGCTACTGCAGGTTGTGTCACCATGCTTGCTGTAGAGAAAGCAGATTTTAGTAAAGACTCCAATTTTTTATCTATTGGGTCTTTGAACATTGGAACATTATCTACTGGACATGTCAGTGATTTATTCACACAAGAGATGGCTGCGTCCACTGTAAGGACCCTCCATTTTTTTATGAACTTATCCTCCATGGGATAGATCACTGGAAATCTCTTGGGGGGAGTAAATATTTTATCAGGATGCTCCCAATCCTGGTAAATAAGCCCTTCCAATAAAGGGTGGATTGGGAAGGAACAGACAGTCTGGGGAGCTTTCAGCGACCCCAGCGAGGAAACAGTAGTGGTTGATGGTTCCGCCAGAGGCATTTTAAATGCTGATCGGACCATGTTAGTCAGAGACTGAACCCATAATCTTTCAGCCTGAGATGCTGAGAAAGGTTCTTCCACTGTTGATTCCTCTATAACCGAATCAACCTCATCCTGATCCCCTTCAGGTAGGTCGATCTCTGTGTGGGACTGTTCCTCCACTAACAGGCACTCTGAAGGAGGAGACGGAGATCGGATGCGCTTTCCCTGTGACAGGGAAGCAGCGATCAATGCTGTTAATCTCTCTTCCAATCCTCCCAGAGTTGAGGAAAAAACCTCCTCTGTTATATATACAGGAGCAGGTGGACTGGGGACAGCCGCAGCACCAGGTACTCCTGCGGGGTTCCTACGGCTACTGACCTCTGAATTTTCAGGGGAGATTGGTGCAATACAAGCATGCCCAAAATCCTCAGAGCCCGATGGAGACCCCTTTGGCTTCCTGGAAGACTTATTTCCGGAGCGTCTGGACGACATATCCTTTAAGCACAAAGCTGAGGTATTCCCGTCGTCATACACCAATTTTGCTGGTAATAGTCTAACACAGTTGCTGCTATATACCAGCTGGTGTCCACTAAAGTGTCTTTCTATGGGGATGCCTGCATCAACCGCCTCTGTGTGCCACTGTTTGTTGCTAGCTCTGCTTGCATCCAGCTGACACTTGTACTGTGTCTTTTATCCATGCTGGGACGCCTGCACATGCGCAGAAGCGCCGCGGCGCGCATCGAGCGTCATCCACCCGCCCCGCCCCTTTCCTTTCATAGGAGGCGCGTGCACACGCCCGCGCGCGTGCCCGTGCGCCTTCGGCGCCTTTTTTGAAAACAAGCAGGGACTAGGAGCCAGGGCCCTTTTTGCCGGAGGGCCTGTGCGGTGGATGAGCGCAGCAACAGGGCAGAGGAAGTGGGTTCCCACAGAGAAACTTACCAACTGCCTGGATCTTTTGACTTGAAAAAGCCAAAGATCCACATGACAAGAAAAATGGACCACAGCGGCCTCTAGTGGTTTAACACAGGTACCGCGGTCTCCCTTTTTTTTTTTTCTTGACTACTATTAAAATTTTACATTTTCCAGTAGTTACAGGCATACACAGATATCAGCGGGAATACCGTTAGGTAACAGACAGAAAGACAAATTAGGCTTGGGGGTCCCCCAATAGAACCAAGTTCCTGGGGGCCCCCACTTACCTGTTCCCCGCCGCAGGACTTTGTTTGGTCCACAGAAGCCCAAACTTCACCTATCACGGCAGGCATTGTATTTAAACCTTCAGGGACCGGGTTCCCAAGGATTCCACTCCCCTGGACCTGTATAGCACCCTGCACAGACAACATCTTGGTCGTGGGTATGACCAGAGCTCTGGACCCCAGGGTCCAGCCCTCCTAAGAGAGGCATTACAGGCAAAACCTTGCTCTTCTGTTGCAAGGCCCAGGTACCGACCGTTTAGCTATGAAGCTTTTTTGGTCGGATCCGGAACAGCTTACTAAGGCCCGTAAAAGAACCTGTACGCAAGCCCAGTGAAAACACATGTTACTCTTTGGCCAACACCTTAGACACTGGCAAAAAACTGAGGTGCTCCCGGATGGGAGGGGCTTATATAGGGGAGGGTACTTCCGGTTTTGGAAGTTGCCAGTGCCAGCACCTGAAGGTATCTATATAACCCATTAGTAATGACTAAGTCTCTCTGTGTCCCGTGATGTACGAAAAAGAAAGGTGGGTGAAGGAATTTAACTCCTCCTTGACAATCTCAACCAGGGAATAGATATGGGTGACATTCCTCTATGTACCCCCTTTTTGGGGTACATAGATTATATAATGTATTATGCATTTAACACATTATTAATTTTCAAATAAAACTTTTATTCATTTTCATCCAAATTATTTTTTGCCTGTTTACCAGTATAGCGGGATGTCATTGGAGCACTTGTACCCTACACCACATGGCATATTCTAGTCTACGTGATCTTTTTACACTGTACTTTTGTGAGTATTCATTTTTATTGGTTTTACATCTTTCCTATAAATTGTTTGGTAATATACTAGGTGTTTGCGCCCTCCTTGTTTGTTCTTTTTGTACTTTTTTCATGCTCTAGTGCATTACAGCCCATTCAAATAAATGGGCACATTCCAGCGCAAACCGGCCCAAAGCCAAAAACATTACAAAAAGTAGCAAAAAAGATTTGGAGTAAAGGTCTGTCTGTCTGTCTGTCCATTGCCGCTGAGTGTCTGGGTGCAGCTTCAAGGACAATCACCAGTAAGAAGGCTAAGGGGGCTCATTAAATATGCCAGCTCTTTTAGGGGTTATTGCACAATATATACACTATATTGTCAAAAGTATTGGGACACCTTACAAGCACATGAACTTTAAGCACTTGCCGACCAGCCGCCATCATTATACGGCGGCAGGTCGGCACAATCCCGCAAATCGCCTTAGGTGTACGTCAGCACCTTTAAGGGCGATAGCAGGTGCGTGTGCACGGCGGCGGACCTGATGCGTGCGGCCGGCGGCCGCGATGTCCGCCGGCCACCCGCGAGCACGTACACAAGAGCCAGAACGGAGATTTGTGTATGTAAACAGACAGATCCCCGTTCTGACAGGAGAAGAGAGACAGATATGCTGTTCCTAGTAATCAGGAACAGCAATCTGTCTCCTCCTCCAGTCAGTCCCATGAGGGAACACATTTAACCCCTTGATCGCCTCCTAGTGTTAACCCCTTCCCTACCAGTGACATTTACACAGTAATCAGTGCATTTTTATATCATTGATCGCTGTATAAATGACTTTACTTCCAAAAAAGTGTCAAATGTGTCCGATCTATCTGCCACAATGTCGCAGTCCCGCTAAAAATCGCAGATTGCCGCCATAACTAGTAAAAAAATAAAATAAAATAATATCCCCTATTTTGTAGACGCTATAAATTTTGCGGAAACCAATCAATATACGCTTATTGCAATTTTTTTTGACCAAAAGTATGTGGAAGAATATATATCGGCCTAAACTGATGAATACATTTATTTTTTTACATTTTTTGGGGGGATATTTATTATACCAAAATGTATAAAATATTGTTTTTTTTTCAAAATTGTCACTTTTTTGTTTATTGCGCAAAAAATAAAAACCGCAGAAGTGATCAAATGCCACCAAAAGAAAGCTCTGTTTGTCAGTTAAAGTGACGCAGTGCAGTATCGCAAAAAATGACCTGGTAATTAAGGGGGAAAATCTTCCGGTATGTAAGTGCATAATGGCATCCCAGTCTTAGTCCGTAGTGTTCAATATTGAGTTGGCCCACCCTTTGCATACCCTTTGCAGCTATAACAGCTTCAACTCTTCTGGGAAGGCTGTCCACAAGGTTTAGGAGTATGTCTATGGGAATGTTTAACCATTTTTCCAGAAGCGCATTTGTGAGATCAGACACTGATGTTGGATGAGAGGGCCTGGTTTGCAGTCTATTCCCAAAGGTGTTCTATCGGGTTGAGGTCAGGACTCTGTGCAGGCCAGTCAATTTCCTCCACCCCAAACTCGCTCATCCATGTCTTTATGAACCTTGCTTTGTGCACCGATCCAAATCATTTGGTGGAGGGGGGATTATGATGTGGGGTTGTTTTTCAGGGGTTGGGCTTGGCCCTCTTAGTTCCAATGAAGGGGACTCTTAAGGAGTCAAGACATTTTGGACAATATCATGATTCCAACTTTGTGGGAACAGTTTGGCCCCTTCCTCTTCCAGCATGACTGCGCACCAGTGCACAAAGCAAGGTCAATAAAGACATGGATGAGCGAGTTTGGGGTGGAGGAACTTGACTGGCCGGCACAGAGTCATGACCTCAACCTGATAGAACACCTTTGGGATGCATTGGAGCGGAGACTGTGAGCCAGGCCTTCTCGTCCACATCAGTGCCTGACCTCACAAATGCGCTTCTGGAAGAATGGTCAAACATTCCCAAAGACACACTCCTAAACCTTGTGGTCAGCCTTCCCAGAAGAGTTGAAGCTGTTATAGCTGCAAAGGGTGGGCCAACTCAATATTGAACCCTACAGACTAAGACTGGGATGCCATTAAAGTTCATGTGCGTGTAAAGGCATCTGTCCCAATACTTATGACAATATAGTGTATATTGTTGCTGTATATTATGGCATATATATATGTTATTTATGTAGTAAACCTGTACATTTACTAATATTATGATAAGGAATCATGTTTTAAAGGCCCCTTGTACTCTGAATACATGAGGATTTATAAAATGTAACATTGATATAAAAGCTCATACAGAAATGCAAGATTTTTAGGATTTACAGAACCTTGAAAGTTATTTGCTCTGAGGAAACACGTTAGCTGTACCCCGTGTTCTGTGCAAGTCCATGAAAGGAGAAAGAGGGGAAAGGAGAAAGAAGGGTGCGGGTGGACAGAAGGGGAGGGGAAGGGGTCAGAGGGAAAAGGGGAAAGGTGGGAGGGGGAAAGGATGGAAGGAGGGAAAAGGAGGAAGGAAGAAGGGGGGAAAGGGGGTAAACACTGGGAGATGGGAGGGAGGGAAAAAAGAGTGGCTAGGGGGGAGGGGGGGGAAGACACGAGGAGGGAAAACAGAAGGGGAAGGAAAGAAGGGGATGGGAGAGGTGGGAGGAGGGGAAAAAGGGGGAAAAATAGAGGGGGGAGGGGGAAAGGGGGGAAGAGAAATGGGAGAGAGTATAGAGAGGAAAGGGGGGGAAGGGAAGGGGAGGAAAGGGAAGGAGAAGGGGGTGCCCGACCATAACTGGTGGAAGAATTGGACAGGGGTTGAATAAGGTTATAACTTACCACGGCGATTGCATCAGGAGATGACCTGGAGGACAAGAGGCTCCTGGTATTGTGGGGGCAAAATGACAGTTGGACAGATGGATACCGGCTGGTGCAGCTGAGCAAGGAGTAATAAGGGTAAAGGTATATAGACCCGGTGTTGCTGGTAACAGACCAGCAAGGAGTATGGACTTTAAGTATAGGTAATGAAAGCCACGGGTGCAGGGTAACGCATGTTTTGCTGAGGCAGGGGTAAACATTCCCATAAATCTCCTGAGCTGCCAGCCATGTCTTTCCTGTCAGTGCCCCACAACAATAGCCACCAATAGAGAGATCCGTCATGCTCATCCGAGGGCCCATCAAATGAGATCCCAAACCAGGGGACGCCCATGACGCCGCCAGACGGCGGCGTCTGACGTCATCGGGTCAGTTCCCCCGCACTGCGCAGGTGTGCGAACCCGCGCTACTGCGCATGTGCATTCCCAGCAAGCCGGTGAGCGGAGGCCCTGGGCTCAGAGAGAACAAGAGAGTGATGGGTTCCAAGTGGACACCCCCACCAGGGGAAATGTAAGTCCGTCGCTAAGGGGAGGCACAGGCAACCAGGGATCGCACAGGACTCTCAAAGGGAGCTAATTACAAAAGAGAAAACATATGATAAAGTGGTTTGGATAATGCAGTAATAAACAAGTGGGAGTATAATTCCCACAATAATGATCACTATATTGGTCGACATAAGGCATTGTCACACAATTGACGGCTGAAGGACAAGGGGGAGGACAGTGTCATTAAGACCCAAAACCCATAGGGCAGGGCAGAGCATACGGTCGGGGCATCTACAGCAATTCGCCAGTGTTAAAAATTGGCATCTCAAAAATGCCGTGGGAGTGAGAGGAAGGGGTGGTGCCCGTGAGAAGCCACCAATAGTAATGGTTGAATAAAGTGCTACAGACACATCCCAAGTACTTGGGTAAATTGATTAGACAACTAAATGTGGAAGGTGGAAAGATACGGGGAAAGATTGTTATGTGTGGAGTGAGAGGTGTCGGGGGTGTAAGGACAGATTAGTCCAAAATCCACCTGTAATGGATAGTGTGGTAATGGTGTGAATATTGAATAATATCAAGTGAAGTAAAATGAAATGAAATAAAATAAAAATTCAATTAAAATAAAATGATTGCTATCCGTCCCATGGTTGGGAGCGGGATAGCAATCGTGAATGATATGCTATACAAGGTGCCCCTAGGTTGTTGAGGGGTAAGAATTGTAATGTCTATATTAGGCGTAGGAAAATAGTCGCAATAAGCGATCATGAAACTTATTTTGATACATTCAAAGAGCAAGGGGAGTAGTTGGCGGGAAAAATAATTCAGTTTACATGACGGGATTATAGGTGTGGTAACACATAAAATTCCTATTCGGCTGGAAACATTTCCAGTCCGTTTGTGCACATAGCCTTCCGTAAAGGCTAATGCGTCTTAGCTGAATTGGCCCTACACTCTGAGAGTAATCAAAAGGGTTCATGGTTGGCATATATTTTCTCACGTCATCTTATAATTATAATTAAAAGGCTGTTAAACTAGGTTAAAGAAGAAGTAAATCTATTTTTTAGTTTTTTTTAAACCCTGCAAAAGAAAGCCATAAGGAGCTAGTATGCATAGCATACTAGCTCATTATGAATGACTTACCTGAGATCGAAGCCCCCGAACTGCTCCTCGTTCCCCTCCGCCACCGCCGCCATCTTGCCTCGATGTCTCATCACTGCCGTCAGTGTATCGCCGCTCCGGCGCTGTGATTGGCCGGAGTGGCGATGACGTCACACGCATTCGCGCTCGGGCCGGCAAGATCCCATTCAGAAAACCGGCAATGATGCCGGCCCGCTAGTGCGCATGCATGTGACGTCATCGACGCTGTGTTTACAGCAAATATCTCCTTAACCGTGTAGGTTACGGAGATATTTCTTGCACCTACAGGTAAGCCTTAATCTAGGCTTACCTGTAGGTGCAAGTTGTCTAAGTGGGTTTACAACCACTTTAATAGAATACCGATAATACAGTCTGCCTAATCAGTGCCGAGAGTGTCCATTGTCCAAACAGCCCAGAGGACAATGTCCATACTATTGAAAATCACAGATATCTCTGTCAACTGTATATTTGTTTTGTATCTACAATAAACTTTCTTATATTACATTGTATATTGTTTTCATCAGTACCGAGATAGTCCATTAATTCCTTGGGTGGGAACGCTACAGGGCTAGCTTCAGCAACCACTCCCTTGCCCCAACCCTCTCCTGTTTCACTTGACTGTAGGGATGGTGTTTTTAGGGTCAAAGTCCGCATTTTTCTTCTTCCAAATACAGTACAGCAAGTCGAGTTAATGCCAAAGAGCTTAATTTTGGCCTCATCTGACCACAGCACTTTCTCCTAATCCTTCCTTAATCATTTTGAATGTTTATTGGCAAAATTCAAATGGGCCTATACATGTGACTTCTTGAGGAGGGGAACCTTGCAGGCCCTGCAGGATTTCAATCCATGGCGACGTATTGTGTTACCAATGGTTTGTTTGGTGACTGTGATCCCAACTGCCTTGAGATCATTCACATGCTTCTCCCGTGTAGTTCTTGGCTGATCCCTAACTTTTCTACTGATCATTCTTACCCAATGAGGCAAAATCTTGCCTGGAGCCCAGACCAAGGGCGATTGATGGTTATTTTGTATTTCTTCCATTTGAGAATAATTCGCTCCAATAGTTGTCTCCTTCTCATCAAGCTTCTTGCTGATGGTCTTGTAGCCTATTCCAGCCTTGTGCAGGTCTACAATCTTGTCCTTGACATCCTTTGACAGCTCTTTGGTCTTGCCCATGATGGTGAGGTTTGACAGGTGTGTTTTATACACATAATGAGTTGTTGTTAGGAGCACCTTCTTAAATTGACAGGACTAATCAGTGTACCACATGAGAATCTACTGTATCCAGTCTGTGGGAGCCAGAATTATTGTTGGTTGGTAGGGGATTGAATGCTTATTTTACTCACTGAACTGCAATTCAATTTATAACATTTGTATCATGTGTTTTTTCTGGATTTGTGGTTGATATTCTGTTTATCATTTAAAATACACCAGTGGCGGCCTGACAATAGGGGGCACATGGGCCCTGCCCCCCATAAGCAAGTGATCAAAAAAAAAAAGTTCATTTAAGTTAGGGTGACCAGACATCCCCAGTTTTCAGGGACAGTCCCCAGATTGAGGACACTGTCCCCGAACCAAGTCTGTCCCCGGTTTGGTCCCCAGATTGGATTTAAACAGGGGCTGGGGCAATTTCAAAGACAGTCAGTGCAGTATAAAAAAAAAATCTGAATTACACCCCCCCCCCCCGCTCCGCCGCTCCTACTAGCTTAGGGGGGGGGTGTACTTTTCCATTATCTTTGCCCCTTTCTGATGATCATGTGCTGTTCGAAGCGGAGGGAATATTTCTTCAGTTTCGGGTGCATGCCCATTCCGCTCCCACTTGCATGTTCTTCTGCCTTGGCTCAAGTCCCGGCCAGCCGCCTGACTGCTCATCTCCTTGCCTTCCCTGGCGGAGTGATCTTCCTCTGCTCTCCACCCATTAGTAGCCGGGAGTCGGAGAGTGAGACTTGAGAGGCTGTGAGGCGGGCAGCAGCAGCGACGGGCAGAAAGAGGCAGCTGAGCTCAGCTGACAGTGTCCAGCAGCAGGAACAGAGGGGAAGCGGATCCAATCGTGGGGCTGCCAGTGCCTTCAAGGCTTTAACACAGGTGTGCTTTGGGGGTGTCTGTGAATAGACTACATTGCACTTGGTCTGTCTCTCTGGGATATTGTTCATAAGTTAACAAAATCAGCACCCAGCAGCCATGTTATGTGACACACTGTGACAGAGCCAGCCAGAGCCATGATAGAGTGCCTGCTGCCTGTGAGTTATCATAATGTTGATGATCTTAACCAGTTGCCGATCGCCCGATAGCAGATTTACTGCTACAGGGCGGTCGCTCTGTGAAGTATCATGTACATACGTGATCCTGCATTTCTGGGTCCACCAGCAGTCCGGCACCCGCTGATCGTTATGTACACAGGCAGAGCAGTGGTCTGCCTATGTAAACAAACATACAGCTGGCGCTCTTTCCCTGACACACTCCATTAAGAATGTTGTAAATCAGTTGTAAATAACTACCTGTGACAAAATGTGTCGGCTTAGCCAGAACCGCATCGCTTCCTGCCAACTCCGCCACAGGAAAGCAAAAGAGTGCCCTCTGGACGCTTGAAGGTAAATGGCAATAGATTTAACCCAAGGAACAACTATGGGAAGTGGTGGAGAGCCTTGCAGTGATCCCTATCCATACAAAAGGGCTGGATGCGACTATCTGGAGCAGTGGAGATTGTTTGAGGCTGTGTCTGATCCCTTGGGGTCCATCAGTAAGGTGAGAGGCTGGTGTCTACGGTGGAGGATTGTGTATGCTGTGAGGGGGTTAGCTCGGCAGCGGGTGTGTGTGACCCCCGGGATGGGCTCCCCACACAAAACAGGCCCAGCAAACGGAGGTTGTGGTTTTCAAAATCAAAAAAAGGTGCGGTTTATTTTCTATTTACAGTGACAAAACACAGCAAAGCAAAAGAAACATAACCAAAATAAATCCTGGTCAAGTTGACCTCTGACTAAACATACAGGTTTCCTAACTAACAACTGGGATCAGCCTAGTGCTGTCCTAGTCCCTAAGTCCCTGGTTTAGTAAAAGTCCAAACAAATAGCCACACAGGCTTTGCCTCACCGCACAGGGGTTCACTCTCCCTAGACAGTCCACACAGGTCTGGTTCCAGGCATGAGCTAACATCTAATGAAGCTGGGAGTTCTTATAGAGGCCTAAATGAGCTGACAAGCTTCAGCTGGCCTCATCAACTCCCTGTCTGTACGACGCCCCACACTCTCCCTAGAGGTATGAATCATCCATGAGCCCACTAGCCTTAGCTGGGCTTATACAACTCTCCGCCTAGTTGTATAAGTCGGCGTAAAGCCTGAATCTGGGCGAAATATATCTACCCCCCTGGATGCAACCAGGTGACTTTACCTTCCTGCTGTCACATACCCCCCCCTCTTGTTTTAACCTCGGGGTTGGAACACCAGCAATCAGGCATTCATGTACTCGAGACAAAGCATCCACATTCCCCATTTGAACGCCAGGGCGATGCTTTACTGTGAAGTTGAATTCCTGGAGGGCCAGGAACCACCTATTCACTCTTCTATTTGTTTCCTTGTTTTGAGCCATCCACTTTAACGGAGCGTGATCCGTAACCATGTCAAAGTGCCTACCTAGCAGGTAGTACCGAAGGGAATCTAGAGCCCACTTCACCGCTAAACACTCCTTTTCAACGGTGGCGTAATTTACCTCATGGGACTTCAACTTCCTGCTGAGGTAAATGACTGGGTGCTCTTCCCCGTTCCAGACCTGGGACAATACTGCTCCTAACCCCACATCTGACGCATCACTTTGTACGACAAAGTCTTTAGAGAAGTCGGGTGAGTACAACACTGGCTGGCTACATAAGGCTTGTTTCAAGAATTGGAATGCTGCCTCAGCCTCGGGGGTCCATTTAATCATGACCGGCCCTTTCCCCTTCGTTAGGTTGGTTAGGGGCACAGCCTTAGAAGCAAAGTGGGGAATGAATCGCCGATAATACCCAGCGATTCCCAGAAAGGCTCGTACCTGCTTCTTGCTGTTGGGACGTGGCCAACTCTGGATGGCCTCGACTTTGTTGAGTTGGGGTTTTATTACTCCCCTCCCAATGGTGTACCCAAGATATTTGGCCTCCTCCTGCCCAATGGTACACTTCTTGGGGTTAGCCGTAAACCCCGCTTCCCGAACAGAGTCCAGGACTGCTTGCACTTTTGGCAGATGTGAGGCCCAATCTGTGCTATGGACAATTACGTCATCCAGGTAAGCCGCAGCATACTTCCGATGGGGCCTCAGCATCTGGTCCATTTTCCGCTGGAATGTGGCCGGCGCATTCTGTAACCCGAACGGCATTCTTTTATATTGGAACGCCCCGTCTGGGGTTACAAATGCGGTTTTCTCTTTGGCCGACTTGGCCAGGGGGATTTGCCAATACCCTTTTGTGAGGTCAAGAGTCGTCATGTATCGGGCTGTTCCCAGCCGGTCGATCAACTCATCTATACGTGGCATGGGGTAGGTGTCAAATTTTGTAACTTTGTTCAACTGACGAAAATCGTTACAAAATCGCCAGCTCCCATCCGGTTTAGGCACCAACACAATGGGACTAGACCAATCACTTTGGGACTCCTCTATCACCCCTAAGTTCAGCATTTTCTGTACTTCCTCCCGTATTGCCTCCCGTCGGGCCTCTGGGATCCGATAGGGTTTTAACTTCACCCTTTCACCGGGCGGGGTAATGATGTCATGCTCTACTCCAAATGTTTGTCCCGGCAGCTCAGAGAATACCTCCTTGTTGCGAAGCACAAACTCCTTAACCTCCTGTTGTTGGGGTTGTGACAAGGTGGCTGCTATTCCAACCTCAGGAATCACGCAACCAGTTTGAGCTGGTGACCAAGTGTCTGCGACTAGGGACTCTCTATCCCTCCAGGCTTTCAACAGATTAACGTGATAGATCTGTTTGGGCTTTCGCCTTCCTGGTTGTCTGACCTTGTAATTCACTTCGCTCACTTTTTCCATTATCTCGTAGGGGCCTTGCCATTTGGCAAGGAATTTACTTTCAACCGTAGGGACAAGTACCAGTATCCTATCCCCCGGGGAAAAGGTATGGGTCTTGGCTCCACGGTTGTACACTCTCTGCTGTGCTAACTGCGCTTGGGCCAAATGTTCCTTCACGATGGGCATTACCTGTGCAATTCGGTCTTGCATCAGGGCGACATGCTCAATCACACTCCTGTGGGGAGAACTCTCACTTTCCCAAGTTTCCTTGGCAATATCCAACAGCCCTCTTGGGTGTCTCCCATACAGTAACTCAAAGGGGGAGAATCCTGTAGAGGATTGGGGCACCTCCCTAATAGCAAACATCAGATAAGGAAGTAGACAGTCCCAATCCTTTCCATCTCTATCCACCACTTTCTTCAACATTTGTTTTAGGGTTTTGTTGAATCTTTCAACCAGCCCATCGGTTTGGGGGTGATACACAGATGTACGTAATTGCGTCACTTTGAACAATTTACACAGCTCCTTCATAACCCGGGACATAAAGGGTGTACCTTGGTCCGTAAGCAGTTCTTTACAAATACCCACCCGGCTAAACACAAGAGATAGCTCTTTGGCTATGGTTTTGGCCGAGGTATTTCGGAGAGGGATTGCTTCTGGATAACGGGTGGCATAGTCCATTATAACTAATATGTACTGGTGCCCCCTAGCGGACTTGATTATAGGACCTACCAAATCCATGGCGATCCTCTCAAACTGGACCTCAATGATGGGTAGAGGGACCAGCGGGCTACGGAAATGTGGCATCGGGGCCGACCTCTGACACACAGGGCAGGAGGAACAATAATTTTCTATGTCCTTCATCACCCCCGGCCAATAGAATCTCTGTAATACCCTCTCTCGGGTTTTCTCTGTCCCCAGATGACCTCCAAGAATGTGCCCATGGGCCAACTCCAACACCAACTTCCTGTAAGGTTTGGGCACCACAAGCTGCTCAACGGTTTCTTCTGCCCTTTTTGCCACCCGATACAGTAGGTCCTTCTCTACGCTGAAGTATGGGTAAGTGCAGGTATTATCTGGGTTCACTAACTCGCCATCTATTTTCACTACGTTTTCCCGTGCCTTTATTAGGGCGGGGTCTTTCAACTGTTCTGTGGCAAAGTTTTCCCTGTGAACCTCAAGATCAGAAAACTCCACAGACGGTAGGTTTTCGTCTGAGGAGGTGGGCTCCTCTCCAGTTTCTTGAGTCTCCCCTGCCAATACTGATAAGGGAAATTCCGGAGAGTCCTCACCACTCTCAGGGGAGTTCTGGCTATCACATTCCTGGTACATAGGGGCACCAGTGGGGGGCTCAGGATCATCCCACAGTTCCCAGAACTTCGGAAAATCCCTTCCCACAATGGCGTCATACGGTAACTGAGATACTAAGCCCACTGGATGAGAGAGGGTACCTTTGGGGGTCTCGAAACACACTGTAGTCACTGGATACTCTCGGGTGTCCCCATGCACACAAATAACAGCTACCTTGCTATTCCCAGAGACCTCTGTTTTAACTAACTCAGCCTTTATCAGGGTCACAAGGCTACCTGAATCCAGCAATACCACAACATTTCTACCATTAACACACATTTTGCATAAATGTTTCTCAGTTCCTCGAATGGCAGTGCATGCGACTGTCGCACACAGCGACTGACGTCTGCCCGTCAGAAAGTCACACTGCATGGGTTCCTCCACAACCGGGCAATTGGCTGCAATATGTCCCGCTTGCCGGCAGCGGTAGCAAACGATCCTTCTTGCCGCCTCTTGAGCCGCTGATTTCCCAGGCTGTTCTCGCCAAACTTGGGGTAGAGCTCCCACCCTCTCACTCTCTCCACCCTTACCCCTTGGAATCCTCTTATCCGCCCCTGGGGATGGTCTGGTCTTAGGGTGGAAAGTCCGAGTGTCTCTGGAAGAGGCCGTCAGGTTCTCTGTAGCCAAGTATTTCTCCACACGATCCACAAGACCATCGGCCGTCTCTGGGTCTCCATGGCTTACCCACTTTTGGATGGCAGTAGGAAGAGCTCTCAAAAACCGATCCATTACAACACGTTCCACAATCTTTGGTGCGGACAAAGTCTCTGGCTGTAGCCACTTTCTGCTCAGGTGAATGAGATCATACATTTGAGACCTGGGGGGTTTTCCAAGCTGGAAAGTCCAGTTATGCACACGCTGAGCCCGGACAGCCTGGGTGACACCCAGCCTTGCCAATATCTCAGCTTTTAGCATCACATAGTCTTTTGCTTGGTCAGGCTCTAGGTCATAGTAAGCCTTCTGCGATTCACCAGTTAACAGAGGAGCCACCAGTCCAGCCCACTGCTCCTCAGGCCACTTTTCTCTTTCAGCAGTCCTTTCAAATGTGGTCAAAAATACCTCTGGATCATCCTCTCCAGTCATTTTTGTCAATAAACGACTCACCCCAAAGGACGCGGTATTAGTGGGACGGCTTTCCTCACTGGTCTGCGGACGTTGCTGCATTACTGCTTCCATTTGTTGTAGTCTCTGCTCTTGCTTCTGTAACAGGTCTATGAAGCGGGCCTCAGATTGCTGCTGGGCTTGTTGCTGAGCTTCCAGACTCTGTTGGTGAGCTTGCTGCTGGGCTGCAAGGCTCTGTTGATGAGCTTGCTGCTGGGCTGCAAAGTTCTGTTGTTGAGCTGCAAGGCTCTGTTGATGAGCTGCAAGGCTCTGTTGATGAGCTGCAAGGCTCTTTTGCAAACCTGCATTTGTCTGCTGTTGATTGGCATTTGCTAGAGCCAGCTGCTTCAGTATCTCCTCCATGCTGGCTTAAAAAAAACTGCCTGCATTCTCCACCAACTGTGAGGGGGTTAGCTCGGCAGCGGGTGTGTGTGACCCCCGGGATGGGCTCCCCACACAAAACAGGCCCAGCAAACGGAGGTTGTGGTTTTCAAAATCAAAAAAAGGTGCGGTTTATTTTCTATTTACAGTGACAAAACACAGCAAAGCAAAAGAAACATAACCAAAATAAATCCTGGTCAAGTTGACCTCTGACTAAACATACAGGTTTCCTAACTAACAACTGGGATCAGCCTAGTGCTGTCCTAGTCCCTAAGTCCCTGGTTTAGTAAAAGTCCAAACAAATAGCCACACAGGCTTTGCCTCACCGCACAGGGGTTCACTCTCCCTAGACAGTCCACACAGGTCTGGTTCCAGGCATGAGCTAACATCTAATGAAGCTGGGAGTTCTTATAGAGGCCTAAATGAGCTGACAAGCTTCAGCTGGCCTCATCAACTCCCTGTCTGTACGACGCCCCACACTCTCCCTAGAGGTATGAGTCATCCATGAGCCCACTAGCCTTAGCTGGGCTTATACAACTCTCCGCCTAGTTGTATAAGTCGGCGTAAAGCCTGAATCTGGGCGAAATATATCTACCCCCCTGGATGCAACCAGGTGACTTTACCTTCCTGCTGTCACAATGCCTAGTGATTCCCTACTGACCCCTGATATCCCTGATGCAATAAGCTGGATTTCCACACCTGTCTTTTTACTCCCTGCCTGCCTTTGGCCGCCGATGACTTTGAAATAATAGCACTTTATCTTTTTTAGTGTTTTGGACTTTTTTTGCACTTATATCCCTCTGGGGACTTATTAAGACTTTGAATTGCATGGTTTGCACTATATTAATTACAGTTAAACATATATTAGTGTTTAGTATTGTTCCAATTAGCACATATATTCGTTTTTTGCTGTTTTTTTATCAGTTATAGCACGGTTATCGTATTCACTGACACTTAGCGCTGCTTCAATTTTTATTTTTATATCTGTTGATGTTCGTTACATTTTAGAAGCTAGCTGCTGTGTGTCTTATTTATTTTATTAATCTTTTTTAGCATGTTGCACTTTGCTAGTGTAGTAACACCCAGTGGCAGGTGCACAGGCACTTTTTCTTTAAACAAGGTAGATCGCTGTTCTGTCAGTATGGAATGCATTGATCCTTTGTTCCTGAAAAGCATGTACAGGGATCTATGCCTTCCCTTAGTGAAAGCACCTCCCCACAGTGAGAAAACACTTGTTAGGTACACATTTAGCCATTTGATTGTCCTAGATGTTATCCTCTTTCCAGCCGGTGTCATTAGTACAGTGACAGTGCATATTTTTGATCAATGATCACTGTATTAGCATCACTGGTTCCCACAAAGTGTCAAAAGTGTCACTTAGTGTCCAATTTGTCTGCCGCAATATCACAGTCCTGCTATGAGTTGCTAATTGCCGCCATTACCTTATTTTAAGTGTGTATGGGGCACTGAAACACAGGTGTCTATGGGGAAGCATGACTTTTCTGCAATCATGTGATTGCAGCTGGGAAGCTTGATTGGCTGCCTTTAGAGTTTCCTCCAGGCGCAGAGCCATGCGCCCGAACACTCCCACTGTACAATTATTCTTTGTGTGGTGGTTTATGATTGACGGAGCCGTGGAGGACGTGGGGCGGTGCTTTTAGCGGAACCGCTTCACTTCCAGTTTCGCTGGCCGACTTGTCCCAGTCCTATGGTGGTGGAACACAAGGATTGAGCCTCTCTTAATCAGCCAGCCATCAGACACTCCTGTACACCTCCCAGCCTGCTGCTGCTACTGAGCCCAGAGAACACACAGATTATTGGACAGTGGAGTGCTTGGGGCGATCGCTGCCCAGCCTGCATACATATTCAGGCCTGCTGATAAGGGGGGACCCCCTGGGCTGGGGTGGGGGGGGCTTCAAGGCAGCTCAGGGCAGGCTCATGCCGCGTACACACGACCGCTTTTCTCGACGAGAAAAATTGCATTTTTTTTTCGCTGAGAAAAACGATCGTCTGTGGGCTTTATGTCGTTTTTCTCGTTGAGAAAAACGGCAGAAAAAACGACGAGAAAAATTAGAACATGTTCTAAATTTTCTCATCGTTTTTTCCATAATTTTTTTCCGCGGCAGTTTTCCCATAGGGAGACACTGCCGCGGAGCCCACAGACGGTCGTTTTTCTCGTCAAGAGAAAAAATGACGGGAAAAACGACCGTGTGTAGGGAACCCTTGGAACCGAAGCGATTCCCTCGTTTTTCCTGTCATTATTCACGCCGTGAATAATGATCGTGTGTACGCGGCATCAGAGAGCGATATGTCCATGCAGCAGGCAGAGGCAAAGGTATTCATTCTTCTCCCTGTGACAGACTCAGCAGCCAGCAGTGCACACAGAGGGATCACTGGAAACACACAGAGAAGTCATGGTACAAACATGCAGGGCCAGGAATGGGGGGGCAGAGGGGGGACCTGCTATGCTATTTTCACTGTCCTGACTCCTGCTACAGCAGCACCTTTCACCTCCAACTTTACTTCCTCCTCTCTCCGTGTACTGCAAGTCTGTACATCTTCCCAATCACACTGATCCGTCTCTTTCACTTTCTACTGTTTGTTTTCCTTCCCCTCACATGTATCTTCACAGCTCACATCCTGCAGCCTCTGGTGTCAGATCTGACCATTCCAATAACTGACTGACACCCTTTCCATCCCACATTATTTTTCATCTCTTCAGCAGCTCAGTACATTCTCTGCTCTCATTTAAAGTGGAGCTCCACCCTAAATAGCAACTTTTGCTATTTGGAACCCTCCCCCCCTCCGGTGTCACAATTGACACCTTTCAGGGGGGAGGGGGGTGAAGATACCTGTCTAAGACAGGTATTTTCACCCACATCCGGGAGTCCTGTCTCCGGGAATCTGCGGGAGTGACGTCACTTCCCGCAGACTTCCCTTGGTGTTCTGGGAGACACTCGGCTCCCAGAACACAGGAGCACCAATCAGAACGGCGCAGCGTGACTCACGCATGCGCCGTAGGGAACCGGGCATGAAGCCGCAGGGCTTCACTTCCTGGTTCCCTCAGCGAGGATGGCGGAGGGAGCAGCAGAGCGACGAGCGGTCGCTCGTCCTCTGCTGCGGACGTCGCTGGACTCCAGGACAGGTAAGTGTCCAAATATTAAAAGCCAACAGCTGCTGTAGCTGTAGCTGCTGGCTTTTAATATTTTTTTTTCCGGCGGAGCTCCGCTTTAAGGTGGCTGAAGTAGGAATGAAATAAAAAAAGGAACAATCTATGGCCACCTTAAATGAGTGCAGAAAATGTACTGAGCTGCTGAACAGTTGGAAGAATAAAAAGTAATTCTTTGATGGAAAGGATGTCAGTCAGACAGTCAGTATGTGGACCGCTAAAGAGGAATGCCCAGATCTGAGACCACACTTGTAAAGAAGACCATAGGGGCTCATTCACACAGCTGGTTGGGGCAGTACAAGCAGGCAGTTGAGCTGAAGTTTTACCACCCCCACCACCCCACCTAAAAAAGGAGATGCAGCTACTCAGTGCTGTTCAATGGCAAAAATTAAATGGCATGTCACCATCAATATGGTGCACCACAGCTACCCAGGGCTAGTGCAGTAGGCTACTATTGGCATTTCTGATGCGCTGCATCACTGGGGAGTGGGGACCCATTATAATGGGCACAGCAGGTGTACAGAGGCTGCATTTGATGAGCACAGTGAGGCTGCAATTGATGGGTACAGTGAGGCTGCAATTTATGGGTGCAGTGAGGCTGCATTTGATGGGCACAGTGAGGCTACATTTGATGTGCACAGTAAGGCTTTAATTGATGGGCATTTTGAGGCTGCATTTGATTGGCACGGTGAGGCTGCAATTGATGTACACAGTGAGGCTGCATTTGATGGGCACAGTGAGGCTGCAATTGATGGGCGCAGTGAGGCTGCAATTGATGGGCGCAGTGAGGCTGGAATTGATGGGCGCAGTGAGGCTGCATTTGATGTACACAGTGAGGCTGCATTTAATGGGCACAGTGAGGCTGCAATTGATGGGCGCAGTGAGGCTGCAATTGATGTGCACAGTGAGGCTACATTTTATGTGCACAGTAAGGCTTTAATTGATGGGCATAGTGAGGCTGCATTTGATTGGCACGGTGAGGCTGAAATTGATGGGCACAGTGAGGCTGCAATTGATGTACACAGTGAGGCTGCATTTGATGGGCACAGTGAGGCTGCAATTGATGGGCGCAGTGAGGCTGCATTTGATGGGCACAGTGAGTCTGCAATTGATGAACACCCTGAGGTTGCATTTGACGGGCACCATAAGGCTGCATATGACAGGCACAGTGAGGCTGCATTTGACGGGCACCATAAGGCTGCACATGATGGGCACAGTGAGGCTGCATATGACGGGCACAGTGAGGCTGCATATAACGGGCACAGTGAGGCTGCAATTGTTGGGCACAGAGATGCTGCAAATGATGGGCACAGTTTTATCTAGCAGTAATGATACATAATCACCTGATAAATGGATATTTACAGTCCTGCATTACTAACAGTTAAATTTTTCAGTTTGTTCGCGCCCCCCTCGAAAATTCTGAGCTCCAGTCGCCACTGAAATACACCTATGATAACAGTTATAGACCTTTTATATCCCCAATAAATTTAGATGCTAAGATCATGTCTAAAATAGTAGCCTCATAAATACGGTAGCTACTTTTTTACCAGCTAATATCCACACGGCACTTTAAATATACAAAAAGTCATGATGGCTTTAGAATTTGCTAAATCCCACTCAGATACAGCTATTATTATTACAATAAATACTGAAAAGGCTAAAATGTATATTCTTAAGCCTCGTACACGCGGCCGAGATTCTCGTCAGGAAAAAAACATTGTTTTTCCTGACGAGAATCTTGACAAGAAACTTGTCCCGGCAGAGTGTACACAAGTACAATTCAAAAGAACCGCGGTTCTTTTGAATGGCACGCACGCCGTGACGTCATCGACTACGACGAGCGTGCGCTCATCACAATCTTGCTACACCCTATGCCTATGCCTAGGAAGCTACCGCGCATGCGTCTAAGTCATTTCGAGCATGCACGGGTTTCCACGGCGACAGGTAAGTGTACACACACTCTGGTTTCTCGTCGAGAAACAGGCCGACAAGATTCTCGACGAGAAAAAAGACCGCAGGTCGTCTTTTTTTCTCGTCTGGGAATCTGGGCAGTTTTCTTGACGAGAAAACTGAAACCCGCGTACACACAGCCGGTTTTCTCGGCAAGAAAGCTCTCCCGGCAGTTTTCTTGTCGTTTTTAGCCGAGAAAACCGGTCGTGTGTACGCGGCCTAAGTGTTGTAAAAAATTGTTTTTTTGGGTCCTGTTTCTGCTTTCATAGTAAGAAGCCATTACCAAGTAGAATATGTTTCAAGCTGTTCTACTAACCATGATAAAATGCTTTGAAACTAACAATTTACATGATGTTTTCTTTGTATTATTTATTTTTTGTATTATTTTTATTTTGTTATATATTTTTTGAAAATACAAAAAATACTAAAAATGTAGTTAAAACAAAATCCACAGCCTCTACTTGTTGTGTACTCAACGTTCCCTTGAGGGTCATTGTGCCAGTTAAAGGACCCTTTAACAAAATTACTAGGTGCCAGAAGAGAAAGATTCAAAACAAATGGAATTGTGAGAAAGCATTTGAAACTACAACAATTTGAGTTCAAACTAGCCCATTCTCTGAAAAGTGATCCATGGCAGATTGCTTTTCAGTGTGTGACTAAGCAACTTCTGTCAGACATCCAGGAGGTGATCCTGTTGCCTCTTGAATGCCTGTTATTTTATTTATTAGATAGATGGCAATTTGAAGTGGGACTAATGTGCTGCAACCACAAGCCAAGCGCATGGCTCACTGTAGGGCATGGCCTCATTGACTGAATAGGCAAGTCTGATATGCAGTGCCATCTGTCCACTCGTAATGTTGCATTAAATCAGCTGCGACATGTGATCCGCCCCCTCCAGCAGTTTCGTAGACTTTAGGTGGCCGGTGCCCGCATTTGAACTTTTTCTCAGCTGCATCCACCTGCTTCAAACGGTTTTCCATTCCCATCAACTTGCATGGGGAGAGGAGCTGCTCTAATGCAAACAAAAGCCATCATCACATGCCCTTACTCTGTTGGGCAAATTTTATAATTGTAGCGGATGGTTGCTACTAGTTACTAACATCCACCATATCACCCTGCTGCCAGACCTCCATCTATCACCTCAGAGACAATGAACAGTCATTTGCGTTGTTTTGTTTTTGTTAATTGGGGAATATAACTTGGTTGGGGGAAAGGGAATATGGGATGCCCATAGAACATATTGCTTTGCCATCATATTTAAAGAACTTGGTAGAATAGGTTGAGCGTGGAAGAACTGATGAACCTTAACATTTACAGTCTCTTTCCCTGCATAAACCCATGCAGACTATTGCTCCTCCTCTGCATCAACTCCTGAAGACTGTTGCTCCCAGGACTTCTCTCCTCCTGCACAAAACTTCCACTGTAAACTATTATGCGGCGTACACACGATCGTTTTTCATGCCATTTTTTAAACCAACGTTTTTCTCGTCGTTTTTTTTTCATGTTTCCTCTCAAGCCTGTCTTGCGTACACACGATCATTTTAAAAAACGTTCAAGCAAAGAGCAGTGACACACAACACGTACGAAAGCACTATAAAGGGAAAGTTCCGTTCGGATGGCGCCACCCTTCATGTTAGTAAAGTTTGTTGAGCGACGATTCGCGCTTTTCAGCCTCCTGCTTTTCAGTCCGTTACAGCGTGACGAATGTGCTATCTCCATTACAAATGCTAGTTTTACCAGAACGTGCGCTCCCGTCTCATACTTGATTCTGAGCATGCGCGTTTTTTTTCACCTCGTCAAAGCATACACACCATCGTTTTTCACGTCGTTAAAAAAAACGACATGAAAAACTACGTGAAAAAATAGAGCATGTTCGAAATTTTTAATGCCCGTTTTTCACGTCGTTAAAAATGCTCTGGAGCATGCACACGATCGGTTTTAATGCCCATTTTTAAAAATGGCATTTTTAACGGCATGAAAAACGATCGTGTGTATGGGGCATAAGTCTTCCTGTCCCATCATTTTCACTTGACAAAAGAGATCACTCTGAATAATCCCAGATGCTGGCTGGAATTTGCTGTGTTGTTACTAGGCCAGAGGTCTGCAGTACCTCTCCCTGGTGGCCTAGGTAAGTTAGCAGCTTGTATTAGTTGGTAGACTACTGATCCCAGCTAGCCCGACCTGCAAATCCTGCGCCTGCAGGCTGCATCGATTTGACACAAATCCCACAGTCTCTCCTCTGGCCTCGCACCCAGCTCCCCTCTCATGCCTCTTCCAGAAATCCACTGTGTCACACTCACCGACCTTCTCCTGCCCAGAGTCCATGATGGAGAACTTTAACTGGACATGCGTTCCAATAGCTTCTCAAGCCCCTCTGTTCCAGGACACCTCCTCCATGACCGTGTAAGGATGGGGCTCCCTCACAGCTCTCCCGGGCTCCTCCACTGAGGATAGGGCCCCTGCTGCTATCTAGCACTCCATTCTCCACGTCCCCGGGCCGACAACTCCTCTCCAGTGGGCTGGACCTGAGCTTATATGGGAGGCCTGCCCCCTGCCAATTCCAGTTGGGGATTGGTCAAGGATCCTCACATGAGCGCCCTGTCACTCCAGTCTCCTGTCCTGAACATTCTCCATGGAAGTAGGGGAGGTGCCCCAGAACTAAAGCACAGGTGGTCACACCCACTGCTACACAAACCACTCCCTGCCCCCAGATCTAAACAAGCAGACCTAGCCTGAAGCATAGGCCTGCCTAAATTTACCTGTGCTGGCAGCTAACCTCAAAAAAATACTCACTCTAGCACCTACCTATGGTAAAGGGTGCTACATAACAGAAGGGCAAGGGTGCCTTTCAAATGAGAAACAGGGGATGAACATCTTCCCATATCAATTAAAGGAAATCTATGGTCACAGCATATCCTTTTTCTAACATCAGCATTGTAATATCAACGCAAACAATAGTTACAGGTATTTTTGACAGCCCAGTATAAGCGTATTTGAAAAATCTCCTTTCATGCTGTGAGTGCTGCCTGTCTGCTGGGCATCACTTTCCACAACTTCCTGGATTCCCTGCATGCTTTGCAGATTCTCTGCTCTTTACTTTCATTTTCTAAGGACTTTCCCATGGGCCCATGCTGCCAGAAAGCAGAGCAGTGATAACTGTACTAACTCCGCCTTCTGAAACTGCTCCTTTCAACATCTCTGTAGTTCAGAAGACATGCTCTGTGAATTTTGTGACACAGCATTGCCTATCACAGCGAATACATGTCATAGAATTAAAGGAAGTAAATGTGTGTGTAGTGGGGTCTCCTTTAAAGCCCCGGGACTACGTTACCCAGAACCCCGTTCTGCACCCAGAGTGCAAGTAGCCACCGCAGAGACTCATGGGAGGGGTTATTTAAGGAGGAGGCGAGGCCTCTTTGGACACCGCGCTGCAAGCAAGAGCTTCTTCCTGTGCGGATCTGCTGCAGTGCAAGGCCTGAAGCCTGGGCCTTGCGCAACTTCCAAAGAGCCTTCCACCACACTGCGGAGCCTGGGTGGCATCTGACTTGTCGAGCGAGGACATCAGTTGGAGAGGGGACCCGATCGTTGCAGACGCTGTGTGCGGATACACAGGAAGGTGGAAGTCCTGGACTGGGATCGCGTCCGGAGTGGTGAGGGGGCACTTGCCCAAACCAATAGACTGTGCCGTGTTCAGGCCTATAGACTGCATAGGCCCACAGTTCCGTTTATCTGCTTTTCCCCGGGGGGACCGGTAGCAGGACAGAGTTGAAGTGTTCCCCCCAGTATAGTGTTCCAAGTTATTGCCTGGTTGTGGATTACAAATTACTATTCATCAAGTGCACCACCGAAAGCTGGCATGCGAAGAAATCCCTATAGGAGGCGACTGAGATTTACTCCATGTCAGGCCTGACCGGGGTGGGGAGTTAAGTTATTGTTAGTGCGCCACAGGGCGCACATACCATAATAGCTACGCGTGGTGGAGTACCGTGCATTGCCATTATTGTGTGCTGTATTGATTTCTGCAGGGCTCTGCAGGCCAGTTGCATGTGTTGTATTCTGTCTATGCTACTGTGATACTATGATACTGTGGGTATAGAATTGGGTAAATGGGATTGCACGATATTTTTTTTTTTTTTTTTAGTTATTTTTTTATGGTTGAACTGGATGGACTTTGTCTTTTTTCAACCTGACTAACTATGTAACTATGTAACTATGTAACTATGCTACCTTTAATACAATAGTAAGCTGTTATATTTAATCTCTCGCCTCAGTGTGTTGTCTTACTGCTAAGAGATTACCCCTTGCAATATTATTGAATTTGATACAAATATAACCCCCTAGACTAACTGTGCCAGAGTGGGTCGAGTAAGATTGCCGGGGGTTGGCGGTACTGTATACAGGGCCCGAAATCAAACCAAGCGGCTCTCTTAACTGGGGGTAGCGCTACACGTGGAAAGTAATTTTACTAATTTCAAGACTATTAAATTATTAAGAGCAAGCTAGAAATAATTCAAATACAATGTGTACTCGTAAAGAATATATGATTTCACGTTCTGACCACAGATATACATTAAAGAAGGGGCCTAATGCCGCGTACACACGGCCGGACTCTTGACCGGGCAAAACTCCGTCGGAATTTCCGACTGAAAAATAGAGAACCTGCTCTCTATCTAAGTCCGTCGGAAATTCCGACGGGAAAAGTCCATTGGAAATTCCGACCGTGTGCACGCGGCATAAGGCTGGGGTACACTTTATTTACTCTAAGTGGATTTCTTCATTTTTTTGTCTTTAGACAGGTTTCATGGATTTCATAATTCAGGCATTATCTCCGCTATCTAGAAAAAATATGTTATGTTGAATTTAGTTACATTTCTTGTTTTCTAGTTATGAGTGTAAAAAAAGGTATAACGAGAAAAAGAGAATTTGCATATGTAGTGTTGCTCCAGTAGGAGCCACAGGATTACTGTCCAGGTCTTCCCCACAGGTTTAGCCCCACAGGCTTTGCTCCAAAGCCACGCACACAGGCTTCAATAACCAGTCTAGGGGACATTGTTTTGTGTTTTTTAGTTTTGGAGAACTTGGATAGGGTTGAAGGGTAGTGGTGGGATACTCCAAAAACAAGAACTATGTACAACTGAGGACTTAGATATTCTTCAGGATAAGCGATATTGAAGTCCGAGCTTGAAACAAACAGTAGACTTCCAGCTGTTGGACCCTTTAAATAGACCCATGGCTGACTACTTAGTACCAGAGGGGTAGCAAAAGCATAAAGGTTCCCAAGATCTCTCAAGCATTTGTACTTACAAGGCCCAAGTTCAGCTGGTAGCCTCCATCCAACTTCCAAGCGAAACCATCTCATGATACCAGACCAGATCTTCAGCAGACAGCCCCCCTCAGTCAGCTCTCTTTAGCTCCTGGGTTTCAGCATTCAAGCCCCTCAGGTCACCCACCTAGGCTGGACAAATCCACTCTGGGAAAAGACCCCAAGCTCAGTGTGCTCACAGAATATATACAGTCTCCCAGCATGCCATCAGAGCCTGCTTCTCTGGGGTAGGCCAGGTCTGTATCAATATTCATGCTGCCATCTGCATAGTTCCACACCTATCATCCAGTTCCCTGAATACAATTCCCTGAAACTTCTCCAGTTCTCTCAATACAGAGGAAGCTATAGACAAGACTGGCAGCAGCTGAACACACTGAGCAGGCCTGACTAGCAGATTGCAACTTCACTGAATACAGTGAGCAGAATATGCGTTTACCTACCAAACCAATACAGCTAAGCTGGCTATAGTGTGGAAACTAAATTGACCAATTACAACACAACTAATTATAACTTATCTGATTCCTAGCAACTATCTAGGAGGCTGCAACACATAAAAAAAACTATCCTAGAAATATATTGCTTTAAAAGTTTGAAAAATATTTTTGCAAACTTATGTTTTAAAATTTTTTTAAGCATCCAGGCATTTTAATTCTCTAGAGTTTGCAGCAACCATTCATCAGCGCTGTCAGTCTGAGCATCTGCAGAGGTGACCATGGAGGATTGCAATTTAATTAACTGAAAAGTAGTTGTAAAGTTTCCCATATGAAATATGCATGGTAATGTTTAATTTAGATGAATGCAAGGAATAAGTGGCTGCAGGATTGAACCAGGATGAACATCCTTTTTTAATATTAACTGTAGCGGCCTCCTCTCTCCCCTCTTTTCTATCAGCTCGTCTGTCTCTTGTCTAGGGGTACCTTAGAGGAGAGAGAGCGGGGTCACCACGCCAAGCCCTCACCGCAGACGTTTGTGTGGTGGAAGCAAAGTTCTTGTTTTACCTTCGGGTCAGTGTTCTGCACCTGGAACCTCCGAAGAGAGAGTTACCTTGAACAATATCTGCCAGAAAATGAGCCCCACACCATTAAAGTCCAACACTCCTTTATTCTTCTTCATGCAAAGTGAACACAATCAGTTGGACTCCCTTAGAGAACAGAACAGACAAGGAGGTGTGGATGCGAGTAGGCCCAGACACAATGAACTCTCCACTTTCCTTCCTGAAAGTGGGTTGCGGTCTCCGAGCGAGGGGGAATTTCCTTCCAGGCGGTCTCCGATGGGAGGCTCACCTGTCACTGGCAAAATGCTGCACCGGGTCTTCAAGCAAGTATCTCCCACCGGTCCATTACGCCTTCCGGATTCGGGTACCCATTCCCGGGGTTCCCTAGGACCTCCTTCCCTCGCGGAACTCAGTGGTGGGCACTGAGCTCCAGACCTCCTCCTGAGTACCTCATCCCAGGCTAAAGGTGCCTGGGATGGAACACAACCTCCGAACGTCCTTTAGGCCTAGGCCGCCTAGGGGACCGACATGAACCACCGCCCTCAGGCTGAAGGTGCCCGGGACTCGACCCCCGCCACCTAAAATGGCCGCCCCCTTTATACCCCCTCCCAGCAAGCACGGCGGGTTCCCCGCCCCACTATACAACCGCTGAGAGAGACCAAAAGAGGTACGCCACCGCAACGATGGCTCAACCCCGGGCCCAAAGCGACAGCACCACCTGGTGGGCCCCAGGGAACCATACATCACAGTTTCCCCACCAGATTAAAAAAAATAGAAAGCATATACCCGCTACACTCTCCCCCTGGTGATTTGACACTGGTCCCCAGTGTCTGGAGCAAACTATGCCCTCAACGGCTGACATAGTCCAGTCCATAAACCAACTATAAATTGTGCAAAACATACTTTTGAAAAACTTGGTCAACTAAAGCAATTGTGTCTGAGCCTTACATAAAAGGGAAGGGAAACAACAACATTTTAACCATAACTGTTAGAATCACATATTCACATTATACTTTTCCCCCACCCATTCTGACTAAGACCCACCCCATACTCAGTGGTCTTGATGGGATGCTCTCCTGCAGAGGGAAAAAAAAGAAAATTATCACACATAAACCCTGAAACATATATTCGTGTAAGAGGAAAGAAACTTCTTCGTAAAGAAATCCCTTTTCTCTATAGAGTGAGTGTGTGAAAAGTGTTAACGATGCGCAACACTGCCACCTGGTGACAGCGTCGTGGTAACTGCACTCGTGGAACTTTTCTTCTCTTCCTGAGCCCTATCTACCCCAGAATCCATGATCTCTTGCTGGAAAAGTGAAGAACAAACAGGAACAGTCCTTCATTCCTCTGGGTAACAAGGACAACAGGCCCCAGAAAGTTCAGCAGCATAAAGAAACAAGAACGGTGTCTTTTCTCTCCTACAAATAGAAGTGAGGATGCGGCAGAACAAGTGGTTTCAAGTGCTGATCCATGGTCTCCAGATGATACTCAACATCCTCCCCTTCCTTGCGCCGGATCAGCACCTTGTCCGCATTGATGTGCCGTCCCAACATCCACTCTGCCTTGCAGTCTTTAAAACGCTGAGAGACCTTGGGAGAACATGCCAGGTACCTGCGGGCGTGTGGAATCTGAAGGTGAGTCCACACAAAGTCATTGTACCAGTGCTCCCGGCAAACTTCCACCTCGTACAACAACTCCTTGGACAAGTATGGGTACTCCCATTCATACTCTGCAGCAACCTTCTGGCCAAATAGGCGTTGTAGTCTCGCCAGAGGAGGCATAGTGGCTCTGTCCCCTTCGCCAGGCAAAACTATCGAGTCCGGGTGGCGAGAGACCTTGATCACATCTGATCTGGGCATAGGTGCCCGCAACAACGGTCTCTTTTCCCTGGTCCTGGGTGTAGGTGACACCGGGGATGTAAGGGCAGGTTGGGAACGGGACCCCTCCTCAGGCGCTGGTGCCTCCACCCGGGGTGTACTATCCCCTGTAGACATGGGTGGGTCCCTGGTTCTGCGGGACGAGGCGAGAGGTACTTTGTCCCAGCCCTTTTCTGCAAACAGTTCATCAATAGCAACATCGTCTCCCAGATCGGAGAGCGACTCTAGGTCGGAGGTGTCACACTCCTCCGCGGGCAGGTAGCCTGTAGTGGAGACTGAATTTTCACCTCTTCACACACACCAAATCTCTCCGCCTGGCTTACCTCGGCCTTTACTTGCAGCGGGACGTCCGGAACTCTTGTCGACGGATCCATCCGGGCCGGGCGTAAGCCGGCGAGATGGTCCACCACAATCGCTGGTCGGGGCTACCATACCGGTCTTTCTCTTCGGTGGTGGATGCTGCGAGACAGTGGTGACCGAGTCAGCATCCTCGGATTTCTCCCGTTGAGTACTCACGACCTCATCCGCGGTCGTTGCAGTGTGCGCAGGGATGGCTGTCAAAGCAGTGATTCCTCCTCTCTGAGTGGTGTTGCCTGCAGCCCGGCCGGGGTAAATGGTTCTAGGCTTCTCAACCGCTGGATCCACTTCAAAAAGGAACTCCCCACAGGCCTCGCATCACCCGAACGGCTTCAGTTGGCACACCAGTCCCGAACAACCGGGACAAATCACACCCAGGGCCTCAACGTCCATGCACGAATACAGGGCGAATCGACCCCTTGGCTTTAGCCGGATCCCCGTATCTGTAACCGGAGCAGAAGCAGTCAGTGTCGTGGTAGAAGGGTGAACCGGAATCCACGATGTATGTCCGAACATGGTGACCTGTTGCTGATCCATCGCACACTGCAAGGTTTTTGCATCAACGTCCCACGTGTAGTCCTTCACACGTATTGGACTCCTCCCCTTTGCTCCAGTTCACGGGCTTTTCTATCTTTTCTCTTTCTGAGTCACGCCCACAAACTAAGCGGTGGGGGTGTGCCTGGTGGCGCAGTGCAATAGAAGCCCCCACGTGTACTACTTCACACGGCTGAGCTTCCCCCTTTTCTCACTCTTCTGCGTGGGCCTTTCCCTTCACTGGGTCATGTCCACGACTTCGAGCAGGGATGCACTTCGGCCAATGAAGGCCTGCCTACTCGTAACTCCTCCGGGCAGACACGTTCAATTCCGTAGTAACACGAACACTATACCGGACCCGAGACCCCACGTGTAGCGGCCTCCTCTCTCCCCTATTTTCTATCAGCTCGTCTGTCTCTTGTCTAGGGGTACCTTAGAGGAGAGAGAGCGGGGTCGCCACGCCAAGCCCTCACCGCAGGCGTTTGTGTGGTGGAAGCAAAGTTCTTGTTTTACCTTCAAGTCAGTGTTCTGCACCTGGAACCTCCGAAGAGAGAGTTACCTTGATTAATATCTGCCAGAAAATGAGCCCCACACCATTAAAGTCCAACACTCCTTTATTCTTCTTCATGCAAAGTGAACACAATCAGTTGGACTCCCTTAGAGAACAGAACAGACAAGGAGGTGTGGATGCGAGTAGGCCCAGACACAATGAACTCTCCACTTTCCTTCCTGAAAGTGGGTTGCGGTCTCCGAGCGAGGGGGAATTTCCTTCCAGGCGGTCTCCGATGGGAGGCTCACCTGTCACTGGCAATTATCTGCACCGGGTCTTCAAGCAAGTATCTCCCACCGGTCCATTACACCTTCCGGATTCTGGTACCCACTCCCGTAGTTCCCTAGGACCTCCTTCCCTCGCGGAACTCAGTGGTGGGCACTGAGCTCCAGACCTCCTCCCGAGTACCTCATCCCAGGCTAAAGGTGCCTGGGATGGAACACGACCTCCGAACGTCCTCTAGGCCTAGGCCGCCTAGGGGACCGACACGAACCACCGCCCTCAGGCTGAAGGTACCCGGGACTCGATCCCCGCCACCGAAAATGGCCGTCCCCTTTATACCCCCTCCCAGCAAGCACGGCGGGTTCCCCGCCCCACCATACAACCGCTGAGAGAGACCAAAAGAGGTACGCCACCGCAACGTTGGCTCAACCCCGGGCCCAAAGCGATAGCGCCACCTGGTGGGCCCCAGGGAACCATACATCACAGTTTCCCCACCAGATTCAAAAAATAGAAAGCATATACCCGCTACATAACTATAACAGTTTTTATTTCAGTTTTTTTTTTCATTGCTGTAATTATTAGCCATGTGGCCATTAACATTATAAAGCTGAGAACATTGTATATACATTATGAAAACATTGTAGTATAATTTGCAAAACGTTGTAATAAGTACAACATTGTAACATCTATTTGAAAAAAAGTGTACGTTTACAGGGCTTTATAATAGCATTCTTGTCCCCATGCCTAGGGCAGCAGGGAAAGCGATACAGCACCAATCCTCAAAATTTACAGACAGATCATTTTTATATTTTGTTTCCCTCTGCTGGCCGCTGTTGGACATATGTGACCAAACTAATTATGGTGTATTCAAAGGCTCTTTATAAGTCAGAAAACTTGAAACCACCTATTTTTTCTTGTGTTTGCTGGCCTATAAAGTTAAAACATAGGTCTGGATATTATGCAGACAGCATACTGCATAATAATGCAGTGTTATTTCCTACAACTAATGTATGACATGAGGGGCAGAGCTGCTTGTAGATAAGAGTATCATTGCCCAGGTTTGACACAACCTAAAACATGTGCAAATAAACAAAAGAAATGGTGTAATTTCATTGACATTATATACGTATATGAGACTTGAGTATTGGTTGGGGGTTATGTATAGAATTATGGACATAATGAACGTCCTTTTTATGGCAACTTACCCAAAACTAAACCTTATTAGAATTTGCATTATCATAAATGTGTAGCGCACAGACAGGATTTGTCTGGCGGTTTGTTCCCGGGTTCCATTCCCTGATAGGCACATGGTAGCCAGGGAAATTACATTTCCCACACACTTCAGTCAGTAAAAAGGCTATGCAGCTCTTTTTTTTGTTTTTTTTTTATTTTTGGGTAGAACCTGGATAGGGTGAGGGTGAGCCTAGGGATACTCCAGTTACTGCAAACTTGAAAATGAGGACACTAACTCCGCACTAAGACTTTAGGTTGAAAGCACCCCCTTTGAAGCGTATAGATAGTACAAAACAGAAATTCCTCAACAGGAATACAGTCCTGAGTAGGGATGAGCTTCTTGTTCTAGTCGAACCCATGTTCGACTCGAACATCGCCTGTTCGGTTGTTTGCCGAATTGCGAACATTATGGGCCATTCGCGCCAAATTCGAGTGGCGCGTCACGGCCCATAATTCACTGCGGCATCGCAGTGCATTGCTGGCTGATAATTGGCCAAGCATGCACTATGACCCGCATGCTTTGGCCAATCACAGCGCGGAAAAAACGGAGAGCCATAATTGGCCAAAGCCAGGGTGGCTTTAGCCAATTATGTCTCAGGGGGTTTAGTACACGCCCCACACTATATAAGGCTGCCTGCGTGAGAGAGATAGTGTCATTTAATTTGAGTTAGAGCAGGCAGGCGAGTCAGTTAGCTGCAGTTACAGTGTGTAGAGAATATATATGCATCCTAGGTGTTGTGTATATATATTTATACACTGTATTGAGTTTAGCTAAATCCGTTCCTGTTATTCTCTATACTGTGTCAGGCAGGCAAGTGATTGTGCTAGCTGCAGTCAGTGTTTCACTTAGTGTACTGTGTGCTTTACATAGCGTTCACCTAAAGCTTACCTGAATACAGTTAGTGACTAATAGTGGTGTTCTCATAATAAAACCAAAAGGCAGAGAGCTGCAAGTATTTTCAGTTAGTGTACTGCGGCCTCTGCACAGTTTTCACCTAAAACTAACTGAAGACAATTGCTGCTTTTCCCATACTAATACCACAGCAGGCAGTTGATTCTGATAGCTGCATTATCAGTACAGATATATATATATATACATCCCACCTTTGTGCAGCTACATCTCATTGCAGGCCATTAGTATGTCTGGATGCAAACAAGGAGAGGCAGACAGTCACGAGGCAATAAAAGAGGTCAAGCAGGCTCTGTGTCTAGAGGCAACAGTGCTGGTCATGGACACGGTGCATCCTCATCAGCATGTGGCCGTGGGACACGCTTGTCCTTCTTTTCGGCAGCTGGCCATGTTGAGCCGCAACATGCCCAAGACTTGGTAGAGTGGATGACCAAGCCATACTCATCCTCCTCATCCTCTCTCACCCAGGCTCAGGGTACTTTGTCCGGCAAAGCAGCTGCCAAAGTGCCCTCTTCCCTCGGCTCAATGGCATCAGTCACTCCTTCCCTAGCCCCACCATGTCCTCCTGAGGAGTCCCCCGAACTGTTTGAGCACAGTGTTGGGTACATGCTCCAGGAGGATGTCCAGCGTTTTGAAGGCTCCGATGATGGAACCCAGCTGGAGGAAGGGAGTAACGTGAGCCCAGAGAGAGGGGGTGCCCAACAAGGACAGCTATCTGGCAGTCATGTTCCCCCAGGTGCAGCATACTGCCAGATTTGCGCCAGTGATGAGAAGGGAGGGGATGATGAGGTCACTGACTCCACGTGGGTGCCTGATAGGAGAGAGGAGGAGGATGCGGAGGCACATCTCCAATGAGGCAGGATGCCCTCCAGGGGCCAGCTTAAGGGCAGCACACCGACTGCATCACACCGCAGAGCTCCGCATGTGCAGGGCGCTGCTGTCTCTGCACATTATTCCAAAAGTTGCAGCAGATCGCACCGTTGCCATTTGTAACATATGTCTAAAGCGTATCTCGCGTGGCCAAAACATCAGCCGCTTGGGCACCACGTGCTTGACCAGACATATGTCGATCTGCCATGCAGTTCGTTGGCAAGCTTACCTAAAAGACCCACACCAAAGAACAAAGCGGACCTCTCCTTGCCACTCATCAGCTGGGATCTCCAACCCCACTATACCTTCAGTCCTCTCTGAAACCTGCACTGAGAGGAATGAAGGTGTAGAATTAGGTGGGTCACAGCCAAGTACTTGCGGGCAATCTGCTATCGGTACACCGACGTCCGATTGTACCAGGCAAATTTCCCTGCCCCAGCTGCTGCACCGCCGAAAGAAGTTTGCTCCCAGCCATCCACATGCCCAGCGGTTGAATGCTAGCTTGGCTAAATTGCTAGCACTTCAAGTGCTGCCTTTTCAGTTGGTAGACTCTGCCCCCTTCCGTGAGTTTGTGGAATGTGCGGTTCCTCAGTGGCAGGTTCCCAAACGCCACTTTTTCTCACGGAAGGCGATTCCGGCTCTCTACCGGCATGTGGAAGGCAATGTCTTGGCCTCGCTGGACAGGGCAGTCAGCGGTAAGGTGCATATTACCACTGACTCATGGTCCAGCAGGCATGGACAGGGACGTTACCTATCTTTCACGGCGCATTGGGTGACTCTGCTGGCAGCTGGGAAGAATGCAGGACAAGGTGCAGTAGTGTTGGAGGTTGTTCCGCCTCCACGCCTCCAAAATGTTACTACTGGTGATTCTGACACACCTCTCTCCTCCACCCCCTCCTCTTCTTCTTCCTCCATGGCCTCTACCTGTGCTTTGTTCTTGGAACCAGCGGTGCTCCGTAGGCGTTCAAGGGGCTACGCAAGTACGCAGGCAAAAAGATGCCATGCAGTGCTTGAGCTGGTGTGCTTGGGGGACAGGAGCCACACTGGGGCAGAGATTCTGTCAGCTCTGCAGGGGCAGGCTCAGAGGTGGTTGACGCCATGCCAGCTTAAGCCAGGAAAGGTGGTTTGGGACAGAGGCACCAACCTCCTCTCCGCCCTCCGACAGGGACAACTGACCCATGTGCCCTGTTTGGCTCACGTCCTTAACTTGGTGGTGCAGCGGTTCTTGGGCAGGTAACCGGGCTTACAGGAGGTCCTGAAGCAGGCCAGGAAACTCTGTGGGCATTTCCGCCGGTCATATAATGCCAGTGCTCAGCTGGCTGAGCTGCAAAAGGATTACAACCTGCCCAAGAACCGCCTAATCTGTGACATGCTCACCAGGTGGAACTCAACGTTGGCCATGCTGCAGCGGCTGCACACGCAGCAGAGGGCCATCAATTAGTATCTGTTGCAATATGGCACCAGGGGAGCTTGGATTTTTTCCCCACGCCAGTGGGCCATGATCAGGGATGCATGCACTGTCCTGGCACCATTTTAGGAGGCCACGAGGATGGTGAGCAGTGACAGTGCATGCATCAGTGACACTGTCCCTCTTGTCCACCTGTTGGAGCACACGCTGCATGGAATAATGGACAGGGCTCTTGAGGCAGAACAGAGGCAGGAAGAGGAGGACTTCCTTACCTCTCAAGGCCCCCTTCATCCAGACAGTGTTCCTGCTGGCCCGGCTATCACACAGGAAGAGGACGAGGAGGAAGAGGATTATTGTGTCAGCATGGAGGTGGAGCCTAGCACTCAGCATCAGCAGCAGTCTTCAAGGGATCAATTACAGTCCCAAGACACCCATGTACTTGTATGTGGCTGGGAGGAGGTGGCTGCAGATCATGTCGTCCTCAGTGACCCAGAGGACTCCGCACCGAATGCCTCAGCAAACCTACGCTGCATGGCCTCTCTGATCCTGCAAAGCCCGTGGAAGGATCCTCGTATTTGTGCAATCAAGGAGAGGGATCATTACTGTCTGGCAACCCTCCTTGATCCACGTTACAAGGGTAAGGTTGCGGACCTTATCTTACCGTCGCAGAGGGAGCAGAGGATGAAGCTTCTTCGGGAGGCCTTGCAGAAAGGTCTGTGCAATGCATTCCCAGAGACTGGGAGGTTACAAATTCCTGGTCCTGGACAACGTGTTGCTGAGGCTTCAGTCAGTCAAAGAAGGAGCGGTGGAGAAGGTGGCCATCTGACCGATGCGTTCAGACAATTTTTTAGTATGCAGCCCCAAGGTATGATCGGTTCCAGCAACCAACGCCAGCGTCTGGTTTACATGGTGCAGGAATACCTAGGGGCAAGTCCAGACTTGGACAGAGCATGTAATTACAATTCTTGATCTAATAATTCACAGCAGGGCCCATTCCTGCGCCCACCAAGAGTAACTGTGAGGACTTACAGTGTTGTGGCACCAGCACCACCACCAAAGGCCCAATTTTTCCTACCACTGTTCAATAATGGCATGTAATTACAATTCTTGATATAATAGTTCACAGCAGGGCATTCCAGCGCCCACCAAGAGTAACTGTGAGGGCTTACAGTGTTGTGGCAACACCAACACCTAAGGGCCAAATTTCTGCAGAGTATATACGGCAGGCCCCTACTTACAAACATCCAACTTACAAACGACTTCTACTTGCAAACGGAAGGAGACAACAGGAAGTGAGAGGAAATCTACCGCTAGGAAGGGAAATTCTCTTCTGTAAGAGTTAATATGGGGAAAAGGTGTCTCCTCTCCACTGATGCTTTATCACCAATCCTTGTTTCAATAAAAACCCAAAATTTTCAAAAAACATTTGTCATTGGGACGAAAAGTGAGGCAAAATGTTCTGAACAGGTGCACAGACAGAAAAACAAATGTTACAGGGGTGATAACCCTTCCCTATGTTTTTCAAAAAGCTTAAAAATTGAGTTTTTGGCTGGAGCTACACTTAAACAATGTACCTGTTCCAAATTACAAACAGATTCTACTTAAGAACAAACCTACAGTCCCTGTTTTGTTTGCACCGCCTGTATACTGCTGTTCAGAGTATATTGGGCCTTTTTTAAATTTGGGTGCAGGGTTCCCCTTAATATTCATACAAGACCCAAAGGGGCTGGTAGTGGGCTGGGGGGTACCCATACCATTTTTCTCAATGATTTTCATCCATATTGCCGGGACCAAACATTACATTAAAGCCGCAAGCAGTTTTAAAGGACTTTTTTTCCTTTAGAAATGTCATTTTGTGCAGGGACAGTTCTAAACACGGGAAACACGTGCCACTTCACAGGCATACTTTAGACACCCCCCAGGTACGATATTTAAAGGAATATTTCCCTTTTTTTTTTTTCACTTTAAGCATCATTAAAATCACTGCTCCCGAAAAAACTGCAGTTTTTAAAACTTATTTTTGCATTGATACACGTCCTATGGGGCAGGACCCGGGTCCCCAAACCCTTTTTAGGACAATAACTTGCATATTAGCCGTTATAATTGGCACTTTTGATTTCAAACGTTCAAGTCCATTGTATTTAATAGGGTTCTAAAGTTCGCGCAAACTTTTGGTCCGTTCGCAGGTTATGGTGCGTACCAAACCGGGGGGGTGTTCGGCTCATCCCTAGTCCTGAGTATACAAACAGTAGCTGCTAATCTTCCAAAAAAGCCAAAGAATGTCTTTAGGTCCAGAAGGCTGGTACTCACTATATCCTGATCACTGTGCAGCCACGTGCAAGGTCAGTCAACTTCAGTACTCCAGTTGCCTGTGCCCTGGATCCTTGGGAGGCTTTCTGTAAATGCTCCAGGAAGATACAGCAGAGGACCCCCGACCAAACAGTAGCTGGAGCCCGACAAAAAGGTGTTTGCCGTTCCAGGCAGATTTCCCAGGGAAACTACAGCCCTCCGGCTGGGTCTTATTACCCCAGGAACAAGAGACCTCTGCTCCTGGTCCTAGCCCATTTATACCACCCTCAGCCCCCTTCTGATCACCTGTCATAATGACCAGGGATTGGCCGGGGAGATATTAACATGCAGGCTGGGGTCATTATTCTCCCACCCACTATGTCCCAGAATCCCCAAGGAGTAATTGAGCGCATACCAGCAGAGCTCAGAACAGACCTAATTAATCCATCAGAGCATGCCCTGCCTACAGGGAGTCCAAAACTAAATTTCAACAACCGTAGCTCAATGGGCATTACAAATTCCTCTAGCATTCATCCTGATGATTTTACCTAGCTGTCAAGGCTCAGAAGGAATAGACAAATATCAGTGCCAAATAATAATTGTACTTTTATACAATGCACAAAAATAACAATCTTTCATTAAAAATGCCAAAGCGAATTGTTTTAGTAAAAAATGCTATTGTTTCTAAACTTTAGCAATTACCGTATTCATTCCTGGATTTGTTTACTTTTTCATACGGTACTTTTTTCCTTTAATTTTACTGGCAGTGATACCCTTCCTTGTCCTGGGTGGCTACAATCGGTCCTCCACTGTATCTATGGAGGGAGTCATGGTTGCCACTCAGGCTGGACTTCAAACATATCTGCTTTGTTTGTCACTTTTACATGATGGGTAGAGGGATTAGTAGTTTACGGAAGGAAGATAACATTGGTTTTGCTTCCAGTTGATCTCACAGGAATAGACAAGTGTTTGTCGTGATATATGTAGAGAGACAGCACAAACCATTACTGTACATAAGCCATGTTTACTGAAAGAACCAGCAGGAAACAGGAAACACAACACAGGAAGAAGTACAACAGAGATGCACCATAGAGTTGCATTTAAAGAAACATGTCATCCATAACATCTCCCCCTTTTAGTGTTAATAAATGAACATTGTTAAATTTAAAAGAGACAAAGCAATAACACATTCTACAGGTTAAGTCTCATAGGTGGTTTTGAACATCTACCACTACGGGTGAAGACTGGCCCTTGTGCAAGGATTCCTTTAGCCCTTTCTGAAGTTACTGGGCTCCTCTCATCACGTACTGGCATGCTCTGCGCTTGACAGCTGTCGGGTATACTTGCTTGCCCAGAACTGTCATTGCCGTTGGTATGAGGCATTCCCTCTGTACATGCCTCACTGTCAATGGGTGAGTCTGATCTATCAACGGGATACTGAGAATCAGGCTGCTCTGCCACTCTCAAATCCACTTGATTGCGGCGATAGAGAGTTCCCTCAACGTCCACAAGATAGGAGTGTGGTGCAACCTTTTGCAGACAAGTACCTATTCTCCAACGGCCTGTTCGATCTCCAGGTAATGGTTTTATACGGATTCGTTCTCCAATATTTAATTCTGGCAAATCTCTGGCCGATGTGTCATATCGTGCCTTTGACACTTGTCTCTTAATCCTTATCTTTTCTGGAACACCTTGTATAACAGAGGGTTCAAGCAGCCTATTTGATACTGGTAAGGAGGTCTTTAATCTCCTTGACATCAGTCTTTGTGCCGGGCTACTATCCATGCCTTCAGTCGGAGTGTTTCTCCAATGTAAAATGGCCTTCCATGGGTCTTTACCATCACTTTGTGCTTTCTTGCATAAATTTTTAACAATCTTTACAGCTGATTCAGCTTTGCCATTAGCCTGTGGATGACATGGTGAGGAAGTAACATGCTCAAACTCCCATTCAGTGGCAAATTTTCTGAATTGTAGGCTTGCAAACTGAGGGCCGTTGTCGGAGATCACTGTATCTGGTTGGCCATGACGTGCAAACTGAGCCTTGCACCTCTTAATTGTAGCTTCAGTGGATAAGTCGGGAAGAAGGTCTATTTCCCAGAAGTCTGAATAATGATCGACTAAAAGCAGGTATTCCTTGCCTGCGTAGTTGAATAAGTCCATACTGATAATCTGCCACGGACGTGTAGGTATCTCATGTGACATCATGGTTTCTTTCTGTTGCAAATGGGCATATTCATTGCAGGTGGGACAATTACTGACAAAGTCTTTGATTTCACCATGCATGTTGGGCCAGTAAAGAGTATCACGAGCTTGCCTGTAGCATGCTTCACCACCAATATGGCTGGAGTGTATGCGTAATAACATCTCTGCTCTCAGTGACTTCGGTACGATGACCCTTGGACCATTGTACAAGATACCAGTTTGTATGCTGATCTCATCTCTAAAGGACCAGTATTCCCTTACAATTCCAGGTACTGCATCTTTTTCATCTGGCCACCCACTCAAAACAATAGACTTCAAAGCTTGTAAAGTTGCATCACTGTCAGTGTGCTGTATGAGTTGATGTAGTCGTTGATCTGTGACATTAAGATAGTCTGCTTGATTGATATCGGCAAATAAATTTTGTTCCTGTTCCAGCAGACAAATTGTACGATGCTCATGCTCACCTCCAGGTGCCACATTATCTGACGTAGCTCTGCTCAGGGTATCGCTGATATACATTTCACATCCTGGCTTGTAGACAACATTGAGGTTGTAATGCTGCAATGTAAGCATCATGCTCTGCAAACGCTTGGGAGCACACAAAAGGGGCTTTTTGAATATGGCTATCAAAGGTTTGTGATCAGTTTCAGCTGTAATTGAATCCCGTCCATAAAGATAATGATGGAAACGCTGGCAAGCAAATACAATGCTTAAACATTCCTTCTCAATTTGAGCATAATTTTGCTCAGCTGATGAAAGAGCTCTGGACGCATATGCAACTGGCTGACCTTTCTGCAAAAGGCAACAGCCTAGACCATTTTTACTGGAGTCACTTTGTATGGTAACAGGCTTTGTGACATCATAGTATTTCAACACTGGGGCAGAGGTGACCAAGTGTTTTATATCCTCTACTGCCCGGTCATGCTTGGGAAGCCAGTGCCAAACTGCATCTTTGTCCAGAAGTCGTCTTAGTGGCTCACACACCTCAGATAAGTGTGACAGGAATTTTGCTAGGTATGTAACAAAGCCAATAAATCTCTGTACCGCTTTGGCATCAGCAGGTTGTGGCATGTCCACAATGGCTTTAATCTTATCCGGGTCAGCTTTTAAGCCTTGTGAAGACAGGATATGTCCATGGAAATGGACTTCTTCCACCTTGAACTGCAATTTCTTCACACTAAGCCTCAGCATCACCTACCTACAACGATCCAGTAGCGCTATTAACTTTTCATCCAGTTTGCACTGTAAAAAGGCATCTCTAGCATCCACAAGTGTGAAGACACGTGCTTTAGGTAGTTTGTGCAAAATATCATCGAGTGTTGGCATTAAGTAGTGTGACCGTTTCAGGGCCATATTCAGAAACTTGGGATCAATGCATATTCTGATCTTCTCAGGCTTTCTGATAACAACCATATTACTGATCCAATCTGTAGGCTCTGTTACTGAAGTTAGATGTCCTTCAGCTTCATATTTATCTAGTTGAGCTTTAACCAGTGGCTTAATGGCGATAGGCACATTGCGTGGGGCACATTGTACAGGTTGAATGGTAGGATCAAGTTCAAAGCGAACCTCTCCTGGAACAGAAACTATCGGGCCCTCAAACACATCACTGTAGGTGTGAATAATTTGCTGTTTTGTCAGTGGCCTAGTCAGAGATTTTGCAGGCTGATTATCAACATTATGTAGCTCAGCAGGAATGGTGAACAGCATCAGTCCAAGCCGCTCACATGTTGAACCTGATAATAGCGGTTTTTGATCGGCATCAACAATCTCAAAGTTCAGTTTGTGTATACAATCACGTATGCTGCATTCTGTTTGGAATAGCCCCAATGATTCCATTAGTTCCCCTGAATACAACTTTAGTTTGGTGCTACTAGGCTGAAGGGGTGCTCTGGGTGCCAGTTTCATTTTGTCCTTTATACTCATGACATCACACGTTTCACCCGAGTCCAGCTGGCAGGGTTGGATTATATTGTTTAATCTGAGGTTTACAAACCATTTTTTGCCCTTTGTGTTTACAGCACCAATGCATTCTGAGGAGTAAACCATATCAGTGCTAAGCAGGTGTGCATTCTCCGGATCTGACATTTGCTCAATTGTGTGCAGCTTCCTTGCTTCCATTTTACTGGAGAGACACACTCTTGCAAAGTGATTTGGTTTACCACATGCAGTACAGAATTTCCCATATGCAGGACACTTTTCTTTCTCTCGTACATGCACGTTGCCGCAATACTTGCATGATGTAGGCTTCCTCCCAGGTGAGTTGTGTAGGTGACCCTTGTGCTGAAACTTATGCTGGTGGTTTTTGAAGTTTTGCTGTTGTTTAGAGGCTGCATTGATATTGTCAATCAGTTTATCCTGCTCCATAGCTTTCATATGTTTGTCAGTAAGTTCAGCAGTGCGACATATCTCAATTGCTGTTTGTAGATCTAAATCATGTTTCCTCAATAGGTGGCGGCGTGTGTTTTCACTGGTGATACCCAAAACTATTTTATCACGAATAAGTTCATCTCTCAGAGAGCCAAACTCACAGCTTGCAGCTTTTTCTCTTAGCCGTGTGACAAACCTGTCTATTGATTCACAGTCTTCTTGCTTACAGCAGCCAAATATATATCTTTCATAGATGACATTTTTAGAAGGTCTGAAGAAAGCTTCTAATGCATCCAGAATGGTTTTGGTGTCACTCTTTTGCTCCTCTGTGAGGTTCAGATTATGCTTGTAAACATGGAGGCATTCACTGCCCATTATCCTTCTCAGCGTGGCTGCTTGCACTGCTGCAGACTTCTCATTTAACCCTGTGGCTAGGGAATAGTCCTGAAACTCAGCCCTGAAATTGTCCCAGTTACTACCAACATCTCCACTCACCCTCATTGCCTCAGGCAGTGGAATGCTGTTAGCTGCCATGATGCTGTTTTCCTTGCTGCAAACACTCAGCATCCAGGACAGGACTGCAATTGTCAGGAGGCACAATCAGTTCCAAGAACACTCACATGAAGGCTGGCAGGCTCTCAGCATCAAATGTGTAGAAAGAGCATGGATCCAAATCTTCTGACACCATGTTTGTCGTGATATATGTAGAGAGACAGCACAAACCATTACTGTACATAAGCCATGTTTACTGAAAGAACCAGCAGGAAACAGGAAACACAACACAGGAAGAAGTACAACAGAGATGCACCATAGAGTTGCATTTAAAGAAACATGTCATCCATAACAACAAGGATTTGCTTTTCTGACAAGATAAAAAGTTATTTTCTGTACTTGCTAAAATATCCTTAATCTAAAAAAAAAATTAATGCAGCTGCCACATCGAAGAATAGGTAAACTATAATATATTACATTTTTGTTCATGGGTTTAATTATAATTTAGGCTGAGATTCTTCCCGATGAGAATTCTGTGCTTGTCATTGTGGCCTGTTCTAACTATATTTTCCTAGTGTGCAGCTGCAATGTAAAGGTCTGTATATGAATAGCATTACTGTGTGCCAGCTTTTTACATCTTGTGGTTAATGTGATGTAAAGGCTGCCAAATGTGCATACTGCTTCTTATTCTAAAGGACCGTACGTGGACTAGTCAGCAGAAACCAGGAAATACCTCAAAATGACTTTACTCTCAGTAGCTCTGAGTCATATTTAGCTTAACGACTTGACTACTGGGCACTTTTACCCCCTTCCTGACCAGACCAATTTTCAGCTTTCATTGCTGTTGCAATTTGAATGACAATTGCGCGGTCATGCAACACTGTACCCAATTAAAAAATAACATCATTATTTTTCACACAAATGTAGCTTTCTTTTGGTGCTATACAAATGAAAAAAGACCGATTAACCACTTAACGACCGCTCACTGTATATATACGTCGGCAGAATGGCACCGACAGGCACAATCACGTAGAGTGTACGTGATTGCCTTTGTATAGTTGGGGGGTCCAATCGGACCCCCCTCCTATACAGTGAGCGGTGGCTAAGTGTCCGGGAGCGTTCCGGGATGAGGGGGCAGCCATTCGTTTCTGGCCACCCCCTCGCGATCGCTCCCGGCGAATGGAAATGCCCCCTCTGTCTGTGTCAGACAGAGGGAGCAGGAGGAAGTGATGTCATCTCTGGTGCGGCGCTCACATATACCGAGCGCCGTACAAGAGAAGACATCTGGTCAGTGCACACAACACTACACTGACACCAAGACACATAGGGACATAAATCGCCCCCCCAGGCCCCCCCAGATCACCCCCCAGATCACCCCCCCAGCCCCCAGTCACAGTGTCACTGATTGCAGTGACCATTTATTTAGTGATCACTGCAATCAGTGACATTTGTGACTGTAAAAGTGTCACCAAAGTTTAGTCTTAGGTCCAGTGTAGCCCCCTAACCCCCCCTAATAAAGGTTTAACCCCCTGATCACCCCCCAGATAACCCTTTCACCCCCTATCACCACTGTTGCTAAGCGATCATTTTTCTGATCGCTGTCTTAGTGTCGGTGATGCAGATCGGTAGCTGGTAATTTTTTTTAGGTTCGCCGCATGTTTTTATAGCGTCAGGTACCCCAATATATTATCTAATAAAGGTTTAACCCCCTTGATCGCCCCCCAGGTAACCCTTTCACCCCCTATCACCACTGTCACTAAGCGATCGTTTTTCTAAACGCTGTCTTAGTGTCTGTGATGCAGATCGGTAGCCGGTAATTTTTTTTAGGTTCGCCGCAGGTTTTTATAGCGTCAGGTACCCCAATATATTATCTAATAAAGGTTTAACCCCCTTGATCGCCCCCCAGGTAACCCTTTCACCCCCTATCACCACTGTCGCTAAGCAATTGTTTTTCTAAACGCTGTCTTAGTGTCGGTGATGCAGATCGGTAGCCAGTAATTTTTTTTAGGTTCGCCGCATGTTTTTATAGCGTCAGGTACCCCAATATATTATCTAATAAAGGTTTAACCCCCTTGATCGCCCCCAGGTAACCCTTTCACCCCCATCACCACTGTCGCTAAGCGATCGTTTTTCTAAACGCTGTCTTAGTGTCGGTGATGCAGATCGGTAGCTGGTAATTTTTTTTAGGTTCGCCGCATGTTTTTATAGCGTCAGGTACCCCAATATATTATCTAATAAAGGTTTAACCCCCTTGATCGCCCCCCAGGTAACCCTTTCACCCCCATCACCAGTGTCGCTAAGCGATCGTTTTTCTAAACGCTGTCTTAGTGTCGGTGATGCAGATCGGTAGCTGGTAATTTTTTTTAGGTTTGCCGCAGGTTTTTATAGCGTCAGGTACCCCCATATATTATCTAATAAAGGTTTTAACCCCCTGATTGCCCCTAGTTAACCCTTTCACCAGTGATCACCATATAAGTGTTACGGGTGACGCTGGTTAGTTAGTTTGCTTTTTATAGTGTCAGGGCACCCGCCGTGTATATAACCCAATAAAGGTTTAACCCCCTGATCGCCCGGCGGGTGATATCAATTAGGTTTTAGCGTCAGAGAGGGTCTGAGTCACACCCCAGGCAGCGTCAGGTTAGTGCCAGTAACGCTAACACCCACGCGTGAAGCATACACCCCCCTTAGTGGTATAGTATCTGAACAGATCAATATCTGATCTGATCAGATCTATACTAGCGTCCCCAGCAGTTTAGGGTTCCCAAAAACACAGTGTTAGCGGGATCAGCCCAGATACCTGCTGGCACCTGCGTTTTGCCCCTCCGTCCAGGCAAGGCCACCCAAGTGCAGTATCGATCGATCACTGTCACTTACAAAACAAAAACACACATAACTGCAGACCAACAAGGACCAGCAACGTACTGGTATGTTGCTGGACTTTGAATGTTTATACCAGAATGATGCCTGCGGGTTTAGGTATCATCTTGGTATCATTCTTTTCAGCCTGCGGCCGGCTTTCATGTAAAAGCAATCCTAGCGGCTAATTAGCCTCTGGACTGCTTTTACAAGCAGTGGGAGGGAATGCCCCCCCCCGGATATAAAAAGCGCCATTGGGAAATTGGGAAAGCATTTTATCACACCGATCTTGGTGTGGTCAGATGCTTTGAGGGCAGAGGAAAAATCTAGGGTCTAGAAGACCCCAGTTTTTTCAAAAAAAGAGTACCTGTCACTACCTATTGCTATCATAGGGGATATTTACATTCCCTGAGATAACAATAAAAATGATTAAAAAAAAATACTTGGAAGGAACAATTTAAAAATCAAATAAAAAAGCAAAATTAATAATAAAAAAAAAGAAAAAAAAAAGCACCCCTGTCCTGCCCTGCTCTTGCCCAATGGCGAACGCAAGCGTCGGTCTGGCGTCATATGTAAACAGCAATTGCACCATGCATGTGAGGTATCACCGCGAAGGTCAGATCGAGGGCAATCATTTTAGCAGTAGACCTCCTCTGTAAATATACTGGGGTAACCTGTAAAGGCTTTTAAAAATGTATGTAGTTTGACGCCAATGCGCGTTTGTGCGAAATTTTAAAGCATGTCGTGTTTGGTATCTATGTACTCGGCCTAAGATCATCTTTTTTATTTCATCAAACATTTGGGCAATATAGTGTGTTTTAGTGCATTAAAATTAAAAAAAGTGTATTTTTTAACCCAAAAAATGCGTTTGAAAAATCGCTGCGCAAATACTGTGTAGAAAAAAAAAATGCAACACCCACCATTTTAATCTGTAGGGCCTTTGCTTTAAAAATATATATAATGTTTGGGGGTTCAACATAATTTTCTTGCAAAAAAAAAAATGTTTTCATGTAAACAAAAAGTGTCAAAAAGGGCTTTGTCTTCAAGTGGTTAGAAGAGTGGATGTAAGCTTCCTAATGTTGTGTATAAAATGCCAGAACAGTTCAAAACCCCCCCAAATGACCCAATTTTGGAAAGTAGACACCCCAAGCTATATACTGAGAGGCATGTCGAGTCCATGGAATATTTTATATGTTGACACAAGTTGCGGAAAAACGACAATTCTTTTTTTTTTTTTGCACAAAGTTGTCACTAAATGATATATTGCTCAAACATGCCATGGGCATATGTGGAATTACACCCCAAAATACATTCTGTTGCTTCTCCTGAGTACGGGGATACCACATGTGTGAGACTTTTTGGGAGCCTAGCCACGTACGGGACCCCAAAAACCAAGCACCGCCTTCAGGCTTTCTAAGGGTGTAAATTTTTGATTTCACTTCTCACTGCCTATCACAGTTTCGGAGGCCATGGAATGCCCAGATAGCACAAAACCCCCCCAAATGACCCCATTTTGGAAAGTAGACACCCCAAGCTATTTGCTGAGAGGTATTGTGAGTATTTTGCAGATCTCGCTTTTTGTCACAAAGTTTTGAAAATTGAAAAAAAAAAATATATATATATATATATTTTCTTTCTTCATTTTCAAAAACAAATGAGAGCTGTAAAATACTCGCCATTCCTCTCAGCAAATAGCTTGGGGTGTCTATATTCCAAAATGGGGTAATTTGGGGGGGTTTTGTGCGATTTTGGCATTTTATGGCCTTCGAAACTGTGATAGGTAGTGAGGAGTGAAATCAAAAATTTGTGCCTAGAAATCCTGAAGGCGGTGCTTGGTTTTCGGGGTCCCGTACGCGGCTAGGCTCCTAAAAAGTCCCACACATGTGGTATCCCCGTACTCAGGAGAAGCAGAAAAATGTATTTTGGGGTGTAATTTCACATATAACCATGGCATGTGTGAGCAATATATCATTTAGTGACAACTTTTTGTAATTTTTTTTTTTTGTCATTATTCAATCACTTGGGACAAAAAAAAATATATTCAATGGGCTCAACAGGCCTCTCAGCAATTTCCTTGGGGTGTCTACTTTCTAAAATGGGGTCATTTGGGGGGGTTTTGTGCTATTTTGGCATTTTATGGCCTTCGAAACTGTGATAGGTAGTGAGGAGTGAAATCAAAAATTTGCGCCCTTAGAAATCCTGAAGGCGGTGCTTGGTTTCCGGGGTCCCGTACGCGGCTAGGCTCCCAAAAAGTCCCACACATGTGGTATCCCCGTACTCAGGAGAAGCAGTAAAATGTATTTTGGGGTGAAATTCCACATATAACCATGGCATGTGTGAGCAATATATCATTTAGTGACAACTTTTTGTAATTTTTTTTTTTTTTTTAGCCATTATTCAATCACTTGGGACAAAAAATAAAAAATTCAATGGGCTCAACATACCTCTCAGCAATTTCCTTGGGGTGTCTACTTTCCAAAATGTGGTCATTTGGGGGGGGGGTTTGTACTGCCCTGTCATTTTAGCACCTCAAGAAATGAGATAGGCAGTCATAAATTTAAAGCTGTGTAAATTTCAGAAAATGTACCCTAGTTTGTAAACTCTATAACTTTTGCGCAAACCAATAAATATACGCTTATTGACATTTTTTTTACTAAAAACATGTGGCTGAATACATTTTGGCCTAAATGTATGACTACAATTGAGTTTATTCGATTTTTCTTATAACAAAAAGTAGAAAATATCATTTTTTTTCAAAATTTTCGGTCTTTTTCCGTTTATATCGCAAAAAATAAAAATCGCAGAGGCAATCAAATACCATTAAAAGAAAGCTCTATTTGTGGGAAGAAAAGGACGCAAATTTCGTTTGGGTACAACATTGCATGTCCGCACAATTTACAGTTAAAGCAGCGCAGTGCAAAATTCTGAATTCACCTCTGGTCCTTTAGCTACCAAATGGTCCAGGGCTTAAGTGGTTAAAAAAAAAAAAAAACTTTTTAATAGTTTGTTATAACATTTTGAGGCTGCACTGATAGGCAATGATAGGCTGCACCGATGGGCACTGATAGGCAGCACGGATGGGCACTGATGAGGCAGCACTAATGAGGCTGCACCGATGGGAATTGATGAGCACTGATAGGCACTGATGAGGCTGTACTGGTGGGCACTGATGAGGCAGCACTGGTTGGCACTGATGAGGCTGCACTATAGGCAGCATTGATGGGCACTGATAGGTGGCACTGATGGGCATTGATATGTGGCACTGATGTGCACTGATGGGTGGCACTGATGGGCACTTGTAGGCAGCACTGATTGGCAGCACTGGTGGGCACAGATTGACAGCACTGGTGGGCACTGTTGGGACTGCACTGATAATCAGGACACTGATTATCAGTGTACAAGTCCCTTTCAGAGAAGCTGGTTATCGGCTCTATTCTCCCTTCCTGATGCTGTCAGCGTGAGGAAAGAAGAGCAGATAATCGGCTTCTATTTACATCTGTGATCAGCTGTGGTTGGACACAGCTGATCACATGGTAAAGAGCTGCTGATGGGCTCTTAACTTCAATCTGTGATCAGCAGTGTCCTCCAGACACTGTGATCACAGAGCGCGCCGCCTGTGCCCGCAGCGGGCACGATCACAAGAGGCCATCATATGATGGCCTCCAAGAACTAGCTGTCCACACTGTAGCCACCATTTGGCTATAGCAAGGTCAGCAAGTGGTTAAAGTATATCTAAAACCAAAACATTTTTACATTTTGGATATAGTAGGGGAGGGTTTAAGTGTATCTATACTGCAAAAATAAAATCATATATTAACCACTTGCTTGCTGGGCACATATACCCCCTTCCTGCCCAGGCGAAATTGAATTGAACGCTTTGAATGACAATTGTGCGGTCGTGCGATATGGCTCCCAAACAAAATTGACATCCTTTTTTTTCCACAAATAGAGCTTTCTTTTGGTGGTATTTGATCACCTCTGCGTTTTTAATTTTTTGCGCTATAAACAAAAAAAGAGCGACAATTTTGAAAAAAAAAACACAATATTTTTTACTTTTTGCTATAATAAATATCCCCAATTTTTTTCCTTAGTTTAGGCCGATACGTATTCTTCTACATATTTTTGGTAAAAAAAAAACGCAATAAGCGTATATTAATTGGTTTGCGCAAAAGTTATAGCGCCTACAAAATAGGGGATAGAATTATGTTTTTTTTGTTTTTTTCTAGTAATGGCGGTTATCTGCGATTTTTGTCAGGACTGCGATATTGCGACGGGCACATCGGACACGTTTGACACATTTTTGGGACCATTCACATTTATACAGCGAACAGTGCTATAAAAATGCATTGATTACTGTATAAATATGACTGGCAGGGAAGGGGTTAACACTAGGGGGCGATCAAGGGGTTAAATGTGTGCCCTGCTAGGTGATTCTTACTGTGGGGGGAGGGGACTGACCGGGGGAGGTGACCGATGGGTGTCCCTATGTACAAGGGACACACCATCGGTCTCCTCTCCCTGACAGGACGTGGATCTCTGTGTTTACACACAGAGATCCACGTCCCTGGCTCTGTGACTGCCGATCGCGGGTACCAGGTGGACATTGCGGCCGCTAGGCACGTGCATCGGCACCTGAGTGACACGGCAGGCACGCGCACGGGCCCCCCAGCGGCCGGAGGCCCGAGGACATCAATAGACGGCCTCCCGGACCTGTAGAGCACCTTGTGGCCATCAATCGAAAATGTGTAACAACATGGCCTGGGGAATGCCCAGGGAAAAACCAAGCCTACTTACCGACCAGCTCGCTGACAACCAATTAACCTGTCTAACAGTATGCGTTAAAAACAGGGGTTTGTCCGCACGCATTTGCAAACGCATGCGTGAGCCACAGAGCCACGCCAAGGCCCCCTGGAGTCTGTGGTCCTACACTAACAATGAGTGTCCCCACAATGGAGGCACATGCATTTTGATGGTGAGATGAGGGCAGGTGGACTGAAGGGGAGCCACCCCTCCTAAAAGGTACAGGAGCACACCAAACACCCAGCATGTAGCACAATGGCTGCAAAGGTGCTGGTGCGTTGCTGGACCAATACAAGCACCAAAGGTGAAAACAAAAACCATGTCCACCGCCCCCATCTATAGCTGGCTATCACGGTAAGTAGCATTGGAAGGCTAAAACAGGTAACAACATGGCCTGGGGAATGCCCAGGGAAAAACCAAGCCTACTTACCGACCAGCTCGCTGACAACCAATTAACCTGTCTAACAGTATGCGTTAAAAACAGGGGTTTGTCCGCACGCATTTGCAAACGCATGCGAGAGCCACGCCAAGGCCCCCTGGAGTCTGTGGTCCTACACTAACAATGAGTGTCCCCACAATGGAGGCACATGCATTCTGATGGTTAGATGAGGGCAGGTGGACTGAAGGGGAGCCACCCCTCCTAAAAGGTACAGGAGCACACCAAACACCCAGCATGTAGCACAATGGCTTCAAAGGTGCTGGTGCGTTGCTGGACCAATACAAGCACCAAAGGTGAAAACAAAAACCATGTCCACTGCCCCCATCTATAGCTGGCTATCACGGTAAGTAGCATTGAAAGGCTAAAACAGGTAACAACATGGCCTGGGGAATGCCCAGGGAAAAACCAAGCCTACTTACCGACCAGTAGTAAAAAGAACCAGACAGCGCAAAACCAACCTATCACGATGCTGCTGAACACTGAAGGTCAATATAAAAAAATCCTTAAATGAAACGTATATGAAAAAAGCAGTGCAGCGCTAAAATCGCATTATAATAAAAACGTCCAAACAGTACAAGAGTTCAGAATTTATAGGAAAATATTGTTGAGTGGAACATCAAGAAGATAGAAGGATCCTCTAATCGTGAAACAGGGTGATTGATAATGATCATAAGTGAAGTCACTTCCGTGTAAAACCGCCACCAGGTGTACAGGCCGCTCACCTTAAAGCATGGACCTCTGTTTTACCAGAAGGTCAAAACTGCAGTCCCTTAACAAGGGTAATAATAAAGATGAGAAGGTAGTCCTCATACGATCCTTCAATCACAGTCCTCACTCACTCGGTAATATCCAAAACGAACTCATACGTTAGCGTAATTACATGCAAAATTCCAAAAGAAATACATAGTGCTCTCCATATAAAACACTTGATTTATTGAATAAAAATTGGTTACTCACAAGCAATGCACAGATAGCCCTGTGCCAAGCTGATGTTCATGTAACAAAGGTATAAAACCAGGTAGATGGCTGTCCTGACGACATATGGCCCCTCGCACGCGTATCGTCCGTAGGCAAGGACTTCCTCAGCGAAATGTAATGGAGCCAGCATATCAGTCACTTTATATAAGCCATATACCAGGTGTGTGCAATATCTAAAAAATGGGAATGAAATCCTGCCCCTTCTATAGGGATAATGAGACAAGCGCCCCTATTGGATATTATCAGATGAGCCAAAAGACATAGGCTGACCACAATTGGCTTAAGGGCATATGGGATACAGAGTGCTTCCAGGAGGAAGCCTCCATCTGATCAACCACTGTGCCTATCATCGGCGAGTACACAGGGGATAACGCCTCCCATTCGAATTACTTCCGGGTAGGCGCTCCCCACGTGATCCGCCGTCGCCATGACAGCGGTACAGACAAACTATGTTCATTTCCGCCCATAGCGTCTCCGTGAAACAGGGGGCGGGGAGTACTGATCACATGGTGACAGAGTGTCAGCAAGGGATGCAGGGGAAGAATCCCCTTATACGCAGAGTGTTATAACCGCTGACTGCAACATCAGAAAGGGTCAAACATCTAAGAAACATCCCCCAATCACTAACATAAATGATATATAGAAAGAAGATCTTTGATAGACAAAAGGTAAGACTATCAATCAGATAGATAGATACCTTTCTCCTACCGTTGGTGACAAAGACAAACTCATTTCTCAAAGATACCAAACATGTTATACAAATTTTGGAGTCTCTAACCATTACGTCCTCTTGCCTTCTGATTTCAGCCGACGTCAGTTCATTGTATACGATTATCAGCCATGAGGATGCTTTATCCTCGGTTAATTGGGCATTAGCATCTTCTGGTTTGTCCAGACGACATAGGAATTTTCTGATTGATAGTCTTACCTTTTGTCTATCAAAGAACTACTTTTGGTACAACAGGCAATTTTTTCTCCAAACAAGAGGGGTAGCTATGGGGGCACGGTTTGCTCCCAGTGTTGCCAATTTATTTATGGCACACTGGGAGGAAGAGGCCGTCTATAAGAACAAACCCCCCCCAATTGATATGCTACCAGAGGTATATTGATGACCTCATTATGGTCTGGGATGGAGATAGAGCAAGCTTTGATAGGTTTGCTACCAAGCTGAATTCCAACAGTAAGAACATTGTTCTGACATGGAACATCAGTTCAGATAGATTGGTGTTTCTGGATCTTGACCTAACTAAAAGTGGGGATAGGATCAATATGATCACCCACTTTAAGGTCACAGACAGAAACGCCTTTATACCTATCGAAAGCTGCCACCATTCCAAATGGTTGTGCAATATCCCGAGAGGTCAGTTTATCCGCCTAAGGCGCAATTGCACCAATGTAGATGATTTCACTACACAATCTCAGGTGTTGGCCTCAAGGTTCATTGAAAAAGGATATGATATGAACAACCTAGGTATAGAAATTGAGAATGTTCGTAATCTGGATAGAAAAGCACTAGTGTCAAATGTCCCTAAGAATAATCAGAATGATCCCATTAAGACAAGAATGATTCTTGATTTTAATATCCAGTATAGAAAGTTCGAGAGGATCGTATATAAGCACTGGCCAATCCTCAAGCATGACAGGATTTTAGGCCCCCTACTTCCTGATCGTCCACAATTTATTTACAAAAAAGCACCTTCATTAAGGGATAAGTTAGCCCCTGGGGTCATTGACCCCCCTACTCAATCTGAGAATAGGATCTTTGATTTTCTGACTGGCTTTCATAAATGTGGTCGTTGCCCACCATGTCGACAGGCCAGAAAGAATTTAAAGAAGCGGAAGGAATTTGTGGCATCAGCAACTGGAAAAAATTATAAGATCAAGGATCTAATTACCTGTGATACAACTGGGGTCGTGTATATGCTACAGTGTGACTGTGGCTTACAATATGTTGGCAGGACGTCCAGGCCCCTTCATGTCAGGATAGGGGAACATGTCAACAATATTAAAAGGGGGTTGGTTACACACAATGTTTCTAAACACTTCCGGCTCCACCATAACCGTAGCCCAGCTGGGCTGCAGTTCTGGGGGATAGAGAAGGTGACGAACCACTGGAGGGGAGGGAACTTCATTCGGCATCTTAGCCGATGAGAGTCTTTTTGGGTGTATGAATTAAAAGTGGGGGTCCCATTGGGGTTAAATGTTGAGTTTGACCTCAATTGTTTTATTTCTGACCGCTAGTATTTTACTTTGTTTTAGTGTCTCTCATATGTTACATTTGTACACAGGTTAGATGGTTGTGCTGACGTCTATATTAATTTTACAGGTCTATTTATGACCGTTTTATTACTCTCAAAGCAGAGGTTGTCCTTTTTGTCACTATTGTTGGTTTTATTAAGAGGTCCTAACGGTCCCTTAAAGTAATTACTAGAGGGGGGATGTTGCAGAATCTCCATAGTTATTGACTATTGTGCCCTATATATGGTCGGATCATTTGGTCCACTTATATGTTGATCGCAATAATTTTATATTAATTTTCATATTGATATAGTACCCCCATCAGTTTTTAGACATTAATGGACATCAGTGCTTTTTACTTTATTTTTATTTGATTTGTAGTGCTGACTCTGGACACTTGATGGCAGCACTGGGTGTATAGCACTAGTGATATGCCATTAATTCCAATGTCCGGTTGCAGCAATACAGGCCCCTTTCTATATATCATTTATGTTAGTGATTGGGGGATGTTTCTTAGATGTTTGACCCTTTCTGATGTTGCAGTCAGCGGTTATAACACTCTGCGTATAAGGGGATTCTTCCCCTGCATCCCTTGCTGACACTCTGTCACCATGTGATCAGTACTCCCCGCCCCCTGTTTCACGGAGACGCTATGGGCGGAAATGAACATAGTTTGTCTGTACCGCTGTCATGGCGACGGTGGATCACGTGGGGAGCGCCTACTTACCGACCAGCTCGCTGACAACCAATTAAGCTGTCTAACAGTATGCGTTAAAAACAGGAGTTTGTCCGCACGCATTTGCAAACGCATGCGTGAGCCACAGAGCCACGCCAAGGCCCCCTGGAGTCTGTGGTCCTACACTAACAATGAGTGTCCCCACAATGGAGGCACATGCATTCTGATGGTTAGATGAGGGCAGGTGGACTGAAGGGGAGCCACCCCTCCTAAAAGGTACAGGAGCACACCAAACACCCAGCATGTAGCACAATGGCTGCAAAGGTGCTGGTGCGTTGCTGGACCAATACAAGCAAGCACCAAAGGTGAAAACAAAAACCATGTCCACCGCCCCCCGTCAATCGAAAATGGCCCGGGTCCCAAGTGGTTAATTTCCACATTGAATTTCAATTATTTCTAGCCTAATTTTTTTACTCTGAACAATCTTGAAGTAAGCTTAATTAGTGAAAATCCGCACACATTTACTGCCTTAAATTCAGTGACATGTATTCACTATGACCAGTGGGTAGGCACTGCTGTGTCACACAATTCACAGAGTCTGCCTTCTAAATTATTGACAAAAGGAGTTTCGGGAGCTGCAAATCAGGAAGAGATGGTCAGCAGACAGGCAAAATAAAAGATTTTTCAAGCAATTATATATTCAAACACAAAAGTTTCTGCGCTGCTACTAAGTACAAAAAAGCGGCTGCAAAACCTGTGGACAAAAAGGTGCATAGAACAAAAAAACAAAAAATTGCAGCGCTAAATGGGTATGTGTCAAACAAATAAATGAGTGAAAAAAACAAATGTGCAAGGAAAAACGAAATAATTCCCTGTGTGAATAACAATACAGTTTTTGAAAGAGTCCTTGATGGGTGGTCCTCAAAAACACGTTCAAACAATTGCAAAAATTAAAGTCCAATGGTGTTCCACAATAATCCCCAAAAAATCTGAGATGATTGGACTACAAACACTTCCAAATCAATAATAAAGGAGAAAAAGCCACAACCAATATAAAGGAGGCTTACCAGACTTAGTGGACCCTACTGAACATATGTCCAGAGGGTCAACATAGGCTTTTGATGTGTATTCCTGAAGGGTCAACAGTTGATAGTTGAACCAAAGAATGTCTCTCACGGCAGCTCACAATGAAGAGGTTGATGGAAACTTGAGAGACGATGACTCAATGATGTTTAAACCGAATCAATAGCACAATGTGAAAGGAATAAAAAAAGAAGAAGGCACATAGCGTGATACTGCTAAAAACAGTATGTTTAATGTAGGTAATTACACTTACATTCAAGTGGTTAAAAAGCGCTTCATGAAAATCAATGGCAACAGTGGAATTAACTGACGCGTTTCGCAAGAAATTTGCATCATCTGGGGTATGCATCCACTGCTGCCTCCACACATTATATAGACAACATAACCCCCTAATGGGGTAAGAGTAACCTCACCTGTGAATTCATCACATGAGCAATCAATTCCTGGGTCATCCAAAATGGCTCCTCAACGTCTGCTTCCTGCCTCTACGTGGGGTCATGAATGATGTTCAATGTTGATAAATATTCCAGGGGTATGTGGTCTTATAAAGTAAATATATATGGAATTTAAAAAGCCATACATAAATGACAGGGGGGTGGACAGACAAAATTCTGGCCACCACACTTGGCTTATATATTAAATATGACCAACATGATGTATCATGTGCCCGAGCACACAGGCCAGGCACAGGAAATGGACCAAATATGGTCCATGGGGTGACCGTACACAGACTAGTGTGTGAAAAGCAGAATGTCCGCGCTAATCGAGTCACATCCCGCAACACACCGTCATGTATTTCACGCATGGCTAATGTAATAGATATGGCCAGCATGGTGTGTCATGTGCCCGAGTACACAGGCCGGGCATAGGAAATGGACCAAATGTGGTCCATGGGGTGACCGTGCACAGACTACGGACTGGTGTGTAGAAAGCAGGACGTCCGCGCTATTCGCGTGACGTCCCGCAATACACCGTCATATGACTCATGCGGCATCACGTGATGCGCTCCAGGCGCAATCACGTGATGCGTTCCAAAAGAAGGCCGGCGTGACACGTCCGCCCTCCGCACCGACGTGATGTCGTGAGGGCTGGACGTCTGCACCAACCCACCCTGTCCCACATGTGACCTGTACAACATCACGTGATGCGCTCCAGCCGTAATGACACCATGCATTCCACACACAATGCGATGACAAGCAGGGAACAAGTAGGAAACAACAATGCGCTCCCCCACAACAGAAACACACAGTCAAAGTCTCAAAGAGACAAAGACCAAATGTGCATAATGAATTTCTCTGATGGAAAGTTAGTCAATAAACAATAATGAATTGCCATGACCCCTAACTGGATATTGTAACGATCTTATATGGAAAATTTAAATATCAAGTGTGTATCTCCATAGCAATTGGGGGCGACTAAACTAGATAGCAAATCATGGATACACATACATATAAAACAAAACAAAAAATGAATTATAAAATCCATCCAATAAGTTTTAATTAAATTGAATTTCGATTGAATTGAATTAATGGGGGAGCTTCATGGATTGGAGAGATGAAAGGCAACAAGTGTTGCAGGTAAAAAACCTGGCAGGCCAGCCGCTCACTAAATGAATCCACAGACAAGGAAACCCCTCACATCTTACAATGAAGAAATACATTAAATTCAAATTAAAATATTATTCTTATATATCTAAAACAAATATGTATGTGACAGCCCTCACGCAGATTAATCCCTAAGCGTATCGAATTTGTAATGTATGTAGAAACAAACTGAAAAAAAGAAAGAGAAAGATGAAAATGTAGAAAAACCCACATTAAAGGACAAATTGAGTACCAAATATGTCATTAGGATTTATTAATAAAGGAATTTATATCCCACTCGACGTTCAGGCCGAGAGGCCTGTGTGTCTGAAGTTCATAAATCCAGTATGTTTCAAGTTGTGAAACACCCCTAGTTTTAGCCCCACCCCTCCATGGTGGTATGTAATGGTCAATAATAAGAAACTGGGTGCCTGCCGGGTTTCTGTTATGACATAGCTTGTAGTGTCTGGGTACTGTATGGTGAACATCACCACCCAAAATCAGAGCAACGTGTTCACCCACCCTTACCGAAAACGTTCGGATGGTGCGGCCCACATACTGTTTGCCACATGGGCATGTGATTAAATATACAATGTATGTGGTAGCACAAGTGCAAAATTGTTTAATGGGGTAGGTCCTACCAGTCACGGTTGACCTAAATGTCAATGATTTTCCTCTCCCCGAAATATTGTATTTGCACACATTGCACCTTTTGCAGGGATGATAGCCTACTAATTGGTGAAAAAAAGATGGGCGTACGGGGGGGGGGTTAATGATGTTAGGAGCTATTGTGCTCCGAAGAGTTGGTGCCCCTCTGAACACTATTTTGGCCTGATCAGGTAATACAGTATTCAGAACACTATCATTTTTCAAAATACCCCAATGTTTAGCCATGAGGGCTTTTACCCGTTTATGTTGGGTAGAAAAGGCGGTGACCATGGACCATTTGTAGCTCTCATCCACTTCCCGCTTGGGTTTTATCTCCAGCAGAGAACTCCTTTCAGTCTCTAGAGTCAACATAAGGTCTCTGTCAATGACAGCAGGATCGTAACCCTTGTCAATGAATCTATCTTTAAGGATTTTAGCCTGAGAAATAAATGTATCCGTATCAGTGCAGTTTCTCCACAGCCTGATGAATTGACTGCGGGGAACTGAACTGAGCCAAGATCTATGATGGCATCTATCATGAGGGATAAAGCCATTACGGTCAGTTTTTTTTTAAAAAAGTTTGAAATTGAAACTGCCGATTAATGATGTTAATTTCAAGATCCAGGAACTGAATCCTGTCTTGACTGGCTGTATAAGAAAGAGAAATCCCTCTATTATTGGAATTGAGATGGTTCATAAAAGTCTCTAAGGATGCCATGCTGCCATCCCAGAGGAGGAGGATGTCGTCTATATATCTAGCCCACAACACCAATGACGTGGCGTCCTGGGCATAGACGACATCCTCCTCCCACTTGGCCATAAAAAGGTTGGCCAGACTGGGGGCATATTTAGCCCCCATGGCCACACCCCTCAACTGTAAGTAAAATTGGTTATTGAACCAAAAGTAACTGCTCCTAGTGGCAAACTCAAGCAGCTCCATGATAAATTCTTTCTGAAAGGAAGCTAGAGATTCTTCCTTATTCAGAAAGTACTGTACCGCCTCAAGACCTAATTGGTGGGGTATGCAGGTGTATAACGAGGCAACGTCGGCTGTTACCATGATGTAATCGCCGCGTATGTCTATGCTCTCGAGTTTCCTGATGGTCGCACCTGTATCGCCCAAATAGGACAGTATACGTCTGACCAAGGGCTGTAAATAGTGGTCGATATATCGACCAATTTGGGATGTGACCGAATTGATACCACTAACAATAGGTCGTCCAGGAGGGTTCACAGGGTCCTTGTGGACCTTGGGTAAATAGTATATAGTAGGTATCCTAGGGACTGTGGGTATTAAGAACGCTTTCTCTTTTTTATTCAATATATTTCTATCATATCCATTATCAACCAACTTTTGAAGTTCCGCTTTAAAGCGAGAAGTGGGATTGGTGAGTAATATTTGATAAGTGTTTGGCTCCTGCAAAATTCTGAACATTTCTTTCTCATAGTCAAGTTTGTCTAAGACAACTATGCCGCCACCCTTGTCCGCCAGGCGGATCACAAGGTCCTTGTCTGAACACAAAGACATGAGACCCGTTTTGGACAAGGTCTGGCGGTGTTTATAGTTGTCGGGAATCTCTGCTAGATCTTTAAGAACTAGGTCCCTAAAAATATTAACAGCAGGTGCTGCTGGGACAGGCGGGTTGAATAACGAAGGGTTAGACAAACCTGAATGTACTGTCCCTGATGTAGCCGCCCTACACTCATTTCTAATGGGGTTAGTAATGAGATATCGCTGTATGTTAATCTTACGTATGTATTTGTGTATGTCGATGAAAGTACCAAATTTGTCCAGTCTTTTTGGAGGGGCGAACTTGAGGCCCTTATCCAAAACCGACAATTCATCTGGTGTGAATACCTTGGTACTTAAGTTGAATACACCTTGACCCGCTATGTGCGCCTTCTTTTTCCTCTTCTGAACTCTCTGTCCCCCTCTGGTCCCTCTCTTGGATCTGGACCCTTTTTGTAAGTTGTTCGGTTCTCGTGAAAATCCCGTCCTCTATACATCTGTGAGTTGGACTGCTCACGATTGTAATAGGATGAATCATGGGGGTTACTATTATGCGTTTGATAGTGACTGTCACTACGCATATCCCTAAGAGGGGAAAATCTATTCTGTGTAGATATAGAAGGGGGACAGTAGTAAGGGGAATGGCCCCGACGGGGGTCTGAACGATCCCTATGTCGAGCAGGAGAGGAATCGTAATAATGATCGTCATAGTCATAATGCCGCTGGCCACCAGGGTGATGGAAATTACCTCTTGATGAACCTCTACCTCCCCTATTCCCTCTAGGTTTAACTCTTCCCCGTTGGGACTTTTGGGGGGTATGTGAACTGGACTGACGGACTCTTACCGGGGGAATCTGTGAGTGGTTCCCCGATCCGTTCTTTGAAGTAGAGGCCGTCATAGGTCCGCCCAGGTTTTGACTCATAGTTGGACCTTTGACAACCCCAGGGGCTAGGGAGGAAGAAGGCAATAATGGTGGAGTTGAATCCATCTCTACACCAGAAGTTACTGAAAATAGTTTCTGCCAACCAAAGACAGTACCATTCTTATAATCTCCCATGTCCCTTGAGTATTTTTTATGTTTTTTGAGTTTCTGATCTCTATCTTCTTTTTCAAGAAAATTTTGCAGATTGGTCGAAAGAGAGAGATATTCGAGAGAGGTTTTGTATGAAGACAACTTCTCTCTAATCTCCTTAATCTCTCTATCTAACACCATCAGCCTCATTTTTTTCTTTGAGATCAGGACACTCAAAAATTTAATGCCAGCGTCATTAAAATAATTGAACCATGATTCAATTTCGAGATCACCTTGTTGGGGTTGAACCTCCCATCGGAGGCTTCTCGGGACCATCCGATCTGAAATGTATTGTTCTAAAAATACAAGGTCCCATTGTAAATGGAGCTCAGAGGACATAACATTCTTGAGCCTAACAAACAAACCTCCTATTTCCGTGTCGCTCCCCGTTGCGGTGAACACCCCATCTGTGTTCACCGTGCGGGAAGCACGATAATCAAAAACATCCATGTGGATCTCGGGAGCCCGGTCCTACTGGTCACTTGCTCTAACTGATCTTGCAGGTTCTGTAACGTTTTAAGTTTGTGCCCCTGCTTGCAGGTGAAGTTGACATTATCACCACCTTTTGATCCCCCTGCTTGAACTTCCCAACTCTCCTTGCGGTATGCCGGACTGCCTATGATGTTGAGGTTCGCCTCACCCCCTTTTGGTGTAGCTGCATGGGACTTTCTGAGCTAAGGGGTACCTTTTTCCTCCTGTACAGTTATGTGGTGGTCAGCATCTCCGGTGCTGGTTCGGCACTTGTGCTTGAGTGCGGATTCCACTGGTTCACTGCCCTCTTTACATTTGTTTTGTTCTAACGGACCCGTTGTCTGTTGTTTGGGATTTATGCTCTCCATAATTGGTATGGGGTTGCGGGGTGGGGGGAGGGGGGTTTTGGTTGTCCTGCCGCCGTTGCGGCTTCTATGGGGTTCTAGTTTAAGGGGTTCTGTCATGACATGCATAACCTTTTATTTCTGTTACAGGTATGTTGACTGGTGTTTTGCGGGGTGGTGGGGAGGGGGGTCCTGCCCCGGATCTTATTGTGTCTCTCCCGTCACCACTATATTGCTAAGGTCCATACCTTCTAGAACATTATGGCTCAGTTAAAGATTATCTCCTGGAACACTCGGGGCCTTAACTCAGCGGTTAAGAGGTCCCTAGTGTTTCAATACTTGCAGAAGGCCGCCCCACAAGTTTGTATCTTATTGGAAATCCATTTGACAGGGTCCAAAGTCCGGGCCTTGCAAAGGGCTTGGATTGGGTCAGCCTATCACTCTACCTACTCATGCTATGCTCGCGGGGTCAGTGTTCTCGTTAGGAGATCGCTGCCCTTCCAGCTGTTGGAGGTGCGCACAGACCCTGGGGGTAGATATGTGGTCATGCATGTTAACATATATGATAAGCGATTGGTGCTGGCTGGAGTTTATTTACCTCCGCCTGCTTCAATATAACTGTTACATGACTTGATGGTGCATATCCTGCCATTTGACACGTCCGAGTTTTATATCTTTGGGGATTTTAATATGGTGCCCTCTCGGGATCTGGACAGACTGCACCCCTCGGTCAGGTTTTCTATGGACCTTCCTAGGTGGGCTGAGACGTACAGTCTGACTGATGTCTGGAGGCATTTTCATCCCTGCACACGAGAATATACTTGCCACTCTGCCACATACAAGACCCTGTCCCGCATTGACCTGGTCTTTGCTTCTGCGTCGGCCCTCAATTGGGTTTGCGAAGCGGGCCACCTATCTAGAGGTATCTCTGACCATGCCCCCGTCTGTATTACAGTGACCCTCTCAGGGGCTAGAGGTGCTAGACTATGGCGCCTGTCCAGGTACTGGGCATTGGATGAGGGTATTCAAGAGGATATGGTGGAGTCTGTCTGTAACTACTGGACCCTCAATCAGGATTCGGCTAGCTCTGGCGTTCAATGGGATGCCTTTAAGGCCTTTGTAAGGGGGGCCTACATCTCCCGGATTTCTTTGGCACAGAAGGTAGGGGCTAAATTCCTGAAGGATAAGGAGGAGGAAGCTGGGAAGTGGGAGCGGGACTTTGTGTCCTCCCCATCGGATGCTACTTACTACGAATGGCAGCGGGTCCTTAGGGAACTCTCCCTATGTCGTGTCGACCAAACCAAGAAAGCCATGTTACACTCGGCTCAGAGGGTGTTTGAGTTTGGGGACAAAAATGGTCGACTGCTGGCATGGCTGGCTCGGGGACAGGCCCCCTCTGTGCACATAGCAGGAATTAGGGATGAGGGTGGGTCTGTCCTCTCCTCCCCAGAACATATTAATGCTAGGTTTTCCCAGTTTTTCCGGGGGGTCTATTCTTCTAAGGTCGGATACACTTCTTCCGAACTCCGGGAATTCCTGGGCTCGATTGACTTCCCTGTGCTGTCGGATGACTCTAGGGGTTCTCTGGAGGGAGAGATTACTCTGGAGGAGGTACAGAAAGCCATTGGGGGGTTACAGGGGGGTAAAACGCCAGGTGTAGATGGTCTCCCAACAGAATTCTACTCGCAGTATATGGATCTGCTAGCACCGCGGTTGACTTCACTTTTTTCTGACTGCAAAAAACGGGGAGTTCTGCCTGACTCTATGGCGGAGGCGGTTATAGTGTTGGTGCCCAAGCCCGGTAAGGACCTTCTGGAATGTGCCTCCTACAGGCCTATTTCCTTGTTGAACGTGGACGCCAAGATCCTTGCCAAAATCTTAGCCGTGCGTCTGTCTGCGGTCATTTCTGATTTGGTCCATGTGGATCAGACTGGGTTTATGCCGGGCAAGGGCACTGACATTAATATTAGGCGCTTATTTTTGAATCTCTCATTGACGCACGACTCGGTCGGGTCCCGCGTAGTAGCCTCCCTTGATGCCGAAAAGGCTTTTGACTCGATTGAGTGGGAATACATGTGGGAGGTTCTGCGTGGCTTCGGATTTGGTCCTAATTTTATTCACTGGGTGCAGATGCTATATGGTAGTCCGAGGGCGCGGGTCCTTACTAACGGTTGGGTTTCGGATCCCTTTCCGTTGTTCAGAGGCACTCGTCAGGGGTGTCCCCTCTCTCCCAGTCTCTTTGCCCTGGCTTTAGAACCCCTGGCAATTTCAGTCCGGGAGTCCCGGAGGATTCGGGGGCTGGTGGTGGGGGGACTGGAGGAGAGGATATCATTATATGCTGACGATGCTCTGTTATACCTGAACGATGCAGGGCCTTCTCTCTTGGCTGCCCTGGACGTATTTGAGGAGTTTGGAAGGTATTCAGGGGTTAAGATAAACTGGTCTAAATCGGTGGTATTTCCACTGGATGACCAGGCTTCTGCCCTTGCCAGCCCATCTTCCTTGAGTTGGGTCACTGAGTTCAGGTACCTTGGGGTGGTTGTGACGAGGGATGTGGCCCAATACTATGCACGGAATATTCTTCCCTTACTGTCTATCCTGCGGGAGAAGTGTGCATCATGGTCTAGCCTTCCCTTGAATCTCCTCGGCCGTATAAATATTTTTAAGATGATCCTGCTGCCTAAATTTCTCTATCTGTTTCGCAACTGCCCGGTGTGGATTCCGGTCTCCTTTTTTAGAGAGGTAGATAAGAGTATTGGCTCCTTTATTTGGGGCGGGACGGTCCCTAGGCTTGCTAGATCCACTCTTCATCTCCCTACGCAGTTAGGGGGCCTGGCTCTGCCTAACCTACAAGTGTATTACTGGGCTGCTGTTTTGGTGACCGTTTACTGGTGGTTTGAGGGGGCTCGTTCCAATGCGGCTGTGTGTCTGGAAGCCGCTTACCTAGGTTCGCTGATGGACCTGCGTAACTTGGCATACAGAGGCCCCAGGGCGTACGAGTCAGTGCCGACTCCTACTAATGCCACCTGTAGAGTTTGGGTGGCGGCTAGGAAGCGTTTTTCTCGGGAGAATAGGTGGTCCCCGGTGCAGCCTCTATGGGGGAATCCAGCCCTGCCCCACTTTCATACGATCCCTGACCCGCATGTCTGGGCAAGGTATGGGGTGAGAACCTTACGGGATATCATGCCGGCTGGGGTGCTGCTGCAATACGTACAGCTTCGTCGGCAGTTTCGCTTGCCGAGCTGGATGTTCTTTCGGTACCTCCAGCTCCGACATGCGGCCAGGGCCCAGTTCCCTGTCACGCCTTTAATCCAGCTGGATCCAGTTGAGGAGGTCCTTTCGCGGGAAGATCTGCGGAAACCACTTTCGGTTCTATACGGTACCCTGCTGAGGACTGACTCTCCGAAGATCGAGAGGCTCTGGGATCAATGGAGGGCGGATATACCAGCCCTTGATAGGGAGGATTGGGAAGATGCACTGGAAAACTGCCCTAAACTGGTTATCTCTTCCCGAGATAAGCTGCTGCAAGTTAAACTACTCCACAGGGTCTATCTTACGCCCGCTAGGCTTCATAGAATCTATCCGGATAGGGACCCTAATTGCCCTCTTTGCCTGGTCCAGCCGGGGGACCTACTGCATATGCTCTGGGCTTGCCCCAAGTTACAGGATTTCTGGAGGGAGGTGTTTGAGTTAGTTAATCTTAAGCTGGAACTGTCGCTCCCCTTGTCGCCAGAGCTGGCACTCCTAGGTATTCCAGATGATGGCCAGAGATCGCACCATAGTAGATTGCTCATAGGATACCTGCTGTACTATGCCAAGAAGGCTATTATTTGTAAATGGCTGTCTCCCGATCCTCCAACTGTGTCCGCCTGGTTGGCTATGATCAATGCTGCCCTGCCACTCTACAGGTTGACGTATATTAGTAGAGGTTGTTCTTGGAAGTTTGACAAAGTGTGGCAGTTGTGGCTCTCTACTTGAGGGGTCCCCGCCCTGGGGTCTTGTGGTACTGGGGGGGTGTCGTGTTCCTGGGGGTGAGGCAGTGTGTCTTCCATTCCGGGGGAGTAGGCTGTATTTTGTTTTGTTTTGTTTTTGTTTTTTTGTGCACCAAGCTTACTGGGTCACTTGAGCCATCCTGATTCCTGTAGGTCATGGTGTCCCTATCTACATTGTTGTGCCCTGAGATATTTTGATGTGATAGTCATCTGTTTGCCTGTAATTTCAATGTACTGTCATGACAGTGGTTGTGCCAACCAAAATCTTTGTGGTATTTTCTTTTCTCTGTACTGATTTTTGCTTAATAAAGAACCCCTGTTTGTTAAAAAAAAAAAAAACATCCATGTGAATGAATACAAGTAGCTGCAGCAAAAATTAAAATCACAAAAGCATAGAAACAAACACAAAAGTTTCTGCGCTGCTACTAAGTACAAAAAAGCGGCTGCAAAACCTGTGGACAAAAAGGTGCATAGAACAAAAAAACAAAAAATTGCAGCGCTAAATGGGTATGTGTCAAACAAATAAATGAGTGAAAAAAACTAATGTGCAAGGAAAAACTAAATAATTCCCTGTGTGAATAACAATACAGTTTTTGAAAGAGTCCTTGATGGGTGGTCCTCAAAAACATGTTCAAACAATTGCAAAAATTAAAGTCCAATGGTGTTCCACAATAATCCAAAAAAAAATCTGAGATGATTGGACTACAAACACTTCCAAATCAATAATAAAGGAGAAAAAGCCACAACCAATATAAAGGAGGCTTACCAGACTTAGTGGACCCTACTGAACATATGTCCAGAGGGTCAACATAGGCTTTTGATGTGTATTCCTGAAGGGTCAACAGTTGATAGTTGAACCAAAGAATGTCTCTCACGGCAGCTCACAATGAAGAGGTTGATGGAAACTTGAGAGACGATGACTCAATGATGTTTAAACCGAATCAATAGCACAATGTGAAAGGAATAAAAAAAGAAGAAGGCACATATGACATATTTGGTACTCAATTTGTCCTTTAATGTGGGTTTTTCTACGTTTTCATCTTTCTCTTTCTTTTTTTCATTTTTTTTCTACATACATAGGGATTAATCTGCGTGAGGGCTGTCACATACATATTTGTTTTAGATATATAAGAATAATATTTTAATTTGAATTTAATGTATTTCTTCATTGTAAGATGTGAGGGGTTTCCTTGTCTGTGGATTCATTTAGTGAGTGGCTGGCCTGCCAGGTTTTTTACCTGCAACACTTGTTGCCTTTCATCTCTCCAATCCATGAAGCTCCCCCATTAATTCAATTCAATCGAAATTCAATTTAATTAAAACTTATTGGATGGATTTTATAATTCATTTTTTGTTTTGTTTTATATGTATGTGTATCCATGATTTGCTATCTAGTTTAGTCGCCCCCAATTGCTATGGAGATCATTATCTCCTGTGCTATTTTATTTTTATTTTTATACACACTTGATATTTAAATTTTCCATATAAGATCGTTACAATATCCAGTTAGGGGTCATGGCAATTCATTATTGTTTATTGACTAACTTTCCATCAGAGAAATTCATTATGCACATTTGGTCTTTGTCTCTTTGAGACTTTGAATGTGTGTTTCTGTTGTGGGGGAGCGCATTGTTGTTTCCTACTTGTTCCCTGCTTGTCATCGCATTGTGTGTGGAACGCATGGTGTCATTACGGCTGGAGCGCATCACGTGATGCTGTACAGGCCACATGTGGGATGGGATGTGGTTGGTGCAGACGTCCAGCCCTCACGACATCATGTCGGTGTGGAGGGCGGACGTGTCACGCCGTCTTTCTCCTGGAACGCATCACGTGATTGCGCCTGGTGCGCATCACGTGATGTTGTACAGGTCACATGTGGGACAGGGTGGGTTGGTGCAGACGTCCAGCCCTCACGACATCACGTCGGTGCGGAGGGCGGACGTGTCACGCCGGCCTTCTTTTGGAACGCATCACATGATTGCGCCTGGAGCGCATCACGTGATGCCGCATGAGTCATATGACGGTGTATTGCGGGACGTGACGCGAATAGCGCGGACGTCCTGCTTTCTACACACCAGTCCGTAGTCTGTGCACGGTCACCCCATGGACCACATTTGGTCCATTTCCTATGTCCGGCCTGTGTACTCGGGCACATGACACACCATGCTGGCCATATCTATTACATTAGCCATGCGTCAAATACATGACGGTGTGTTGCGGGATGTGACTCGATTAGCGCGGACGTTCTGCTTTTCACACACTAGTCTGTGTACGGTCACCCCATGGACCATATTTGGTCCATTTCCTGTGCCTGGCCTGTGTGCTCGGGCACATGATACATCATGTTGGTCATATTTAATATATAAGCCAAGTGTGGTGGCCAGAATTTTGTCTGTCCACCCCCCTGTCATTTATGTATGGCTTTTTAAATTCCATATATATTTACTTTATAAGACCACATACCCCTGGAATATTTATCAACATTGAACATCATTCATGACCCCACGTAGAGGCAGGAAGCAGACGTTGAGGAGCCATTTTGGATGACCCAGGAATTGATTGCTCATGTGATGAATTCACAGGTGAGGTTACTCTTACCCTATTAGGGGGTTATGTTGTCTATATAATGTGTGGAGGCAGCAGTGGATGCATACCCCAGATGATGCAAATTTCTTGCGAAACGCGTTGGGATTTTCCACTGTTGCCATTGATTTTCATGAAGCGCTTTTTAACCACTTGAATGTAAGTGTAATTACCTACATTAAACATACTGTTTTTAGCAGTATCACGCTATGTGCCTTCTTCTTTTTTTATTCCTTTCACATTGTGCTATTGATTCGGTTTAAACATCATTGAGTCATCGTCTCTCAAGTTTCCATCAACCTCTTCATTGTGAGCTGCCGTGAGAGACATTCTTTGGTTCAACTATCAACTGTTGACCCTTCAGGAATACACATCAAAAGCCTATGTTGACCCTCTGGACATATGTTCAGTAGGGTCCACTAAGTCTGGTAAGCCTCCTTTATATTGGTTGTGGCTTTTTCTCCTTTATTATTGATTTGGAAGTGTTTGTAGTCCAATCATCTCAGATTTTTTGGGGATTATTGTGGAACACCATTGGACTTTAATTTTTGCAATTGTTTGAACATGTTTTTGAGGACCACCATCAAGGACTCTTTCAAAAACTGTATTGTTATTCACACAGGGAATTATTTAGTTTTTCCTTGCACATTTGTTTTTTTCACTCATTTATTTGTTTGACACATACCCATTTAGCGCTGCAATTTTTTGTTTTTTTGTTCTATGCACCTTTTTGTCCACAGGTTTTGCAGCCGCTTTTTTGTACTTAGTAGCAGCGCAGAAACTTTTGTGTTTGTTTCTATGCTTTTGTGATTTTAATTTTTGCTGCAGCTACTTGTATTCATTCACATGGATGTTTTTGATTATCGTGCTTCCCGCACGGTGAACACAGATGGGGTGTTCACCGCAACGGGGAGCGACACGGAAATAGGAGGTTTGTTTGTTAGGCTCAAGAATGTTATGTCCTCTGAGCTCCATTTACAATGGGACCTTGTATTTTTAGAACAATACATTTCAGATCGGATGGTCCCGAGAAGCCTCCGATGGGAGGTTCAACCCCAACAAGGTGATCTCGAAATTGAATCATGGTTCAATTATTTTAATGCTGCTGGCATTAAATTTTTGAGTGTCCTGATCTCAAATAAAAAAATGAGGCTGATGGTGTTAGATAGAGAGATTAAGGAGATTAGAGAGAAGTTGTCTTCATACAAAACCTCTCTCGAATATCTCTCTCTTTCGACCAATCTGCAAAATTTTCTTGAAAAAGAAGATAGAGATCAGAAACTCAAAAAACATAAAAAATACTCAAGGGACATGGGAGATTATAAGAATGGTACTGTCTTTGGTTGGCAGAAACTATTTTCAGTAACTTCTGGTGTAGAGATGGATTAAACTCCACCATTATTGCCTTCTTCCTCCCTAGCCCCTGGGGTTGTCAAAGGTCCAACTATGAGTCAAAACCTGGGCAGACCTACGACGGCCTCTACTTCAAAGAACGGATCGGGGAACCACTCACAGATTCCCCCGGTAAGAGTCCGTCAGTCCAGTTCACATACCCCCAAAAGTCCCAACGGGGAAGAGTTAAACCTAGAGGGAATAGGGGAGGTAGAGGTTCATCAAGAGGTAATTTCCATCACGCTGGTGGCCAGCGGCATTATGACTATGACGATCATTATTACGATTCCTCTCCTGCTCGACATAGGGATCGTTCAGACCCCCGTCGGGGCCATTCCCCTTACTACTGTCCCCCTTCTATATCTACACAGAATAGATTTTCCCCTCTTAGGGATATGCGTAGTGACAGTCACTATCAAACGCATAATAGTAACCCCCATGATTCATCCTATTACAATCGTGAGCAGTCCAACTCACAGATGTATAGAGGACGGGATTTTCACGAGGACCAAACAACTTACAAAAAGGGTCCAGATCCAAGAGAGGGACCAGAGGGGGACAGAGAGTTCAGAAGAGGAAAAAGAAGGCGCACATAGCGGGTCAAGGTGTATTCAACTTAAGTACCAAGGTATTCACACCAGATGAATTGTCGGTTTTGGATAAGGGCCTCAAGTTCGCCCCTCCAAAAAGACTGGACAAATTTGGTACTTTCATCGACATACACAAATACATACGTAAGATTAACATACAGCGATATCTCATTACTAACCCCATTAGAAATGAGTGTAGGGCGGCTACATCAGGGACAGTACATTCAGGTTTGTCTAACCCTTCGTTATTCAACCCGCCTGTCCCAGCAGCACCTGCTGTTAATATTTTTAGGGACCTAGTTCTTAAAGATCTAGCAGAGATTCCCGACAACTATAAACACCGCCAGACCTTGTCCAAAACGGGTCTCATGTCTTTGTGTTCAGACAAGGACCTTGTGATCCGCCCGGCGGACAAGGGTGGCGGCATAGTTGTCTTAGACAAACTTGACTATGAGAAAGAAATGTTCAGAATTTTGCAGGAGCCAAACACTTATCAAATATTACTCACCAATCCCACTTCTCGCTTTAAAGCGGAACTTCAAAAGTTGGTTGATAATGGATATGATAGAAATATATTGAATAAAAAAGAGAAAACGTTCTTAATACCCACAGTCCCTAGTATACCTACTATATACTATTTACCCAAGGTCCACAAGGACCCTGTGAACCCTCCTGGACGACCTATTGTTAGTGGTATCAATTCGGTCACATCCCAAATTGGTCGATATATCGACCACTATTTACAGCCCTTGGTCAGACGTATACCGTCCTATTTGGGCGATACAGGTGCGACCATCAGGAAACTCGAGAGCATAGACATACGCGGCGATTACATCATGGTAACAGCCGACGTTGCCTCGTTATACACCTGCATACCCCACCAATTAGGTCTTGAGGCGGTACAGTACTTTCTGAATAAGGAAGAATCTCTAGCTTCCTTTCAGAAAGAATTTATCATGGAGCTGCTTGAGTTTGCCACTAGGAGCAGTTACTTTTGGTTCAATAACCAATTTTACTTACAGTTGAGGGGTGTGGCCATGGGGGCTAAATATGCCCCCAGTCTGGCCAACCTTTTTATGGCCAAGTGGGAGGAGGATGTCGTCTATGCCCAGGACGCCACGTCATTGGTGTTGTGGGCTAGATATATAGACGACATCCTCCTCCTCTGGGATGGCAGCATGGCGTCCTTAGAGACTTTTATGAACCATCTCAATTCCAATAATAGAGGGATTTCTCTTTCTTATACAGCCAGTCAAGACAGGATTCAGTTCCTGGATCTTGAAATTAACATCATTAATCGGCAGTTTCAATTTCAAACTTTTTTAAAAAAAACTGACCGTAATGGCTTTATCCCTCATGATAGCTGCCATCATAGATCTTGGCTCAGTTCAGTTCCCCGCAGTCAATTCATCAGGCTGCGGAGAAACTGCACTGATACGGATACATTTATTTCTCAGGCTAAAATCCTTAAAGATAGATTCATTGACAAGGGTTACGATCCTGCTGTCATTGACAGAGACCTTATGTTGACTCTAGAGACTGAAAGGAGTTCTCGGCTGGAGATAAAACCCAAGCGGGAAGTGGATGAGAGCTACAAATGGTCCATGGTCACCGCCTTTTCTACCCAACATAAACGGGTAAAAGCCATCATGGCTAAACATTGGGGTATTTTGAAAAATGATAGTGTTCTGAATACTGTATTACCTGATCAGGCCAAAATAGTGTTCAGAGGGGCACCAACTCTTCGGAGCACAATAGCTCCTAACATCATTAACCCCCCCGTACACCCATCTTTTTTTCACCAATTAGTAGGCTATCATCCCTGCAAAAGGTGCAATGTGTGCAAATACAATATTTCGGGGAGAGGAAAATCATTGACATTTAGGTCAACCGTGACTGGTAGGACCTACCCCATTAAACAATTTTGCACTTGTGCTACCACATACATTGTATATTTAATCACATGCCCATGTGGCAAACAGTATGTGGGCCGCACCATCCGAACGTTTTCGGTAAGGGTGGGTGAACACGTTGCTCTGATTTTGGGTGGTGATGTTCACCATACAGTACCCAGACACTACAAGCTATGTCATAACAGAAACCCGGCAGGCACCCAGTTTCTTATTATTGACCATTACATACCACCATGGAGGGGTGGGGCTAAAACTAGGGGTGTTTCACAACTTGAAACATACTGGATTTATGAACTTCAGACACACAGGCCTCTCGGCCTGAACGTCGAGTGGGATATAAATTCCTTTATTAATAAATCCTAATGACATATTTGGTACTCAATTTGTCCTTTAATGTGGGTTTTTCTACATTTTCATCTTTCTCTTTCTTTTTTTCATTTTTTTTCTACATACATTACAAATTCGATACGCTTAGGGATTAATCTGTGTGAGGGCTGTCACATACATATTTGTTTTAGATATATAAGAATAATATTTTAATTTGAATTTAATGTATTTCTTCATTGTAAGATGTGAGGGGTTTCCTTGTCTGTGGATTCATTTAGTGAGCGGCTGGCCTGCCAGGTTTTTTACCTGCAACACTTGTTGCCTTTCATCTCTCCAATCCAGTTAGGGGTCATGGCAATTCATTATTGTTTATTGACTAACTTTCCATCAGAGAAATTCATTATGCACATTTGGTCTTTGTCTCTTTGAGACTTTGACTGTGTGTTTCTGTTGTGGGGGAGCGCATTGTTGTTTCCTACTTGTTCCCTGCTTGTCATCGCATTGTGTGTGGAACGCATGGTGTCATTACGGCTGGAGCGCATCACGTGATGCTGTACAGGCCACATGTGGGATGGGATGTGGTTGGTGCAGACGTCCAGCCCTCACGACATCATGTCGGTGTGGAGGGCGGACGTGTCACGCCGTCTTTCTCCTTGAACACATCACGTGATTGCGCCTGGTGCGCATCACGTGATGTTGTACAGGTCACATGTGGGACAGGGTGGGTTGGTGCAGACGTCCAGCCCTCACGACATCACGTCGGTGCGGAGGGCGGACGTGTCACGCCGGCCTTCTTTTGGAACGCATCACGTGATTGCGCCTGGAGCGCATCACGTGATGCCGCATGAGTCATATGACGGTGTATTGCGGGACGTGACGCGAATAGCGCGGACGTCCTGCTTTCTACACACCAGTCCGTAGTCTGTGCACGGTCACCCGATGGACCACATTTGGTCCATTTCCTATGCCCGGCCTGTGTACTCGGGCACATGACACACCATGCTGGCCATATCTATTACATTAGCCATGCGTGAAATACATGACGGTGTGTTGCGGGATGTGACTCGATTAGCGCGGACGTTCTGCTTTTCACACACTAGTCTGTGTACGGTCACCCCATGGACCATATTTGGTCCATTTCCTGTGCCTGGCCTGTGTGCTCGGGCACATGATACATCATGTTGGTCATATTTAATATATAAGCCAAGTGTGGTGGCCAGAATTTTGTCTGTCCACCCCCCTGTCATTTATGTATGGCTTTTTAAATTCCATATATATTTACTTTATAAGACCACATACCCCTGGAATATTTATCAACATTGAACATCATTCATGACCCCACGTAGAGGCAGGAAGCAGACGTTGAGGAGCCATTTTGCATGACCCAGGAATTGATTGCTCATGTGATGAATTCACAGGTGAGGTTACTCTTACCCCATTAGGGGGTTATGTTGTCTATATAATGTGTGGAGGCAGCAGTGGATGCATACCCCAGATGATGCAAATTTCTTGCGAAACGCGTCGGGCTATTCCACTGTTGCCATTGATTTTCATGAAGCGCTTTTTAACCACTTGAATGTAAGTGTAATTACCTACATTAAACATACTGTTTTTAGCAGTATCACGCTATGTGCCTTCTTCTTTTTTTATTCCTTTCACATTGTGCTATTGATTCGGTTTAAACATCATTGAGTCATCGTCTCTCAAGTTTCCATCAACCTCTTCATTGTGAGCTGCCGTGAGAGACATTCTTTGGTTCAACTATCAACTGTTGACCCTTCAGGAATACACATCAAAAGCCTATGTTGACCCTCTGGACATATGTTCCGTAGGGTCCACTAAGTCTGGTAAGCCTCCTTTATATTGGTTGTGGCTTTTTCTCCTTTATTATTGATTTGGAAGTGTTTGTAGTCGAATCATCTCAGATTTTTTTTGGATTATTGTGGAACACCATTGGACTTTAATTTTTGCAATTGTTTGAACGTGTTTTTGAGGACCACCCATCAAGGACTCTTTCAAAAACTGTATTGTTATTCACACAGGGAATTATTTCGTTTTTCCTTGCACATTTGTTTTTTTCACTCATTTATTTGTTTGACACATACCCATTTAGCGCTGCAATTTTTTGTTTTTTTGTTCTATGCACCTTTTTGTCCACAGGTTTTGCAGCCGCTTTTTTGTACTAAGTAGCAGCGCAGAAACTTTTGTGTTTGTTTCTATGCTTTTGTGATTTTAATTTTTGCTGCAGCTACTTGTATTCATTCACATGGATGTTTTTGATTATCGTGCTTCCCGCACGGTGAACACAGATGGGGTGTTCACCGCAATGGGGAGCGACACGGAAATAGGAGGTTTGTTTGTTAGGCTCAAGAATGTTATGTCCTCTGAGCTCCATTTACAATGGGACCTTGTATTTTTAGAACAATACATTTCAGATCGGATGGTCCCGAGAAGCCTCCGATGGGAGGTTCAACCCCAACAAGGTGATCTCGAAATTGAATCATGGTTCAATTATTTTAATGACGCTGGCATTAAATTTTTGAGTGTCCTGATCTCAAAGAAAAAAATGAGGCTGATGGTGTTAGATAGAGAGATTAAGGAGATTAGAGAGAAGTTGTCTTCATACAAAACCTCTCTCGAATATCTCTCTCTTTCGACCAATCTGCAAAATTTTCTTGAAAAAGAAGATAGAGATCAGAAACTCAAAAAACATAAAAAATACTCAAGGGACATGGGAGATTATAAGAATGGTACTGTCTTTGGTTGGCAGAAACTATTTTCAGTAACTTCTGGTGTAGAGATGGATTCAACTCCACCATTATTGCCTTCTTCCTCCCTAGCCCCTGGGGTTGTCAAAGGTCCAACTATGAGTCAAAACCTGGGCGGACCTACGACGGCCTCTACTTCAAAGAACGGATCGGGGAACCACTCACAGATTCCCCCGGTAAGAGTCCGTCAGTCCAGTTCACATACCCCCCAAAAGTCCCAACGGGGAAGAGTTAAACCTAGAGGGAATAGGGGAGGTAGAGGTTCATCAAGAGGTCATTTCCATCACCCTGGTGGCCAGCGGCATTATGACTATGACGATCATTATTACGATTCCTCTCCTGCTCGACATAGGGATCGTTCAGACCCCCGTCGGGGCCATTCCCCTTACTACTGTCCCCCTTCTATATCTACACAGAATAGATTTTCCCCTCTTAGGGATATGCGTAGTGACAGTCACTATCAAACGCATAATAGTAACCCCCATGATTCATCCTATTACAGTCGTGAGCAGTCCAACTCACAGATGTATAGAGGACGGGATTTTCACGAGGACCGAACAACTTACAAAAAGGGTCCAGATCCAAGAGAGGGACCAGAGGGGGACAGAGAGTTCAGAAGAGGAAAAAGAAGGCGCACATAGCGGGTCAAGGTGTATTCAACTTAAGTACCAAGGTATTCACACCAGATGAATTGTCGGTTTTGGATAAGGGCCTCAAGTTCGCCCCTCCAAAAAGACTGGACAAATTTGGTACTTTCATCGACATACACAAATACATACGTAAGATTAACATACAGCGATATCTCATTACTAACCCCATTAGAAATGAGTGTAGGGCGGCTACATCAGGGACAGTACATTCAGGTTTGTCTAACCCTTCGTTATTCAACCCGCCTGTCCCAGCAGCACCTGCTGTTAATATTTTTAGGGACCTAGTTCTTAAAGATCTAGCAGAGATTCCCGACAACTATAAACACCGCCAGACCTTGTCCAAAACGGGTCTCATGTCTTTGTGTTCAGACAAGGACCTTGTGATCCGCCCGGCGGACAAGGGTGGCGGCATAGTTGTCTTAGACAAACTTGACTATGAGAAAGAAATGTTCAGAATTTTGCAGGAGCCAAACACTTATCAAATATTACTCACCAATCCCACTTCTCGCTTTAAAGCGGAACTTCAAAAGTTGGTTGATAATGGATATGATAGAAATATATTGAATAAAAAAGAGAAAGCGTTCTTAATACCCACAGTCCCTAGTATACCTACTATATACTATTTACCCAAGGTCCACAAGGACCCTGTGAACCCTCCTGGACGACCTATTGTTAGTGGTATCAATTCGGTCACATCCCAAATTGGTCGATATATCGACCACTATTTACAGCCCTTGGTCAGACGTATACCGTCCTATTTGGGCGATACAGGTGCGACCATCAGGAAACTCGAGAGCATAGACATACACGGCGATTACATCATGGTAACAGCCGACGTTGCCTCGTTATATACCTGCATACCCCACCAATTAGGTCTTTAGGCGGTACAGTACTTTCTGAATAAGGAAGAATCTCTAGCTTCCTTTCAGAAAGAATTTATCATGGAGCTGCTTGAGTTTGCCACTAGGAGCAGTTACTTTTGGTTCAATAACCAATTTTACTTACAGTTGAGGGGTGTGGCCATGCCCCCAGTCTGGCCAACCTTTTTATGGCCAAGTGGGAGGAGGATGTCGTCTATGCCCAGGACGCCACGTCATTGGTGTTGTGGGCTAGATATATAGACGACATCCTCCTCCTCTGGGATGGCAGCATGGCGTCCTTAGAGACTTTTATGAACCATCTCAATTCCAATAATAGAGGGATTTCTCTTTCTTATACAGCCAGTCAAGACAGGATTCAGTTCCTGGATCTTGAAATTAACATCATTAATCGGCAGTTTCAATTTCAAACTTTTTTTAAAAAAACTGACCGTAATGGCTTTATCCCTCATGATAGCTGCCATCATAGATCTTGGCTCAGTTCAGTTCCCCGCAGTCAATTCATCAGGCTGCGGAGAAACTGCACTGATACGGATACATTTATTTCTCAGGCTAAAATCCTTAAAGATAGATTCATTGACAAGGGTTACGATCCTGCTGTCATTGACAGAGACCTTATGTTGACTCTAGAGACTGAAAGGAGTTCTCGGCTGGAGATAAAACCCAAGCGGGAAGTGGATGAGAGCTACAAATGGTCCATGGTCACCGCCTTTTCTACCCAACATAAACGGGTAAAAGCCATCATGGCTAAACATTGGGGTATTTTGAAAAATGATAGTGTTCTGAATACTGTATTACCTGATCAGGCCAAAATAGTGTTCAGAGGGGCACCAACTCTTCGGAGCACAATAGCTCCTAACATCATTAACCCCCCCGTACGCCCATCTTTTTTTCACCAATTAGTAGGCTATCATCCCTGCAAAAGGTGCAATGTGTGCAAATACAATATTTCGTTGAGAGGAAAATCATTGACATTTAGGTCAACCGTGACTGGTAGGACCTACCCCATTAAACAATTTTGCACTTGTGCTACCACATACATTGTATATTTAATCACATGCCCATGTGGCAAACAGTATGTGGGCCGCACCATCCGAACGTTTTCGGTAAGGGTGGGTGAACACGTTGCTCTGATTTTGGGTGGTGATGTTCACCATACAGTACCCAGACACTACAAGCTATGTCATAACAGAAACCCGGCAGGCACCCAGTTTCTTATTATTGACCATTACATACCACCATGGAGGGGTGGGGCTAAAACTAGGGGTGTTTCACAACTTGAAACATACTGGATTTATGAACTTCAGACACACAGGCCTCTCGGCCTGAACGTCGAGTGGGATATAAATTCCTTTATTAATAAATCCTAATGACATATTTGGTACTCAATTTGTCCTTTAATGTGGGTTTTTCTACATTTTCATCTTTCTCTTTCTTTTTTTCATTTTTTTTCTACATACATTACAAATTCGATACGCTTAGGGATTAATCTGCGTGAGGGCTGTCACATACATATTTGTTTTAGATATATAAGAATAATATTTTAATTTGAATTTAATGTATTTCTTCATTGTAAGATGTGAGGGGTTTCCTTGTCTGTGGATTCATTTAGTGAGCGGCTGGCCTGCCAGGTTTTTTACCTGCAACACTTGTTGCCTTTCATCTCTCCAATCCAGTTAGGGGTCATGGCAATTCATTATTGTTTATTGACTAACTTTCCATCAGAGAAATTCATTATGCACATTTGGTCTTTGTCTCTTTGAGACTTTGACTGTGTGTTTCTGTTGTGGGGGAGCGCATTGTTGTTTCCTACTTGTTCCCTGCTTGTCATCGCATTGTGTGTGGAACGCATGGTGTCATTACGGCTGGAGCGCATCACGTGATGCTGTACAGGCCACATGTGGGATGGGATGTGGTTGGTGCAGACGTCCAGCCCTCACAACATCATGTCGGTGTGGAGGGCGGACGTGTCACGCCGTCTTTCTCCTTGAACGCATCACGTGATTGCGCCTGGTGCGCATCACGTGATGTTGTACAGGTCACATGTGGGACAGGGTGGGTTGGTGCAGACGTCCAGCCCTCACGACATCACGTCGGTGCGGAGGGCGGACGTGTCACGCCGGTCTTCTTTTGGAACGCATCACGTGATTGCGCCTGGAGCGCATCACGTGATGCCGCATGAGTCATATGACGGTGTATTGCGGGACGTGACGCGAATAGCGCGGACGTCCTGTTTTCTACACACCAGTCCGTAGTCTGTGCACGGTCACCTGATGGACCACATTTGGTCCATTTCCTATGCCCGGCCTGTGTACTCGGGCACATGACACACCATGCTGGCCATATCTATTACATTAGCCATGCGTGAAATACATGACGGTGTGTTGCGGGATGTGACTCGATTAGCGCGGACGTTCTGCTTTTCACACACTAGTCTGTGTACGGTCACCCCATGGACCATATTTGGTCCATTTCCTGTGCCTGGCCTGTGTGCTCGGGCACATGATACATCATGTTGGTCATATTTAATATATAAGCCAAGTGTGGTGGCCAGAATTTTGTCTGTCCACCCCCCTGTCATTTATGTATGGCTTTTTAAATTCCATATATATTTACTTTATAAGACCACATACCCCTGGAATATTAATCAACATTGAACATCATTCATGACCCCACGTAGAGGCAGGAAGCAGACGTTGAGGAGCCATTTTGCATGACCCAGGAATTGCTTGCTCATGTGATGAATTCACAGGTGAGGTTACTCTTACCCCATTAGGGGGTTATGTTGTCTATATAATGTGTGGAGGCAGCAGTGGATGCATACCCCAGATGATGCAAATTTCTTGCGAAACGCGTCGGGCTATTCCACTGTTGCCATTGATTTTCATGAAGCGCTTTTTAACCACTTGAATGTAAGTGTAATTACCTACATTAAACATACTGTTTTTAGCAGTATCACGCTATGTGCCTTCTTCTTTTTTTATTCCTTTCACATTGTGCTATTGATTCGGTTTAAACATCATTGAGTCATCGTCTCTCAAGTTTCCATCAACCTCTTCATTGTGAGCTGCCGTGAGAGACATTCTTTGGTTCAACTATCAACTGTTGACCCTTCAGGAATACACATCAAAAGCCTATGTTGACCCTCTGGACATATGTTCAGTAGGGTCCACTAAGTCTGGTAAGCCTCCTTTATATTGGTTGTGGCTTTTTCTCCTTTATTATTGATTTGGAAGTGTTTGTAGTCCAATCATCTCAGATTTTTTTTGGATTATTGTGGAACACCATTGGACTTTAATTTTTGCAATTGTTTGAACGTGTTTTTGAGGACCACCCATCAAGGACTCTTTCAAAAACTGTATTGTTATTCACACAGGGAATTATTTCGTTTTTCCTTGCACATTTGTTTTTTTCACTCATTTATTTGTTTGACACATACCCATTTAGCGCTGCAATTTTTTGTTTTTTTGTTCTATGCACCTTTTTGTCCACAGGTTTTGCAGCCGCTTTTTTGTACTTAGTAGCAGCACAGAAACTTTTGTGTTTGTTTCTATGCTTTTGTGATTTTAATTTTTGCTGCAGCTACTTGTATTCATTCACATGGATGTTTTTGATTATCGTGCTTCCCGCACGGTGAACACAGATGGGGTGTTCACCGCAACGGGGAGCGACACGGAAATAGGAGGTTTGTTTGTTAGGCTCAAGAATGTTATGTCCTCTGAGCTCCATTTACAATGGGACCTTGTATTTTTAGAACAATACATTTCAGATCGGATGGTCCCGAGAAGCCTCCGATGGGAGGTTCAACCCCAACAAGGTGATCTCGAAATTGAATCATGGTTCAATTATTTTAATGACGCTGGCATAAAATTTTTGAGTGTCCTGATCTCAAAGAAAAAAATGAGGCTGATGGTGTTAGATAGAGAGATTAAGGAGATTAGAGAGAAGTTGTCTTCATACAAAACCTCTCTCGAATATCTCTCTCTTTCGACCAATCTGCAAAATTTTCTTGAAAAAGAAGATAGAGATCAGAAACTCAAAAAACATAAAAAATACTCAAGGGACATGGGAGATTATAAGAATGGTACTGTCTTTGGTTGGCAGAAACTATTTTCAGTAACTTCTGGTGTAGAGATGGATTCAACTCCACCATTATTGCCTTCTTCCTCCCTAGCCCCTGGGGTTGTCAAAGGTCCAACTATGAGTCAAAACCTGGGCGGACCTACGACGGCCTCTACTTCAAAGAACGGATCGGGGAATCACTCACAGATTCCCCCGGTAAGAGTCCGTCAGTCCAGTTCACATACCCCCCAAAAGTCCCAACGGGGAAGAGTTAAACCTAGAGGGAATAGGGGAGGTAGAGGTTCATCAAGAGGTCATTTCCATCACCCTGGTGGCCAGCGGCATTATGACTATGACGATCATTATTACGATTCCTCTCCTGCTCGACATAGGGATCGTTCAGACCCCCGTCGGGGCCATTCCCCTTACTACTGTCCCCCTTCTATATCTACACAGAATAGATTTTCCCCTCTTAGGGATATGCGTAGTGACAGTCACTATCAAACGCATAATAGTAACCCCCATGATTCACCCTATTACAATCGTGAGCAGTCCAACTCACAGATGTATAGAGGACGGGATTTTCACGAGGACCGAACAACTTACAAAAAGGGTCCAGATCCAAGAGAGGGACCAGAGGGGGACAGAGAGTTCAGAAGAGGAAAAAGAAGGCGCACATAGCGGGTCAAGGTGTATTCAACTTAAGTACCAAGGTATTCACACCAGATGAATTGTCGGTTTTGGATAAGGGCCTCAAGTTCGCCCCTCCAAAAAGACTGGACAAATTTGGTACTTTCATCGACATACACAAATACATACGTAAGATTAACATACAGCGATATCTCATTACTAACCCCATTAGAAATGAGTGTAGGGCGGCTACATCAGGGACAGTACATTCAGGTTTGTCTAACCCTTCGTTATTCAACCCGCCTGTCCCAGCAGCACCTGCTGTTAATATTTTTAGGGACCTAGTTCTTAAAGATCTAGCAGAGATTCCCGACAACTATAAACACCGCCAGACCTTGTCCAAAACGGGTCTCATGTCTTTGTGTTCAGACAAGGACCTTGTGATCCGCCCGGCGGACAAGGGTGGCGGCATAGTTGTCTTAGACAAACTTGACTATGAGAAAGAAATGTTCAGAATTTTGCAGGAGCCAAACACTTATCAAATATTACTCACCAATCCCACTTCTCGCTTTAAAACGGAACTTCAAAAGTTGGTTGATAATGGATATGATAGAAATATATTGAATAAAAAAGAGAAAGCGTTCTTAATACCCACAGTCCCGAGGATACCTACTATATACTATTTACCCAAGGTCCACAAGGACCCTGTGAACCCTCCTGGACGACCTATTGTTAGTGGTATCAATTCGGTCACATCCCGAATTGGTCGACATATCGACCACTATTTACAGCCCTTGGTCAGACGTATACCGTCCTATTTGGGCGATACAGGTGCGACCATCAGGAAACTCGAGAGCATAGACATACGCGGCGATTACATCATGGTAACAGCCGACGTTGCCTCGTTATACACCTGCATACCCCACCAATTAGGCCTTGAGGCGGTACAGTACTTTCTGAATAAGGAAGAATCTCTAGCTTCCTTTCAGAAAGAATTTATCATGGAGCTGCTTGAGTTTGCCACTAGGAGCAGTTACTTTTGGTTCAATAACCAATTTTACTTACAGTTGAGGGGTGTGGCCATGGGAGCTAAATATGCCCCCAGTCTGGCCAACCTTTTTATGGCCAAGTGGGAGGAGGATGTCGTCTATGCCCAGGACGCCACGTCATTGGTGTTGTGGGCTAGATATATAGACGACATCCTCCTCCTCTGGGATGGCAGCATGGCGTCCTTAGAGACTTTTATGAACCATCTCAATTCCAATAATAGAGGGATTTCTCTTTCTTATACAGCCAGCCAAGACAGGATTCAGTTCCTGGATCTTGAAATTAACATCATTAATCGGCAGTTTCAATTTCAAACTTTTTTAAAAAAAACTGACCGTAATGGCTTTATCCCTCATGATAGCTGCCATCATAGATCTTGGCTCAGTTCTCATCCCCGCAGTCAATTCATCAGGCTGCGGAGAAACTGCACTGATAAGGATACATTTATTTCTCAGGCTAAAATCCTTAAAGATAGATTCATTGACAAGGGTTACGATCCTGCTGTCATTGACAGAGACCTTATGTTGACTCTAGAGACTGAAAGGAGTTCTCTGCTGGAGATAAAACCCAAGCGGGAAGTGGATGAGAGCTACAAATGGTCCATGGTCACCGCCTTTTCTACCCAACATAAACGGGTAAAAGCCATCATGGCTAAACATTGGGGTATTTTGAAAAATGATAGTGTTCTGAATACTGTATTACCTGATCAGGCCAAAATAGTGTTCAGAGGGGCACCAACTCTTCGGAGCACAATAGCTCCTAACATCATTAACCCCCCCGTACGCCCATCTTTTTTTCACCAATTAGTAGGCTATCATCCCTGCAAAAGGTGCAATGTGTGCAAATACAATATTTCGGGGAGAGGAAAATCATTGACATTTAGGTCAACCGTGACTGGTAGGACCTACCCCATTAAACAATTTTGCACTTGTGCTACCACATACATTGTATATTTAATCACATGCCCATGTGGCAAACAGTATGTGGGCCGCACCATCCGAACGTTTTCGGTAAGGGTGGGTGAACACGTTGCTCTGATTTTGGGTGGTGATGTTCACCATACAGTACCCAGACACTACAGGCTATGTCATAACAGAAACCCGGCAGGCACCCAGTTTCTTATTATTGACCATTACATACCACCATGGAGGGGTGGGGCTAAAACTAGGGGTGTTTCACAACTTGAAACATACTGGATTTATGAACTTCAGACACACAGGCCTCTCGGCCTGAACGTCGAGTGGGATATAAATTCCTTTATTAATAAATCCTAATGACATATTTGGTACTCAATTTGTCCTTTAATGTGGGTTTTTCTACATTTTCATCTTTCTCTTTCTTTTTTTCAGTTTTTTTCTACATACATTACAAATTCGATACGCTTAGGGATTAATCTGCGTGAGGGCTGTCACATACATATTTGTTTTAGATATATAAGAATAATATTTTAATTTGAATTTAATGTATTTCTTCATTGTAAGATGTGAGGGGTTTCCTTGTCTGTGGATTCATTTAGTGAGCGGCTTGCCTGCCAGGTTTTTTACCTGCAACACTTGTTGCCTTTCATCTCTCCAATCCATGAAGCTCCCCCATTAATTCAATTCAATCGAAATTCAATTTAATTAAAACTTATTGGATGGATTTTATAATTCATTTTTTGTTTTGTTTTATATGTATGTGTATCCATGATTTGCTATCTAGTTTAGTCGCCCCCAATTGCTATGGAGATCATTATCTCCTGTGCTTTTTTATTTTTATTTTTATACACACTTGACATTTTAATTTTCCATATAAGATCGTTACAATATCCAGTTAGGGGTCATGGCAATTCATTATTGTTTATTGACTAACTTTCCATCAGAGAAATTCATTATGCACATTTGGTCTTTGTCTCTGAGACTTTGACTGTGTGTTTCTGTTGTGGGGGAGCGCATTGTTGTTTCCTACTTGTTCCCTGCTTGTCATCACATTGTGTGTGGAACGCATGGTGTCATTACGGCTGGAGCGCATCACGTGATGCTGTACAGGCCACATGTGGGATGGGATGTGGTTGGTGCAGACGTCCAGCCCTCACGACATCATGTCGGTGTGGAGGGCGGACGTGTCACGCCGTCTTTCTCCTGGAACGCATCACGTGATTGCGCCTGGTGCGCATCACGTGATGTTGTACAGGTCACATGTGGGACAGGGTGGGTTGGTGCAGACGTCCAGCCCTCACGACATCACGTCGGTGCGGAGGGCGGACGTGTCACGCCGGCCTTCTTTTGGAACGCATCACGTGATTGCGCCTGGAGCGCATCACGTGATGCCGCATGAGTCATATGACGGTGTATTGCGGGACGTGACGCGAATAGCGCGGACGTCCTGCTTTCTACACACCAGTCCGTAGTCTGTGCACGGTCACCCCATGGACCACATTTGGTCCATTTCCTATGCCCGGCCTGTGTACTCAGGCACATGACCCACCATGCTGGCCATATCTATTACATTAGCCATGCGTGAAATACATGACGGTGTGTTGCGGGATGTGACGCGATTAGCGCGGACGTTCTGCTTTTCACACACTAGTCTGTGTACGGTCACCCCATGGACCATATTTGGTCCATTTCCTGTGCCTGGCCTGTGTGCTCGGGCACATGATACATCATGTTGGTCATATTTAATATATAAGCCAAGTGTGGTGGCCATAATTTTGTCTGTCCACCCCCCTGTCATTTATGTATGGCTTTTTAAATTCCATATATATTTACTTTATAAGACCACATACCCCTGGAATATTTATCAACATTGAACATCATTCATGATCCCACGTAGAGGCAGGAAGCAGACGTTGAGGAGCCATTTTGGATGACCCAGGAATTGATTGCTCATGTGATGAATTCACAGGTGAGGTTACTCTTACCCCATTAGGGGGTTATGTTGTCTATATAATGTGTGGAGGCAGCAGTGGATGCATACCCCAGATGATGCAAATTTCTTGCGAAACGCGTCGGGCTATTCCACTGTTGCCATTGATTTTCATGAAGCGCTTTTTAACCACTTGAATGTAAGTGTAATTACCTACATTAAACATACTGTTTTTAGCAGTATCACGCTATGTGCCTTCTTCTTTTTTTATTCCTTTCACATTGTGCTATTGATTCGGTTTAAACATCATTGAGTCATCGTCTCTCAAGTTTCCATCAACCTCTTCATTGTGAGCTGCCGTGAGAGACATTCTTTGGTTCAACTATCAACTGTTGACCCTTCAGGAATACACATCAAAAGCCTATGTTGACCCTCTGGACATATGTTCAGTAGGGTCCACTAAGTCTGGTAAGCCTCCTTTATATTGGTTGTGGCTTTTTCTCCTTTATTATTGATTTGGAAGTGTTTGTAGTCCAATCATCTCAGATTTTTTTGGGATTATTGTGGAACACCATTGGACTTTAATTTTTGCAATTGTTTGAACGTGTTTTTGAGGACCACCCATCAAGGACTCTTTCAAAAACTGTATTGTTATTCACACAGGGAATTATTTAGTTTTTCCTTGCACATTTGTTTTTTTCACTCATTTATTTGTTTGACACATACCCATTTAGCGCTGCAATTTTTTTTTTTTTTTAAGCAATTATATATAGGATTGTGAAAAATAACTACTGTTTGTATTGATATTCCAATTCTGATGTTATAAAATAAAAGTTTATGCTGTTTTTTTAGATCTCCTTTAAAATCCCATTCAGTTCATATTGCCATCTGAGCACCATTGGGGAAATTTCCCTTTTTTTCCCTGTCCTGAAAACATAACAGGAAGTGAGGAAAACTATTAAATGTTGCCAGAACAAGTGTCCTCGTGAAAATATTTCCCCTCTATTCCTATACTGTGACAACTCGAAATTTTACATTACTTATCACTTTCTGTCTTGGAGACAATTGTCATCTGGATAAACAGAGAAGGTAAATCTCCCCAATTTTATTCAAAAAAAAGATTTGCAACTCCTTCCATGTTGGCCTACCTGTACACAGGCTTTCCCTCTTCAGTCTATCATGATTGCTGCTACCAGGACTATCCACCATATCAACTGCTCAGCATATCCAACCCCTCTCTGCCAATCCCTCCACTGTATTCAACAAATTAAGTCCAAATTCGTAAGAACAACATAAAAGCCCCGACAGCATAAAACAACATAAAACATAAAAAACATAAAAACATAAAAAAACATAAAAAAAACATAAAACAACATAAAAGAACTCTGCCCCGAGCTACATTACTAACCTTGTTTCAGGGCTCATTTCAGGACTTGGGTCACCTGCTGGTGACACTGTTGTTCCCAGAGCCGCAGTGCGCATTTCTGGTGGCTACCAGTGGGTGTCTTCCAGCAGCCAGCTTATCCTAGTAATTATTCTCCACCTGATTTTGGCTGCAGGATAGGTATATAATCTCTCCCTTAATTGATATTTGTGCCTCAGTGTTTTGCCTGTTAAGCCCCTTTCACACTGAGGCGTTTTTACCGCGTTTTCGCGGTAAAAACAGCGCTGTAAAAATGCCTGAAATAATCCTGCCCCATCATTCTCAATGTGAAAGCCCTGAGGGCTTTCACACTGATGCGTTTTGCTGGCTGTGCGTTGGAAAAATTCTGCAAACAGCTTTTTTGGAGCATCTTTGGGGCGCATAAAATAGCGCTGTAAAAACGCCTATCCCCATTGAAATGAATGAGTACCGCTGTAAAAACGCAGTAAAAACGCGGTAAAAAACACCCAGAAGCTGTGGGAAGGTCACATGATCGCAGTAGAGTGGAGGATTGTGGGATACCAAATAATCCTTTTTACCGTAAAAACGCGGTAAAAACGCATATGCGTTAGCGCTATTTTTACCGCAAACGCGGTAAAAACGCGGTAAAATCGCGGTAAAAAAACTCATAATTTTTTTGCGTTTTTTCAACGCCTCAGTGTGAAAGGGGCCTAAGGTTTGTCCCTGCCTGATCCTGTATCTTGTGCCTTGTATCCTGTGACCTGCTTCCAGTACCCTGTATCCTGCACCCAACGTCCTGTATCCTGCGTCCAGTACCCTGTATCCTGCTCCACTCCACTTGTTCCCAGTCCAAGTCCTGATCCTGCCTTGTCCATGTGAGCTCCCTCCATTTCTGTACATAGCATTTGTTAGTTAGGTTGTTGTTCATCATATTGAGGAACTGGAATACATAAAAGAGGAAAAGCTTATCTTGCAATCCAGATTAGAGGACCAGGAGAACAGGGACAGACATTCCAATTTAAGAATTAGAGGAATTCCTGAACATGTACTGGATCTACAGGCTATTATGCTTGCACTCTTTCAAGAACTCCTGCCTGGTACACCAGTGGAGAGGCTGGAAATGGACAGGGTACACAGGGCTTTAGCCCCACTTAAACCTAACAGTCCCTCCAGGGACATAATTGTTAGGTTTCATTACTACAGAACAAAAGAGCAGTTACTTGCAGCAGCCAGAGGGAATTCTGCCTTAGCCTTCCAAGGCAATGCATATCAGCTTTTTGCAAATCTCTCCCCACTCGCAGTAGCCAAAAGACGGGCACTCAAACCCTTTTGCAAGTTTTTCAACGCCATCAGATTATATACCACTGGGGATTCCCGTTTTCACTACGCTTCACCCATTTAGAAACTAAATATGTTTGCCGTACCCCAGAAGAATTGCAAACAGTTCTGCTGGATTTGGGACTTTTAGCCCTGGTTCACACTGGTGCGTTTTGACATGCGATTTGTCATGTCAAATCGCATGTCAAAATGCCGATATTTGCCACAAATTGCCGGCAATGGCACCGTCCTTGCACCGTGCGGCGCTGCACCGATTTCAAAAAGTAGTTTCTGTACTACTTTTTGCGATTTTGGGCGCGATTTACATTGATATCTGTGTTAGATGTCTTTGTAATCGCGGCTAAAATCGGGACTGCCAGCGAGAGTGAAATCGTGCAAGTTCAGCTGAACTCGCACGGCTTCACTCCCGCAGCCCAGTGTGAACCTGGGCTTAGATCAACCAGTAGCTAAAGATCATTCTCGCAGGCATTCAGCTTCACGTTCAACCTTACAACAGGATCCATCAAATCCTGAGCCCTCTGCCTCAGCACATCAGAACCTGCATAAACGCGGACGCTTTGAATCCCTATCACCATATAATGTTGACTCCATGGACTGACTTTATTTCATTGCCTGGTTTGTCACTTCCTGAAATTCTCTAGCTGGATAAGCTAGATTATATTTGTACATCGTTCTAAATATTTAGTATTTTTAAATATCAATTTTTTCTATCTCAAGGTTACATGTCAGCCTGTAGCTTAAAAGCCTGAGACATGTGTTATTTTTATATATATATATATATATATATATATATATATATATACAGGTCCTTCTCAAAAAATTAGCATATTGTGATAAAGTTCATTATTTTCTGTAATGTACTGATAAACATTAGACTTTCATATATTTTAGATTCATTACACACAACTGAAGTAGTTCAAGCCTTTTCTTGTTTTAATATTGATGATTTTGGCATACAGCTCATGAAAACCCAAAAATCCTATCTCAAAAAATTAGCATATTTCATCCGACCAATAAAAGAAAAGTGTTTTTAATACAAAAAAAGTCAACCTTCAAATAATTATGTTCAGTTATGCACTCAATACTTGGTCGGGAATCCTTTTGCAGAAATGACTGCTTCAATGCGGCGTGGCATGGAGGCAACCAGCCTGTGTCACTGCTGAGGTGTTATGGAGGCCCAGGATGCTTTGATAGCGGCCTTAAGCTCATCCAGAGTGTTGGGTCTTGTGTCTCTCAACTTTCTCTTCCCAATATCCCACAGATTCTCTATGGGGTTCAGGTCAGGAGAGTTGGCAGGCCAATTGAGCACAGTAATACCATGGTCAGTAAACCATTTACCAGTGGTTTTGGCACTGTGAGCAGGTGCCAGGTCGTGCTGAAAAATTAAATCTTCATCTCCATAAAGCTTTTCAGCAGATGGAAGCATGAAGTGCTCCAAAATCTCCTGATAGCTAGCTGCATTGACCCTGCCCTTGATAAAACACAGTGGACCAACACCAGCAGCTGACATGGCACCCCAGACCATCACTGACTGTGGGTACTTGACACTGGACTTCAGGCATTTTGGCATTTCCCTCTCCCCAGTCTTCCTCCAGACTCTGGCACCTTGATTTCCGAATGACATGCAAAATTTGCTTTCATCCGAAAAAAGTAAAGGTCAGGCACTTCTGCCGCTGTTTCTGGTTCAAAAGTGGCTTGACCTGGGGAATGCGGCACCTGTAGCCCATTTCCTGCACACGCCTGTTCACGGTGGCTCTGGATGTTTCTACTCCAGACTCAGTCCACTGCTTCCGCAGGTCCTCCAAGGTCTGGAATCGGTCCTTCTCCACAATCTTCTTCAGGGTCCGGTCACCTCTTCTCGTTGTGCAGCGTTTTCTGCCACACTTTTTCCTTCCCACAGACTTCCCACTGAGGTGCCTTGATACAGCACTCTGGGAACAGCCTATTCATTCAGAAATTTCTTTCTGTGTCTTACCCTCTTGCTTGAGGGTGTCAATGATGGCCTTCTGGACAGCAGTCAGGTCGGCAGTCTTACCCATGATTGCGGTTTTGAGTAATGAACCAGGCTGGGAGTTTTTAAAAGCCTCAGGAATCTTTTGCAGGTGTTTAGAGTTAATTAGTTGATTCAGATGATTAGGTTATAAGCTCGTTTAGAGAACCTTTTCATGATATGCTAATTTTTTGAGATAGGATTTTTGGGTTTTCATGAGCTGTATGCCAAAATCATCAATATTAAAACAAGAAAAGGCTTGAACTACTTCAGTTGTGTGTAATGAATCTAAAATATATGAAAGTCTAATGTTTATCAGTACATTACAGAAAATAATGAACTTTATCACAATATGCTAATTTTTTGAGAAGGACCTGTATATATATATATATTGTGACAGTAGGAGCTACTGTCACGGTAAAATGGACAGTTTGCTGGACACAGGGTCTGCACATTTGCAAGGTGCAAGACTACAGAGCGTAGATGTGGACTGGAGAAGACTGCTTTCGCAGCTTTCTCCAGGTTTTGGTATTCTGGAAAGGGGCTTTGTAGTTTGGAGATTCCACAGTGTCTTGGGAGGGATGGGATCTCCAACTCTGTGTCCAGACTTTTCTGATTACCAGCAGGGTGTGTGCTCAGGTGAGCACAGCCCTTATAATGAATGTATGGGAAGACCTCATGGCTCCCAGTTGGAGACGGCTCCACACCAAGAGACAGGAGGTCTTCAGGAGTCAGAGACGCTGTAGGAGACAGCCAAGAAGTTGGTGACTGCAAGAGGCAGCCAGAAAGTTGGTGACTGCAAGAGGCAGCCAGAAAGTTGGTGACTACAAGAGGCAGCCAGAAAGTTGGTGACTGCAAGAGGCAGAGCTGTGGACGCTAAAGGGAAGCCGTCTACTTTGAGGAGTCCGGTGGTCTGGCTGACCAGGATAAAGTGCAGAAGTACTGCTACAGAGAGCCAGGTGGGCTAGCATTTTCTGTTCTGTGTATTTAATGGAGAAGAACCCCTGCGTGGGAAACCTTTGTTTGGACTTTTATTTTGCCTTTTTTAATAAAAATGGGCTACCCATGCCCTTAAATATAGTTCCTGACTGGCTTGAATCGCTGGAAAAACGCATCTACCACTTGAGCTAAACAACCCCCATCTCACAATATATATATATATATTGTGACAGCAGGAAGGTAAAGTCACCTGGTTGCATCCAGGGGGGTAGATATATTTCTCCCAGATTCAGGCTTTATGCCGACTTATACAACTAGGGAGTTGATGAAGCCCAGCTGAGGCTAGTGGGCTCATGGATGACTCATACCTCTAGAGAGAGGGCTGGGCGTCGTGCAGGCAGGGAGTTGATGAGACCAGCTGAAGCTTGTCAGCTCATTTAAGGCCTTTATAAAAACTCCCAGCTTCATTAGATGTTAGCTCATGCCTGGACCCAGACCTGTGTGGACTGTCTAGGGAGAGTGAACCCCTGTGCGGTGAGGCAAAGCCTGTGTGGCTATTTGTTTGGACTTTTACTAAACCAGGGACTTAGGGACTAGGACAGCACCAGGCTGATCCCAGTTGTTAGTTTAGGAAACCTGCATGTTTAGTCAGAGGTCAAACTGACCAGGATTTATTTTGTTTATGTTTCTTTTTGGCTTTGCTGTGTTTTTGTCACTGTACATAGAGAAATAAACCGCACCTTTTGATTTTGAAAACCACAACCTCCGTCTGCTGGCCCTGTTTTTGTGTGGGGAGCCCAACCAGGGGGTCACACACACCCGCTACCGAGTTAACCCCCTCACAGTATATATATATATATATAGCGGTACCCTCAGCTTAAGAGGGCTGCTTGTTTGTTTGGGCCCCTGTAATGCACTGCTACCAACCCCTGGCAATCGGCTCTGACTTCTCTCGCGACACAGTTAGAAAAGAGGGAAAGTAGTGGTATAACTGTACTATCTCTATACATATATATTACACAGTACAACCCCCTTTGTATACCAGCACAATAATGGACACTCACAATCAAGTTACTTAACTTTAACGGTATACTGTAAGCAACAATATAAAAGAGTAATTTGAGTATAATATCTTATGCAGATCCCTGCAATAAAGGTGTATACATCATATGCATCTGACATTCAATTAGGCAATAGAACGATATTAACCCCCCGCTGCAGCTATCCTCCCTCGTGAACAAAGAAATGGCACCCAGCAATGTTCTAACTACCCAGTCAGGCCTGACTATAACTGTGGGTATAGTTTGGTGAGGAATCTTCGCTAGCAACTGTCGGTGGTGCACATAGTGAAGCAAATTGTAATCCAATAAAGGGGGGTTTGTGAATAACCGCTGACTTGGCAAACTGGAGAGACGGGCAAACTCAGTTCAGGACAACAGTCTCTCCAAAATATAACTATGTTCAATAGAAGGCCTAGGTAAAGTTATTGTTTTAAGGTTCCGAGCAGGCGCTCTCTCACCCAAACCGGACCGACTCCTGTACGGTTCTTCCGCTACTGTGAATGGCGTCACAGTGGTCCACGATGCACCGAGTCTTTGGTCCTTCAGAAGGAGATGGCACCTCAGGTGGATCGGATGCTCTGCAGACTCCCCAACCGAATGGAAGCCCTCTGGAACAGGAACGCAAGACCCAGGCCTGAGGCCTAGTGCGCGCAGCAGGTGAGTGCAGGGGATCCTCTTGCAAGGAGGGCGGCGTTCCAAGAGAAAGAGTGAGCCCCGCCCTTCCCTTTTAAAGTCCACCCCAAATGTACAAGGCTTCAACATCCCGCAGAAACGCACTAAAGCAATGCGATCTTTCGCGGCTAAGAAGGCGCATATTATTTGCCTTCAAGAAACACACTTCACCAATAAAGTTTCTCCTAAGTTCCTCTCTTCCTCCTATCCTCAATTTCCTTTCTCCTATCCGCCCTTAGTTGGGACAGGAAGGATGGGAGGAGATATGGGTCATTGGAGAATGACACACTTCCGCCCACAATTGGTGAAGAAGTGAGTATACTTCCGCCCATACTTGGGATGGATAAGAGGAGGAGTTGTCACACTGCACAGCCAATCCCATGATTAAGTCTTTACGACGAAACATGTCGGGGCGTGGCTGTGCGGTAACCGTCTAAAGGAACGTGTGACATCACAAGGTCGAACAAAGCAGTGGAGGTCCAGTGAGAAGCGGCAAGGAGGCGGTGAGAGATCACTGATTTACCGTGGGTCCGCCGCGACCAATACACTTGTTTTTGGTGCAGTTTATGAGTTTTGCTGTGGTTCAATGCTCAAAGTTTTTGAGGTTTATGTGAGTGCAATATTTGAAGTGTTTACAAGAGTGTCATTAAAACTGATTTTACATTACTACACTATTGGAGCTTTTTTTACATATTTGCATGTGGAGCAATCCTATACTCATTTGGTTGGAATTTGGAAGATTGACTACTCCGATTTGTGAGATTTTGTTTAGGTTCACACGCCAAACACGAGAGTGTGAGGCAACTTGCTGTGGTGAGTGTACATCTGACGGGAGAGGGATCACCGAACACTGGGTGTGGTGGAAGATTGGAAGAGTTCATATGCACTGGATTTAATCATACATTGTGTGGACTTGATTTTTCACTTATTTAGCTTGTGCACATATTCACTTATGTCACTGGGTGTAATTTTTTAAGGACATTGTTACCTATAGTCTGCTAGATACAGACACTGTGTAATACTGTGGTTTAGCGCTGCTGTTTATTTCTTTTTCAGATTTAACACTATTTCACATATTCACGTTACTTATAGTGGCTGCTTTTTTAGGTTTAGTATTTATTTCACAAGCGCAGTAGTGGGAGCATAGGAAGGGCGTATTCACTGGTTACCATTCATCTCATATATATATATATATATATATATATATATATATATATATATATTTTTTTTTTTTTTAAATTATATATATATATATATATATTTTTTTTTTATATATATTTAGATTTTTTTTTGTTTTTTTTTGTTTTTGTAACACAAGACCATTTTTTATTATCAGTGGTAGTTGGTCATACCACTAATGATAATGAATTAGCATGGTTTCCTACATTGATAGTTACAGGTTGAATAGCCTTTGGCTTTTATTTTTCTTTAAACCTCAGGCTACAATTTAAATACTGTTACTATTATTATAATTTTTGGAGTTGTCATACTCATCCGGTATTTTTTTATTTTTTTTTATTTTGACTTTTACCAGTATCTGGTTCTTTTTCCTTCTTTTTTGCTTTTTTTATACTGTATAACCAAATTGATGCCAGTGAAAGCATATTTTTTCTGTTTAAGCCTTCTCTTTTTATTTTTATTACATTTATAGTTGCTGCTGTTTAACGTTTAATTGTACTGTTTGTAGGTTCTCCTGTGCTGTCTGGCCCCTAGGAACCTCATGTTGCCCTCTTCTCATCCTCAGACCCCTGCTATTATTAGGCAGGAGCCAGATGGTGATTCTGGAACCTCTCGGGGAGCAATTGTTGTTCCCCTGAGATGTTCCTACACCCTTTTTACATATTATTATGTAATAATTGTTTATATATATATATATATATATATATATATATATATATTGTGACAGCAGGAAGGTAAAGTCACCTGGTTGCATCCAGGGGGGTAGATATATTTCGCCCAGATTCAGGCTTTACGCCGATTTATACAGCTAGGTGGAGAGTTGTATAAGCCCAGCTGAGACTAGTGGGCTCATTGATGACTCATACCTCTAGGGAGAGGGCTGGGCGTCGTGCAGGCAGGGAGTTGATGAGGCCAGCTGAAGCCTGTCAGTTCGTTTAAGGCCTCTATAAAAACTCCCAGATTCATTAGATGTTAGCTCATGCCTGGAAGCAGACCTGTGTGGACTGTCTAGGGAGAGTGAACCCCTGTGCGGTGAGAGAAAGCCTGTGTGGCTATATTTTGCTTGGACATTTAAAACCAGGGACTAGGACAGCACTAGGCTGATCCCAGTTGTTAGTTAGGAAACCTGTATGTTTAGTCAGAGGTCAAGTTGACCAGGATTTATTTTGTTTGTTTCTTTTGCTTTGCTGTGTTTTTGTCACTGTAAATAGAAAATAAACGGCACCTTTTTGATTTTGAAAACCACAACCTCCGTCTGCTGGGCCTGTTTTTGTATGGGGAGCCCATCCCGGGGGTCACACACACCCGCTGCCGAGCTAACCCCCTCACAGTTGGTGGAGAACCAGTGGCAGTTTTTTTTTAAGCCAGCATGGAGGAGATACTGAAACAGCTGGCTCTAGCAAATGCCAATCAACAGCAGACAAATGCAGGTTTGCAAAAGAGCCTTGCAGCTCAACAACAGAACTTCGCAGCCCAGCAGCAAGCTCATCAACAGAGCCTTGCAGCCCAGCAGCAAGCTCACCAACAGAGTCTGGAAGCTCAGCAACAAGCCCAGCAACGATCTGAGGCCCGCTTCATAGACCTATTACAGAAGCAAGAGCAGAGACTACAACAAATGGAAGCAGTAATGCAGCAACGTCCGCAGACCAGTGAGGAAAGCCGTCCCACTAATACCGCGTCCTTTGGGGTGAGTCGTTTATTGACAAAAATGACTGGAGAGGATGATCCAGAGGTATTTTTGACCACGTTTGAAAGGACTGCTGAAAGAGAAAAGTGGCCTGAGGAGCAGTGGGCTGGACTGGTGGCTCCTCTGTTAACGGGTGAATCGCAGAAAGCTTACTATGACCTAGAGCCTGACCAAGCAAAAGACTATGTGATGCTAAAAGCTGAAATATTGGCAAGGCTGGGTGTCACCCTGGCTGTCCGGGCTCAGCGTGTGCATAACTGGACTTTCCAGCTTGGAAAACCCCCCAGGTCTCAAATGTATGATCTCATTCACCTGAGCAGAAAGTGGCTACAGCCAGAGACTTTGTCCGCACCAAAGATTGTGGAACGTGTTGTAATGGATCGGTTTTTGAGAGCTCTTCCTACTGCCATCCAAAAGTGGGTAAGCCATGGAGACCCAGAGACGGCCGATGGTCTTGTGGATCGTGTGGAGAAATACTTGGCTACAGAGAACCTGACGGCCTCTTCCAGAGACACTCGGACTTTCCACCCTAAGACCAGACCATCCCCAGGGGCGGATAAGATGATTCCAAGGGGTAAGGGTGGAGAGAGTGAGAGGGTGGGAGCTCTACCCCAAGTTTGGCGAGAACAGCCTGGGAAATCAGCGGCTCAAGAGGCGGCAAGAAGGATCATTTGCTACCGCTGCCGGCAAGCGGGACATATTGCAGCAAATTGCCCGGTTTTGGAGGAACCCATGCAGTGTGACTTTCTGACGGGCAGACGTCAGTCGCTGTGTGCGACAGTCGCATGCACTGCCATTCGGGGAACTGAGAAACATTTATGCAAAATGTGTATTAATGGTAGAAATGTTGTGGTATTGCTGGATTCAGGTAGCCTTGTGACCCTGATAAAGGCTGAATTAGTTAAAACAGAGGTCTCTGGGAATAGCAAGGTAGCTGTTATTTGTGTGCATGGGGACACCCGAGAGTATCCAGTGACTACAGTGTGTTTCGAGACCCCCAAAGGTACCCTTTCTCATCCAGTGGGCTTAGTGTCTCAGTTACCGCATGACGCCATTGTGGGAAGGGATTTTCCGAAGTTCTGGGAACTGTGGGATGATCCTGAGCCCCCCACTGGTGCCCCTATGTACCAGGAATATGATAGCCAGAACTCCTCTGAGAGTGGTGAGGACTCTCCCGAATTTCCCTTGTCAGTATTGGCAGGGGAGACTCAAGAAACTGGAGAGGAGCCCACCTCCTCAGACGAAAACCTACCGTCTGTGGAGTTTTCTGATCTTGAGGTTCACAGGGAAAACTTTGCCACAGAACAGTTGAAAGACCCCGCCCTAATAAAGGCACGGGAAAACGTAGTGAAAATAGATGGCGAGTTAGTGAACCCAGATAATACCTGCACTTACCCATACTTCAGCGTAGAGAAGGACCTACTGTATCGGGTGGCAAAAAGGGCAGAAGAAACCGTTGAGCAGCTTGTGGTGCCCAAACCTTACAGGAAGTTGGTGTTGGAGTTGGCCCATGGGCACATTCTTGGAGGTCATCTGGGGACAGAGAAAACCCGAGAGAGGGTATTACAGAGATTCTATTGGCCTGGGGTGATGAAGGACATAGAAAATTATTGTTCCTCCTGCCCTGTGTGTCAGAGGTCGGCCCCGATGCCACACTTCCGTAGCCCGCTGGTCCCTCTACCCATCATTGAGGTCCCGTTTGAGAGAATCGCAATGGATTTGGTAGGTCCTATAATCAAGTCCGCTAGGGGGCACCAGTACATATTGGTTATAATGGACTATGCCACCCGTTATCCAGAAGCGATCCCTCTCAGAAATACCTCGGCCAAAACCATAGCCAAAGAGCTATCTCTTGTTTTTAGCCGGGTGGGTATTTGTAAAGAACTGCTTACGGACCAAGGTACACCCTTTATGTCCCGGGTTATGAAGGAGCTGTGTAAATTGTTCAAAGTGACGCAATTACGTACATCTGTGTATCACCCCCAAACCGATGGGCTGGTTGAAAGATTCAACAAAACCCTAAAACAAATGTTGAAGAAAGTGGTGGATAGGGATGGAAAGGATTGGGACTGTCTACTTCCTTATTTGATGTTTGCTATTAGGGAGGTGCCCCAATCCTCTACGGGATTCTCCCCCTTTGAGTTACTGTATGGGAGACACCCAAGAGGGCTGTTGGATATTGCCAAGGAAACTTGGGAAAGTGAGAGTTCTCCCCACAGGAGTGTGATTGAGCATGTCGCCCTGATGCAAGATCGAATTGCACAGGTAATGCCCATCGTGAAGGAACATTTGGCCCAAGCGCAGTTGGCACAGCAGAGAGTGTACAACCGTGGAGCCAAGACCCGTACCTTTTCCCCGGGGGATAGGATATTGGTACTTGTCCCTACGGTTGAAAGTAAATTCCTTGCCAAATGGCAAGGCCCCTACGAGATAATGGAAAAAGTGAGCGAAGTGAATTACAAGGTCAGACAACCAGGAAGGCGAAAGCCCGAACAGATCTATCACGTTAATCTGTTGAAAGCCTGGAGGGATAGAGAGTCCCTAGTCGCAGACACTTGGTCACCAGCTCAAACTGGTTGCGTGATTCCTGAGGTTGGAATCGCAGCCACCTTGTCACAACCCCAACAACAGGAGGTTAAGGAGTTTGTGCTTCGCAACAAGGAGGTATTCTCTGAGCTGCCGGGACAAACATCTGGGGTAGAGCATGACATTATTACCCCGCCCGGTGAAAGGGTGAAGTTAAAACCCTATCGGATCCCAGAGGCCCGACGGGAGGCAATACGGGAGGAAGTACAGAAAATGCTGAACTTAGGGGTGATAGAGGAGTCCCAAAGTGATTGGTCTAGTCCCATTGTGTTGGTGCCTAAACCGGATGGGAGCTGGCGATTTTGTAACGATTTTCGTCAGTTGAACAAAGTTACAAAATTTGACACCTACCCCATGCCACGTATAGATGAGTTGATCGACCGGCTGGGAACAGCCCGATACATGACGACTCTTGACCTCACAAAAGGGTATTGGCAAATCCCCCTGGCCAAGTCAGCCAAAGAGAAAACCGCATTTGTAACCCCAGACGGGGCGTTCCAATATAAAAGAATGCCGTTCGGGTTACAGAATGCGCCGGCCACATTCCAGCGGAAAATGGACCAGATGCTGAGGCCCCATCGGAAGTATGCTGCGGCTTACCTGGATGACGTAATTGTCCATAGCACAGATTGGGCCTCACATCTGCCAAAAGTGCAAGCAGTCCTGGACTCTGTTCGGGAAGCAGGGTTTACGGCTAACCCCAAGAAGTGTACCATTGGGCAGGAGGAGGCCAAATATCTTGGGTACACCATTGGGAGGGGAGTAATAAAACCCCAACTCAACAAAGTCGAGGCCATCCAGAGTTGGCCACGTCCCAACAGCAAGAAGCAGGTACGAGCCTTTCTGGGAATCGCTGGGTATTATCGGCGATTCATTCCCCACTTTGCTTCTAAGGCTGTGCCCCTAACCAACCTGACGAAGGGGAAAGGGTCGGTCATGATTAAATGGACCCCCGAGGCTGAGGCAGCATTCCAATTCTTGAAACAAGCCTTATGTAGCCAGCCAGTGTTGTACTCACCCGACTTCTCTAAAGACTTTGTCGTACAAAGTGATGCGTCAGATGTGGGGTTAGGAGCAGTATTGTCCCAGGTCTGGAACGGGGAAGAGCACCCAGTCATTTACCTCAGCAGGAAGTTGAAGTCCCATGAGGTAAATTACGCCACCGTTGAAAAGGAGTGTTTAGCGGTGAAGTGGGCTCTAGATTCCCTTCGGTACTACCTGCTAGGTAGGCACTTTGACATGGTTACGGATCACGCTCCGTTAAAGTGGATGGCTCAAAACAAGGAAACAAATAGAAGAGTGAATAGGTGGTTCCTGGCCCTCCAGGAATTCAACTTCACAGTAAAGCATCGCCCTGGCGTTCAAATGGGGAATGTGGATGCTTTGTCTCGAGTACATGAATGCCTGATTGCTGGTGTTCCAACCCCGAGGTTAAAACAAGAGGGGGGGGTATGTGACAGCAGGAAGGTAAAGTCACCTGGTTGCATCCAGGGGGGTAGATATATTTCGCCCAGATTCAGGCTTTACGCCGATTTATACAGCTAGGTGGAGAGTTGTATAAGCCCAGCTGAGACTAGTGGGCTCATTGATGACTCATACCTCTAGGGAGAGGGCTGGGCGTCGTGCAGGCAGGGAGTTGATGAGGCCAGCTGAAGCCTGTCAGTTCGTTTAAGGCCTCTATAAAAACTCCCAGATTCATTAGATGTTAGCTCATGCCTGGAAGCAGACCTGTGTGGACTGTCTAGGGAGAGTGAACCCCTGTGCGGTGAGAGAAAGCCTGTGTGGCTATATTTTGCTTGGACATTTAAAACCAGGGACTAGGACAGCACTAGGCTGATCCCAGTTGTTAGTTAGGAAACCTGTATGTTTAGTCAGAGGTCAAGTTGACCAGGATTTATTTTGTTTGTTTCTTTTGCTTTGCTGTGTTTTTGTCACTGTAAATAGAAAATAAACGGCACCTTTTTGATTTTGAAAACCACAACCTCCGTCTGCTGGGCCTGTTTTTGTGTGGGGAGCCCATCCCGGGGGTCACACACACCCGCTGCCGAGCTAACCCCCTCACAATATATATATATATATGGGTTCTCCGTTAATTTTTTATTCCCTTCTTCTCTTCTTTCTTCTTTTCTCTCTATATTCTTTCTCTCCTGGGGGTGGCTCCAGCCTTAGTTTTGGGTTTTGTCCCTTTTTCTATGATCACTGTCCCTGACGTGTTATGGCCCCCATAAGCATTAAACATTTTATCCTTAAATGTACAAGGCTTTAAGATCCCGCAGAAATGCACCAAAGCAATGCGATCTTTCGCGGCTAAGAAGGCGCATATTATTTGCCTTCAAGAAACACACTTCACCGATAAAGTTTCTCCTAAGTTCCTCTCTTCCTCCTATCCTCAATTTTACGTAGCCTCAGCCACAACTAAACAGCGCGGAACCCTTATTGGATTCCATTGTTCTATGCCATTTACTCTTATTTCACAAATCAATGATCCTGAGGGCAGATATATTTTACTTACTGGTCTTCTTGCAGATACTGTAATCACATTGGTGTCTTACTATGCCCCTAATAAACACCCGGAAGCTTTCTTATCACACCTCTTTCAGGTGGTAGAAACACATAAAACTGGAACCGTTGTGTTATGTGGAGACTCTAATACAACTGTTTTTCCTTTTTTAGACAAACCCCCGTCAACACCTATTTCCAATACTCATAAGCAAACTTTACAAAACTTACCGTCCACACACAAATTGGTTGATACATGGCGGGAGGTTAATCCAACTAGTAGGAATTACACACATTATTCTTATCCACACAAATTTTTTTCACGGATAGACCATATTTTTACCCCATCCAGCATGTTACCCCAGATAATCCCTCTACTATTATTCCTTATACATGGAGAGATCCTTGCGCGGTTTTCATTGCCTTGACCTCCCCTGTACCTAGGTCACACGATACGACCTGGTGTATCAACGATTCCATGTTGACACATCCATCACATCGTTTGGAAATCGAGACAGCTCTTACTGAATACCTTACATTCAACGACAATGAAGATATTTCAGCCCTTACACTATGGGAAGCCCACAAAGTTGTCATTCGTGGCAAATTGATGCAACAAGCTGCAGCTCTTAAAAGAGAACGCAAACTCCTATTTACTAAACTAGAAAATAATTTCAATAATTGTCACGCAGCTTTTCAGTCTGCTCCTAATGCCACAAATAATTCTAAATTTGAGAGAGCTAAACTTGACCTGGACCTTTTCTTGACAGATTCTGCAGACAAGACCCTACGTAAAAGACAGCATTTTCACTATCTCAAAGCCAACAAACCAGACACTCCTATGGCGCATTGCCTTAAAACAGTACAACACTCACAAGCATCCATTAGACTCAAAACGTCCCGAGATGCATTCACCAACAACCCAGTAAAAATATTAGAGATTTTTCACTCAAAATTAGCTAATCCATACTCCCCGGCTCAGAATTTTGACAAACTTAAAGCAGATGATTTATTCTCTGATATTAAATTTCCAGCCCTGGAACTCAATCAACTTGATTCCCTTGAGAAACCTATAACTATATTTGAAGTTCAAACTGCTATTAAAGCATTGAAGCCTCGTAAAAGACCAGGCCCGGATGTTTTTTCAGCTTTATATTTTAAACAATTTCAACCAACATTAACACCTATTCTTACCAGAGCCTTCAATTCTTTACTAGCTGGGCACTCATTTTTTTGCTTGCGTCTATCTAGCAAGGTTACTCTGTGGTATAACAAGGAAGCTGAGACTTCTGCAGTGTGTAAATGTGCTTTTACTATACAAAGATGCTGTACATACAAAACTATTACAATCTTAGGAATACAATACAAGACTGACAGATATCTATAACAAGCAAAATGCCTAAAAAATAGAACAGCCTATGGTCTATAACTACAAATACATTTAAGTTACTTATCTTCTGTTACGGTATGTTCGTGCTCTCCATTGCTCTCCAAATCTCAAACAAGTAATGTCTTACTTGTTTACTGTAGCTTTAGAGACAAATAGCCTGTTGAATACAACAATGGTATCTAACCCCACTGTATGAAAACAGTATTTGTTTGAGAAATCTACTCAAACCAAAAAAGACGACAGTAATCTGACCAACTCACTATTGTAAAATTGTCCCATGTATCCTATGTCTGATTAATATAATAAAAATCATATATTTAACAAACACAACACACTAATTTAGAAATTCATCTTTAACTTCCATTATAGCTATGCTTCCCAAACCCCATTCTGACCTCTCCTCTTGGACCAATTATCGTCCAATATCCCTTTTGAACCTGGATATCAAATTGTTAGCTAAAATTTTGGCAAATAGATTTAATACCATTATTGGTAAATTAATACAACGTGACCAAACGGGTTATATGCCCATGCGTCAGGCGGATGATAATGTCAGAAGAGCGCTTTTACTAACGCATGCAGCCAAGACGAGACATATTCCTACCTGTCTTTTATCTTTAGATATGCGTAAGGCTTTCGATTCGGTTTCATGGACTTATATGAACTACATTTTACAAAAATTGGGTTTTGGAAATAATTTTCTAATATGGATCTCTGCTTTATACAACAATCCGAAAGCGTATATTAAGTATATGGGCTACAGATCATCTACGATCGATATTAAAAGAGGTACGAGACAGGGTTGCCCCTTATCCCCTTTGATTTTTGCTCTTCTTGTAGAACCATTGGCACTATTGATCAGGAATAACCCTAACATTAAAGGTTTAGAATTAGGTGGCCATCACCATAAAATTTGTCTTTTTGCGGAGGATATACTTATTTTTCTGACTCATCCCCACATCTCAGCCCCAACTCTACTAGAAATTTTAGAAAAATTCTCCCATATTTTAGGACTATATATCAACAACTCTAAATGCAATGTACTTAACATCTCCCTATCGCAAACCGAACTTCATAGAGCTCAAACATCCTTACCATTTAACTGGTTCACATACTATATACCGTATTTGGTTATCCAACTCACACCCTTAATCTCAGATATGTTCAAAGCGAATTATCTGCCACTATTGAAACAAGCCACAAGCTTAATGAAAAATTGGTCTTCACTTCCTCTATCATGGTTTGGTAGAATCAATGCTGTAAAAATGTCTAATTTATCAAAATTCTTATACCTTTTTAGGGTACTTCCCATCCAAATTCCATCATATTTTTTGAGACTTCTACAACAAATAGTTATGTCCTTTTATATGGGGCAATACTAAACCTTGTATCTCCAAAACATCACTTTTTCTCGATAAATCAAAAGGTGGACTAGGTCTTCCTAACTTCACTTTATACTACTATGCAGCGCAAATAGCACAACTATCCAAGTATCATGCAACGTTGGAATCTCCTCTGTGGATTGCAATAGAATCCGTCGCTATAGATCCAATATCAGTGGCCAATTTGCTATGGTTATCTCCCCGCGACAGAGCACATATATCTAATCCCATTACAAAGCATTCCATGACCATCTGGGACAAATTTAGGAGCTCCCATAAATTACAATCCTCACATAACCCCCTTCTATCGTTTATTAGAAACCCAGCTTTTTATCCTGCATGGAAGTTTCCACTATCCTTTGCAGCCTGGACCTCCAAGAAGTTAGTTTGTCTATATGATATAGCCTCTGCTAATAATATCCTTACATTCCCTGCGCTGTGTGATACTCATGGCTTACCCAGTAACTAATTAACTTTTTCGGTACCTACAGATTAAAAAATTTTATACACCGATCATTGACACGGGTTCTATACTCAACCAATTATCACAATTTGAACGGATATGTAAGAGTGACCCTCATACTAGAGGTCTGATCTCACTTCTTTATAAACATCTTAATTCTCCTCCCACTGACACTTTACCCTTGTATACCACCAAATGGTCACAAGATTTGGATAAAATATTCAGCAAAGAGGACTGGGACAATATTTGGTTGACCACTATGCACTCCTCCCAAAATTGCTATGCACTAGAAACAAACTTCAAAGTCCTAACACGTTGGTATATGGTACCAGCAAAAATAGCTAAGTTTATCCCTACTTATTCAGATATTTGTTTCCGTGGTTGCACTTCCCCAGGTACTCACTTACACATTTGGTGTGAATGTCAGATAGCTCAAACCTTTTTGATTAAAATATTTAATATGGCCTCTACTGCCCTGGAAATCTCGATTTCGCCCGACCCAGCCGTGGCATTGTTAACCCTTAAGCCTCCCGAACTCACCCGGACTCAGTTCCAGCTGCTCATATACCTAACAACCTCGGCTAAACAAACCATAGCTAAGGCATGGAAATCTCAAATGCTCGTTGTGGCTGAGGCTAAACACCGAATGAATAGGGCCCTTGTCTTCCACAAAATGTCAGCTATTGAGAATGATACTATTAATACATTTAATAAAATGTAGCAACCGTGGGTTAACCATTACCTACCTTCCGATTTTGATCAATCTCTGTTGATGCCCTGTTAATCATTTTTCACCTTCTTTTTCTCTTTTTTAGTGCTATTTATTATTTTTTTGAGTATTTTTTTTAAGATTCGCGAGGCTGGGATCGGGCCACCTTCGGGAGAGAATCTTACTCTTATCTTCTCTTCTTCTTTCCTCTTCTTTCTTCTCACTTCTTCCCCTCCTTCTTTTTATTTTTTAATTTTTTGGAGTATTTTAGTTGACTCTTCTATTACAGGTATGACTCAAGGTTTTTTTTGTTTTTTTTTAATGATTTTATTATATGTCATCCTGTATTAAATTTATACCCATATTTATGGGTTTTATATCAATTTTTATTTATTTTTTATATATTTTTTTTATTTAATTTTTTCCTTTCTTAGTAGTTTCTTTTTTTTCTGGTTATTTATCAATATGTAAATTTTGGATTTTTTTCTTTTTTTTCCCAATTGTTTGCATCTGTAATTTAGAGTTTGGGCTATTTACTTAATAGACTTCTTTATTACCACGACCTTCTTTTTAGGGTCAGTTCAGGTATTTAAGTAATAACACGTATGAGATGCATACTCCTTTTTTTTTTTATGTCATGATAGCTATCTTTCTTTTTTTGGGACTTTAGCTTATACATATTTTATTTATCTTTTTCTCATGTGCCCCCTCCCATCCACAGTTTGAACCCATTTTGGGTGGATGGGTGGTCTGGAGGCACATTAAGCCTGATAAAAGGTATAGTTTAGTATTACCATATAGCATTGTTACTTTGTCCTTCTTATATTATTTTCTTGGTCCCTTATGCCTGATATTTTCTTTTTTTCGATATTTAATTGTTAAGTACGAACACACATTTGAGCGCCAAACTCTATCATTGTTATCATTATTATTGTTATTATTTTTATCCCATATTTGCATTCTCTATATTGCATTTGTTACTTGTTTCTTATGCAAAACCCAATAAAAATATTAAACAAGAGAATGGTGAGTCTGTTTCCAGCTAAAAACTATATTGGTGTTGTAATCAAATAGGTCCCTCCTAAATTTGCCAAGCTTATTGGCAATGATGTTGTCTTCATTACGGATGGTGTTCCGTTTAAGCATGCTAAGCCAGGTGGAAGGTAGATGTGGAATACTATCACAAATGGTTTTGCAAAGGGTGATAATCCTATCTTTAAGAGCCATGTATTTCCTATCCCTCTGTTGAGTGATGATACTCATCCATTTGGCAGTGCAAAACTCAGATATGTGCGTTCATTCTTTCTGGAGATCTGGGTCAAGGAAGGCACACTGCTTAAGGATTCTAAGGCCTCTGGGGGGTTAAACAGGGAGATTGAGGTTCATACACTTTTATGAATCCAACTCCTGTCCTGCTCTCCTCTATATAAATGCTTTTTCTTCTCCCTCTTTTTATGTTTGTATATATATCGTATTCATGCGATTCTTACAGATAATATGTGTGTGCGTTTATGCACACATATATATGTATCTATGCATATGTAGCGATGCCCCCAGCTAAGAGGGCCGCTGGTATAATTTTTGGGACCTGTAGTGCACCGCTGTCAACTCCAGGCAATTTGCTCTAACCTCCCTTGGCACAGTTTGTAGGGGATAGTAGGATTGCATGGCCTGCAGCCCATAGCTCGGATTATACAGATGCACGGTCAGATTAAGGAGCGAGCCCAAGAGCTAACCAGTCAACAATTACAGATATTTGGACCTAAAGGTTGTCTATACATTCATCAAAGGGAACTGGCTGCTACAACTCCAAATGACAGTTCAATATCTGTTCTTGGGTCAGAAGATGCCACTACATGTCACATTATAGTGCTCCGGCACACAGAGGAGTGGCGTGAAATTCGGGAGTTAAACTGTTACTATCTAGAGACCCTGGCTGGGGAATAGCCATCTGCTTGTATCGATCTCTGTGGAGATCACCATTTCTGGTAAGCGGCAGTGTGAACTGATGGTGGTGGAATCTACATCTATCCAGTGTTTGGCACTTTTCATTGGGTGTTGTGTGTTTGAAGTCACCAATTAGCCTAACGAGAAGATCCATATCTACACTTCGTTGCAGTTTTGGCTATCTGGACTGTACTATTCACACAGTTACTATTCAACATCAATTCTTTCACTACACAAGACTTTTGCTGAATGTGATGTGGGTGTCTGATTGACAGTTGGGACTTTCTTCAGTTCTATTTGTCACATTGGCAAATAAGATCCAGTCCAATTATATTAATTTATTTAATCATCATTATTTTTTCATTCAATATATATCTTTCACTTATGTTTTAAGGTGGTGCTCATATACCATTTTTTACTATTCGCGCAGCTTTATTATCTTTATTATATTTTTTTGTGTGTGTCTCACATAGAAGTTGCAGCAACAATTTATGGAGAGATAGATTCACTAATTCAGTGTTTTATGTCTCACCCAATGGACAGCGCAGTATAATTTACACAGTTTAGATAGATATACAGTACTGTGAATAATACTAACGGTCCCCGCTGCAGCTATTCTCCCTCATGGGCAAAGATGGCGCCCAGCAATGTCTACGCTAAGTCAGGCCTGACTGTACTGTGTAGAAGTTCTGTAGGGGAAGATCTTTGCTAGCAAAACGGTGGTGCACTTTTGAAGAAAACAAACTGTAATCCACAGGGTAAAAGGGGTTCGAATAACTTGGTGAATTTAAAGGAAATCTCTAAAGTTGCTCCGATGCACTGTCTCTCCGGTGCGCAGCGCAACACTAGTGATAACTCCAGATAACAGTTATTGGGCCTAGAGATCCTATATAGTTCTCTGAGCAGGTGCTCTCTTACCCAACCGGACTAGTCCATGTCCGTATCTTCCGCTGCTGTGTCTTGGTACACAGGTCTCACGACATCCAAGTCTTCGGTCCTCCTGGCAACGATGCAGCAACAGTATGGAGAGACGTCCCTCAGGTTCTTCGGTGAGAGCGGAAGGCTCTTTGGAGAAAGGCCCAGGCTTCAGGCCTTGTATCTCAGCAGGCTCGGAAAGGAGTTCCACTTGCTGGGCGGGCGGTGTCCAAAGAGACCGAATTCAGCCCCGCCCTTCGGTTAAATAACCCGCCCCAGCAGTCTCTGCGCGGGGCAATGCACCCTGGGTGTCCCGTTGCGCACTGGGTACTGTAGTCTCTGGGGGGTTTAAAAGGCAATACCCCGCTACACATATATATATCATGCGTATCTTTGCACATTTATATCAGTATGTGTGATATATAGTTTATTTATTAATTATTACTATCAAATATTTATACTTATGTTTTTTATATATATATTTTTTATATATATTTATATATATATTTTTATATATGTATGTGCGTTTTTTATATATGTATGTGCGTTTGTATGGACATACACATATTTACGAGTGGTGAATCACCCAGATCTCCTTTTTGTCCCCCATCTCTTCTCCCTATGGAGACTCTCTGTCTGATTTGCTACCATAGTTAGTACCAGCTGCAAAATTGTGACTATAGTTATAGTATTTACTCACACATTCGGTCCAATTCCAATATTATATTTTGCTGCTATTTTTCTATATTGACATTTTATGCCACTTAGTTTCCCTCTTATGTGTGTTGTAAACTCTTTTGAATAGGCTTCCTATAATATTAGCTTACTGCTTTATGTAAGCATACCGTTCCTATTGTGTCCTCTATAATAGTCTAATAATGGTGATTTAAACTTTTATATATATATATATATATATATATATATATATATATATATATATAGAAAGTAAAGGTGCAAAATAACTGGCCCAAATTTGCACTTCTCGGCGCCTAGGTGCTAGTCTGCGATACCTGTGGCTCACTCCTCCAACTGTTTAGCTGGAAAAGTAATGGGGAATAAACGATATACTCAGCTCAAGAATTTATATCAGAGTTGTTAAACTGTGATACAAATTATATAAAAGGGAGCAGCTATTTAAATTTATATAAAATGAGAACCTCATACATATAAAAAGTAAAATACAATAAATATCATATAAAAAGCATAAAACTCATAGAGTCCATATGATAAACAGCGCTGGTTATGGATAAATGTCCAAAAACATATAAAACACTTGAGTGATGACTTTGCAACAGTCAAACTAGTAGTGGTATTTCTTCTATGGATACGGTCTGTAGTGCACCCTACACCAATCCCAAGTCTTCACCACAAGTGAGGCACGCTCCCCCTCTGGGGTACAAACTCACCACAAAGATGAAAAAGATAAGCCTTTTTAGTCTGTAGGTAGTCTCACTCCAACATCCGTCATCACCACCAGGGCAGTATGGGTTAAAATCCTCAGGCAAACATATAAGGACATAAAGGCACCAATAGTGTAATATTGCTTTAATCAAGAAATCCCCCAATACAAAGTCCCTGTTTCAAATGCACGTACATTTCAATCACTTGTAAAAAAGCACATAAAGTATAGAGTGTATTCATCGCTATCCTGTCCCAAGAGGGCGCCCGTGTTGCAAACGTAACGCTGCAGTCTTTGTTCCGGGTTTGAGACAGTTGCCGTGGAGATCACTCTGTACTTCCTGGTTACAGAGACGCTGCGGTATCTGGGCCCTGACCGGTTTCGTCACAAGCTGACTTCATACTGCCCTGGTGGTGATGACGGATGTTGGAGTGAGACTACCTACAGACTAAAAAGGCTTATCTTTTTCATCTTTGTGGTGAGTTTGTACCCCAGAGGGGGAGCGTGCCTCACTTGTGGTGAAGACTTGGGATTGGTGTAGGGTGCACTACAGACCGTATCCATAGAAGAAATACCACTACTAGTTTGACTGTTGCAAAGTCATCACTCAAGTGTTTTATATGTTTTTGGACATTTATCCATAACCAGCGCTGTTTATCATATGGACTCTATGAGTTTTATGCTTTTTATATGATATTTATTGTATATATATATATATATATATATATATATATATATATATATATATATATAAATCCAAAACTTCGGGTGGGTTACTTCCGTCTTACTTTTTTTGGAATCCAATGGAGAAACGTCAGGGTGGACTCACAATTTCCACCATCAATCAAATAGTCACGACAAAGGGACAGTCACTCCAATTTGCAAAAACGATTTCTTTACTGGTAAATCTTCAATCAATGCCATATACAGACAGAAAAAAAATTCAAGAGCATAGCTACTGTACAGTTGCGAGCATCCCTGCTCTTCCTCAGGCTAACAGGCTAGGTGTGAAGGTAACATCCAGAACAAACCTCACTATATCCTAAAACCTGAGGGTGTGACCCAACAGGTGAATCCCATCTCGCTGGATCGAGGAGCGATCCAACCAGATGGTTGAAACTCAATTAACCCTTTGCAGGTTTAAAAAGGAAAAAATACTGCCCCACACTAAACCATACATCATGCATAGTAAACTAATACAGTGTATCGGTGGACATAGAAAAAATAATTTTTAAAGATCCACCAATAAAGAACTCAATACTGCAAAAAATTATGCAAACATGTAAAGGAGCAAAAAATAAATATCTTCAAAAAACACTGCAAAAGGATTTAGACTAGAAAAAGTTTCCATAATTCAAAGAGATAGTTCATATCTGTCAGGGAACGATATTCCAATATGAATCTACATTTTCTTTCATTTCACGGTCCCCATCGGAACATGCTTGGTCACCATCTATAAAAAAGATGCATAAAAGTTCTAAAATAATCAAAAGCATTACAAAAATAAATACAGGTCATAGTCCCTGTTCATCCCTTCCGGATGCAGGGACTGTAACCTGTTAATCCACCAAACCTCTCTTTGTTTCAATTTCAGTATCCTGTCACCCCCTCTTCTGTCTCGTGGAATCTCTTCAAAAATCATAAAGCGTAAATCTGAGTCCCGGTGTCCCTTCTCCAGAAAATGTCTGGAGACTGGCAAACCAGGCTGTTTGTGTCTAATAGTACTGCGATGTTGAGCAATTCTGTCCTTAATCTTTTGGGTGGTTTCCCCAACATAAATCATATTGCATGGACAAATAAGGATGTATACAACATAGGAGGACTGACATGAAAATACATTTCTAATAGCAATCCTATCCCCATTACTGGGATTGATGAAATGATCACCCTTTCACATAAGGTTGCACTGGGTTAATTGAGTTTCAACCATCTGGTTGGATCGCTCATCGATCCAGCGAGATGGGATTCACCTGTTGGGTCACACCCTCAGGTGTTAGGATATAGTGAGGTTTGTTCTGGATGTTACCTTCACACCTAGCCTGTTAGCCTGAGGAAGAGCAGGGATGCTCGCAACTGTACAGTAGCTATGCTCTTGAATTTTTTGTCTGTATATGGTATTGATTGAAGATTTACCAGTAAAGAAATAGTTTTTGCAAATTGGAGTGACTGTCCCTTTGTCATGACTATATATATATGTATATATATATATATATATATATATATATATATATATATATATATATATATATATATTGTGACAGCAGGAAGGTAAAGTCACCTGGTTGCATCCAGGGGGGTAGATATATTTCGCCCAGATTCAGGCTTTACGCCGACTTATACAACTAGGTGGAGAGTTGTATAAGGCTAGTGGGCTCATGGATGACTCATACCTCTAGGGAGAGTGTGGGGCGTCGTACAGACAGGGAGTTGATGAGACCAGCTGAAGCTTGTCAGCTCATTTAGGCCTCTATAAGAACTCCCAGCTTCATTAGATGTTAGCTCATGCCTGGAACCAGACCTGTGTGGACTGTCTAGGGAGAGTGAACCCCTGTGCGGTGAGACAAAGCCTGTGTGGCTATTTGCTTGGACATTTAAAACCAGGGACTTAGGGACTAGGACAGCACTAGGCTGATCCCAGTTGTTAGTTAGGAAACCTGTATGTTTAGTCAGAGGTCAAGTTGACCAGGATTTATTTTGTTTATGTTTCTTTTGCTTTGCTGTGTTTTGTCACTGTAAATAGAAAATAAACCGCACCTTTATGATTTTGAAAACCACAACCACCGTTTGCTGGGCCTGTTTTTGTGTGGGGAGCCCATCTCGGGGGTCACACACACCTGCTGCCGAGCTAACCCCCTCACAGTTGGTGGAGAATACAGGCAGTTTTTTTTAAGCCAGCATGGAGGAGATACTGAAGCAGCTGGCTCTAGCAAATGCCAATCAACAGCAGACAAATGCAGGTTTGCAAAAGAGCCTTGCAGCTCAACGACAGAACTTCGCAGCCCAGCAGCAAGCTCATCAACAGAGCCTTGCAGCCCAGCAGCAAGCTCATCAACAGAGCCTTGCAGCCCAGCAGCAGACAAACGCAACTTTGCAACAGAGTCTGGAGGCTCAGCAACAAGCCCAGCAGCAATCTGAGGCCCGCTTCATAGACCTGTTACAGAAGCAAGAGCAGAGACTACAACAACAGATGGAAGCAGCAATGCAGCAACGTCCGCAGACCAGTGAGGAAAGCCGTCCCACTAATACCGCGTCCTTTGGGGTGAGTCGTTTATTGACAAAAATGACTGGAGAGGATGATCCAGAGGTATTTTTGACCACATTTGAAAGGACCGCTGAAAGAGAAAAGTGGCCTGAGGAGCAGTGGGCTGGACTGGTGGCTCCTCTGTTAACTGGTGAATCGCAGAAAGCTTACTATGACCTAGAGCCTAACCAAGCAAAAGACTATGCGATGCTAAAAGCTGAAATATTGGCAAGGCTGGGTGTCACCCAGGCTGTCCGGGCTCAGCGTGTGCATAACTGGACTTTCCAGCTTGGAAAACCCCCCAGGTCTCAAATGTATGATCTCATTCACCTGAGCAGAAAGTGGCTACAGCCAGAGACTTTGTCCGCACCAAAGATTGTGGAACGTGTTGTAATGGATCGGTTTTTGAGAGCTCTTCCTACTGCCATCCAAAAGTGGGTAAGCCATGGAGACCCAGAGACGGCCGATGGTCTTGTGGATCGTGTGGAGAAATACTTGGCTACAGAGAACCTGACGGCCTCTTCCAGAGACACTCGGACTTTCCACCCTAAGACCAGACCATCCCCAGGGGCGGATAAGAGGATTCCAAGGGGTGAGGGTGGAGAGAGTGAGAGGGTGGGAGCTCTACCCCAAGTTTGGCGAGAACAGCCTGGGAAATCAGCGGCTCAAGAGGCCGCAAGAAGGATCGTTTGCTACCGCTGCCGGCAAGCGGGACATATTGCAGCCAATTGCCCGGTTGTGGAGGAACCCATGCAGTGTGACTTTCTGACGGGCAGACGTCAGTCGCTGTGTGCGACAGTCGCATGCACTGCCATTCGAGGAACTGAGAAACATTTATGCAAAATGTGTGTTAATGGTAGAAATGTTGTGGTATTGCTGGATTCAGGTAGCCTTGTGACCCTGATAAAGGCTGAGTTAGTTAAAACAGAGGTCTCTGGGAATAGCAAGGTAGCTGTTATTTGTGTGCATGGGGACACCCGAGAGTATCCAGTGACTACAGTGTGTTTCGAGACCCCCAAAGGTACCCTCTCTCATCCAGTGGGCTTAGTATCTCAGTTACCGCATGACGCCATTGTGGGAAGGGATTTTCCGAAGTTCTGGGAACTGTGGGATGATCCTGAGCCCCCCACTGGTGCCCCTATGTACCAGGAATGTGATAGCCAGAACTCCCCTGAGAGTGGTGAGGACTCTCCAGAATTTCCCTTATCAGTATTGGCAGGGGAGACTCAAGAAACTGGAGAGGAGCCCACCTCCTCAGACGAAAACCTACCGTCTGTGGAGTTTTCTGATCTTGAGGTTCACAGGGAAAACTTTGCCACAGAACAGTTGAAAGACCCCGCCCTAATAAAGGCACGGGAAAACGTAGTGAAAATAGATGGCGAGTTAGTGAACCCAGATAATACCTGCACTTACCCATACTTCAGCGTAGAGAAGGACCTACTGTATCGGGTGGCAAAAAGGGCAGAAGAAACCGTTGAGCAGCTTGTGGTGCCCAAACCTTACAGGAAGTTGGTGTTGGAGTTGGCCCATGGGCACATTCTTGGAGGTCATCTGGGGACAGAGAAAACCCGAGAGAGGGTATTACAGAGATTCTATTGGCCGGGGGTGATGAAGGACATAGAAAATTATTGTTCCTCCTGCCCTGTGTGTCAGAGGTCGGCCCCGATGCCACATTTCCGTAGCCCGCTGGTCCCTCTACCCATCATTGAGGTCCCGTTTGAGAGGATCGCCATGGATTTGGTAGGTCCTATAATCAAGTCCGCTAGGGGGCACCAGTACATATTAGTTATAATGGACTATGCCACCCGTTATCCAGAAGCGATCCCTCTCCGAAATACCTCGGCCAAAACCATAGCCAAAGAGCTATCTCTTGTGTTTAGCCGGGTGGGTATTTGTAAAGAACTGCTTACGGACCAAGGTACACCCTTTATGTCCCGGGTTATGAAGGAGCTGTGTAAATTGTTCAAAGTGACGCAATTACGTACATCTGTGTATCACCCCCAAACCGATGGGCTGGTTGAAAGGTTCAACAAAACCCTAAAACAAATGTTGAAGAAAGTGGTGGATAGAGATGGAAAGGATTGGGACTGTCTACTTCCTTATCTGATGTTTGCTATTAGGGAGGTGCCCCAATCCTCTACGGGATTCTCCCCCTTTGAGTTACTGTATGGGAGACACCCAAGAGGGCTGTTGGATATTGCCAAGGAAACTTGGGAAAGTGAGAGTTCTCCCCACAGGAGTGTGATTGAGCATGTCGCCCTGATGCAAGACCGAATTGCACAGGTAATGCCCATCGTGAAGGAACATTTGGCCCAAGCGCAGTTAGCACAGCAGAGAGTGTACAACCGTGGAGCCAAGACCCGTACCTTTTCCCCGGGGGATAGGATACTGGTACTTGTCCCTACGGTTGAAAGTAACTTCCTTGCCAAATGGCAAGGCCCCTACGAGATAATGGAAAAAGTGAGCGAAGTGAATTACAAGGTCAGACAACCAGGAAGGCGAAAGCCCGAACAGATCTATCACGTTAATCTGTTGAAAGCCTGGAGGGATAGAGAGTCCCTAGTCGCAGACACTTGGTCACCAGCTCAAACTGGTTGCGTGATTCCGGAGGTTGGAATAGCAGCCACCTTGTCACAACCCCAACAACAGGAGGTTAAGGAGTTTGTGCTTCGCAACAAGGAGGTATTCTCTGAGCTGCCGGGACAAACATCTGGGGTAGAGCATGACATCATTACCCCGCCCGGTGAAAGGGTGAAGTTAAAACCCTATCGGATCCCAGAGGCCCGACGGGAGGCAATACGGGAGGAAGTACAGAAAATGCTGAACTTAGGGGTGATAGAGGAGTCCCAAAGTGATTGGTCTAGTCCCATTGTGTTGGTGCCTAAACCGGATGGGAGCTGGCGATTTTGTAACGATTTTCGTCAGTTGAACAAAGTTACAAAATTTGACACCTACCCCATGCCACGTATAGATGAGTTGATCGACCGGCTGGGAACAGCCCGATACATGACGACTCTTGACCTCACAAAAGGGTATTGGCAAATCCCCCTGGCCAAGTCGGCCAAAGAGAAAACCGCATTTGTAACCCCAGACGGGGCGTTCCAATATAAAAGAATGCCGTTCGGGTTACAGAATGCGCCGACCACATTCCAGCGGAAAATGGACCAGATGCTGAGGCCCCATCGGAAGTATGCTGCGGCTTACCTGGATGACATAATTGTCCATAGCACAGATTGGGCCTCACATCTGCCAAAAGTGCAAGCAGTCCTGGACTCTGTTCGGGAAGCGGGGTTTACGGCTAACCCCAAGAAGTGTACCATTGGGCAGGAGGAGGCCAAATATCTTGGGTACACCATTGGGAGGGGAGTAATAAAACCCCAACTCAACAAAGTCGAGGCCATCCAGAGTTGGCCACGTCCCAACAGCAAGAAGCAGGTACGAGCCTTTCTGGGAATCGCTGGGTATTATCGGCGATTCATTCCCCACTTTGCTACTAAGGCTGTGCCCCTAACCAACCTGACGAAGGGGAAAGGGTCGGTCATGATTAAATGGACCCCCGAGGCTGAGGCAGCATTCCAATTCTTGAAACAAGCCTTATGTAGCCAGCCAGTGTTGTACTCACCCGACTTCTCTAAAGACTTTGTCGTACAAAGTGATGCGTCAGATGTGGGGTTAGGAGCAGTATTGTCCCAGGTCTGGAACGGGGAAGAGCACCCAGTCATTTACCTCAGCAGGAAGTTGAAGTCCCATGAGGTAAATTACGCCACCGTTGAAAAGGAGTGTTTAGCGGTGAAGTGGGCTCTAGATTCCCTTCGGTACTACCTGCTAGGTAGGCACTTTGACATGGTTACGGATCACGCTCCGTTAAAGTGGATGGCTCAAAACAAAGAAACAAATAGAAGAGTGAATAGGTGGTTCCTGGCCCTCCAGGAATTCAACTTCACAGTAAAGCATCGCCCTGGCGTTCAAATGGGGAATGTGGATGCTTTGTCTCGAGTACATGAATGCCTGATTGCTGGTGTTCCAACCCCGAGGTTAAAACAAGAGGGGGGGGGTATGTGACAGCAGGAAGGTAAAGTCACCTGGTTGCATCCAGGGGGGTAGATATATTTCGCCCAGATTCAGGCTTTACGCCGACTTATACAACTAGGTGGAGAGTTGTATAAGGCTAGTGGGCTCATGGATGACTCATACCTCTAGGGAGAGTGTGGGGCGTCGTACAGACAGGGAGTTGATGAGACCAGCTGAAGCTTGTCAGCTCATTTAGGCCTCTATAAGAACTCCCAGCTTCATTAGATGTTAGCTCATGCCTGGAACCAGACCTGTGTGGACTGTCTAGGGAGAGTGAACCCCTGTGCGGTGAGACAAAGCCTGTGTGGCTATTTGCTTGGACATTTAAAACCAGGGACTTAGGGACTAGGACAGCACTAGGCTGATCCCAGTTGTTAGTTAGGAAACCTGTATGTTTAGTCAGAGGTCAAGTTGACCAGGATTTATTTAGTTTATGTTTCTTTTGCTTTGCTGTGTTTTGTCACTGTAAATAGAAAATAAACCGCACCTTTATGATTTTGAAAACCACAACCACCGTTTGCTGGGCCTGTTTTTGTGTGGGGAGCCCATCTCGGGGGTCACACACACCCGCTGCCGAGCTAACCCCCTCACAATATATATATATGTAGCGGGTATGTTCTTTCCTATTTTTTAATCTGGTGGGGAAACTGTGATGTGTGGTTCCTTGGGGCCCACCGGGTGGCGCTGTCACTTTGGGCCCGGGGTTGAGCCATCGTTGCGGTGGCGTACCTCTTTTTGGTCTCTCTCAGCGGTTGTATGGTGGGGCGGGGAACCCGCCGTGCTTGCTGGGAGGGGGTATAAAGGGGGCGGCCATTTTTGGTGGCGGGAGTCGAGTCCCGGGCACCTTCAGCCTGAGAGCGGTGGTTCGTGTCGGTCCTCTAGGTGGCCTAGGCCTAAAGGACGTTTGGAGGCCGTGTTCCATCCCAGGCACCTTTATCCTGGGGTGAGGTACTCAGGGAAGGAGGTCCTAGGGAACCCCGGGAGTGGGCAACTGAAGCCATTCGGGCGATACGAGGCCTGTGGGGAGTTTCTATTTGAAGTAGATCCAGCGGTTGAGAAGCCGAGAACCATTTACCCCGGCCGTACTGCAGGCAACAACACTCAGAGAGGAGGAATCACTGCTTTGACAGCCATCCCTGAGCGCACTGCAGCGACCGCGGAGGAGGTCGCGAAGATTCAACGGGAGAAATCCGAGGATGCTGATTCGGTCACCACTGTCTCGCAGCGTCCACCACCGAAGAGAAAGACCGGTATGGTAGCCCCGACCAGCGGTTGTGGTGGACCGTCTCGCCCGCTTACGCCCGGGCCCGGATAAATCCGTCGATAAGAGTTCCGGACGTCCCGCTTCAAGTAAAGGCCGAGGTAAGCCAGGCGGAGAGATTTGGTGTGTGGGAAGAGGTGGCAATTCAGTCTCCACTTCAGGCTACTTGCCCGCGGAGGAGTGTGACACCTCTGACCTGGAGTCGCTCTCGGATGTGGGAGACGATTTTGCTATTGATGAACTGTTTGCAGAAAAGGGCTGGGACAAAGTACCTCTCGCCTCGTCCCGCAGAACCAGGGACCCACCCATGTCTACGGGGGATAGTACACCCCGGGTGGAGGCACCAGCGCCTGAAGAGGGGTCCCGTCTTCAACCTGCCCTTACATCCCCGGTACCCCCTACACCTGGGACCGGGAAAAAGAGACTGCTGTTGCGGGCACCTATGCCCAGACCAGATGCAATAGTTTTGCCTGGCGAAGGGGATAAAGCTACTATGCCTCCTCTGGCGAGACTACAACGCCTATTTGGCCAGAAGGTTGCTGCTGAGTACGGATGGGAGTATCCATACTTGCTCAAGGAGTTGCTGTATGAGGTGGAAGTGTGCCGGGAGCGCTGGTACAATGACTTTGTGTGGACCCACCTTCAGGTTCCACGCGCCCGCAGGTACCTGGCATGTTCCCCCAAGGCCTCTCAGCGTTTTAAAGATTGCAAGGCAGAATGGATGTTGGGACAGCACATCCACGCGGACAAGGTGCTGGTCCGGAGAAAGGAAGGGGAGGATGTTGAGTACCATCTGAAGACCATGGATCAGCACTTGAAGCCACTTGTTCTGCCGCATCCCCGCTTCTATCTGTAGGAGGAAAGAGACTCCGTTCTTGTTTCTTTATGCTGCTGAACTTTCTGGGGTTTGTTGTCCTTGTTACCCAGAGGGATGAAGGACTGTTCCTGTGTTTGTTCTTCACTTTTGCAGCAAGAAATCATGGACTCTGGGGTAGATAGGGCTCAAGAGAAGAAGGAAAGTTCCACGAGTGCAGTTACCGCGACGCTGTCACCAGGTGGCAGTGTTGCGCATCGTTAAACACTTTTCACACACTCACTCTATAGAGAAAAGGGATTTCGTCACGAAGAAGTTTCTTTCTTCTCACACGAATACATGTGTCAGGGTTTATGTGTGTTAATTTTCTTTTTTTCCCTTTGCAGGAGAGCATCCCATCAAGACCACTAAGTATGGGGTGGGTCTTAGTCAGGATGGGTGGGAAAAGTGTAATGTGAAAATGTGATTCTGAAGTTATGGTTGAAATGTTGTTGTTTCCCTTCCCTTTCATGTACGGCTCAGACACAATTGCTTTAGTTGACCAAGTTTTTCCAAAAGTTTTATTTTTGTACAATTTGTAGTTGGTTTCTGGACTGGGCTATGCCAGCCGTTGAGGGCATAGTTTGCTCCAGACACTGGGGACCAGTGTCAAATCACCAGGGGGAGAGTGTAGCGGGTATGTTCTTTCCTATTTTTGAATCTGGTGGGGAAACTGTGATGTGTGGTTCCTTGGGGCCCACCGGGTGGCGCTGTCACTTTGGGCCCAGGGTTGAGCCATCGTTGCGGTGGCGTACCTCTTTTTGGTCTCTCTCAGCGGTTGTATGGTGGGGCGGGGAACCCGTCGTGCTTGCTGGGAGGGGGTATAAAGGGGCGGCCCGGGCACCTTCAGCCTGAGGGCGGTGGTTCGTGTCGGTCCCCTAAGTGGTCTAGGCCTAGAGGACGTTCGGAGGTCGTGTTCCATCCCAGGCACCTTTAGCCTGGGGTGAGGTACTCGGATGGAGGTCTGGAGCTCAGTGCCCACCACTGAGTTCCGCGAGGGAAGGAGGTCCTAGGGAACCCCGGGAGTGGGTACCCGAATCCGGAAGGCGTAATGGACCGGTGGGAGATGCTTGCTTGAAGACCCGGTGCAGCATATTGCCAGTGACAGGTGAGCCTCCCATCGGAGACCGCCTGGAAGGAAATCCCCCCTCGCTCGGAGACCGCAACCCACTTTCAGGAAGGAAAGTGGAGAGTTCATTGTGTCTGGGCCTACTCGCATCCACACCTCCTTGTCTGTTCTGTTCTCTAAGGGAGTCCAACTGATTGTGTTCACTTTTGCATGAAGAAGAATAAAGGAGTGTTGGACTTTAATGGTGTGGGGCTCATTTTCTGGCAGACATTGTTCAAGGTAACTCTCTTTGGAGGCTCCAGGTACAGAACACTGACCCGAAGGTAAAACAAGAACTTTGCTTACACCACACAAACATCTGCGGTGAAGGCTTGGCGTGGTGACCCCGCTCTCTCTCCTCTAAGGTACCCCTATACAAGAGAAAGACGAGCTGATAAAGAGAGGGGAGAGAGGAGGCCGCTACATATATATATTTTTTATATATATATATATATATATATATATATATATATATATATATTTTTAAACATATATATTTTATACATATATGTAGTCTTTTTTTATATCCCAGTGTTTTTACCAATATGCCCCTTCATATTATTGTATTTAGTTTATATTCCTTGTCAGTCTGCCTATTTATCTATTGATACTTGGTGTGGTTCCTGATTCCTTGAAGTGTAGCTTACTGATCTGGTCATCTCTGCTGGACACCTGCATTTGGTATTCCTTACATTTTGTCTCATAACATCATGCAAACTGTCCCCTTTGCTCCTCTCAAGAACTTCCGCTCTCTATCTTCCTCTTCACCTCATCATCTCTTCAGGGAAGCCTATCCCGCCTCTACCTAACAATCCAACTTTTTCCATCAACTCATCTCCACATAGTTATTACCTTTTGTATTACTTGCCCCTCCCTAGATAGCAAGCTCTCACCAGCAGGACCCACTCAACCTTCTTTTCTTGAATTTTTTTGTAACTGTACTGTCTCTGCACAAACTGTTGGTGATATATTAATCCTGTATAATAATAATGTGGTGAAGAACCTGTGTACAATGTATAAGTGATCCACAAATGTCCCATCTTGCCCTTTATAAACATACACTAAAGCCTCGTACACACGGTCGGACTTCCATCAGACTTTTCCGTGCTTTTTTGTCCGAACGGAGTTGGTCGGGAACACCCATAGCATACACACGCTCAGACCTTTCTGCAAACTTTCTCAAAACTTTTTGCAACATCACGTGGTTTTTCTGCTCTTTTCTGCTCTTTACCGCCACCCTTTGGTCAACTTCTGCTATTGTTGGTTGATTTTAACATTATTTGTTTTGTCCATCGGACAAAAGTTCAATGGTTTTCTGTACACACGGTCGGACTTTGCTTCATCTGACTTTTGTTGGGCAAAAGTTTGTCCATTTGCAGACCCAACTTTTGTCCGATGAAAACAAGAAAAAAGCAAAAAACGTTTGTCCGATGGAGCGTACACACGGTCCGATTGTTGGTCCAACTTGCTCAAAATGAAGTTTGTTGGCCAAAAGTCCGACCGTGTGTACGGGGCTTAACACTCATGTTGTCTATAACTCATTCCTCACCAATTTTCAGCTTCCGACATGCTGGCCATGCACAGTAAGGTATATACTGCATTGAAAATATAAACGCAGATACAGAACATTCTACCTGTGTCTCTCTTCCTTGGACCATTCCAAATGGACAACATAGAAGAGCAATGATGTGCTATAACACACAATCAGATTTCAGAAATCCGCACCTTAATGTTGTCTTTCTCTAGACTGGAATTTGAATTACAAGCAGTCCCCAAATTACATACATCCAACTTACATACGACGCATACTTACAAACGAAGGGAGACAACAGGAAGTGAGAGGAAATCTGCCCCTAAGAAGGGAAATTCACTCCTGTAGGAGTTATCATGGGAAAAAAGGTATCTCCACTGAAGCCTTATTACCAAACCTTGTTTCCAGGACAACCCAAAATTATAAAAATCCAATTGCCACAGGGGCAGAAAGTGAGGTAAAAGCTTCTGAACAGGGACACATACATCAAAACAACCATTACAGGGATGTTAACCCTTCCCTATGCTAACCAACACTCAAAAATAATTTTTTAGTTTCACTTAAAAAATATACCTGTTCCAACTTACATACAAATCCAACTCAAAAACAAACCTACAGAACCTAACTTGTTTGTAACCCAGCAAGGTTCAGAGGAAAACTTTTTTTTTACTTTCCTTAACATGATTGGGTACTTAAAATGATCACACAATGTGGGTGAAAACCAAATAAAGCATTTTCTAAGAGAAAAGGCTGCCATTGATTGAAGTCTCATACTAAAAAAGCTAATACTGGACTGTCATGCTGATCCTCTTACCTTTCTGACTTTGCACTGAATTTCCTGATTAGCATACTTGATTAATGACTCAATGCATTGAAGACAGGGGTCAGCATAACAGCAAAGTAGCAGTTTCAGATGGAGATCTGGATATTTTGATTCTTGAATTTCATTCCAACAACACTACCATAATGGCAGACTGAGGATGTAGTATTCAAAAGGGAGTATCAAATTTGGGCAGAATCACATTTCCCCTTGTCTGCGTGGTTAGCCTAAAGTAAAACTTTTGTAAGAAAAATACGTGGACCACCCATTTTAGAACTTTCTGACGCCATATCCTGGAACAAGTATGCATCTCAGAGAAGTCATAGTTAACACAGTAGTCCCTATTTGCATACTCTTATGGGTCAATAAAACATTGTTGGTGTACAACCTAAATTACAAAAACATTGGGACGTTGTGTAACATCTACATAAAAACAGAGTGCAATGATTTGCAAATCTCATAAACCCATATTTTATTTCACATTAGAAAATAGAAAACATATCAAATGTTTAAACTCAGAAAATGCACCATTTTAGGAAAAAAATAAGGTAATGTTGAAATTGATGGCAGCATCAAGTCTCAAAAAAGTTATGACAGGGCAACAAACAGCTGGCAAAGTAAGTGGCACTAACAAGGAAGAGCTGGAAGAACATTTTTCAACTAATTTGGTTAATTGGCAACACCAATTTGAAATGGTCTGTTGCAAAGTGAAAAACTGTTCAGTGGTCAGACGAATCAAAATTTGACATTATTTTTGGCAACCAAAGGCACCGAGTCCTTTAGACCAGGGGTCTCCAAACTTTTTACTTTGAGGGCCACATTGTATATTTTACAGATATTCGCGGGCCGAAAAGAAAAAAAAAAAGCTATTTATAAATGACTCCTCAGCTATGGAATAGAGTAGAATTTAAAAAAAAGGCTGCCATCAGCAATGGCTGGATGGTGCACCTGTATCCTCCGCCTGCACCTAAATGCCAGAGCCTCGTGCACCAGGGCTAAACATTAAGTGTGCATGAGGCCTTACATCTGTGTTCCTGTCAGAGCCCCCTCCACACTTGTGTCCCCCATCAGAGCCCCCTCCACAATTGTGTCCCCCATCAGAGCCCCCTCCACACTTGTGTCCCTCATCAGAGCCCCCTCCACACTTGTGTCCCTCATCAGAGCCCCCTCCACACTTGTGTTCACCATCAGAGCCCCCTCCACACTTGTGCCCCCCATCAGAACCTCCTCCATACTTGTGTCCCCATCAGAGCCCTCTCCACACTTGTGTCCCCCATCAGAGCCCTCTCCACACTTGTTCCCCCCATCAGAGCCCTCTTTACACTTGTGTCCCTCATCATAGCCCCCTCCACACTTGTGTCCCCCATCAGAGCCCCCTCCACACTTGTGTCCCCCATCAGAGCCCCCTCCACACTTGTGTCCCCCATCAGAGCCCCCTCCACACTTGTGTTCCCCATCAGAACCCCCTCCATATTTGTGTCCCCATCAGAGCCCTCTCCACACTTGTGTCCCCCATCAGAGCCCTCTCCACACTTGTGTCCCCCATCAGAGCCCTCTCCACACTTGTTCCCCTCATCAGAGCCCTCTTCACACTTGTGTCCCTCATCAGAGCCCCCTCCACACTTGTGTCCCCCATCAGAGCCCCCTCCACACTTGTGTCCCTCATCAGAGCCCCCTCCACACTTGTTCCCCCCATCAGAGCCCTCTGCACACTTGTGTCCCTCATCAGAGCCCACACCACACTTGTTTCCCCCATCAGAGCCCCCTCCATACATGTGTCCCCCATCAGAGCCCCCTCTACACCCCCCTGAACATCTACATCCCCATCAGAGCCACCACACACACAGTTTTGTCCCCCCTCTATACTTGTGTTCCCAGCCCCCCCCCCCCCCCAGCACATTCTTTTCCCCATCCCCGTCTGCTTTTTCCCCGTAGATCAGTGTGTTCTGTGCTGCTTCTCTGAAGAGCTGGCATTAGAGCAGACACACTGTACTTCCCGGCTCCCGCCCCTCTTACACAGACAAGCTGTTACAGTGAAAATTTCACCTAATCTAACTGCGGGGCAGGAGCTTGGAGGTGCAGCAGGTCTGCACTGAAATAACATAGGCTTTGTTGGGACACTCCCTCAATGCCTGTCAGAAGGCAAAGCAAGCCCCGAAATTCAAGCAGAGTCTGTGCCTGCGGTGAGTCTGATGACTGAAGCTGCAGGCCAGACAAAACGTCCTAGCGGACGCGGCCCGCGGGCCGTACTTTGGAGACCCCAGCTCTAGACTAAAGAGGAGAGGGACCTTCTGGCTTGTTATCAGTGCGCAGTTCAAAAGCCTGCATCACTGATAGTAGGGGGTTCATTAATGCATATGGAATAGGCAGCTTGCACATCTGGAAAGGCACCATCAATAATGAAAGATATATCAAGGTTTTAGAGCAGCATATGCTCACTCAAGAATTGGACAACATTTCTCTCCCAAAACTCCAGCAACTGGTCTCAATTCCCAGATGTTTACAGAATGCTAGCTTTTTGTTGACTTGTCCCAACTTGTTTGAAATTCATTTCTGCCTTTAATTTCTAAACTACTTATTTTTTTTCTTAAAATGGTAATTTTTTTTCTGTTTACACAATAGATATGTTTTCTATGTTCTATTTTGAATAAAATATGGTGTAGCGCACACCCTCTCCCCACTCCCCTCTATTAAAGTTTTCCAACTCGCACTGTCTCTGGTCTAGGGGTATGATAGGGGAGGGAGAGGGGTGAGCTACACCAGGCTTCCACCACAGTTGTATATGTGGTCTCAGCAATATCTCTTGTTACCTTCGGGTCTGTGCTGTGCATCGGATCCTCCCTCCAAGAGTCTCCTTTAAACCTCGTCCGCCAGAAATTGAGCCACACACCGTCAAAGTCCAACACTCCTTTATTTAGAACATAACATGGACTCCCTTGGCTATAGAACAGAAAGGAGGTGTGTGTACGAATAGGCCCAGACACAAGTTCGATCCTCCACTCTCCTCCCTGAGAGTGGGTTATGGTCTCCACACGAGGGAAATTCTCCTTCCTGACAGTCTCCGACAAGAGACTCACCCGTCACCGGCAGTCTGCTGCACCGCGTCTTCAGATGAGGAGCTCTTCCCGGTCCATTACGCCCACCTCGGATTCAGGCATCCATCCCCGGAGTGCCTTAGGATCCTTCCCTCGCGGAACTCAGTGTTGGGCACTGAGCTCCGGACCTCCATCCAAGTACCTCACCCCAGGACTAAAGGTGCCTGAGGTGGAACATGACCTCCGGTGGTTCTCTAGGCCTAGGCCGCCTAGAGGACGAACGCGAACCCCCATCCGCAAGCTGAAGGTGCCTGGGACGAAGACCCCGTGACCAAGATGGCCGGCCCTTTATACCCTCTCCCAGCAAGCATGGCGGGTTCCTCTCCCCACCATACCGCTGCCGAGAGAGGCCAAAAAGGAGACTCAGCACACAGCGATATCCGTCCGTCAGCCCATGGTGACAGCGCCACCCAGTGGACCGCCAGAATATACCACCAGTGTCACCAAAAGATTCAAAATTTACCCCGGGAAAGTAAGTACCCGCTACACTGGGTTTATGAGATTTGCAAAACATTGCATTCTGTTTTTATGTAGATTTTACACTTTTGGGAATTAAGGTTGTAAGAGGTTTGCATGAAAGACAGTAAACAAGCAGTTGTAGACTTTATACATCTGGCAGGAAAGGTTCCCTTTAGACTTGAAGTGTATGTCAAAGCAAAATAAAATAAAAACATATGCAGCGCATCTATGCAAGTAATGCACATTTAATTTTTTCCTTTAAAGGATAAGTTAATTTTCTATACCATGTTTATTTTACATGTTACACCCGTGTCCAAGGAGTAACATGTAACATATGACAAATGTAGCAGCCCCTTTGTGTTTTATTGTGATTAGTTGTGATTGGTCACATCTAATCACATGGTACAGATGGGCTGTGATTGGCCCTGTCTGTACCATGTGATCACCGTGACCAATCACAGCTAACAACACAATTGTACACAATGGATAGCATGAAAGGAAGCCATCCATTGTTTGCAACTGTCATGTGATCTGCTTTGATTGGTCACAACGATCACATAGTACTGGCAGCAGGCAGGTACACTGATCAAAGACATACTTGGGGGGCACACCCTAAAAATGCTATACATCTAAGATGGTGCTGCTATAAAACCAAAGACAGAACAAAACAGATTATAGCGCACACATGCAAAAATTACATTTATCCTGCAAGGCTAGTTAAAAACACCTGAACATATACATAAAAATATATACATACAAAGACATACTTGGGGGGCACAGATTATAGCGCACACATGCAAAAAATCTGTGCCCCCCAAGTATGTCTTTGTATGTTGTAAAGACATACTTGGGGGGCACAGATTATAGCGCACACATGCAAAAATGACATTTACCCTGCAAGGCCCCCATATATATTTTTATGTATATGTTCAGGTGTTTTTAACTAGCCTTGCAGGATAAATGTCATTTTTGCATGTGTGCGCTATAATCTGTTTTGTACGGTCTTAAAGCAGCACCATCTTAGATATATAGCATTTTTAGGGTGTGCCCCCCAAGTATGTCTTTGTATGTTGTATAGACCCTGACCAGGTCTCTTGGGCTGGAGCACCCCTCCCCCTCTTCATTACCTCTTATTAGTGGCCACCAGTACATAGGAGGAATTCCTTCAGTTCTCCCATATAGAGGAGTTTATCTACCAAGGTTGAAACACTAGGTTCTTTCATTCTATTAACAGGTTAGGAGCCACAAAATTTGGGGTACTTTGTCGCAGTTTGTGGGCTTAGCACTATATGACCATATAGTATGACCAAACCCCTGTATATATTTTTATGTATATGTTCAGGTGTTTTTAACTAGCCTTGCAGGATAAATGTAATTTTTGCATGTGTGCGCTATAATCTGTTTTGTAGGTACACTGATCAGTCATTGCCATTTTCCAATGGACACAGCCAGTGACAGATTGCGCCGCATATGATGTCCACCCAGAACGATGAACATCCTGCCAATACCAGTAGATCTGCCAAAAAGGCAGTTGATTCCTTATGTCCTACGATGTGCTGACAACACACAGCATTTTTTTGGACTCATTGGTATCAACCTAACCCAGTTTTCTTTTGCTAAACTACTCAGTCCATCCCACTGTCTTCATCTCCATCGCATAGGCACCAAATAACTAGTAGTCCCAAGATAGGAACTGGGAGGGCCTAATGGACTCTGAGATTACACAGGAAGTGTGGAGAGGATACAGGACAGCTCTCTGACATGATCAATATTTTTTTTGCACTTATAAAACATATATAACAAAATGCATTCAATTGTATATTTAACACTTCAAAATGGAGCAAAAAATACAAGTTTATTGTTAGGATTTACACTTTAAGGACACTAGGAGTCAATAACGTAATGTGATAGGGCACTGTCATGGACATAAATTAGAGGTTCTATATATAATATATATATAATCTATAATATGAATTACAATTAAAGTGGCATAGTATTACACTAAATCTATCTATCTATCTATCTATCTATCTATCTATCTATCTATCTATCTATCTATACTACTGGTCACAATGTACTCTGAAAATAAAGCACAGGACAAATAAACAATCTGACATAAAAAATAAATCATGGAATTGTTTTCTTTAACAAAATGTAACCTACATTTTTGACTCATCAAAGTAACCACCTTTTGCAGATAAAAAAGTTGAACACATTTATGGCATTCTTTCTACAATGGAAATCAAATTCTTCCCAACACAGGTTGCAGAAGTTCCCACAAATGTGTTGCACTTGTAGGTTGCTTTGCCTTCACCCTTCTCTCCGGTTCATCCCAAAGCAGCTAGATGGGGGTTATCCAGAGGGTATTGCATAGTGCTGCAAAATGCTGTGGCAGTAGTTTAGGTTCAGGGTGCCACTCAGGGTGCTGTAGGAAAAAAGCCCCAGGCCATCACGTTTCCTCCTCCATGTTTGACAGTTGGTGTCACACACTGAGGAACCATCCTTTCACCTACTCAATGGCATACAAGAACCCTGCGTGATAAGGGCTCAAATTTTGATTCATCAGTCCATAAGACCTTCTTCCAGTCTTCAGTAGTCCACTGGTAGTGCTTCATGGTCCAGGCAAGCCTCTTTTTCTTATTTTGCCAACTTAGCAATGGCTTTCTTACAGCCACTAAACCTGTCAAACCTGCAGCTTGAAGTACAGTTCCCCTAAAAATTATGTGAACCCTTTTGGAATGATATGTATTTCTGCACAAATTGGTCATAAAATGTGATCTGATCTTCATCTAAGTCACTACAATAGACAATCACAGTCTGCTTAAACTAATAACACACAAAGAATTAAATGTTACCATGTTTTTATTGAACACACCATGTAAACATTCACAGTGCAGGTGGAAAAAGTATGTGAACCCCTAGACTAATGAGATCTCCAAGAGCTAATTGGAGTGAGGTGTCAGCCAACTGGAGTCCAATTAATGAGACTAGATTGGAGGTGTTGGTTACAGCTGCCCTGCCCTATAAAAAACACACACCAGTTCTGGGTTTGCTTTTCACAAGAAGCATTGCCTGATGTGAATGATGCCTCGCACAAAAGAGCTCTCAGAAGACCTACGATTAAGAATTGTTGACTTGCATAAAGCTGGAAAGGGTTATAAAAGTATCTTCAAAAGCCTTGCTGTTAATCAGTCCACGGTAAGACAAATTGTCAATAAATGGATAAAGTTCAGCACTGCTGCTACTCTCCCTAGGAGTGGGCGTCCTGTAAAGATGACTGCAAGAGCACAGCGCAGACTGCTCAATGAGGTGAAGAAGAATCCTAGAATGTCAGCTAAAGACTTACAAAAGTCTCTGGCATATGCTAACATCCCTGTTAGCGAATCTACGATATGTAAAACACTGAACAAGAATGGATTTCATGGGAGGATACCACAGAGGAAGCCACTGCTGTCCAAAAAAAAACATTGCTGCACGTTTACAGTTTGCACAAGAGCACCTGGATGTTCCACAGCAGTACTGGCAAAATATTCTGTGGACAGATGAAACCAAAGTTGAGTTGTTTGGAAGAAACACACAACACTATGTGTGGAGAAAAAGAGGCACAGCACACCAACATCAAAACCTCATCCCAACTGTGAAGTATGGTGGTTGGGGCATCATGGTTTGGGGCTGCTTTGCTGCATCAGGGCCTGGACGGATTGCTATCATCGAAGGAAAAATTAATTCCAAAGTTTATCAAGACATTTTGCAGGAGAACTTAAGGCCATCTGTCCACCAGCTGAAGCTCAACAGAAGATGGGTGTTGCAACAGGACAACGACCCAAAGCATAGAAGTAAATCAACAACAGAATGGCTTAAACAGAAGAAAATACGCCTTCTGGAGTGGCCCAGTCAGAGTCCTGACCTCAACCCTATTGAGATGTTGTGTCATGACCTCAAGAAAGCGATTCACACCAGACATTCCAAGAATATTGCTGAACTAAAACAGTTCTGTTAAGAGGAATGGTCAAGAATTACTCCTGACCGTTGTGCACGTCTGATCTGCAACTACAGGAAACGTTTGGTTGAAGTTATTGCTGCCAAAGGAGGTTCAACCAGTTATTAAATCCAAGGGTTCACATACTTTTTCCACCTGCACTGTGAATGTTTACATGGTGTGTTCAATAAAAACATGGTAACATTTAATTCTTTGTGTGTTATTAGTTTAAGCAGACTGTGATTGTCTATTGTGTGACTTAGATGAAGATCAGATCACATTTTATGACCAATTTGTGCAGAAATCCATATCATTCCAAAAGGGTTCACATACTTTTTATTGCAACTGTATATTCTTCACAGTTTAAGCTGAGACTTGCTTACTTCGATCATTATTAAGCTGTGCTTGAAGCTGTTGTCTTGTTAGCCACCTGTCACGCAAGCTGTTGATTCTCAGAAACTTGTCTTCTGATTCTGTTGTTGCTTTGGGTCTGCCAGACTTTCTCCAGTCAGAGTTTCCTCAAGTTCCCAAATGCCTTTCGATGGTGTAGAAAACTGTACTCAATGACACCTTGGCTTTCTTTGCAGTTTCTCTAAAGGAAAGACCTACACTTCTAAGGGTTATAATGGATTTTGGGCACTCAAAGGACATAAACAAAGAAGCAAAGTACAGTAAAACCTTGGATTGCGAGCATAATTAGTTCCAGAAACATGCTTGTAAGCCAAAGCACTTGTATATCAAAGCAAATTTCCCCATAAGAAATAATGGAGACGCAAACGATTTGTTCCACAACCATTTATCCATGGGTCCTTTAGTTTATAGTCCATATAAAAAGATTATAGCAATGTGATAGGTTGTGTAACCATAAAATGTCCATTTACAAATGGAAGCCTCCACAAGAGGATTAGAAGCAAAATCCAGCAGCAGATACAGAGTATAAAAGAGAAGAGAGGTGCCTCTAAGGCCTCATGCCCACTGACGTTTTTACAGCCGCGTTTTTGAGCGTTTTTTACAGCTTAAAAACGCCTGTCCATGTTAGTCTATAGCTTCACGTCCACCTAGGCGTTTTTGAGCTGCAAATAGCATAGGCGTTTTTAAGCTGTAAAAAAAAACCCAGGACCAGTGCTTTCCTCGGCATCGGCGTTAGGCATAAAAAAACGCGAAGTGTTAAAAAAACGCTCAAAAACGCGCAAAAACGCCACGATTGGGTTCTTGAGCTCCGACGTTTTTTTTTTATTATTTTTCAAAAAAATATGGTCAAAAAATGTATACGATAACATGGACAGGCTTTTTTAAGCTGTGAAAAACGCTCAAAAACGCGGCTGTAAAAATGTCCGGGGGCATGAGGCCTGAGGCCTCGTACACACGCCCGAGATTCTCGTCGAAAAAAACATGTCGTTTTTTTCGACGAGATTCTTGGACAAGAAAATTGTCCCGCCGAGTGTACACACGCTCGATTCAAAGAACCCGCGGTTCTTTGAATGGAGCGTACGCGGTGACGTCATCGACTACGACGAGCATGCGCTCGTCACATTCGATGCCGTCGCCACCATCTTGGTATACCCTACGTATGCCTAGGAAGCTACCGCGCATGCGTCAAATTCATTTCGAACATGCGCGGGCTTCCGGGAGGACAGGTAAGTGTACACACACTCACTTTTCTCGTCGAGAAACATGCCGACGAGAATCTCGACGAGAAAATAGAGAGCAGGATCTCTATTTTCTCATCGAGATACTTGTCGCTTTTCTTGACGAGAAACCATACACACGAACAAGTTTCTCGGCAAAAAATCTCTGCCAGCAAGTTTCTTGCTGGTTTTTGCCGAGAAACTCGTTCGTGTGTACGAGGCTTGAGTGTAGAAATATGTTGCTAAATGTTGTACCTTCATTAAATGTAACCATATTGCTACACTTAGAGACACCTCTCTTCTTCTTTTTTATACTCAGTTGTGACATGACGCTACTTGTATATCAAGACATCGCTTGTATATCAAGTCAAAATTTATTAAAAAATGTTGCTTGTCTTGCAAAACGCTGTCAAACCAAGTTACTCTCAAACCAAGGTTTTACTGTAACTGATAAAGAGTTTAATCCTTTTATTCTTTGTTCCTTCGCTGAAATCCTTGGAGTGCTCGGAATTTCTGCTACTAGTACTTCAGTATATATCTCAACAATTTCTTATAGCATAGTCAAGAGTCACACTTTGCTTCAAAACTTTCCACTGAGGTCGGGTAGCCAGTGGAAATTCACAGTGGCCTTCGTAAAATTCCTCCTGGCAGATAGCACCTCATAAGATAGAGAATTCACAGTGTGGCTGTGCAAGAACTGTGTCCTCCACATTAGCATTCAGTAAACACGGTCCTGCACAGAGAAGATGTTGTTTACTGCTCTACAAAGATCACCTAAAATCCTAATAAAAACGTATTTGTGTTCTAACTGTGCCTTAACACCCCATCTCCTACTAGATATATTAAAATATTAGACACTGTATTTATCCTTGGATTTCATTAAACATAATGTTCTATTCTCAGAATCAAATTATACCTCTCTTTATTAAAGGGTATCAAAACCCAAAAACAAAAATGTAATATAGTGCAGCTTACCAGTGCTTAGATGGGATGGCTGTATTAGGTTTCTTGTTTCAGGGTTTTTTCACATGGTGATCTTGCAAAAGGCACTTCCTGTCCCTGGGTTGCTATGCTCACCTTGTTCACTGTATCCATGGAGGGAACCATAGTGTTCATAAATGTAGTTTAGCAGACAAAAGAAGAAAGATAACATTGTTTGTACTTTAAATTCAGCTCACATGAATTGACAAGGACATGAATTTTTTTGCAAGATCTAAAGGTATTTTCTGTACTTACTTAAAATGTTCTTAGCCTAAAAATAGATGCAGTCATTACATCTAAATGCTGGTAAGCTGCATTATAGTAAATGTTTGTCCCTGGGGTTCTGTGATGTTTTTCCTGGATCACTGTGACCCTTCACCCTTTTCTCCTGATGCATGCTGGGGGAGGGACTGTACCAGGAAGTCAGTCACAGTGTGTTAGACTTGGGCAGAGTGATTCATTTTAGTGAGTCAAATCATTTGGATCAGTTCAATGAAATGATTCGAATCACTGAATCGACTCACGACTCACTTCTTCAAAACTAAGATTATCACACACAGCTCATGATTCAATAGAGACTCGTTGTGAGCTCTCTAGACTGTGAGTCATTCATAGATTCAAGAGTCATGCATAGTTGGCAACTGTCCCGGATTGGCCGGGACATTCCCGGGATTCAAACCCTTTTCCCGGATTTATTTTGTCCCGGGAAATGTCCCGGCAAATCCGGTTTTTCGCGATTTTCCCCCGCCGCGGGCCGCCACCGCTAGAGGTCCACAGCCGGCGGAGACAATGTCATTGACATTTTTAAGAAGACCAAAACATGGGGATATCTAGTACAATAGAAAACAAAGCTGCTGCGGCGCCGCCCACCCCCGCCCCTTTCCATAACAGACGGACCTGCAGCGGGGCGGGGCGGGGGTGGGCGGCACCGCAGCAGCTTTATTTTCTATTGTACTAGATATCCCTGTGTTTTGGCTGCTTAATTAAGCTGCGGCGCTGCAGCTTAATTTTTTTTGCAGCCACGCGGCCTGCTCCGCCTCTACTTTGTTCCCCCTCGGGGAAGGGAGACAGTACAGGAGACACCTGATTAAGGGGGGGCTCCAATGGGGGGACGCCTGATGTAAGGAAGGACTCCGCTGGGTATGCCTGATGTAAGGAGGGACTCCACTGGGGACGCCTGGTGTAAGGAAGGAGTCCGCTAGGTACGCCTGATGTAAGGAGGGACTCCGCTGGGGATGCCTGATGTAAGGAAGGACTCCGCTGGGTACGCCTGATGTAAGGAAGGACTCCACTGGGGACGCCTGATGTAAGGAGGGACTCCTCTGTGGACGCCTGATGTAAGGAAGGACTCCGCTGGGGACGCCTGATGTAAGGAAGGACTCCGCTGGGTATGTCTGATGTAAGGAAGGACTCCGCTGGGTATGTCTGATGTATGGAAGGACTCCGCTGGGTATGCCTGATGTATGGAAGGACTCCGCTAGGTATGCCTGATGTAAGGAGGGACTCCGCTGGGTATGTCTGATGTAAGGAGGGACTCCGCTGGGTATGCCTGATGTAAGGAGGGACTCCGCTGGGTATGTCTGATGTATGGAAGGACTCCGCTGGGTATGCCTGATGTAAGGAGGGACTCCGCTGAGTATGTCTGATGTAAGGAAGGACTTCGCTGGGTACGCCTGATGTAAGGAAGGACTCCGCTGGGTATGTCTGATGTATGGAAGGACTCCACTGGGTATGTCTGATGTAAGAAAGGACTCCGCTGGGGACGCCTGATGTAAGGAAGGACTCCGCTGGGGACGCCTGATGTAAGGAAGCACTTTGCTGGGTACGCCTAATGTAAGGAGGGACTCTGCTGGGTATGTCTGATGTAAGGAGGGACTCCGCTGGGTACGCCTAATGTAAGGAGGGACTCCGCTGGGAATGCCTGATGTAAGGAGGGACTCTACTGGGATTGCCTGATGTAAGGAGGGACTCCGCTGGGGATGCCTGATGTAAGGAAGGACTCCATTGGGAATGCTTGATGTAAGGAAGGACTCCGCTGGGGACGCCTGATGTAAGGAGGGACTCCGCTGGGGATGCCTGATGTAAGGAAGGACTCTGCTGGGTACGCCTGATGTAAGGAAGGACTCCGCTGGGGACACCTGATGTAAGGAGGGACTCCTCTGTGGACGCCTGATGTAAGGAAGGACTCCGCTGGGGACGCCTGATGTAAGGAAGGACTCCGCTGGGTATGTCTGATGTAAGGAAGGACTCCGCTGTGTATGCCTGATGTATGGAAGGACTCCGCTGGGTATGCCTGATGTATGGAAGGACTCTGCTGTGTATGTCTGATGTAAGGAAGGACTCCGCTGGGTACGCCTGATGTAAGGAAGGACTCCGCTGGGTATGCCTGGTGTAAGGAAGGACTCCGCTGGGTACGCCTGATGTAAGGAAGGACTCCGCTGGGTATGGCTGATGTAAGGAAGGACTCCGCTGGGTATGCCTGATGTAAGGAGGGACTCTACTGGGACTGCCTGATGTAAGGAGGGACTCCATTGGGAATGCCTGATGTAAGGACGGACTCCGCTGGGGGCACCTGAGGGCATCTGGTGGCAGGCGACACACTCGGGGCTAACACTGATTCTGCAATTTGGTGAGTTGAATAATTTCATTCTATATTACAATGTAATAATAGAAATAGTAACAATAGAAATAATGCACTTCAATCATCCTGACACCATAACAACCATGGTGCCGGGATGATTGAAGCGCTAACACCACGTGTTTGTAGTATCTTTATCTGCTGATTGTTAAACTCTGGAATACACATATTTCTATTGTGGTGTAGGATCTGGGCCTGCTGTCCCTCCATCCTTCCTTCTCTCTCCTTCCCTCCCTCTTTCTCCCTTTCTTTCTCCCTCCATCCCTCATTCATCTCAGACTCTAACCACACCCCTTTTTTGCAATGTTGGCAACTATGGTCATGCTGCTAGCTCATATATGCACAGCGCATTTTAAAATACAGAATGATTGTGTGCTCTCTGTGATTTAGGCTGGGTTCACACAGTGCTGCGTTCAGTGCGTTGTGCGACATCTGTGCAAATCGCATGCGATGTCTGTGCGATGCTAATTCAGCCATACAGATTTGTATGGCTGAATTTGCCTCACATTTGGATCAAAGTCGTACAGGACCCCTTTTTTTGGTCCACACCTGAATCGAATCGCATGGGTGTTCATACACCCATGCGATTTGATTCTTGTCCAAATTGACAGTTTGCACTGCGATATGCGAACCGATCTGGGGGTGTCATTAATTTTGTATTGGCACTTCCAGCAGTTCGCAATCGCATAGGGCAGTGTGGTGCGATGCGCGAACTGCAGGGTTTCCCGCATGATCGCACCAATGTGAACCGAGCCTCATTCAAAGACTTTTCACAGCAGCTCATGAATGAGTGTGTGTGGGACTGGAAGCAGCAGCATGATGCATAGGAGGGATTACATCTGGTAATGACAGAAGCCTGTTGTATTAAGGCCCCTTTCACACTGGGGCGGGAGCGGCGGTGGCGGTAAAGCGCCGCTATTTTTAGCGGCACTTTACCGTTGGATTTGCGGCGGTATTCGGCCGATATCGGTGCGGTTTTTCCCCTGCTAGCGGCCGAAAAAGGGTTAATACGGCCGGCAATGCGCCTCAGTGGTAAACACACCGCTCCTTCACCGCTCCAAAGATGTGGCTAGCAGGACTTTTGGAGTGGTACTGCTAGCGCACCTCTCCAGTGTGAAAGCCCTCAGGGCTTTTACATTGGAGAGACAGCAACGGCTGTTTCAGGTCGGTTTGCAGGCGCTATTTTTAGCGCAATAGTGCCTGCAAACCACCCAAGTGTGAAAGGGGTCTAAGACTCCTCCATGTAAGATAGTCATCATGTTTCTGAGTGAGTAATAAACCCTTCCCTGGTTAAGAAGTGCATCCAGCCTGTGTGTAACTTGCTGAACAGATACTGGCAGCATTGCTAGCAGCACCCTGAGAGACTCCGTTTCTAAGGGACATAACAGTGACGACGAGAATTGTGGATTTTAGCACACATGGCCTTCATAGGCTTTATTCAACCATTTGAACCTGCTGCTGAATCATGGAGCTCCTGGGTGGAGAGGCTGGAGCAGTATATGGAAACAAATAGTGTGGCTGTAGAAAAGAAAGTTGCAGTTTTCCTCACAACATTGGGTCAAGCTGCATATGGCACTCTCAGAGACCTCATTTCTTCAGACAAGCCGGCCTCTAAGCCCCTGCCTGAGTTAATTCAGAAGCTACATGAGCACTACAGTCCAAAGCCATTAGAAATTGCGGAGTGGTTTAAATTCTATAGTAGAAGACAGCATGCCGGGGAGGACATAAAGACTTATACCATTGCTTTACGTAAACTAGCTGACAGGTGCTCAGTGCCTGGCTGTAAAAATAACCTCCCCAGCACTTGTGGTCAGTGCCTGGCTGTAAAAATAAACCCCCAGCCTGAAACCCAGAGACATTATTCAGACTGGACTGTGTCTCTCCATGTTCCAGGGGGCCCATGCCAGCCTTCCTGTCACACCTGGACAGGAGGGGAAGCAGGGGCAGCATTTACTAGAACCAAATTTCCCTCCTGAAGCAGCTGAAAGCCAGGTTCTCCTCCTTTCCCTCCCGCTGGCCATCAGCAGCTGCAGGACGAAAATACAGCCGATCGGTTCTAGTATATACCTCCCCCACTGCCCCTTCGGTTCAGGTTCCACTTCTTTCTGCTGCCTGCTGCTTGGCTTCCCACTGGTCACTGCAGGGGATGTTTCAGGATGAAGAGTGGGGGAAGGGGCCATTAAATATATCATTTACTGATCCCTTTCTTTTCTAAGTGAACACACTGAGTGATCGGTACCAATTGTTCATGTGTCCATTCACAACTGAGGCATAGTCAATTTTGTTTACTATGCTTCCGTTTTGGAATGAACGGGAAGCCACTCAGCACAGATATCCTCCTGTTCATTCACTGTCCAGTACAGCTGAGGCTGCAGAGAAGGGGTTATCTCTGTCCTCAGTCCCTTTCTCTGTCTCAAAAGCGAGACCTCAGGGGTCTGATAATTTACCAAAGCCCCCCCCCCCAACAGGGCTCCTGGCAAATTGTAAAAAATAATTACAAAAATAAAATAATAAAAATAAAAAACTACTGACACAGTCCACTGTTCTTCTGACTGACACCATCCAGTACTGCCCTACTGACACCAGCCTCTGCCCTACTGATATTTGCACTGCTCTACTGACACTGTCCACTGCCCTACTGACACCATGCACTGCTCTACTGACACCATGCACTTCCCTGTTGACACCAACTTCTGCCCTACTGACACCATCCACTGCGCTGCTGACACCATCCACTGCCCTACTGACCCTGTCCACACACTGTCCACTGCCCTACTGACCCTGTCCACACACTGTCCACTGTCCTACTGACACTGTCCACTGCTCTACTGACTGACACAGTCCACTTTTAAGGTAGGCTAAGTTCATATTTTTACAGTGACATTTGTTTTATTATTCTAAGCATATTTTATTGTAGAAGAATGCTTTTGTTTTATTTGACCATGCCCCTGTAAGCCCCTGTAAGCCACGCCCACTGTTAACACAATTTGGCCACACCTACTGTTCACCACAGAGCGCTACTCAAAACTCATTACTACTCTCCTTGGGGCACCCAAAGGTGTCTCAGGTCTTATACAAATCTAAGTGTTCAGGTTTGGTTGGAAGAAAAGGGGGCAACCACCACACCAAACAATTGGTAAGCTGAAACATATCAAATATTAGTTCTTGGGATTAATACAGCTTTAAGAATGGTTTAAGATAGCCCCCATCATGCTGAAAACCTCGTGCAACTAGTCTTTATTAATTTTTTTTTTTAACAAGAAAAGTCTTTTTTAAATTTACTTGAGGCATGCAACATTGCAGGAGTCAAGAGTGATGATCACAGCAGAGCCTGGCACTCTATGAAAAAAACTCCTTGCTGGCTACAGATTCTGTTGGTCTATGCCTGCCCTTGGCTATGGGAAAACATGGTTGTAAAATAAATTGTTACATGTCAGTGGTGGATTGTAACAAGGATAAAGTATTTAGCTCCCTGAGGTCCATAGCTCTAAGGTGACTCAGACCTTGGCTACTGAAATTCATCATTTGAAGGAAACCTGAACTGCTAGAAATATGTAATCTGCCATTGTTGACCTTCTTCTGAAAACGTCAATTGCCAGTTAGTCCTTGGGTTCAATACTTTATATATCACTAAACTGGAACAAGCCTATAGCCAGTGAAATGAGAGTGCTTGATCTGCAAGTTTGTTCCTGACCAGTTTATGCTGTTGGATCAACATCAGAGCCAAGCAACAAGTATTTTTAGAAGAAGTCAGAATATCAGCTTGCATAGTTCTCTCAGTAGATGTTAAATTCAACCACTTGCCGACTGCCTAACGTAGATATACGTCAGCAGAATGGCACGGGCAAGCAAAGCAACGTACAGGTACGTTGCTTTGAATCTGCCACCTAGCGGGCGTGCCACGAGCTTCGTGACTGTGCCCGCGGGACCCGCGGACTCGATGTCAACTGAAATTAAGGTTTTGAAGTACCGTATTTTCCGGCATATAAGACGACTTTTTACCCCATAAAAATCTTCTCCAAAGTCGGTGGTCGTCTTATACGCCGATACCTGGCATGTAGAATCTGAAGTCAGACCGCGGCCGTCTATTTTTCAAAAGCCGCGCCGCCTCCTCGAGCTGTTTCGTGATAGGCGGAACACTCAGCTTCCCAGCAGAGCCTCTGTTTAGTGTTCCGCCTATCACGGATGCCCTCTCATCCTCGCCCTCGGATGAGAGGGCATCTGTGATAGGCGGAACACTGAACACAGTGTCTGCTGGGAAGCTGAGTGTTTCCGACTATCACAGAACAGCACGAGGAGGAGGCGCGGCTTTTGAAAAATGGACGGCCGCGGTCTGACTTCAGATTCTACATGTCAGGGATAAGGTAGGGGGCACAGTGAGGTATGCATTGGGGGCACAGTGAGGTATGCATTGGGGGCACAGTGAGGTATGCATTGGGGGCACAGTGAGGTATGCATTGGGGGCACAGTGAGGTATGCAATGGGGGCACAGTGAGGTATGCAATGGGGGCACAGTGAGGTATGCAATGGGGGCACAGTGAGGCATGCAATGGGGCACAGTGAGGCATGCAATGTGGCACAGTGAGGCATGCAATGAGGCACAGTGAGGCATGCAATGGGGCACAGTGAGGTATGCAATGGCACAGTGAGGTATGGTGAAGCATGGCTAGTCGGAAGGGGGGTCGCCTTATATGGCGAGTATATCCCAAAACCCAAATTTTATCTGGAAAATTAGGGGGTCGTCTTATACGCCCAGTCGCCTTATACGCCGGAAAATACGGTATGGCTAAATATACTCTTATACGGCATCAGCATGGAAATACTTTGTATACTAATCATGAAATTAACGTTTATAATTTCTCTGGTGAGTAGTCCTGAATAGGGGCCCATGATTAGAGTATCACACAGGGCCCATTATTATTATATTTCATTTATTTTATTTTATTTATTTACTACAGGTATTTATATAGCGCTGTCAATTTATGCAGCTCTTCACATATACTGTATATTGTACATTCACATCAGTTCATGCCCTCAAGAAGCTTACAATCTAAGGACCCTAACTCACATTTATACATACACATAGTTGGGCCAATTTAGACAGGATCCAATTAACCTACCAGCATCACATATTCCTTGTGTAGCGGCCTCCACTCTCTCTCTCCGCTGTTGGCTGGTTTCTGCTTGTCTAGGGGTACCTTGGAGGAGAAAGTGCGGGGTCACCACGCCAAGCCTTCACCGCAGATGTTTGTGTGGTGTAAGCAAAGTTCCTTTACCTTTGGGTCGGTGTTCTGAGTTTGGAGCCTCCGTTTCTTCCGTGGAACAGTGTCTGCCAGTAAATGAGCCCCACACCAATAAAAGTCCAACACTCCTTTATTCTTCAATGTCAGGATGAAACACAATCAGTTGGACTCCCTCAATGAACAGACAGGGGGTGTGGATACGAGTAGGCCCAGGCACAATGAACTCTCCTATTCCTCTATCAGCGAATAGGTTTGGCACATGATCTATGCCACCTGTCGAGAATCTTGGTCGCTGCCACCGACCGGAAGAATGGTGAACCTTCCTCCTGACTACACTTGGCCCCTGTTTGGGAAGATACCCCTCCGGGCGGTCTCCTGAGGCTCACCCGGCACCCGCAATCTGCTGCACCAGGTCTTCGGGTGAGTAGCTCCTCCGGTCCCTTATGCCTCTGGATTCGGGTACCCCACTCCCGGGGTCTCCTAGGAAATCCTTCCCTCGCGGAGCCCAGCGGAGGACACTGGGCCCCAGGCCTCCAACCGAGTACCTCACCCCAGGCTGAAGGTGCCTGGGGTGGAACACGAGCTCCGGGTGTCCAGGCCTAGGCCGCCTGGACAACGACCACGAACCACAGCCCTCAGGCTGAAGGTGCCTGGGACTCGACGAACCCCGTGACCAAAATGGCCGACCCCTTTATACCCTCCCCCAGCAAGCCCAGCGGAGCCCCTGCCCAGCTGTAATCATGCTGCGAGAGGCCAAAAAGGGTATGCCACTGCAATGACGGCTCAACGCCAGGCCCAAAGTGACAGCGCCACCCGCTGGGCCCCAGGGAACCACACATCACAGATCCCCCACCAAATTCAAACATGATAGAAAAGCATATACCCGCTACACTTTTATCAAACGAAGAATGCCTTTTTACAGTAGAATATTCAAAGCTGTATGTGACATAGAGAAAGGTGCTTGAAAAGATTTATTGACTATTAGATATGATACTGCATATACAATTAAATTATGTTATAATCATCATAGCAATAAGAACACCAACTGTGTTTATAAAGTAATTAAACAATATCAATTAAATTAGTGTAGCGCCCTACCCCAATGGTGGGGACGCTATTCTAGATTTAAGGGTGTCTGAGCCCATAGTTGGGCTCAGACTGTCGATTTGTACAAATTTGCCTCTGTTCTGGTTGTGGTTTGCCTGATAGCGGTTTCCCTTATTGCCTGTAGGTGGCGTTACCACCTCAGGCACCTGTTGGAACACAGGCAAACCATGGTGCATTGAGTGACCCTTCTCGGCAGCGGTGCAGTGGGAGTGGTCGACCCGCTGTGCCTGCTGGGAGGGGAAACTTAAGAGGCAGACACCATTGTTCGGGGTCTTTCGCCTCGTGGCCCTCCTGGCGCGAGGTATGTGTGTGTGATTCTGGTCTCGGGGCCACGTTGGCCCGAAGCTGCATCGCTATCAAGTGGGCCCGGCTATTCTGGCTGGGGCCTACATCCCAAGAGGGGATCCCAAGCTGTCCATCCAAAAAAGGGAGGAAGCTGCCTTGATGAAGGAAACCGGGGGAGGACCTGCCCTGGAGGACACTGGCAAAGCGCTGTCTCGGGTGAGGCCTGGTGACCTTGTTGAGGTGGGATCCAATCTACTAAAAGCCGTGCAGTTAGCCGGATCGGCTTAAAGGCTCTCTTATTGCACAGCTGGAAGTTTGGGACTTTAAATCCTGTGGCAGAGGATTTCTGGACTATCCATTTAACTATCTCTAAAGAAGGTCTGTGGCAGAGATCGACTCCATCTTGAGCAGTCTGTGGCAGAGGCTGTCTTGTTACTGGTTCGTGCATCATCCCGGCTGCTAGGCCATGTGAGGGGGGACTATCCGGGTGAGCAATACCCACTCTACTGAGAGAGTGGGGAAGGATTGATAAGAATTTTGAACTGATTTGTGCATCAGTGCCTGAACCTTCCCCTATTCTTCTCATACCTTCATACCTTCTACTTTCTCTCAAGTTTTACTGCAGAAGAAAAGAATAAAGCCTGACTGTTGAAGGTTTTACTTTTGTGTGGACATTGCATTTAATATGGACTTTCCTACCCTTACAACGAAGCTAAAGAGGTAACGTGCAAACCCAAAAACAAACCAGCAGCTCCTACGGGAGTAGTGCTACACGTGGGGGCTCGTCCGGGATATTTGCCATTGCCTCTGACAACCGAATTACTGTTTTTATGCTGTTTGGAAAGTCTGCCATTGAGAAAGTGTTGGACTGTGCTTTGAACGAGAGAAGAGGGGTCAAGGGGTACAGATCCCTTTGCTAGCTGCGTAATTCATGAGCGGAGCCAGAAAGAAGAAAGCCCGCAAACTACATGCAAAAAAATAACTAAACTGGGAGGAGTTCCCGCCACCTGTGTGGACCACATGAGTGTGTTTGGCGCAAGGACCAGAGGTTGCCTGACTGAGTGGAGAGTTCAGCGAGCAACATGTCCTCTTTCCCCTGGGCACCAGTCATATCGGGACCCAGGATGTCCTCCATGCCAAATGCCATGGGTGCCACGCAACCCGGAGCCCCGCTTACAGATACGGGGATCCGACTGAAACCCCGGGGATGCTTCACTCTCTATACCAGTCAAGATGTGGAAGCACTGGGCATGCTTTGCCCTGGATGGGATGGACTGGCTATACAATTAAGCCTGTTTGGCCGCTGTGCATCCTGCGGGGAGTACCTGTTTGAGGTGGACCAGCCCACTGTGCCACCCCGCACTTATCGGGTAAACTGGATAACAGGCACCGTTACTCTGGAGGAGGTCGCCTTTGCCCCCTGCTGTACAGCCCAAGCACATTGCATCTGCTGCAGCAAGTGAGTCCGGAGTAGACGTCGCTACCACTACGGAGCCACCGGCGGACATCCCGTCGGACGCTGCCATCATCACCACCTGTGCTTTCATCCCGCCTATGAAACGGAAGGTGGGCTACGTTAAGGCCTCTCGCGGCCGCGGACAAGGCCTACCTTAGCGCCTCGTGAACTCAGAACCGGACCTCGTGAGCAGTGAAGTCTCCGGGAAGTCCACGTCAGGAACCGGTAAGGAGGCTGGGGATAAATTGACTGTAGCTACCTGCACTTACCTACCTGCCGAGGAGTGAGACTCCTCGGAGTTGGACTCCTCATCAGATATCGGGGATGACGATCTGTTTGAGACTTTGTCTCAGGAGAGGAGATGGGACAATAGAAAATGTGTGAAAAATGGAAACACACATGAGAGAGATGTGAGCGCTGCAAACCCGGTATATATGATAATGGACGTTTTCCCCAATGGGGCTTTGGACAGCACTATAGTATGTCGAATTGAAAGTATAAAACATATTTATTTGAAAGTTGTCAAAAGACACAATTGGGTTACAATAAATAAAACAAGTAAAACGGTCTGGCCAGATAAATTCCTGCATAATCCAATATTACCATACATGCAAAATGTGAAACAAGATTGCATAACAAAGGTATGTGGGTGTAAATCCCCAACGCGTTTCGACCATTCGCTGTTCATCTTCAGGGGGATCGTTGACTCTAAGAGACATATAAAATAACTTCAAATATTGGAAAAATATATAATCATACATCACAGTACAAGTATGGTATGGCGATATAGTTACCGCTTAAAAATGGAGTAGACAGTTGCATGGCCAGAAATGTCAGAAAACCGTGGAGCAATCCGGAGGGTCATGTAGTCGCCCCCCCCCCCCACACACACAGGGGGAAGGAGCCCGATCTTTTGGGCTTACAAGAAGCCACACCGATGACGCCTCCAGAAGGCAGGAGAGGACAGGAGAAACACCGGCAACAAGTTCCCAAATTAATGACCATATATTGAATAAGGAGATAGGGTAAGTTAGCTCTTGGCTGTATTGCAAGAGTGCTGAATGGGAATTATATATATTAAGTATATGGACTAGCTGCGATCTTATCTATAAATGTATATGCATCAAGATGTCCTAGGGTTACAATAATATGGTAGGTCAATGTAAATTAAATGATAATGATACTTGAATCATGTGTGAAAGAATTGGAAGTGAATGGACTAAAAGTAGAAAATTATTATTGAGTGAGCATCAGTGAAGTGATGAAAAAAATAAATAATAATAAATCGCACAAACTGCATGGTGGTAGGTCAAGCTGCCCATAAAGGGCTGTGGGATAGTAGAGAGTGTTGCTAATGTGAGTATATGCTGTGAATGAATGAAATGCATGTCAACAGCTAATGAAACATGTGAGAGAAGAGTAAAAATCGCACAAACTGCCTGGTGATAGGTATAACTGCCCATAGAGGGCTGTAAGATGGTAAAAAGTGTTGGTGATGTGAGAGAAGGGTGAAAATTATGTAGAAATTTGAAGGGAGATCAGCAGTGTGCTGAGGCTGGTGAAAAAGGTGTTAGATGAGGATGATTCAAGAATGATTATGAATGGTAGATCTAATGTTATAGTTTACCTTATACAGCCTATAGTGGCTTGTATGGATGGAAGGTTGAATATAGTTGGAACCTGGCTATAAAAAAGTAAACGCTCAGGAGCCCAGACAAGATGTGTGCAGTGTCGTCCGTCTTTGCCAGAGTGGAATCATGGTTTGATCCACAAACAGGCAGTCATAAATATATGCCTCAAGGCAATTAGGGTAGGTGTGCACAGGTGTGATCTCCCTCCCCCCTCTCCTCAGAGCTGTGGCGTGGAGGACGTATTGATGACGGCCCATAGTGTGGCTTCCTCGGCGTCCCGGAAGGCGAATAAATAAAAATAACATTTCTAGTATTGCCTTGGCTACTGCCGTCGTCTCCAATGCAAAACGCAAGGCGTCACGGGACAGCGCTCATGTCGAGATTCCTCGCACATGCGCACCGCACCGCGAGCGATCCGGAGATGGTCGCAGGACGCCAACGGCAGGGTGAAGCTCAGGTCGGTGGACAGGACGATAGCGCCCCTCCGCCGACCAGAGCATGGCGGGGAAAGCGGAAGATTCCACATCCCCTTACCCTGCCGTGAAGCACAAAAGGACCAGAGTCCGACCCCCCAGGGGGGGACAGTGGCAGCACAGACCCGCCGTGATCCAACGGTTAATGATAGAAAATGTGTCACCCCGATACGCAGCCTCCAAGAGGGGTCACCCATGGACTCTGGGGACACAACACCCCGGGTGGAAACCCTGGATGTAGAGGGGGTTTTACTGAGTGAGGGAACCCTGTCTCAATCTGCTCGGCCTTTGGTTCAGAAATCACAGAATTAGGCAAATCACAGAATTAGGCAAAGACCCTCGAATTCCCTTGCCCGGGCAGTACACAAGTACTGCCCGGGCAAGGGAATTCGAGGGTCTTTGCCTAATCTCGCCCGTTTGCAGCTAGTGTTGATGAAGAAAGTAGCTACCGAGTACGGCTTGGAATTCCCATATGTACCTAAGGAACTCATGATGGAAATTGAAGCTCGCCGTGAACAATGGTACGGGGAAGCCATCTGGGACTATCTGAAAGTACCCAAGCCGTTCAGGAACTTGGATAACTCGTTCATTATGGCTGATCGATTCAAGGGATGTTGGTTGCACTGGAGTTACGGTCGGCACATCCACGCCGACTGGGTTGTTATCTGCAGGCCAGGGAAGGACGATGTGGTGTACTTCATGACCACCCTGGACAAACAGGGGAAGCCCGTAACACTACCTGATCCCAGGTTCTATTTACCTTGAGCCAACAGACTGACTTCTGTGCCTGTTCACTTTTAAATTCTCCCACAGAAGGAGAAAACATTTCTTTGCCAGAGGAACTTTCTTGCTGTGCTATTGAACTCTGCGGAGTTAACCAGACAGAATAGGGTTGCTGAGAACGCCGTGTTCAACACTGGTTCTTTTGTGTGTTGTGTTCCAGCCCTTGCTTAAAGCACATTGTGTTGCCTCTAACACTAGGTGGCAGTAGTTTGCCAAATAAAAAAAAGAGAGACTTTCATGATAACGCAAAGTTTAAAACTGCTTTAAATCAAAAAGAAGGAAAGCTTCCTCTTCTCGGAGATGCAGCTTTGCTTCTGTGTAAATAGATTGTATACCTTAAGATTATATTGTTGCTATGCATATTATTTTGTGTTTTCTCTTAGGTACCAGATCTGCTGTCAAGACCATCAGGGAATGGGGTGGGATTAGACAGATAGTGATGGGTGGTAGTGTACAGATATATTGTGTAATATACAAATGTCATATCTGGAGATTTATGCCATTCCTTTTATTTTACTCTGTTTATTTTCCTCCTTTCTCTCCCCTTCCCAGTTTTTTTGGTTCAGGTACCAAACCCTCAGGCTTGAGGGTTTAATTTTTTTCCTCAGCCACTGAGGACAGTGTCTTTTTGTGGAGAGGGGTGTATGTAGCGCCCTACCCCAATGGTGGGGACGCTATTCTAGATTTAAGGGTGTCTGAGCCAATAGTTGGGCTCAGTCTGTCGATTTTGTACAAATTTGCCTCTGTTCTGGTTGTGGTTTGCCTGATAGCAGTTTCCCTTATTGCCTTAGGTGGCATTACCACCTCAGGCACCTGTTGGAACACAGGCAAACCATGGTGCATTGAGTGACCCTTCTCGGCAGCGGTGCAGTGGGAGTGGTCGACCCGCTGTGCCTGCTGGGAGGGGATACTTAAGGGGCAGACGCCATTGTTCTGGGTCTTTCGCCTCGTGGCCCTGCTGGCGCGAGGTATGTGTGTGTGATTCTGGTCTCGGGGCCACGTTGGCCCGAGGCTGCATCACTATCGAGTGGGCCCGGCTATTCTGGCTGAGGCCTACATCCCAAGAGGGGATCCCAAGCTCTCCATCCAAAAAAGGGAGATTGCCTTGATGAAGGAAACAGGGGGAGGACCTGCCTTGGAGGAGACTGACAAAGCGCTGATGTCTCGAGTGAGGCCTGGTGACTTTCCTACCCTGACAACGAAGCTAAAGCGCTAACGTGCAAACCCAAAAACAAACCAGCAGGTCCCACGGGGGTAGTGCTACATTTGCTAAATGCGGAATGTGGTTGATAATAATTCTTAAGAATATAGTATGGAGCCAAAGGTACATAGATAAGATAAGAATAGATAAGAGGCTAAATATCTGGCATTGTAACTTTATGAGATTGTCCTTGAAAAATCTCTAGATATTTGTCTGCCCTGTATAGTAGATTAATATACATTTAGTCTTGTAATTCACATACCCTTCAGTTTGTCAGGAAAAACATAATTAGGCCCGGCAGATTAGTATACTGGCTTATCTCAGTTAGCCTTGCCAAAGGTACACTGGAACCTTGAATTGCTCCTTTGTGTTCTTTACATTCACCTCTTTCTGTATTCTTCATTCAGGGATGTCATTGCCTATTGCAGTTTATGTCTTAGATATCTATGTATGTCATACTTTGAAGAGCACACCTTATTTTTTTTTATTCTAGAAAGACATAAAAAAGCATATGGCTTTGATGTATTTTAATCCTATATGTGCAGGGATGCTTCTGTATCTCAGTCTGTATTTTTGTTTATCTAAGGATGTAATATTAAAGCACAGCTATTATTCTTTATGTTTTCTATTTCCACATTTTTATGTTTTTATATGGTTTTACTTCAATGCTGTATGCCATTTATACTATTTATTTAAAAGTTTTCTTTTTTTTTTAAATTCTTTATTTTATTTTATCAAAAGTACACAGATATAAAAGTAAGATTCAATACACCCTCTTACAAACCTTGTATCCTATTTACTTCTGGTTTAGCCATCAAGAGGTGCCCCACCTCCCCTCAACCCGCCCCCCTGTCCCCACCCCCCCACCCGACCTCTACCTTCTAAACTTTATAATTTTATCTCTCTTTTTTTTATATATATATTTACTCTCATTGCAGAGGGGTTTCCTCTATCTAGAGACTAAACACCTCTACATATCTCGTTGTCTTTTTAAACACTTTCCATCTCTCCCATTTATCTGTTGACTCTACGCTTTCTTCTTCTAGACTCTGCCTCAGACCTTCCATATGATATAGAACAAATTTAACCACTTAACGACCGCCCACCGCCGATTTACGTCGGCAGAATGGCACGGACAGGCAGAATCACGTAGATCTACGTGATCGCCTTTGTGCAGTTGGGGGGTCCATCCGGACCCCCCTTCACTGCAGTGAGCGGCCGTTAAGTGTTCGGGAGCGATCAGGCATGAGGGGGCGGCCGCTCGATTCCGCCCCCCCCCCTCGCGATCGCTCCCGGCCAATGAAAATGCTTCCTCCGCCATGTGATGTAAACAAGGCTGGAGGAAGTGATGTCATCTCCCTCGCCGCGGTCTTTCCGTTCCCGGCGCCGAGCAGAGAAGAAGCAGGTTAGTGCACCAACAGTCCACTGACACGTAGGTACACATAGGCACACAAATCACCCCCCAGTCACCCCCAGATCACCCCCCAGGTCACCCCAAAGCCCCCAATCACAGTGTCACTGATTGCAGTGATCATTTATTTTACTGATCACTGCATTTAGTGTCATCTGTGATTGTAAAAAGTTGCAGGGCAGTTAGGATTAGGCCCCTTTAGGTCCAGGGTAGCCCCCTAACCCCCCCTAATAAAGGTTTAACCCCTTGATCACCCCCCAGGTAACCCTTTCACCCCCTAACTTCAGCGTCACTAAGCGATTGTTTTTCCGATCGCTGTATTCGTGTCGCTGGTGTTTTAGATAGGCAGTTATTTTTTTTTAGGTTCGCCGCAGGTTTTTATTAGTGTCAGGTACCCCCATATATTATTTTAACCCCCTGATTGCCCCTAGAGTTAACCCTTTCACCAGTGATCGCCGTATAAGCGTCACTGGTGTCACTGGTTAGCCAGTAAGTTATTTAGTTATTTAGGTTACCCGTCAGGTTTTTATATAGTGTCAGGTACCCCCATATTTAACCTAATAAAGGTTTTAACCCCCTGATTGCCCCTAGTTAACCCTTTCACCAGTGATCACCATATAAAGGTTACGGGTGACGCTGGTTGATTAGTTTGCTTTTTATAGCATCAGGGCACCCGCCGTATATAACCCAATAAAGGTTTAACCCCCCTGATCGCCCGGCGGGTGAGATCAATTAGGTTTTAGCGCCAGAGAGGGTCTGCGTCGCCCCAGGCAGTGTTAGGTTAGTGACAGTAACGCTAACACCCACGCGCAAAGCATACACCCCCCTTAGTGGTATAGTATCTGATCAGATCTGATCAGATCTATACTAGCATCCCCAGCGGTTTAGGGTTCCCAAAAACGCAGTGTTAGCGGGATCAGCCCAGATACCTGCTAGCGCCTGCGTTTAGCCCCTCCGCCCAGCCCAGCCCAGCCCACCCAAGTGCAGTATCGATCGATCACTGTCACTTACCAAACACAACACACATAACTGCAGCGTTCGCAGTGCTTGGTTTTTGGGGCCCTGTACGCGGCTAGGCTCCCAAAAAGTCCCACACATGTGGTATCCCCGTACTCAGGAAAAGCAGCAGAATGTATTTTGGGGTGCAATTCCACATATAACCATGGCATGTGTGAGCAATATATCATTTAGTGACAACTTTTTGTACATTTTTTTTTTCTTTTTGTCATTATTCAATCATTTGGGACAAAAAAAAAAAAAATATTCAATGGGGTCAACATGCCTCTCAGCAAATAGCTTGGGGTGTCTACTTTCCAAAATGGGGTCATTTGGGGGGGTTTTGTGCCATCTTGGCATTTTATGGCCTTCAAAACTGTGATAGGTAGTGAGGAGTGAAATCAAAAATTTATGCCCTTAGAAACCTTGAAGGCGGTGCTTGGTTTTTGGGGTCCCGTACGCGGCTAGGCTCCCAAAAAGTCCCACACATGTGGTATCCCCGTACTCAGGAGAAGCAGCAGAATGTATTTTGGGGTGTAATTTCACATATGCCCATGGCATGTGTGAGCAATATATCATTTAGTGACAACTTTGTGCAAAAAAAAAAAAGTTTGTCATATTCCCGCAACTTGTGGCAAAATATAAAATATTCCATGGACTGAACATGCCTCTCAGTAAATAGCTTGGGGTGTCTACTTTCCAAAATGGGGTCATTTGGGGGGGTTTTGTGCTATTTTGGCATTTTATGGCCTTCGAAACTGTGATAGGTAGTGAGGAGTGAAATCAAAAATTTGCGCCCTTAGAAATCCTGAAGGCGGTGCTTGGTTTCCGGGGTCCCGTACGTGGCTAGGCTCCTAAAAAGTCCCACACATGTGGTATCCCCGTACTCAGGAGAAGCAGCAGAATGTATTTTGGGGTGCAATTCCACATATAACCATGGCATGTGTGAGCAATATATCATTTAGTGACAACTTTTTGTAATTTTTATTTTTTTTTTGTCATTATTCAATCACTTGGGACAAAAAAAAAATATTCAATGGGCTCAACATGCCTCTCAGCAATTTCCTTGGGGTGTCTACTTTCCAAAATGGGGTCATTTGGGGGGGTTTTGTACTGCCCTGCCATTTTAGCACCTCAAGAAATGAGATAGGCAGTCATAAATTTAAAGCTGTGTAAATTTCAGAAAATGTACCCTAGTTTGTAAACGCTATAACTTTTGCGCAAACCAATAAATATACGCTTATTGACATTTTTTTTACTAAAGACATGTGGCTGAATACATTTTGGCCTAAATGTATGACTAAAATTGAGTTTATTCGATTTTTCTTATAACAAAAAGTAGAAAATATCTTTTTTTTTCAAAATTTTCGTTCTTTTTCCATTTATATCGCAAAAAATAAAAATCGCAGAGGCAATCAAATACCATTAAAAGAAAGCTCTATTTGTGGGAAGAAAAGGACGCAAATTTCATTTGGGTACAACATTGTATGTCCGCACAATTTACAGTTAAAGCAGCGCAGTGCCGAATCCCAAAAACAGGCTTGGTCCTAATGGTCCGAAATGGTCCGGGGCTTAAGTGGTTAAGCTGCGCCAAACATTAAGGTTCAAAAGTTCTCAAACACAGGAAACCGAGTGTGGTGGGTTTGTTCCAGGTTAGGGACACCAAACAACAGTCTGTAAACGTATCCTGGTTATTAGAGTATTGATTAAACAACACCACAGTGACTCCATAAGCAGTCCATAATAAGTGAATGTAATGGCCGCTTACCAGAGGGCAAGCTCAATTTAACAATCAGATATAGCCCAGCCGCGGCCTTTTACCTCCAGGGGAAGAGAACACCAAAATTAATATCTATAGGGTGGAAGCTCCGGGTCTCAAGATCCTTCCGTGCTCATCTCATCGGTTACCATGTATTACATGGAAATCTAGATCAGATTCAAGCCTGAGTCCCCAAATATTTGTACTGACGAGTTCGGAGCGAAATCACGTCCAATTATGCCTCTCTGCTCCGTACCGTACCTTCCATATGATATGTTTCCTCTACTGCCACAGACCTGGTGAACTTGGTCTCTGCCACAGACCTGGTGAACTTGGTTTTCAAAGCTTGGCCTCTTTGTAAGTAGAAGACATCCCTCCAGAGAGTTACCGGGCCCCTTCCTTCACTGTGACTTCTCACCAGTCCCTCGGAACGGTCCTCCCCCAGCCTCCTCGTCTAAGATGCGGGTCCCCTCGCAAGGCGGCACCCTGAGATTCCTCGATCCTTGATGGGCCCCAGACAAAGGTGCTGGGCTCAAGGCCTTTAGTTGCAGCCCCAGGGCTAAAGGTGCCTGGGACTGATGACAGGAACACACACTCCCTGGGAGTAGGACTCCCGACGACCGAACCCCCTCTTACAGGCAGCGTCTGCCCCTTTTATATCCTCTCCCAGCATACACAGCAGGCCGACCACTCCCACTGTATGGTTGCCGAGAGGGGACACACAAGGCACAGCACTGTATCAGCAGTTCAACCCTGGCCCACTATGGCAGCGCCACCTGCAGACCACAGGGAACGGTACACCGATACTCTTCTTGCAGACAAAATGGTTGATAATGTCCTAACAATTTAGGTGTTTGAGCATAACTACCACTCAAACACTACCCCTAAATTGAGCACCCCGCCACAGTGGATTAACGTACCAATGAATTTTCAAAACAAAGTACAGCAAAAGCTAATTCCTTTTTGACTGGCTATCTCTAATTGAAAGTCTTTATGTAGCCATCTGAGAATAGCAGAGAAAAGGAGGGGGAAGACAGCGGATAGACTGAGGAGCATTAAAAGTGGTTAAAGCTCTGAGCTGAGGGTGACAATGAGTAATTATAAACATTAAAAACTATTTTAAATATTAGAAGAGATGGCTACAAGCAGTAATGCTATATTAATTTCCAAGGATGATAATAAATCGGAAAAATAATTAGCAAGCAATGCATTAAAGGCTAGGAGCCTCATCAAGACATGGTGCGTGTCTGATGGTACAATCCCTTATGACTGGCAATTAGACAAAGTAAAAGAGAAGAGGGAGCATGGAAGGGCTGTTAGACAACACAGTGGAGCCAAGCAGATGCCACCTCAAATGAATAGAACCTTGGTGTAACCACTATACAAGCAGCACATAAATTTCCATCCCAATAAACAGGTTTGATGTGGGTTAAAGTGGAACTTTAGTCAGAAAATTAAGTTCTGCTAGATCACATCAGGTTGGCCCATTTTGCAGGTATAGCTATGTAAAACATTAAAAATAAGTGCCTATACTGTTTAACCACTTCCGCTCCAGAAGATTTACCCACCCCCTTCATGACAGGCCATTTTTTGCGATATGGCACTGCAGTACTTTAACTGACAATTACGTGGTCGTGCGCAGCTGTACCCAAATAAAATGTATGTCCTATTTTTTTCGACAAATAGAGCTTTCTTTTGGTGGTATTTGATCACCTCTGCACTTTTTAATTTTTTGCACTTTAAAACAAAAAAAGAGCGACAATTAAAAAAAATATATATATATATTTTATACTTTCTGCTATAAAACATATGTGATGGATAAGAACCTCAAACGGGTTCCGGTTAGATGTCTGCTGCTGGTCCTAATTATAAAGTGGAGATGTACGTGCACGCAGGGAGTAACACACTGACACGTCTGTTTAGTTCAACTACTTCCTTATCTCTGTTTATTACCAGGAAGAGCCAATCTCTTTTTCCACACAGAACAACAGAGCATACATCACTATTATGTTAATGTGAGTCTAAAAAAGGCACATCTGATTGTCTGGAGCTTGTTCGTCACTCGTTCAATCTTCTCATTTCCTCATACTTTTAGTGTGTGGGCAGTGGGGGGGAAGACGCCATTGCCAGTTCCAGAGCAAAGCTGTATTCTATTTAATAAGTAAGGAATTGCATAGAAACATGTATACACATAAGAAAATAGGCATTTTTATGATTATCATTATGTTCATCACATTCCTTCACAGTCCCCCCTAAAATGGCTATTTTCTATCTGTCCCTCATACTAAAGATCCTACTCACCTGGCCCATGCTCCTCAGCAACTCTTTTTGGCTATACATAGAGAAGGGCAGCAACTAGCTTACTGCCCCCCTTGATACAGCCTGGAGAAGGGCAGTCAGGTGCTACCTATCCCTATAACCCTATAGGACCGTGAAATTATGGACGGGGAGTGACTGTAGAGGCTTTCCCATGTTATCTTTTCCTATGTAAGGTGCTCTGTGGTTGATAACCCCAGTCTGGCCCTGTGTTCCAACCCACTTCCCCACCCTCGGAACCACAACTCTGTACCAATGACATTGCCATGTCACAGTAATCAAAGATAAAGGTGGCCACATGTGTGTTTGAAGAGTTATACTAAAATGTAATTATGTTATCTTTTTTGTGATGGCCACCTCCTGGGTCCCCCCCCAGACCAAACAGAAAAAGAATATGCAGCATGGTCGTCATGAAGTGGGCAGGATCTTGTCCTCAGGGGTTGGAGCTTTCTTGCAGTGGGAAACGTGTATCCAGGTGTTCTTCCCGGCCAATTTGACTGAGGTGGCTGTGGTCAGCAAAACTTGGAAAGGACCATCATATCTTGGCTCAAGGGAGTGTTTCCTCACAAACTTCTGTACTAGCACCCAATCTCCAGGCAGTAGTTGGTGTGTTCCTGTATCTAATTCAGGATCTGGAATGGAAGAAAACACTTGAGAATAGATATTAGTTAATGCTCTAGACAAACGTGTAACATATGTGTAGCGGGTGGTCATATTTAGGGGAGGCATCTGAGTGGTATCAGGCTCAGATGCAACAATTGTTAGGATTCCTGGACCGATTTATGCCAGTGGAGGATATCAATGGTGTTCAGTTCCCTGCTGCCTGTAGGTGGCGTTGTTTCCATAGGCCGGGGTTGAATCACCATTGGAGGGCTGAGCCCTTTGTGTCCTCTCGCGGCAGTAGTACAGCGGGGCGGGGAACCTGCTGTGCATGCTGGGAGAGAGTATAAAGGGGGCAGACATCTTCCGCTCGGGGTCCACTCCCAGGCACCTTCAGCCTGGGGGGGGTGCGTGATGGCAGTCTCCGGGTGCCCTAGGCCCGGGGACGGAGTTGCGGTTCCACCCCAGACACCTTTGGTCTGGGGTGAGGTACTCTCTGGAGGCCTGGGGCCCAGTACTTTCGACTGGGTCCCGCAAGGGACCAAGGGCTCCTAGGGTGTCCTACGGTGTGGACACCCGAATCTGGGACGAGGAGGCCAGGGAGGTGACCCTTCCGAAGACCCAGTGCAGCATTTGCTGGTGACAGCGAGGCCTCTGGTAACTGTCCGGATGGATGTCCTCTCTCTGACAGAGGCCATTTCCTACAGAAGGTAGTCCACGTTCTCATGGTCTGTGGCAGGGACCTATCATGAATCAGGTCGGTGGCAGAGACCCAACAACCAGGTCTGTGGCAGAGGCCTTATTCATCTGGTCTGTGGCAGAGACCCCCTTATGGTCGGTGGCAGCGACTGTGCGCCGAGGCTGTTCACGCTAAAACGGAACAGGAGAAAACCCAAGTTCAAGTTTGTGCCTGGACCTTCTCCCCACTGTGTTCTGAACTGTTTTATGTCTAACCAGTCGCTCTCAAAGGACTATTTATTGCTCTGAAGAATAAATAAGTGTTGGACTTTCAGTGGTGTGGAACTTGGCTTTCTGGGAGTTAAAGGGTCATTCTCAAGGGAAGCTTTTGGCTCTGGACAGGGGCACAGGCCCGAAGGTAAATGGTTATAGCTCACACCTCTACACACAAGAGGATACGCGCTGGTGGTGCGCCACACTCTCCCCCCTGGTCCCCTAGACGAGAGCCATTGACCGAGAAGAGAAGGAGGGAGTGAGAGGCGAGGTCGCTACATATGTATAAAAAATGCTTCAAGGGGCCCTTCCTGCGTTAGCACTGCTCAGCGCTTAGGACTATGGCAATGGTGATTACCTTGAGTAATGTATGTGAACATAGGCTATTGATCCTAATCACAGTAAGCAGCCACTGAAAAAAATGGAATCTGTATGAGCAATACTCAGAGGAAACACTTAATAATTGTCCATATATATTAAAACAATAATAAGATTGTGATATAATAAAATTGTAAGATAATGAAATGAAACACTCTTAAATGTCCATAAAATATTGTAGCGGTGCTCTCATCTCCAAATAAAATAAAATATGATAAGCTTTCTTATGTTTTCTTGTACACATAAAGGCACTGATGGGCGGAAAAGTTCATTATCTTAGTGCAGGAATAGATGTGTGTAAATCACCATTTATCCGCGATGCATCTCATTGAAAGAAGGATAGTCCCCGTTTGGGGATGCACTCACCACAATGTAGATTGTATTGCACCTTGTCACAAAAGATAGGATTCTCCTCCGTTTCTTATCCACTCTTCCACCAAACTCCAGCTATTGTATACTCAGGGGTCCAAGGCACTCATATGGGGAAAAGATATAATTGCCACATAGCGTGATACTGTTTCAAAAAAACTTTATTATCCCATAGAGAAAGCCCCCCTTTTTCCAATATACGTACACAAAGTAAAATCAATGAGGGCAGTAAAAGTGCAGTGCAAGCGATAGTTCACCAGGTTCGCCAGCAGATGGTGGTCCACGCTGTTTGTGTACAGCAGACTCGTTTCCACTTCCTGGTTCTGGTGTCCCGTGAAGCGCAAGCTTCACTTCCGGTTGTGCTCAAGAATAAAAGACCGGTGACCGCGCAATGAGACCACACTCTCAAACTAAGTCCGGAAGTGACGAAACGCGCCAGTGTCGTGGTCTCGCTGGTCAAACCGAAAGTGACACAGTCAGCAGAGATCAAATGGCAGGTTCATTAAATAGCCCCAGGCGAGGATTAAAAAATTACCTGCCTCTTAGACAACCTCCGGAAGCCGACAGAGACCAGCGGCTAGACTAGGCAGAAACAATTCGTACAGTGGTAAGTATAAAAGTACCTACCGTACTCTCAGGGGTTGCGCAGGTCCCTCTTGGTCTGCCCCGTTCAGCCACTCAGTCTCTGGGTCGCGGTCTTCCTTCGGTCAAAGCCTGGGTCCCAAGATTTGGGCGCCAATTGTGATGGATAAGAACCTCAAACGGGTTCAGGTTAGATGTCTGCTGCTGGTCCTAATTATAAAGTGGAGATGTACGTGCACAAAGGGAGTAACACACTGACACGTCTGTTCAGTTCAACTACTTCCTTATCTCTGTTTATTACCAGGAAGAGCCAATCTCTTTTTCCACACAGAACAATAGAGCATACGAGCATATGTCACTATTATGTTAATGTGAGTCTAAAAAGCCACATCTGATTGGCTGGAGCTTGTTCGTCACTTGATTAATCTTCTCATTTCCTCATTCTTTTAGTGTGTGGGCAGTGGGGGGCAGACACCATTGCCAGTTCCAGAGCAAAGCTGTATTCTATTTAATAAGTAAGGAATTGCATATAAACATGTATACACATAAGAAAATAGGCATTTTTATGATTATCATTATGTTCAACACATTCCTTCACACATATTCAATGAAAAAATGTAAAAAATCGAATTTCTTCATCAATTTAGGCCGATATGTATTCTGCTACATATTTTTGGTAAACAAAAAATCCCAATGAGCGTATTTTTATTGGTTTTGCGCAAAATTTATAGCATCTACTATGAGATATATTTCTGAATTATTATTTTTTCACTAGTAATGGCGGCGATCAGCGACTTTCGACGGACAATATGGACACTAACTGACACTTTTTTGGGGAACCAGGACACTAAGACACTGATCAGTGCTAAATATATACACTATCACTGTACTAATGACACTGGCTGGGTAAGAGTTAAAGTGATTGTAAAGCTTCGTATTTTTTTTTTAATAACAAACATGTCATACTTACCTGCTCTGTGCAAGGGTTTTGCAAAGAGCACCCCCAATCCTCCTCTTCATTAGGTGCCCCCTCGGAGAGGCGCTTTCCATGGAGGCACAAATGCGGTAGTGCTCCCGAGTCCTGCTGCTGCGTCCATTGACACAGACAGCAGGACTAGGCCCTGCCCCCCGGCTCCCGTGTCACTGGATTTGATTGACAGCAGCGACAATGGCTCCTGCTGCTATCAATCTATCCAATAAGGACCCGAGACAGAGGCTGGAGCTGCTGGGCTCGTCCTCAAAGCTGTAATGATTGAGCTCAGGTAAGAAAAAGGGGGGCTCTTGGGGACTGCTGCAGCACAGAAGGTTTTTCACCTTAATGCATAGAATGCATTAAGGTGAAAAACCTTGAGACTTTACAACTCCTTTAACATCAGGGGCGATCAAAGGGTTAAATGTGTGCCCTGCTGGTGTTTTCTTACTGTGAGGGAGGTGCTTGTACTGGGGAAAGCATAGATCCATGTTCCTGCTTTACAGGAAAACAGAGTCAATGCCTTCTGTACTGACAGAACGGAAATCTGCCTTGTTCACATAGGCCGACTGCCGTTCTGCCTGTGTAATGAATGATCAGTGGGTGCCGGTGGACATCAAGTCCACGGTACCAGCTGATTGGCTCCTGCTGTACATAATCACAGGACCTGTAAGTATATATATATGTGATCTTGCGCACAGCAGCCGCCCTGTAGCAGTAAAGGTACAACAGCATACCTCCCAACAGGCATGGATTCCGCGGGTTTCTCCCGCACAGGCCCCTCCTTCCCCCATTTTTCCCTCACAGCCGGCACAGCAGAAAAAAAATTAAATGTCCCGCGCGCCCCCCCCCCCCCAACAACTTTCGTTCTGTGTAAGAAAAAAAATCAATGTCCCGCGGCCCTCCCCTCCGCTCAACAACTTTCGTTCTGTGGACGAAAAAAAAAATCAACGTCCCGCGGCACCCCCCCCCAACAACTTTCGATTACAGGGGAGAGGGGAGATCATCAATGTCCCGCAGTGGGACTTTATCAAGTTGGGAGGTATACACTGGGGTTGATTTACTAAAACTGGAGAGTGCAAAATCTGGATTAGCTCTGCATAGAAACCAATCAGCTTCCAGGTTTTATTGTCAAAACTCAACTGAACAAGCTGAAGTTAGAAGCTTAGAAGCTGATTGGCTACCATGCACAGCTGCACCAGATTTTGCACTCTCCAGTTTTAGTAAATCAACCCCACTGTCTCCCCCTGCACTGCACATGATCAGTTGCACTTTTTATGCACTCTGCCGAATTTGTAGCAGTCGATCTGCTGACAGCCTAAAGATTTACTGCTTTTCAGGACCTCTGCGCTTCAGCAAAATGGCAGCCTCCAGCAAGAAGAAACAGGAACAATGCTGGAGGCAAATTACAGCCCACACTAATTTTGCTAAAGAACAGTCTTTTTTATCAAGTAAAATCAATGAGGGCAGTAAAAGTGCAGTGCAAGCGATAGTTCACCAGGTTCGCCAGTAGATGGTGGTCCATACTGTTTGTGTACAGCAGACTCGTTTCCACTTCCTGGTTCTCAAAGTTCCACTTTGAATCTCAAATTGTGCAGAATAAATTTTTCATCTCTAGATTAGTGTTGAGCGAACCCGAACTGTAAAGTTCGGGTCCGTACCGAACTTTAGCTTTTTCCCGAACCCGAACCCGGACTTTGCGCAAAAGTCTGGGTTCGGGTTCGGCAATCTAATTAAGCATTTAGAAATGCTTCAGGGGCTAGCCAATCACCTTTTGATTAGCTGGTGTGCCCTTAGAGGCCATCATAGCCATGCCTACTAATGGCATGGCTGTGATTGGTCAGTGCAACATGTGACCCAGCTTCTATATAAGCTAGAGGCACACAGCACACACGTCACTCTGCTTCAGAATAGATAGGGAGAGGATCTTGGCTGCTGCTGTTGCTAATCGGGAGAGATTGTAAAATACATGAGGTAGTCCTGATTCTGCAATCTGAGGGAAAAGATAGAGAGATGGTGTAGTGTAGGGCCAGGTTCCTGTTGGTGCTTTCAGGGAGAGAGATATATTATATAGGAGTCCAGATTCAGAGATTAAAATCAGCGATCTGCATAGGTTTACCTGTTTGTGTTGCAGTGCACAGTCTTTTTACACTGCCATGAGCCCAGTGTCAGAGAAAATCTAACTTTTAGGGGGAAAAAAAAGGGCACTTTATTGTGCTCTTTTCCAAAAGACCCATAGGGCAAAAAAAATAAAAAATTAGCATTTTATTTTGCTCGTGCAAAAAAAGACCCGTTTAGGGTAAAAAAATAAAAAAAATTGCACTTTAATGTACGCTTGCAAAAAGAGCCATTCAGGGCCACAAAAAATAGTTTGCAGTGTGTTATACATATGTGGAGGTGTGTGAAATAAACAATTTCTATATAGTTTTCTCCTACTGTGCTATACTAAAAAAACAAAATTTTTTTTGAATAGCATTTTCTGCAGTTCTGTAGCTGTGCGATTCAGCGGTTACATACTGTGGGTGTGTTCTGCTCTTCCAAAAAACGCCGTTTAGGGGCACAAAAAATAGTTTGCAGTGTGTTATACATATTTGGAGGTGTGAAATAAACAATTTCTATATAGTTTTCTCCTACTGTGCTATACTAAAAAAAAAAAATTTTTTTTGAATAGCATTTTCTGCAGTTCTGTAGCTGTGCGATTCAGCGGTTACGTACTGTGGGTGTGTTCTGCTCTTCCAAAAAACGCCGTTTAGGGGCACAAAAAATTGTTTGCAGTGTGTTATACATATTTGGAGGTGTGTGAAATAAACAATTTCTAAATAGTTTTCTTCTACTGTGCTATACTAAAAAAACAACATTTTTTTTGAATAGCATTTTCTGCAGTTCCGTAGCTGTGCGATTCAGCGGTTACGTACTGTTGGTGTGTTCTGCTCTTCCAAAAAACGCCGTTTAGGGGCACAAAAAATAGTTTGCAGTGTGTTATACATATTTGGAGGTGTGTGAAATAAACAATTTCTATATAGTTTTCTCCTACTGTGCTATACTAAAAAAACAAAAAATTTTTTGAATAGCATTTTCTGCAGTTCTGTAGCTGTGCGATTCAGCGGTTACGTACTGTGGGTGTGTTCTGCTCTTCCAAAAAACGCCGTTTAGGGGCACAAAAAATAGTTTGCAGTGTGTTATACATATTTGGAGGTGTGTGAAATAAACAATTTCTATATAGTTTTCTCCTACTGTGCTATACTAAAAAAACAAAATTTTTTTTGAATAGCATTTTCTGCAGTTCTGTAGCTGTGCGATTCAGCGGTTACGTACTGTGGGTGTGTTCTGCTCTTCCAAAAAACACAGTTTAGGGGCACAAAAAATAGTTTGCAGTGTGTTATACATATTTGGAGGTGTGTGAAATAAACAATTTCTATATAGTTTTCTCCTACTCTGCTATACTAAAAAAACAACATTTTTTTTGAATAGCATTTTCTGCAGTTCTGTAGCTGTGCGATTCAGTGGTTACGTACTGTGGGTGTGTTCTGCTCTTCCAAAAAACGCCGTTTAGGGGCACAAAAAATAGTTTGCAGTGTGTTATACATATTTGAAGGTGTGTGAAATAAACAATTTCTAAATAGTTTTCTTCTACTGTGCTATACTAAAAAAAAAAACATTTTTTTTTAATAGCATTTTCTGCAGTTCTGTAGCTGTGCGATTCAGCGGTTACGTACTGTGGGTGTGTTCTGCTCTTCCAAAAAACGCCGTTTAGGGGCACAAAAAATAGTTTGCAGTGTGTTATACATATTTGGAGGTGTGTGAAATAAACAATTTCTAAATATTTTTCTTCTACTGTGCTATACTAAAAAAACAACATTTTTTTTGAATAGCATTTTCTGCAGTTCTGTAGCTGTGCGATTCAGCGGTTACGTACTGTGGGTGTGTTCTGCTCTTCCAAAAAACGCAGTTTAGGGGCACAAAAAATAGTTTGCAGTGTGTTATACATATTTGGAGGTGTGTGAAATAAACAATTTCTATATAGTTTTCTCCTACTGTGCTATACTAAAAAAACACATTTTTTTTTGAATAGCACTTTCTGCAGTTCTTTAGCTGTGCGATTCAGCGGTTACGTACTGTGGGTGTGTTCTGCTCTTCCAAAAAACGCCGTTTAGGGGCACAAAAAATAGTTTGCAGTGTGTTATACATATTTGGAGGTGTGTGAAATAAACAATAGTTTTCTTCTACTGTGCTATACTAAAAAAACAACATTTTTTTTGAATAGCATTTTCTGCAGTTCTGTAGCTGTGCGATTCAGCGGTTACGTACTGTGGGTGTGTTCTGCTCTTCCAAAAAACGCCGTTTAGGGGCACAAAAAATAGTTTGCAGTGTGTTATACATATTTGGAGGTGTGTAAAATAAACAATTTCTAAATAGTTTTCTTCTACTGTGCTATACTAAAAAAACAACTTTTTTAAAATAGCATTTTCTGCAGTTCTGTAGCTGTGCGATTCAGCGGTTACGTACTGTGGGTGTGTTCTGCTCTTCCAAAAAACGCCGTTTAGGGGCACAAAAAATAGTTTGCAGTGTGTTATACATATTTGGAGGTGTGTGAAATAAACAATTTCTATATAGTTTTCTCCTACTGTGCTATACTAAAAAAACAACATTTTTTTTGAATAGCATTTTCTGCAGTTCTGTAGCTGTGCGATTCAGTGGTTACGTACTGTGGGTGTGTTCTGTTCTTCCAAAAAACGCCGTTATGGGGCACAAAAAATAGTTTGCAGTGTGTTATACATATTTGGAGGTGTGTGAAATAAACAATTTCTAAATAGTTTTCTTCTACTGTGCTATACTAAAAAAAAAAACATTTTTTTTGAATAGCATTTTCTGCAGTTCTGTAGCTGTGCGATTCAGCGGTTACGTACTGTGGGTGTGTTCTGCTCTTCCAAAAAACGCCGTTTAGGGGCACAAAAAATAGTTTGCAGTGTGTTATACATATTTGGAGGTGTGTGAAATAAACAATTTCTAAATAGTTTTCTTCTACTGTGCTATACTAAAAAAACAACATTTTTTTTTAATAGCATTTTCTGCAGTTCTGTAGCTGTGCGATTCAGCGGTTACGTACTGTGGGTGTGTTCTGCTCTTCCAAAAAATGCCGTTTAGGGGCACAAAAAATAGTTTGCAGTGTGTTATACATATTTGGAGGTGTGTGAAATAAACAATTTCTATATAGTTTTCTCCTACTGTGCTATACTAAAAAAACAATTTTTTTTTTGAATAGCACTTTCTGCAGTTCTTTAGCTGTGCGATTCAGCGGTTACGTACTGTGGGTGTGTTCTGCTCTTCCAAAAAACGCCGTTTAGGGGCACAAAAAATAGTTTGCAGTGTGTTATACATATTTGGAGGTGTGTGAAATAAACAATTTCTATATAGTTTTCTCCTACTGTGCTATACTAAAAAAACAACATTTTTTTTGAATAGCATTTTCTGCAGTTCTGTAGCTGTGCGATTCAGCGGTTACGTACTGTGGGTGTGTTCTGCTCTTCCAAAAAACGCTGTTTAGGGGCACAAAAAATAGTTTGCAGTGTGTTATACATATTTGGAGGTGTGTGAAATAAACAATTTCTATATAGTTTTCTCCTACTGTGCTATACTAAAAAAACAACATTTTTTTTGAATAGCATTTTCTGCAGTTCTGTAGCTTTGCGATTCAGCGGTTACGTACTGTGGGTGTGTTCTGCTCTTCCAAAAAACGCAGTTTAGGGGCACAAAAAATAGTTTGCAGTGTGTTATACATATTTGGAGGTGTGTGAAATAAACAATTTCTATATAGTTTTCTCCTACTGTGCTATACTAAAAAAACAAAATTTTTTTTGAATAGCATTTTCTGCAGTTCTGTAGCTGTGCGATTCAGCGGTTACGTACTGTGGGTGTGTTCTGCTCTTCCAAAAAACGCCGTTTAGGGGCACAAAAAATAGTTTGCAGTGTGTTATACATATTTGGAGGTGTGTGAAATAAACAATTTCTAAAAGTTTTCTTCTACTGTGCTATACTAAAAAATCAACATTTTTTTTGAATAGCATTTTCTGCAGTTCTGTAGCTGTGCGATTCAGCGGTTACGTACTGTGGGTGTGTTCTGCTCTTCCAAAAAACGCCGTTTAGGGGCGCAAAAAATAGTTTGCAGTGTGTTATATATATTTGGAGGTGTGTGAAATAAACAATTTCTAAATAGTTTTCTTCTACTGTGCTATACTAAAAAAACAACATTTTTTTTGAATAGCATTTTCTGCAGTTCTGTAGCTGTGCGATTCAGCAGTTACGTACTGTGGGTGTGTTCTGCTCTTCCAAAAAACGCCGTTTAGGGGCACAAAAAATAGTTTGCAGTGTGTTATACATATTTGGAGGTGTGTGAAATAAACAATTTCTAAATAGTTTTCTTCTACTGTGCTATACTAAAAAAACAACATTTTTTTTTAATAGCATTTTCTGCAGTTCTGTAGCTGTGCGATTCAGCGGTTACGTACTGTGGGTGTGTTCTGCTCTTCCAAAAAATGCCGTTTAGGGGCACAAAAAATAGTTTGCAGTGTGTTATACATATTTGGAGGTGTGTGAAATAAACAATTTCTATATAGTTTTCTCCTACTGTGCAATACTAAAAAAACAAATTTTTTTTTGAATAGCACTTTCTGCAGTTCTGTAGCTGTGCGATTCAGCGGTTACGTACTGTGGGTGTGTTCTGCTCTTCCAAAAAACGCCGTTTAGGGGCACAAAAAATAGTTTGCAGTGTGTTATACATATTTGGAGGTGTGTGAAATAAACAATTTCTATATAGTTTTCTCCTACTGTGCTATACTAAAAAAACAACATTTTTTTTGAATAGCATTTTCTGCAGTTCTGTAGCTGTGCGATTCAGCGGTTACGTACTGTGGGTGTGTTCTGCTCTTCCAAAAAACGCCGTTTAGGGGCACAAAAAATAGTTTGCAGTGTGTTATACATATTTGGAGGTGTGTGAAATAAACAATTTCTAAAAAGTTTTCTTCTACTGTGCTATACTAAAAAAACAACATTTTTTTTGAATAGCATTTTCTGCAGTTCTGTAGCTGTGCGATTCAGCGGTTACGTACTGTGGGTGTGTTCTGCTCTTCCAAAAAACGCCGTTTAGGGGCACAAAAAATAGTTTGCAGTGTGTTATACATATTTGGAGGTGTGTGAAATAAACAATTTCTAAATAGTTTTCTTCTACTGTGCTATACTAAAAAAACAACATTTTTTTTGAATAGCATTTTCTGCAGTTCTGTAGCTGTGCGATTCAGCGGTTACGTACTGTGGGTGTGTTCTGCTCTTCCAAAAAACGCCGTTTAGGGGCACAAAAAATAGTTTGCAGTGTGTTATACATATTTGGAGGTGTGTGAAATAAACAATTTCTAAAAAGTTTTCTTCTACTGTGCTATACTAAAAAAACAACATTTTTTTTGAATAGCATTTTCTGCAGTTCTGTAGCTGTGCGATTCAGCGGTTACGTACTGTGGGTGTGTTCTGCTCTTCCAAAAAACGCCGTTTAGGGGCACAAAAAATAGTTTGCAGTGTGTTATACATATTTGGAGGTGTGTGAAATAAACAATTTCTAAATAGTTTTCTTCTACTGTGCTATACTAAAAAAACAACATTTTTTTTGAATAGCATTTTCTGCAGTTCTGTAGCTGTGCGATTCAGCGGTTACGTACTGTGGGTGTGTTCTGCTCTTCCAAAAAACGCCGTTTAGGGGCACAAAAAATAGTTTGCAGTGTGTTATACATATTTGGAGGTGTGTGAAATAAACAATTTCTATATAGTTTTCTCCTACTGTGCTATACTAAAAAAACAACATTTTTTTTGAATAGCATTTTCTGCAGTTCTGTAGCTGTGCGATTCAGCAGTTACGTACTGTGGGTGTGTTCTGCTCTTCCAAAAAACGCAGTTTAGGGGCACAAAAAATAGTTTGCAGTGTGTTATACATATTTGGAGGTGTGTGAAATAAACAATTTCTATATAGTTTTCTCCTACTGTGCTATACTAAAAAAACTATTTTTTTTTTGAATAGCATTTTCTGCAGTTCTGTAGCTGTGCGATTCAGCGGTTACGTACTGTGGGTGTGTTCTGCTCTTCCAAAAAACGCAGTTTAGGGGCACAAAAAATAGTTTGCAGTGTGTTATACATATTTGGAGGTGTGTGAAATAAACAATTTCTATATAGTTTTCTCCTACTGTGCTATACTAAAAAAACTAAATTTTTTTTGAATAGCATTTTCTGCAGTTCTGTAGCGGTGCGATTCAGCGGTTACGTACTGTGGGTGTGTTCTGCTCTTCCAAAAAACGCTGTTTAGGGGCACAAAAAATAGTTTGCAGTGTGTTATACATTTTTGGAGGTGTGTGAAATAAACAATTTCTAAATAGTTTTCTTCTTCTGTGATATACTAAAAAAACAACATTTTTTTTGAATAGCATTTTCTGCAGTTCTGTAGCTGTGCGATTCAGCGGTTACGTACTGTGGGTGTGTTCTGCTCTTCCAAAAACACCCATTTAGGGCAACATCCTAAATTTGGAAAATATGAGGAGAAGGTCAAAGGGACGTGGTGGCCCCGGTCGTGGTGCTGCTGGTGGAGCTCCTGTTGCAGGGAGAGGACGTGGTGGATCTGTGCCAGATACACGCACAAGTGAAACACCTTCCTCAGGTGCGAGTAGGCGACCGAGCCTGCGGCGGTATTTTGTCGGGCCTAATGAGGCTGTACGAATGTTTAGGCCAGGACAAGTACAGGCGATAGTAGATTGGGTTGCTGACAGTGCCTCGGGTTCCTTCACATTGTCTCCCACCCAGTCTCCCGCTGAAAGATCAGAGTTGGCACCTGCAGCCGATGTCCATCAGTCTTTCACCTCACCCCCTTGCAAATCAGCCAAGCAGTCTGAGCCCCAAATCATGCAGCAGTCTCTTCTGCTTTTCGATGACTCTGTTATCAGGGTTTCCCAGGGCCATCCACCTAGCCCTGCCCCAGAAGTGGAAGAGATTGAGTGCACCGATGCCCAACCACTTATGTTTCATGATGAGTACATGGGAGGACCATCGCAGTACGTCTCGGATGATGACGAAACACAGGTGCCAACTGCTGCTGCTTTCGCAATTGTGCAGACAGACAAGGAGGGCAGGGGTGAAGACTGGGTGGAAGATGATGTGGAGGACGATGAGGTCCAGGTGTGCAGGTGACCAGTGTAGTTTGGAGGAAGAGGCGGTGGTCGCACAGAGCCACCAGCACAGCAGAAGAGGGAGCAGGGTGCAAAAGCGGAGCGTCCGTCCCCTAGACAGTATGTCTGCTACTGCCCAACGCAGCAAGGGACCGAGCACACCAAAGCCAGGTCCAAGGAGTTCCCTAGCGTGGCAGTTCTTCACACAATGTGCTGATGACAAGACACGAGTGGTTTGCAGGCTGTGCAATCAGAGGCTGAAGCGAGGCATAAACGTTCTCAACCTGAGCACAACCTGCATGACCAGGCATCTAAGTGCAAAGCACGAGCTGCAGTGGAGTAGACACCTCAAAAACCAAGAAAGGTCTCTGGCTCCTCCTGCTTCCTCTTCTGCTGCAGTCTCGGCCTCTTCATCCACCTCTGTAGTGACAGTGGCACCTGCCACCCCGCAAACAGAGGATCTGCCAGCAACACTACCACCTGGGTCACCAACCATCTCCACAATGTCCCATGGAAGCGTTCAGCTCTCTATCTCCCAAACATTGGAGCGGAAGAGGAAGTACCCCCTAGCCACCCGCGATCCCTGGCCCTGAATGCCAGCATTTCAAAACTCCTGGCCTTTGAAATGCTGTCATTCCGTATGGTGGAGACGCAGAGTTTTAAAAGCCTGATGGCATTGGCTGTCCCACAGTACGTCGTGCCCAACCGCCACTATTTTTCCAGACGAGCCATCCCTTCCCTGCACAACCAAGTGGGGGACAAAATCAGGTGTGCACTGCGCAACGCCATCTGTGGCAAGGTCCACCTAACTACGGATGCGTGGACCAGTAAGCACGGTCAGGGACGTTATATCTCTCTAACAGCACACTGGGTAAATGCAGTGGCGGCTGGGCCTGAGGCAGATAGCAGTTTGGCGCATGTCCTTCCACCACCGAGGATTGCAGGGCGCTTCAGTTTGCCTCCTGTTGCTAACTCCTCCTACTCCGCTTCCTCATCCTCTACCGCCTCCTCATCCGGTCAGCGTAACACCTTCACCACCAACTTCAGCACAGCCAGGGGTAAACGACAGCAGGCAGTTTTAAAACTTTCCTGTTTGGGGGAAAAACCCCACACCACGCAGGAGTTGTGGAGGGACATGGAACAACAGACCAATGAGTGGTTGCTGTCAGTGAGCCTCAAGCCCGGCCTGGTGGTGTGCGATAATGGGCGAAATCTCGTAGCAGCTCTGGGCCTAGCCGGTTTGACGCACATCCCTTGCCTGGCGCATGTGCTGAACTTGGTGGTCCAGAGGTTCCTTAAAAATTACCCCAATATGCCAGAGCTGCTGCAGAAAGTGCGGGCTGTGTGTGCGCACTTTCGGCGTTCTCACCCTGCTGCTGCTCGCCTGTCAGCGCTGCAGCGTAACTTCGGCCTTCCCGCTCACCGCCTCATATGTGACGTGCCCACAAGGTGGAACTCCACCTTGCACATGCTGGCCAGACTGTGCGAGCAGCAGCAGGTGATAGTGGAGTTTCAGCTGCAGCAATCACGCGTGAGTCGCTCTGCGGAACAGCACCACTTCACCACCAATAACTGGGCCTCCATGCGAGACCTGTGTGCCTTGTTGCGCTGTTTCGAGTACTCCACCAACATGTCCAGTGACAATGACGCCGTTCTTAGCGTTACTATCCCAGTTCTATGCCTCCTTGAAAAAACGCTTCAGGCGATGATGGAAGAGGATGTGGCACAGGAGGATGAGGAGGAGGAGGAGGAAGCGGGATCATTTCAAAGGCTTTCAGGGCAGTCTTTCACAAGTGGCTACGAGGGTGGGTTCCTGCACCAACAAACGCCAGGTACACAATTGTCCGGCAGAAAGGGCACAGTTCTGGAGGATGACGAGGGGGAGGAGGAGATGGAGCAGGAGGAGGAGGAGCCATTTTCACAGCAGGGTGGCACCCAGACCAGCTCGTTGCCATCACTGGTGCGTGGCTGGGGGGATACAGAGGACACAGACGATACACCTCCCACAGAGGACAGCTTTTCTTTGCCTCTGGGCAGCCTGGCACACATGAGCGATTACATGCTGCAGTGTTTCCGCAATGACCGCCGAGTTGCCCACATTTTAACTGGTGCTGATTACTGGGTGGCCACCCTGCTGGATCCCCGTTACAAGGACAACGTACCGTCCTTAATTCCCTCACTGGAGCGGGATCGTAAGATGCACGAGTACAAGCGCACGCTGGTAGACGCGCTGCTGGTGGCATTCCCACCTGACAGCGGGCGTACGGTGGAAGCACAAGGCAAAGGCAGAGGAGGAGGAAGAGGTCGCCAACGCAGCCGGGGCACCGGCAGCACCTCAGAAGGCAGGGTTAGCATGGCTGAAATGTGGAAAAGCTTTGTCAGCACGCCACAACAACCAGCACCACCAGCTGAGATGGAACGTCTTAGCAGGAGGCAGCATTTCACCAACATGGTTGAGCAGTATGTGTCCACAGGCCTACACGTACTGGATGACGGGTCTGCCCCCTTTAACTTCTGGGTCTCCAAATTGGGCACATGGCCTGAGCTTGCCCTTTATGCCTTGGAGGTGCTGGCCTGCCCTGCAGCCAGTGTATTATCTGAACGTGTATTTAGCACGGCAGGGGGCGTTATCACAGACAAGCGCAGCCGTCTGTCCAGAGCCAATGTGGACAAGCTCACGTTCATTAAAATGAAACAGGCATGGATCCCACAGGACTTGTCCGTACCTTGTGCAGAATAGACATGTATACCGGTGTTGTGACAAAAACTTTCCGGCCATCGGATTGTGTCCGGCCCATACTGCGAAGGCGCAGCGCTTGCGCAGTACAGAGGACAAGGAGATTCACAAAATCTCAGAAGATGAACGGCGCCTGCGCTGTGAGTGCAGGTTCAAGCCCCACCATCCAAGTGGACATACGGTAGCACATAGTAACAGGGCCCCTCACGGGCTCGGTTCGATTGCCACGCTTCGGGCACGGCCTCACTTGGCTCGGCTTGAACCACGGATGGTGTGGCCTTCACCTGAACTCACCACGCAGGCGCCGTTCGTCTTGGGAGATTTTCGAAATCCCCTTGTCCTACATACTGAGCTAGCGCAGTACAGGGTGGACACTATTTGACGGGGGACAGAATTCGACACATCACCGGCCTTACCCAGCCATTGTTGTATTTTTGAACCAGTGTTGGCTACCTCGTCCTCCTCCACCGCCGCTTCCACCTACACAGCCACATCCACCGCCACCTCAACCTCCTACTCCATATGGACCTCGTCCTCCTAGGTCAAGATTATAATTTTTATTTTATTTTTTTGTAGCGCACAGATCCTTTCCCCCTTACCTGCCTTTATGTTGTTGGCTCCTCGCAGGAGGGAGAAATGCACACCGCACTACCAGCCCGTACCCTCCTATATAAAGAGGTTGAGCGGTGTACTTGACGGGCCGTGTCCACAGCCGGAGTCAAAACTCCTTCAGAGGATGATTCTCACCTCTACTGTAGGTAGAGGCAAGTCCTTTAATTCCCAGTAAAGTCAATGTCCACACCAGCTGAAATTACAACTCTTATTCTCTCATGGCAAAATAAACTCTACTCGGATAGAAAAGGTTAGAGCAAAGAAACAGGACAGCTTAAGGTGTGGAGGAGGTCCAGGCACAAACGTAGCACATTCACTTCACTGCTTAGGTTTCTCAAACAGTTTTAGGTGCACGGTCTCTGCCACAGACCTTGAGGTTGGTCTCTGCCACAGACTGGGTGTACAAGGCCCCTGCCACGGACCTGGAGAACTTTGGTCTCTGCCACAGACCAGGGTGTATAAGGCCCCTGCCATGGGCCGGGTGAATAAGGCCTCTGATACAGTCAAGATGACCTTGAGCTTCTCCTTCTACGAACCTAGCCCATATCAAGGGGAAGACATCTCTCCAGGGAGTCAACAGACCCTTCCTTCACCGTGACTCCCGCATCGGTCCATCAGAATGATCCTCCCTTCCCTGGAACATGGTCCCCTACACGAGGCGGCACCCTAAGACTCCTCGACCCTTAGCGGATTCCAGACGAAGGCTCTGGACTCCAGGCTTTACTCCCGCACCTAGGCCTCCATACCCAGGGCAGCAGGAACTCCAGGATAGTACCTCACCCCGGGCTAAAGGTACCCGAGATGGAACAGGAACACATGCACCCAGGCCGAAGGCACCTGGGCGTGGACCCCACTGGACATCAGCCCCCAGGCCAAAGGTCTGCCCCTTTTATATGCTCTCCCGGCATGCACAGCAGGTTCCCTGCCCCTCTGTACTACTGCCAAGAGGGGACACAAAAGGCACAGCACTGTATCGGCGGTTCAACCCTAGCCTACCATGGCAGCGCCACCTGTAGGCCGCAGGGAACTGCACACCAATACTGTCCCCCGAGGACAAAATGGTCCATGATGAATCCTACAGAATTAGGGTGTTTGAGCCTATTTACCACTCAAACACTTCCCTTAAATTTAGCACCCCGCTACATTTTTATTTCAAAGTATTTTATTTTCCCACTAGCTTATCCATTAAATTGAATAATTTATTCCAGAAAGGGCGTATTCTGGGGCATTCCCACCATATGTGTGGCATCGTGCCTTTGAGTTTCTGAGGTTCTTAATGACTTCCCGTACCTCTTCTGCTGAAAAGGGGGCCTCCAGCATATTTTTTTTTTATGTTATTTTAAGTTATTTCCCTATCCACATTGGAATGGGGGGGGGGTGACAAGCGAGCGACCTTCCCCCTCCTGAACCATACCAGGCCACATAACTTCAACATTAGGGGGTGCTTTGGAGCAGGGGGGCTCTGCCTTCCCCACCCCAAAGAACCTTGTCTGCATGTTGATGGGGACAAGGGCCTCTTCCCCACAACACTGGCCCCCAGATCCCAGTTCCACCATGTGAATGAGTATGGGGTACATTGTACCCCTACTCATTCACCAAAAAAAGTGTCAAAAATAAATAAAGATATGAGCCAATTTTTGACAATTCCTTTATTAAAAAAATAAATAAATGTCCCCCGACCACTGGACCAGAAAAAAAACAACAAAAAACACCTTGCCCGCGTGGAAGGCTGACCACCGAATGCCCGCTCCTCCGTCTGACAGTTCTTAAATAGGTAAGGGGCAGGGCCACCTGGTGACGTCACCTGGTGGTCACGCCCCTTACCTAGGGGTGGCTCCGTCCCCTTGTGACATCACAGATTATTTTTTTTTGGGCGTGGTGTTCCCCTTAAAATCCATACTAGGTCCGAAGGGTCTGGTATGCATGGGAGTTTTGCTGCAGCAGGTTCTATACACAGTACAGATGCCACTTTTACAGGCAGACTAAGGGGACCCCCCAGGCACGATATTTAAAGGAATTTTTCATCTTTATTGTTTTACTTTTTAAAAACATTTTTGCATTGATACATTGCAACATGTCCCCGAGGCAGTACCCAGGTACCCAGGTACCCATACCCTTTTTATGGCCAATAACTTGCCTATAGCCTTCAAAATGGGGACTTTTGATTTTTCATGTTCGGGTCCCATAGACTTTAATAGTATTTGCGGCTCAGGGCCAAACTTTTTTCTGGTGCGAATCAAACAGGGTGGTGTTCGGCCCATCACTAGTGCTCTCTGAATGGAGAAGGAGGACCTGTCCTGCATTCACAGCTATAGCTGCTCATATTAACCCATGCAGCACCAGAAGATCACAGCTGTGGGAGTATATGGGAGCAGAGAAATTAAGATTCCTACCTAACAAAGCCGCCACTAACGTTCAATCCCTTCAATTAACCTTTCAGATATTGTAATATGCACAACAGTGGTGATTTTGAGCCTGATTACATGGGTGATATTTATTCTCATCAGCAGCGGATCCATGAACCAATTCCTTGCAAAATCTGAGTGTAGCGGGGTCTCCTTTAAGGCCCCGGAACTACATTACCCAGAACCTCGTTCGGCACCTAGAGTGCAGTCGGCCACCGCAGAGACTCATGGGAGGGGTTATTTAAGAAGGAGGCGAGGCGGAGCTCGTCCTCTTTGGACACCGCGCTACAAGCAACAGCTTCTTCCTGTGCGGATCTGCTGCAGCACAAGGCCTGAAGCCTGGTGCCTTGTGCAACCTCCAAAGAGCCTTCTAACCCACTGTGGAGCCTGGGTGGCATCTGACTTTCCGAGTAAGGACATCAGTTGGATCGGGGACCCGATCGTTGAAGACGCTGTGTGCGGATACACAGCGGGTGGATGTCCCGGATTGGGATCGCGTCCGGAGTGGTGAGCGGGCACATGCCCAAAACCAATAGACTGTACTGAGTTCAGACCTACGGCCTGTATTGGCCCACCGTCCATTTGTTTGTTGTTTGGCTGGGGACCGGTAGCAGGACAGAGTTGAAGTGTCCCCCAGTATAGTGTTCCAAGTGACTGCCATATTGCGGATTACAAATACCATTCATCAAGTGCACCGCCGAAAGTTTGCATGCAAAGAAATACCTAGGGGAAAGACTGAGATTTCTTGTATGTCAGGCCTGACTCAGGAGGGGTGGTAGAGGATTGTTTAATGCGCCATAGGGCGCGTACACCACAATAGCTGCGCGCGGTGGGTTACCGCGTGGGGCCATTGTTGTGTACTACACTTATTGCTGCAGGGCTCTGTGAGCAAGTTGTATGTGTTCTGTTCTGCTTATGCCCATTTGATGAAAGTAAAATTGTTCTATTTAACCTTTCACATCAGTGTGTTGTCTTACTGCAAGGAGGTTACACCTTACAATACTACTGTTTATGACAAGAGTTAACCCTAGACTAACTGTGCCAGAGTGGGTCGAGTAAGATTGCCGGGGGTTGGCGGTGCTGTACACAGGGCTCGAAATCAAACCAGTGGCTCTCTTAACTGGGGGTAGCGCTACACGTGGGGGCTCTCGAGTCCGGGATCCTGTTGCAGCAAGTAACGCGCCAAAAAGTACCAGTATGGACCCACTAGAAGTAGAACAGTGGTGCAAGATGGTTGGCACAGATCCAGCTGGGGTAGTAGTCATAGAACTCCCAGGGATCTGGCAAGAAGAAGCGGTGAAGCAGCTAGTGATGTCACTGTCCCCGTATCAGAAGGCATGGGTGGTGGATGTCAGGACGAATTCCTCACTGACCCACGCACTAATAGAGTGGAAGGATCGAGTCCCAGGCACCTTCAGCCTGTGGGCGGTGGTTCATGTCGGTCCTCTAGGCGGCCTAGGCCTAGAGGACAACCGGAGGTCGTGTTCCATCCCAGGCACCTTTGGCCTGGGGTGAGGTACTCGGATGGAGGCCTGGAGCTCAATGCCAAACACTGAGTTCCGCGTGGGAAGGAGATCCTAGGGAACCCCAGGAGTGGGTACCCGAATCCGGAAGGCGCAATGGACCGGGGGGAGCTCCTCGCTTGAAGACCCGGTGCAGCATATTGCCAGTGACAGGTGAGCCTCTCACCGGAGACCGCCTGGAAGGAAATCCCCCCTCGCTCGGAGACCGCAACCCACTTTCAGGGAAGAAAGTGGAGAACCAATTGTGTCTGGGCCTACTCGCATCCACACCTCCTTTCCTGTTCTGTTTCTACCAAGGGAGTTCAACTGATTGTGTTCATTCGCAGAAGAATAAAGGAGTGTTGAACTTTAATGGTGTGGGGCTGATTTCCTGACAGACATTGTTCAAGGTAACTCTTGGTGGAGGATCCAGGTGCACAGCACTGACCGGAAGGTAAAAGAAAATAACTTTGCTTATACCGCACTGACATCTGTGGTAAAGGCCAGGCGTGGTGTTCCCCACTCCCTCCCCTCTAAGGTACCCCTAGACAAGAGACAGACGAGCTGATAGAAGAGAGGGGAGAGGGGGTGAGGCCGCTACACGAGCTATATGATGTCTCACTTTAGTGACATCTGTGTGAATTTTTTCATTCATCGTAAGCTGTGGAACTTAACAGACCCATGTTAGGTCTAAGGATGACAGCAGTGGTGGCCACTCCATTAGGGGCGCAGGGACGCTGCCCCCTAATCCATGCACCCTGCCCCTAATCTACATGCAATGCGCTGGATGCATGGATTTCAATTGTTTTTTTGTTTTTTTGAAGCACATGATTAGAGCCTAAAGGCTTTAATTGGCTTAAAAAAAGGGTGGGCTTGGGGCCCAGAGCACTGCTTCTCCTCCTGGCCAATCAGGATGCAGGCAGAGAGGAGAAACTACCATATTTGCCGCAGAGGAGAAAGCCACCAAAGAGGAGGAGATGCAGGGGGAAGCCACCGTAGCTGCGTGCGACCTAGATGGAGTAAGTGCGGGGCTGGTGGGTGGACGACCGAGCAACAGGGGAGGGTGGGGGTGTGGGGGCTTTGACTGATGGCCTGACCAAACGAACGGGGGTGGCGCGTGGTTTGTTTGCCGCCTCCCCCAAGAAAATGGAGTACCAGCCGCCACTGGACGGCAGGCAGTTGTAAACGGATGTGCATCTATTTAAATCCTTTTACTGTACCTTTTCTGTTTTTTTTTCCTCTCAGACTTAAATAGACTCGGAGGTAAATAGATGTAAACTGATGTATGTCTGTTTACATTTGCCTGCCCATAGACTAACATTGAGCTTTATTTCAGATCTGCTTGAAAAACTGACAGGCAGATCTGATTGGAACACTGGTGTAGAAAGGCCCTTACAAATGTTCACTTTTCTATGTTGTTCTTGGTGCCTGGGATTTTTTTCTTTTAAAAAGTATTAGTTGGTGATTCTGTCATAAAGGTACTTACCACTATGGGGGTGACAATGTTCTGTCTCCTACATGTTCTCCTGCATTGTCATCCTGCCACGCAGGCTTTTCATAGAGACTATAAACTGTTCCATTGTTGTTTCCATTTGGAACTCACTATTGAGCAATGATATAGAGCAGTAATCTCCAAACTGTGGCCCGAGGGCCAGATATGGCCCTTTGCTTGCTTTTATCCAGCCCTTGGGGCACTATTGCTCCCACTGATACAAGTCACTATTCCTCCCACTAACACCAATAAACAGGCATAATTCCTGTCACTGATCCCAGCAATTTGGCACTATTTCTACCAATGACCCCAACAATGGGGCACTATTCCTCCCACTGACATAAATGAGGGGACACTATTCCTTCTACTAATACCAACAAAGGGGCAATATTCCTCCCACCTATACCAATAATGGGGCATTGTTTACTCCCCTCGACACTAGGGCATTTTATGCTCTACCCGGCCACTGTCCGGCCCCCTCAAAGTCTGAAGGACAGTAAACTGGCCCTTTGTTTAGAAAGTTTGGAGACCCTTGACATAGACGAATGGCTGCACCACCTGCATTTAGACAGGAAGTGGTTACAAAGAGACTAAAGGAGATCAGCAGCACTGATAATGCAAAAAAATGATTAATTCTAGGTGAAAACATCATTTTCTTTTTTTTTAAAAGGCACATGTTTATAATAATTATTGCTTTAACAATAAAAATGCAGTTAGGGTTTAGATCTACATTTAACTGGAAAACCTGTTTATTAGACCAATATTGGTAATTGTGGTCATTTTCTACAGTGTAATTTTAGAAAATCAGGTATACAGTACATAGTTGTGTTGACATACCAGATCTTGTGAGTATTTTGACCAGACTATGTGTGTATATTTTCAGTACAAATAGAATGACATTCTTCCATAGGGAGTATGCATCACTTCCTGCAATCCCTTCTAAACCTCAGAATAGGCAATGTGGACACTGAGAGGCTAGCAGAAGTAAATCCACTAAATGATGCTATGTTTACCCCTGGCTCTTGTGGTCTAAAGAAAATAGTCTGAAATATGTTATTTCTGATTCTATTTTGATCTATTTGATTGTGACATTCTTTAAAGTGGAATATTGGCTTTCGACAGCCTCAAGAATTTAGCAGTAAACAGGACACAATTTGGTGTTTCACAGGTTGTAAAGTACACAAAATGCACAAACATACTGCAATATACAGTATGTTCCAGATTTTTTGTTATCTAAAAATGATAAAATATAACTGTATGTAAATTTTATGATTTATGTTAACCACTTAAGCCCCGGACCATTTTGTTGCGAAAGGACCAGGCCCCTTTTTGCGATTTGGCACTGCGTCGCTTTAACTGACAATTGCGCGGTCGTGCGACATGACTCCCAAACAAAATTGACGTTCTTTTTTTCCCACAAATAGAGATTTCTTTTGGTGGTATTTGATCACCTCTGCGGTTTTTATTTTTTGCGCTATAAACAAAAATAGAGCGACAATTTTGAAAAAAATGACATATTTTTAATTTTTGGTATAATAAATATCCCCAAAAAATATATTTTAGGCCGATACGCATTCTTCTACATATTTTTGGGGAAAAAAATTGCAATAAGCGTTTATTGATTGGTTTGCAAAAAAGTTATAGCGTCTACAAAATAGGAGACTGTTTTATGGCATTTTTATTAATAATATTTTTTTTTTACTAGTAATGGCAGCGATCAGCAATTTTTATCATGACTGCGACATTATGGCGGACACATCGGACACTTTTGATACATTTTTGGTACCATTGTCATTTTTACAGCGATCAGTGCTATAAATATGCACTGATTACTGTGAAAATTACACTGGCAGTGAAGGGGTTAACCTCTAGGTGGCGCTGTAGGGGTTAAGTGTGACCTAATGAGTGATTCATACTGTAGGGGGGCGTGGCTTGGCATGTGACGTCACTGATCGTCGTTCCCTATGACAGGGAACAGACGAACACTGACATGCCACTAGGAAGAACGGGGAAAGGTTTGTTTACACTTACCTCTCCCCGTTCTTCAGCTCTGTGACCCGATCGCGGGACAGCGGCGGCGATCGGGTCACAGCGGGTTCCGCAGGCGCGGTCATTGAGCTTTGGACCGGCGGCGAGCGTGCAACTCACGGCTGGGTTCTTAAAGGGGACATACCTGAACGCCTTGTGCCTGTCCGTGCCATTCTGTCAATGTATATCGTCGTGCGGCAGTCCTTATATGGTTAAAGAGGCCCTGTCACCAACCTATAAACTAAAGGTAAAAACAAAGAAAATGTAATTTTTCTTTTTTAAATGCTTACTGTGATGGAACCGCTTTGGCTTACTTCCACCAAACAGTGCCTCTTGCCCTCCAAACCGTTCCGAGCAGTGGCGTCACTAGGGTTGGTGTCACCCGGTGCGAAAAAAATGGTGTCACCCCCCAACAACTATAGTCCCCCCTCAGTACAGACCCCCCTCCACTAACTACAGACCCCACTCCCACAGTATAGATCCCTTCCCTCAGTACAAACCCGCTCCACTAAGTACAGACTCTCCGCCATCAATATAGACCCGCCTCCCTCAGTATGAACCCCCACCTCAGTGCAGACCGCTCCATCAGTACAGACACCCCCACCTCAGTGCAGACCCCCTCAGTTACAGACACCCCCCCTCAGTTACAGACACCCCTCGTACAGACACCCCCCTCAGTACAGACACCCCCCTCAGTACAGACACCCCCTCGTACAGACTCCCCCTCGTACAGACTCCCCCTCGTACAGACCACCCCTCAGTTACAGACACCCCCTCAGTTACAGACACCCCTCGTACAGACACCCCCCTCAGTACAGACCACCCCTCAGTTACAGACACCCCCTCAGTTACAGACACCCCCTCAGTTAAAGACCCCCCCTCAGTTAAAGACCCCCCCTCAGTTACAGACACCCCCCTCAGTTACAGACACCCCCCTCAGTACATACACCCCCCTCAGTACAGACACCCCCTCAGTACAGACACCCCCACCTCAGTACAGACCGCTCCATCAGTACAGACACCCCCACCTCAGTGCAGACCTCCTCAGTTACAGACACCCTGCTCAGTTACAGACACCCCCCACAGTACCAGACACCCCTCGTACAGACACCCCCTCAGTTACAGACACCCCCCTCAGTACAGACACCCCCTTGGTACCAGACCCCCCTCAGTACAGACACCCCCTCAGTTACAGCCCCCCTGGTGCAAACTCCCCCTAGTGCAGACCCCAGCAGTACAGACACCCCCTCCCCCATCAGTAAAGATGCCCCCCTTACCTTACAGACCTCAGAACAGAGCGGCAGATACACACAGCGGTGTGTCTCTCGAGCGCGGGCTCCTCCTCCTCCTCTGTGGATGTAAACAGAGAGGAGGCAGAGGGGGCGGCGGCTTCCTTCCGCTCCGCTGAGGGACACAGCCGCAGCGTGAGCCTAAGGCACAGGGCAGCGGGCAATGTCAGTGTGGTGCCGCTGCGCTACCCACGGGTGTCACCCCTCTGGTGGGTGTCACCCGGGTGCGGCCCGCCCCCCCCGCACCTGGCTAGCAACGCTAGTGCGTGTCGTCACATCATCACAGTGCAGTGTGATGATGTGACAGGCTGAGTCGCTCGCTGGCTCTGTAGGGTAGGGAGGAGGATTGGAATTTAGGAATAGGAAGAATAAGGAGCCGGAGGACACACACCAGGCGCGGCCGCGGCGCTGGAGGTGTTGTTCCAGGCTTCCAGCCCAGCGGGGTGAAATTAATCAATGAATGGGTCAGCTGTAAAAAAAAAAAAAAAAAAAAAATTTAAAAAAAAAAAAAAAAAAAAAAAAAGGGAGGGTGTCACCCCTCTAGCGGGTGTCACCCGGGGGCGGACCGCACCCCCCGCACCCCCCTAGCAACGCCTCTGGTTCCGAGCAGACTGAGAGCTAATACCAGCCCTTTTTATCCCAAGCATTGTATACAGACAAGATTTTGGGATGGAACTAAAAGAATGACTGTTTTATGAAACTCAGACACATACTTTATACCCCCACAGGCGGACATTCCCCTCTTGAGGATATTAGCATGACAATGCAAATGTCAAAAACCAATCTAATTAACAGCTTTAACTAACAGTGATGTTAACCACTTAAGGACCACCCACCGCAAATATACTATGGCTGGGCGGCTCTATTGCGTGAAACAACGTACCTGTACGTTGTTTCATGCAATGGATAGTGTGGGCGCTCTGCACGTAGGAGGAGCCGATGCACATGTCCGGCAGACCTGATGTCTGCCAGCCACCCGCAATCTAGGGTTGCCACCTGTCTGGTTTTCTCCCGGACAGTCTGGTTTTTGAATGATGTGTTCGGGTTTTCATCTGCCCCAGACCCGGACACATCATTCACATGGACTGCACCGAGAGTGACATTTGATGTGTCTCCCTTCTCCGACAGTAGCCTGGTTCAGCACAACACAGTGTCAGGGACACACAGATCGAGATCTGTACAACGTTTTTCTATACTGTGTAGATGAACAGGGGGGAGGGGAGAGAGCAACTGGAAAGGAGGACGACTTCGAAAATATGGGGAGTGATCGAGGGGTTAGGAGGATATGTGCTGGGGGGCTTTGGTAGGGGGAAGACATGCTAGAAGTGTGGGTTGAATTTGAAATCTAACAACCCCTCCTAGCATAAGCCCTCTCCCCTCTCAGAGCCCCCCTCAGCACATATCCAACCCCCCAAGCGCCCCCCAGCACATATCTGGGAGATAGGGATGGTCACAGGGGTCAAGTCCAGGGAAAAAAAGTGTGGGAACTCACCCAAGATTCCTCTCACTATGCCCATCAAGGCAGACTTACTGTGCCCATCATTGCAGACTCACTGTGCCCATCAATGCAGCCTAACTGTAACCGTCAATGCAGCCTCACTGTGTCCATCAATGTAAACTCACTGTGCCCATCAACGCAGCCTCACTGTGCCCATCAATGCAGCCTTACTGTGCCCTTCATCAAGGCAGCCTCATTGTGCCCGTCAACACAGCCTCACTGTACTCATCATCAATGCAGCCTCACTGTGCCCATCATTGCAGCCTCACTGTGCTCATCAATTCAGCCTAACTCTGCTTATAATTGCAGACTCACTGTGCCCATTAAATGCAGACTCACCTATGCCCATCATTTCAACCTTATTGTGCCCATAAATCCAAACTCATTGTGCCCATAAATGCAGCCTCACTGTGCCTATCATCAATACAGCCTCACTGTGCCCATCAACGCATCCTCACTGTGCCCATCATAAATGCAGATTCACTGTGCCTATCAATGCAGCCTCACTGTGCTCATCATTGCAGCCTCACTGTGCTCATCAAATGCAGACTCACCTGCGCCTGGATTATACACAACTTGGATCTCCCGATGTGTCACAAAGCTTGGGTCTGCAATGTTCGGCAGCCGGCCACTGAAACAAAGTCCCACCTCCAAGATCCAATGCTGGGAAATTGAACCAATGTTCCATCTATCACAGGAGCCAGTCTAGGACGCGGGACTTTGTTACAGTGGCCAGCTGTGGAACATTGCAGTGTGTCACCTATAACAGAAAGCAGAAGGATCTTTGTAGTGGTATTAATGGGTGATGTTTGTTTTTTTAACAATATAATTAATAGGTAATGTTTAGCAAAAGCTAAGTGTGTTGAGGCTTTTGTAAGATGTTAGTGATTGGGTTTACATATCCATTAAAATTGATCCCTTTTTCCTATACAGTCTGTTTCAAGCTTTTGTAAGAGTAGGGAGAATGGTGGAATTTGAAGAGAAGGGCAGACTTTGAAGGGACTCATATGGGAAAATAGCAGTGAAAGAAAATATATAGTGCTGAACCTGCAGCTGTGCCTTTGTGTCTTTATCCTTGGGCTCTTAGGGATACACTTAGGGATACTAAAGTGTGCATTAAATGTGCAGAATGACTAATCTTTGTTAGCCATGAAATATATTTTTACATATGCTCCTTCCATGCACCACATACACCCTAGCAGGCCAATAAAATAATTTATTCTAGCGCCCTTATCAAACACCTTTTGCTTGTGTACTCCGGACTAGAAAATGTAGGACGTGTGTAAGAAACTCATAAGAAATCATTTTCTTAGATTTTTCACTGGAAAAATTTACCTAAAATTGACCAACCAGGAAACATTGCGTGAATTTCTGAGGATTTTTTTCATCATGAAGATGGAATGGGCAAAATTGTGTATTTTTAAATACCCATTTCTTTTTTTCTTTTTTTTTTTTTAATAATCTTTATTTTATTTATTCATTGTATGAGAACATAAAGAAAATCAGGGAACATAAAAGACAATAAAATAAAATAAATTAAAATAAAGGTATACAGAATATAACAATTCCAGGAGTCGTCACTCAGATATAAGTAACAGTTATTATAAAGAGGCTGAGAGCTACCTCAGCACTATTAAACACGAGGGGTCTCTCCTATGTCATGGACTTTTGGTTCCAGAAGACATGATTCCTCTTTTAAATACCCATCTGAGTGCAATTCCCAAAGCAAACTCTTAATTACCATACTCTAGGAATTATTTTAAAGTCTTTCTAGATAATGGATAGATAAATGTAATTAGTGCATGCTTTATTTTGTGTAACATACCTCCAAAATGTATAAAACTTTTTAAATATTTCAAAACCTGGATTCATTTACAGTGGTTTATGATAACATTAAGTCTGACCTACATTGGCAACAAGTCCTCTGGTTACAACATATTTAGTATGTAAACACTGGGATCTTTACTTTTTTACCAGGCATTGGGCACTAGGGATGAGCTTCGAGTTCAAGTCGAACCCATGTTCGACGCAAACATCGCCTGTTCGGTTGTTCGCCGAATTGCGAACATTATGGGCATTCGCGCCGAATTCAAGTGGCGCATTACGGCCCATAATTCACTGCGGCATCGCAGTGCATTGCTGGCTGATGATTGGGCAAGCATGCACTATGACCCGCATGCTTTGGCCAATCACAGCGCTCAAAAAATGGAGAGCCATAATTGGCCAAAGCCAGGGTGGCTTTGGCCAATTATGCCTCAGGGGATTTAGTACACGCCCCACACTATATAAGGCCGCCTGGAAGTCGGCCTTGTGTAGTGTGTTTTGCGGTGCTGGGTAAAATACAGACGGAGAGAGAGAGAGAGACAGTGTATGTTGATTTGAGTTAGATAGAGCAGGCAGGCGAGTCAGTTAGCTGCAGTTACAGTGTGTAGAGGATATATATGCATCCTAGGTGTTGTATATATATTTAAATACTGTATTCAGTTTAGTTAGATCCGTTCCTGTTATTCTCTATCTCTATACTGTGACAGGCAGGCAGGTGATTGTGCTAGCTGCAGTGTTTCACTTAGCGTTCACCTAATGCTTACCTGAATACAATTAGTGGTGTTCTCATAATAAAACCACAGGCAGGGAGCTGCATTAATTCATTAAGGCTGGGTTCACACTTGTGCGACACGACTGCTGTCCTACTTTGGATCCGACTTTGCCCTGCAACATGAAGCCGACATATGTCTGACTTTCAATGGCTTGGATCCCCGGCAATACCAGGCACTGTGTTTGGTATGAATCTTGAGGGGGAACTCCACGCCAAATTTTAAATAAAAAACCGGCATGGGTTCCCCCTCCAAGAGCATACCAGGCCCTTGGGTCGGGTATGGATTATAAGGTGAACCCCCTAAGCCGAAAAAAACGGCGTGGGGATCCCCCAAAATCAAAACCAGACCCTTATCCGAGCATGCAACCTGGCAGGCCACAGGAAAAGAGGGGGGACGAGAGAGCGGCCCCGCTCCCTCCTGAGCCGTACCAGGCCGCATGCCCTCAACATGGGGGGTTTGGTGCTTTGGGGCAGGGGGGCGACCTGCGGCCTCCCCACCCCAAAGCACCCTGCCCCCATTTTGATGAGGACGGGGCCTCTTCCCGAAAACCCTGGCCATTGGATGTTGTGGTCTGCGGGCGGGGCTTATCAGAATCTGGGAGCCCCCCTTTAATAAGGGGGCCCCCAGATCCCGGCCCCCCACCCTATGTGAATGAGTATGGGGTACATCGTTCCCCTACCCATTCACCTGGTGGAAAAAAATGTCAATAAAAAAACACACACAGGTTTTTTAAGTAATTTATTGCACAGCTCCGGGGGTCTTCTTCCGACTCCGGGGTCTCTTCCGACTTCGGGGGTCTTCTTCCGACTTCGGGGGTCTCTTCCGACTTCGGGGGTCTCCGGTGTCGTCTCCGCGCTCTCCAGTGCTGGCTGTGCGGTGCGCTCCGATTTATATAGGCCTCTCATGACGTCACAGTCACATGCTCCGGGTGGCCACATGCTCCCATGACGTCACAGTCACATGCTCTGGGGCCACCCGGAGCTTGTGACTGTGACATCATGAGAGGCCTATATAAATCGGAGCGCACTGCACAGCCAGCATTACAGAGGGAGGAAGCAACGTGTCAACATCGAAGAGGAGAAGAGGGAAGAAGGCGACGGAGAAGACCGGGCCCCGCTAGCAAAAGAGCTGGAAGAAGATAGCGGAGGCCCGGCAGAAGGAAGAAAGAACCAGAGAGGAGAAGAGGGAAGAAGGTGACAGAGAACTCCGGGCCCGCTAGCAAAAGAGCTGGAAGAAGATAGCGGAGGCCCGGCAGAAGGAAGAAAGAACCGGAGAGCGCGGAGACGACACCGGAGACCCCCGAAGTTGGAAGAAGACCCCCAAAGTCAGAAGAGACCCTCGGAGTCGGAAGAAGACCCCTGGAGCTGTGCAATAAATTACTTTAAAAACCTGTGTGTGTTTTTTTATTGACATTTTTTTCCACCAGGTGAATGGTAAGCCCCCGCCCGCAGACCCGACAACCAACGGCCAGGGTTGTCGGGAAGAGGCCCTGTCCTCATCAACATGGGGGCAGGGTGCTTTGGGGCAGGGGGGGGCCCAGGTCGCCCCCTGCCCCAAAGCACCAAACCCCCCATGTTGAGGGCATGCGGCCTGGTACGGTTCAGGAGGGAGGGGGGCCGCTCTCTCATCCCCCCCTCTTTTCCTGCGGCCTGCCAGGTTGCGTGCTCGGATAAGGGTCTGGTTTGGATTTTGGGGGGGACCCCCACGCCGTTTTTTTGGCTTAGGGGGTTCCCCTTAAAATCCATACCAGACCAAAGGGCCTGATATGCTCTTGGAGGGGGAACCCATGCCGGTTTTTTATTTAAAATTTGGCGTGAAGTTCCCCCTCAAGATCAGCAGAGCACAAGTTGCATGCCAAAGTCGGATAATGCAAGATTGCGGTCCGACCAAAGTAGTACAGGGAGCATTTTCAAAGTCGGACCGACATGTGTCGGACCAGTTAAGACGGCTCCCATAGGGAAACATTGATTTTCACACGTCATGCAACATGAGCTCCCAATTTCGGAGCGTTTGTCGCCCCAGTGTGAACCCGGCCTTAGTGTACTTCTGTCCTTTGCACAGCGTTCACTTAAAGGAACCTGAATACAATTGGTGGTGTTCTCATAATAAAACCACAGGCAGAGAGCTGCGAGTATTTTCAGTTAGTGTACTGTGTCCTCTGCACAGTGTGCACCTAAAACTAACTGAAGACAATTGCTGCTTTTCTCATACTAATACCACAGCAAGTAGTTGACTCTGATAGCTGCATTATAATCAGTATAGATATGTATAGATATGTATATATATATATATATATATATATATATATATATATATATATATAAATCCCACCTTTGTGCAGCTACATCTCACTGCAGGCCATTAGTATGTCTGGAAGGCAAACAAGGAGAGGCAGACAGTCACGAGGCAATAAAAGAGGGCAAGCAGGCTCTGTGTCTAGAGGCAACAGTGCTGGTCATGGACACGGTGCATCCTCATCAACACGTGGCCATGGGACACGCTTGTCCTTCTTTTCAGCAGCTGGCCATGTTGAGCCGCAACATGCCCAAGACTTGGTAGAGTGGATGACCAAGCCGTACTCATCCTCCTCATCCTCTCTCACCCAGGATCAGGATACTTTTTCTGGCAAAGCAGCTGCCAAAGCGGCCTCTTCCCTCGGCTCAATGGCATCAGTCACTCCTTCCCTAGCCCCACCATGTCCTCCTGAGGAGTCCCCCAAACTGTTTTATCACAGTGTTGGGTACATGCTCCAGGAGGAGGCCCAGCGTTTTGAAGTCTCCGATGATGGAACCCAGCTAGAGGAAGGAAATAACGTGAGCCCAGAGAGAGGGGGTAGTAACGTGGGCCCAGAGAGAGGGGGTGCCCAACCAGGACAGCTATCTGGCAGTCATGTTCCCCCAGCTGCAGCATACTGCAAGATTTGCTTCAGTGATGAGGAGGGAGGGGATGATGAGGTCACTGACTCCACGTGGGTGCCTGATAGGAGAGAGGAGGAGGAGGAGGATGCCCTGCCTTAAGGGCAGCACACCGACTGCATCACACCGCAGAGCTCCGCATGTGCAGGGCACTGCTGTCTCTGCGCGTTATTCCAAAAGTTCTTTGGTGTGGGCCTTTTTTCAGACTTGTGCAGCAGATCGCACCGTTGCCATTTGCAACATATCTCTGAAGCGTATCTCGCATTGCCAAAACATCAGCCGCTTGGGCACCACGTGCTTGACCAGACACATATCGACTTGCCATGCAGTTCGTTGGCAAGCATACATAAACGTCCCACATCAAAGAACAAAGCGGACCTCTCCTTCCTCCTCATCAGCTGGGATCTCCAACCCCACTATACCTTCAGTCCTCTCTGAAACCTGCACTGAGAGGAATGATGGTGTAGAATTAGGTGTGTCACAGCCAAGTACTTGCGGGCAATCTGCTATTGTTACACCAACGTCGGATTGTACCAGGCAAATTTCCCTGCCCCAGCTGCTGCATCGCCGAAAGAAGTTCGCTCCCAGCCATCCACATGCCCAGCGGTTGAATGCTAGCTTGGCTAAATTGCTAGCACTTCAACTGCTGCCTTTTCAGTTGGTAGACTCTGCCCCCTTCCGTGAGTTTGTGGAATGTGCGGTTCCTCAGTGGCAGGTTCCCAAACACCACTTTTTCTCACGGAAGGCGATTCCGGCTCTCTAGCGGCATGTGTAGGGCAATGTCTTGGCCTCGCTGGACAGGGCGGTCAGCGATAAGGTGCATATTACCGCTGACTCATGGTCCAGCAGGCATGGACAGGGACGTTACCTATCTTTCACGGCACATTGGGTGACTCTTCTGGCAGCTGGGAAGGATGCAGGACAAGGTGCAGTAGTGTTGGAGGTTGTTCCGCTACCACGCCTCCAAAATGTTACTACTGGTGATTCTGACACACCTCTCTCCTCCACCCCCTCCTCTTCTTCCTCCATGGCCTCTACCTGTGCTTTGTCCTCGGAACCAGCGGTGCTCCGTAGGCGTTCAAGGGGATACGCAAGTACGCAGGAAAAAAGATGCCATGCGGTGCTTGAGCTGGTGTGCTTGGGGGACAGGAGCCACACTGGGGCAGAGATTCTGTCAGCTCTGCAGGGGCAGGCTCAGAGGTGGTTGACGCCACGCCAGCTTAAGCCAGGAAAGGTGGTTTGCGACAATGGCACCAACCTCCTCTCCGCCCTCCGACAGGGACAACTGACCCATGTGCCCTGTTTAGCTCACGCCCTTAACTTGGTGGTGCAGCGGTTCTTGGGCAGGTACCCAGGCTTACAGGAGGTCCTGAAGCAGGCCAGGAAACTCTGTGGGCATTTCCGCCGGTCATATAATGCCAGTGCTCGGCTGGCTGACCTGCAAAAGGATTACAACCTGCCCAAGAACCGCCTAATCTGTGACATACCCACCAGGTGGAACTCTACATTGGCCATGCTGCAGCGGCTGCACACGCAGCAGAGGGCCATCAATGAGTATCTGTTGCAATATGGCACCAGGACAGGGTCAGGGGAGCTTGGATTTTTTTCCCCACGCCAGTGGGCCATGATCAGGGATGCATGCACTGTCCTGGCACAATTTGAGGAGGCCACGAGGATGGTGAGCAGTGACAGTGCATGCATCAGTGACACTGTCCCTCTTGTCCACCTGTTGGAGCACACGCTGCGTGGAATAATGGACAGGGCACTTGAGGCAGAACAGAGGGAGGAAGAGGAGGACTTCCTTACCTCTCAAGGCCCCCTTTATCCAGACAGTGTTCCTTCTGGCCCGCCTATCACACAGGAAGAGGACGAGGAGGAGGAGGATTGTGTCAGCATGGAGGTGGAGCCTAGCACTCAGCATCAGCAGCAGTCTTCAAGGGATCAATTACAGTCCCAAGACACCCATAGACTTGTACGTGGCTGGGAGGAGGTGGCTGCGGATCATGTCGTCCTGAGTGACCCAGAGGACTCCGGACCAAATGCCTCAGCAAACCTACGCTGCATGGCCTCACTGATCCTGCAAATCCTGCTGAGGGATCCTCATATTCGTGCGATCAAGGAGAGGGATCATTACTGGCTGGCAACCCTCCTTGATCCACGTTACAAGGGTAAGGTTGCGGACCTTATCTTGCCATTGCAGAGGGAGCAGAGGATGAAGCATCTTCGGGAGGCATTGCAGAAAGGTTTGTGCAATGCGTTCCCAGAGACAAGGAGGTTACAAATTCCTGGTCCTGGACAACGTGTTGCTGAGGCTTTGGTCAGTCAAAGAAGGAGCGGTGGGGAAGGTGGCCGTCTGACCGATGTGTTCAGACAATATTGTTAGTCCGCCGATCCAAGGTATGATCGGTTCCAGCAACCATCGCCAGCGTCGGGTTTACGTGGTGCAGGAATACCTAGGGGCAAGATCAGATTTGGACACCTTTCCCAGCGAAAATCCTCTGGGTTACTGGGTCTTGAGGATGGATCACTGGCCAGAGCTTGCACAGTATGCAATTGAGCTACTGGCCTGTCCTGCATCCAGCGTTCTTTTGGAACGCACATTCAGTGCTGCTGGAGGCTTTGTAACCGATCACAGGGTGCGCCTGTCCACCGACTCGGTCGATCGACTGACCTTCATAAAAATGAATCAGTCTTGGATCACTACCAGCTACCAAGCACCTGATGCTAATGTAACCGAATATTTTTTTTTGAAATGTCAGATCCCTTCAAGACTGCCTATGCTGATGCTGAGTGACTATCCTGTTATGCTGAGTGACTATCCTCTTCCTCCTCAATGATCATGCTGATAGCTTGTAAGAACATTTTAGGTTCTGGGAACCGCCACCGGTGGCTAAGGCCCAATTTTTTAGCCCCTGTTTAACAGGGGCGTGTATTTACAATTTTTGATGCAATACTTTGCAGCAGGGCTCATTGCTGCGCTCCAACTACAGTATCTGTGAGGGTTTGCAGTGTTGTGCCACCAGCACCAGTGCCTAAGGCCCAATTTTTCAGCCCCTGTTTAACAGGGGCGTCCAAATACAATTTTTGATGCAATACTTTGCAGCAGGGCTCATTTCTGCGCTCCTAATAGAGTATCTGTGATGGGTTGCAGTGTTGTGGCACCAGCACCAGAGCCTAAGGCCCAATTTTTCTGTCCCTGTTTAACAGGGGTGTGTAATTACAATTTGTGATGCAATACTTTGCAGCAGGGCTCATTGCTGCGCTCCAAGTACAGTATCTGTGAGGGGTTGCAGTGTTGTGGCACCAGTGCCTAAAGCCCAATTTTTATGCCCCTGTTTAACAGGGGCGTGTAATTACAATTCTTGATCTAATAATTCACAGTAGGGCCCATTCCTGTGCCCACCAAGAGCAACTGTGAGGGCTTACAGTGTTGTGGCAACACCACCACCACCACCACCAAAGGCCCAATTTTTCTGCCCCTGTTCAACAGGGGCATGTAATTACAATTCTTGATCTAATATTTCCACAGCTGGGCCCATTCCTGCGCCCACCAAGAGTAACTGTGAGGACTTACAGTGTTGTGGCACCAGCACCACCACCAAAGGCCCAATTTTTCTACCACTGTTCAACAATGGCATGTAATTACAATTCTTGATATAATAGTTCACAGCAGGGCGTTCCAGCACCCACCAAGAGTAACTGTGAGGGCTTACAGTGTTGTGGCAACACCAACACCTAAGGGCCAAATTGCTGCAGAGTATATACGGCAGGCCCCTACTTTCAAACATCCAACTTACAAACGACTCCTACTTGCAAACGGAAGGAGACAACAGGAAGTGAGAGGAAATCTACCCCTAGGAAGGGAAATTCTCTCCTGTAAGAGTTAATATGGGAAAAAGGTGTCTCCTCTCCACTGATGCTTTATCACTAATCCTTGTTTCAATAAAAAAACAAAATTTCAAAAAACATTTGTCATTGGGATGGAAAGTGAGGTGAAATGTTCTGAACAGGTGCACAGACAGCAAAACAAATGTTACAGGGGTGATAACCCTTCCCCATGTTTTCTAAAAAGCTTAAAAATAGATTTTTTGGCTGGAGCTACACTTTAAAAATGTACCTGTTCCAAATTACAAACAGATTCTATCTAAGAACAAACCTATAGTCCCTGTCTTGTTTGCACCGCCTGTATGCTGCTGTTCAGAGTACAGTATATAGGGCCTTTTTTTAATTTGGGTGTGGGGTTCCCCTTAATATCCATACAAGACCCAAAGGGGCTGGTAGTGGGCTGGGGTGGTACCCATGCCATTTTTCTCAATGAGTTTCATCCATATTGCCGGGACCAGACATTGCATTAAAGCCGCAAGCAGTTTTAAATGACTTTTTTTCCTTTAGAAATGTCATTTTGTGCAGGGACAGTTGTAAGCATGGGAAACACGTGCCACTTCACAGGCATACTTTAGACACCCCCCAGGGTGTTCGGCTCATCCCTATTGGGCACCACCACTTTTTAGGACTAATGTCTTCAATTATCCTTGTTCTGGATTCATCATTATAGATTCTGGTCTCATTTATGATTAATATGATCACTACCTGCACAAATTACTACTGTCTGTGTGTTCTGGTAAACCTAAAGGGGGATTCACTATAAGTAAGACACTGTGCCTCTATGGCGTGAATTTAAATAGTAGTCTGCTACTGTAAAGTCTAATTTAAGTTGTTCTGGAAAGAATTTCATGGTGCAGTAGTCATTTAAAAGGTTTATTTTAGGAAACACACATGATACTGTCAACCATAAAAGCAACAAAGTTTAAAAAACACAAAGCCGCGGCATGTAACCAGACCGGCTCATGCGTGGTGACGTCAAGGATATTACATATGAATGCTCCCGTTATTTAGATATGAATGACGGTTATTTACATGTAAACACAGGGTCTGCAGGTGAGTCATCTGTACACAACAATAGGGCAGAGCTGGGCAGCATTAGTAGCAGCACTTCACACTGAGATATCAAGACACAGCACAGGACTAAAACTTCAAGGGACAAGGGAATTTAAACTGGGATAGTTTGCAAGTATGAGGCAGCTGCTTTGGGCCCCATAACAATGACAGGGCCCAGGGCCCTGCCTTAAATACGGCCTGGCTCCCATCAGCATAGGAATCCTTGGAAGGTTATCCGTGGCCGGCTGAGTGTCTTGTTATATGCCTTTTATGATCTCTATAACTTGACATCCATCCAATCTGGTAAGCGGCGTTGATCGCCTTTTTATTCTGATGAACTGAACGTGTATGCTTTATCTGCAGTCAAGCCGTTTCCTTTTTCTCCATTGAAATTTGTCAGCATTTATGGACTATGGAACCAATGTTTAATTGATTGCTCACTTATGCACATTCATTTGTGCATTGATTCTGATTGACTTTTTTGGGTTTCTTTCCCAGCATATACCACACATATTGTTGTGGATTTTTTTATTAAAATTTTCTTGTGTGGGAGCACAATTAATTGTTTTACATGTTGTATTCCTTGTATAGGTCAGCAATAAACAACTGTGAACCAAATTAAAAGGTGTCTTTATTAGGCCTTCTTCTTTAGCAGACACCCTGTTACATCTGGCAGCTGCCATATTCCTCTGCAGGTCAAGTCAGACTGTTGTGAAAGCCTTATACTCCTCATTATTTACACTGTCTAGCAGAATTATCTGCTCTACTAATTATGGTCAGCAAAGGTTCCTCAATTCAGCTATGTGAGACAGTAAGAAAATAGAAGACGCTGTCTGGGATTTAGTAATACTTAGGTATTATTAATCAATAAAACTCCAACAGGAAATGCCACTTTTAAATGACAAGGCAAAAAAAAAAAATGTCAACTATCATTTTCCAGAGCAGATTAAACAAGTGATTTATGGAAAAGTGCCATTTGTATAGCTGTTGAGATAATCCCTAAAAACAGTGCACAGTGTGCTGAATATGATCTGTATGTACCACCTGACTAAGGTGACCACATTTCCAAACTGCCATTCAGGGACAAGCACCCTCCCCCCCCCCCCGCACCCACGCCCACCCCCCAAAAAAGATGATTTTTGATACTTTTTTAAAATTAGGTCACTTAGTGACAGCGGCGTACTTTGTACTTCACTTACTCTGGCAAGTTCATCAAATTCACCCTGTTTAGTGTCCCCTAAGTTCTCTGTGTGTCTCCTTTATTAGTGTCCCCTCAGGTCTCTCTGTCTCCTTCATCAATGTCCTCTCAGTTCCCTGTGTGTCACCTTTATTAGCGTCCCCTCCATTCCCTGTGTCACCTTCATTACTGTTCTCTCAGTTGTTCCCCTGTGTTACCTTCATATCCACTCACTTGTCAGCTTCTTTACTGTCCCCTGCTTGTGTCACCTTCTCCTTCAATACTGTCCCCACTTGTGTCATCTTCTTCATTACTGTCCCCAACTTGTGCCACCTTCTCCTTCATTACTGACCCCAACTTGTGTCACCTTCTTCTTCATTACTGTCCCCCAATTGTTTCACCTTCTTCTTCATTACTGTCCCCCACGTGTGTCACCTTCTCCTTCATTACTGCCCCCACTTGTGTCACCTTCTTCTTCATTACTGCCCCCCCACTTGTGTGACTTTCTTCTTCATTACTGTCCCCCACTTATGTCACCTTCTTCTTCATTACTGTCCCCCACTTGTGTCACCTTCTTCTTCATTACTGTCCTCAACTGGTGTCACCTTCTTCTTCATTACTGTCCCCAACTTGTGCTACCTTCTTCTTCATTACTGTCCCCCAATTGTTTCACCTTCTTCTTCATTACTGTCCCCCACGTGTGTCACCTTCTCCTTCATTACTGCCCCCCACGTGTGTCACCTTCTTCTTCATTACTGCCCCCCACTTGTGTCACCTTCTTCTTCATTACTGTCCCCCACTTGTGTCACCTTCTTCTTCATTACTGCCCCCCACTTGTGTCACCTTCTTCTGTATTACTGTCCCCTCAGTTGTTTTTCCCCTGTATCACCTTCAAATTTCCCACTTGTCAGCTACATGTATTACTGCCCCCACTTGTCAGCTTCATGTATTACTGCCCCCCACTTGTCAGCTTCATGTATTACTGTCCCCCCGACCTCCACTTGTCGGCTTCGTGTATTACTGTGACAGTAATACATGAAGCTGATAAGTGGGGGACTGTAATAAACATGCAAACAAACTGAAAAAAAAAAACATCAATTGCAGCCACTGTGCCCATCAAACGCAGCTACTGTGCCCATAAATTGCCGCCACTGTGCCATAAAACGCAGCCACTGTACCCATCAGTTGCTGACACTGTGCCCATCAATTGCCGCCAGTGTGCCCCATCAAATGCTGCTAGTGGTCCTATCAATTGCCGCTACTGTGCCCCATCAGATGCTGCCAGTGTGCCGATCAATTGCCGCTACTGTGCCCCATCAGATGCTGCCAGTGTGCCCATCAATTGTCGCTACTGTGCCCCATCAGATGCTGCCAGTGTGCTGAACAATTGTCGCTACTGTGCCCCATCTGAGTGCCAGTGTGCTCATCAATTGTCGCTACTGTGCCCCATCAGAGTGCCAGTGTGCCAATCAATTGCCGCTACTGTGCCCCATCAGATGCTGCCAGTGTGCCGATCAATTGCCACTACTGTGCCCCATCAGATGCTGCCAGTGTGCCCACCAATTGCCGCTACTGTGCCCCATCAGATGCTGCCAGTGTGCCCATCAATTGTAGCTACTGTGCCCCATCAGATGCTGCCAGTGTGCCAATCAATTGTCGCTACTGTGCCCCATCAGAGTGCGAGTGTGCCCATCAATAGTCGCTACTTTGCCCCATCAGAGTGCCAGTATGCCAATCAATTGCCCCTACTGTGCCCTATGATCAAATGCTGCCAGTGCCAGTGTGAGTATGCCCATGAATTGCCGCGACTGTGACACTGTGCCCCATCAGAAGCTATTTGTCACCTGATCATCTGCTCCGGTTCCATTTGCTTTGCTAACCTTTTAATCTGGACTCTCTGTCACTCTGGTCTGGTGGGGCAGACTTCAGCCAGCGCTGGTCTTCTTCTCTTCTTGGTTCCCTGGTCCAGGCAGGCAGTCAGGCCGCTCAGGCAGGAGGAGGAGGAGCCTGGAGGAGGTGGGATGTCGCGCGGTCCCGGGCTGCAGCCTGAAATGCACTGCGGGAGCGGGAGGTCGGGAGTCGGAATGGACTGGGAACAGCTGAGCCGAGCTGGTGGATCTAAGGCACTGCAGAATGCCGCCGCCCGCCGGCGCCGAGAGGTCACTGGACTGAACTAGAAGTGGAGGTCTGGTCGGAGGACTCGGAGTCAGCGGTGACGTGAGTGACTGGTGATGCTGCTCTCTCTGCTGCTGCTGCCACGGCCGGAGGTGGAGCCGAGTCGGAGAGCGCAGTGCAGGCAGCACTGGGTAAATGCCTGTTCCCTCGGCCGGCCGCCTCCCTCTGCTCTCTCTGCATGTGACGTCACTTGTTGCTACACGCCAAGCGGGGCGGCCCTAGCAACCAGTGAGTTTGGCAATATTTTATTACAGTGGCACTGTGGCAGGCTGGCAGCCAGTCCTTATTTCATTCCGGGACAATGTATTGTCCCGGATTGAAGGTGCCCGGGACACGGGACTCAAATTTAAATTACGGGATAATCCTGGGCAGTCCGGGACACGTGGTCACCCTACACCTGACTGGCACCGATACGATTCAAACATTCATTCAAAACAGTATTAGTATTGGCTGTGATGATTTTTTATAGTTTTAAAGTGAAGCTGTGAAAAGAAAGGTCAAATTAACCAAAAGGTGTAGCAAATAGCTGACAAGCAGCAAAAACGTTGTGTTACAAAATGTGATTCCAGTGCCTCCCGATGTACTCTTGATGTGACTGCAAATACTGACTTGCTGATGGGGCAGAGGTATGGGGACACCTCTGCCCTTGACATGAGAACACTGAGGCCTGCTGATAGATCAGGCAGTACTGGACGGGAAATCATTACACAAAAGGTACGTGTGTATGCTGTCTGATAGAGCTCTTGGTATCTTTGACATAATTGCCCCAAAGGATTCTATAAAGACAATTTTTGATACTTGAGACCAGTGCTATATTTTGCTCTACCTGCTCTATACCATATCCTTTTCATGGTTATTCCCACTGTTTCTTTCAGTGAACTGGTCCCATCTAGGGTGACCACATTTCCAAACTGCCCCGCCCCTTCCCTATATAAGAACTGTCTGATAGCAGAGGAGGTGATTAATGATGGTTTTACATCGGGGGACACTTTTTATTTATTGCACATGTGTTTTCCACTGTACACTCCCCCCCTGCACATATGTTCCCCACTGTACACCCCCTGCATATATGTTCCCCACTGTACACCTCCCTCCCCCCGCACATATGTTCCCCACTGTACACCTCTCACCCCCCATGGACACATATGTTCCCCACTGTACACCTCCCCTCACATATGTTCCCCACTGTACCTCTCCCCGCATATATATTCCCCACTGTACACCCCCTCTCCCACACATATGTTTCCACTGTACACCTCTCTCCCCCGCACATATGTTCCCAACTGTATACCTCCCAACCCCCTGACACCCCCCGCATATATGTTCCCCACTGTACACCCCCCCCACAGATGTTTTCCACTGTACACCTCCCTCCCCCCCCGCACATATGTTCCCCACTGTACACCTCCCACCCCCCTGACACATATATTCCCCACTGTACATATGTTCCCCACTGTACACCCCCGCATATATGTTCCCCACTGTACACCCCCCACACACATATGTTTTCCACTGTACACCTCCCTCCCCCCGCACATATGTTTCCCACTGTACACCTCCCACCCTCCTGACACATATGTTCCCCACTGTACACCTCCCCTGCATATATGTTCCCTGTTGTACACCTCCACCCCCGCACATATGTTCCCCACTCTACACCTCCCCCGCACATATTTTTCCCACTCTACACCCCCCCTCCCATCCCAGCACATATGTTCCCCACTGTATACAAGGCACTGCACAATAAACAAGACAGCGTGGTGGCCTCATCTGGAGGAGAGTGGCACTGCTGCCTGTCCTCCCATAACAAATCCCCAACATTCCAAGAGGAGGAGAGGGGGGAAATCGTGGCAAGCCAGGACATGCAGAGCTTTCATCACACCCGACCCGCACCAGTTCCCTTTATCATGCCGCATTTATGGCACTTCCAGCCAACTGGTCTTAGCTCTGGCTCTTTCCCTTCTGTTCTCACTGCCACTGCAAGGGCTGCACTGCAGGCAGGGTATGGAATGGAGTCCCAGCAGAGCAGCGCTCTTACCCTGCAGGAAGCCCTCAGACACCCAGCTCTGGAAAAACAGGCTGAAAGCCAGTGCTGGAAAAAAGGAGGCAGAGATGTGGGAAGGCAAGATACCGGAATCGGTAATGGGGAAGTGAATTGTGCACGGAATCGGGTGCATGCAGCGGGGTCTGTCTTCGCAGGCGGTTGCCTATTATGGTACCAGACCCTGATTCCGGGACACTGTATTGTCCCAGAATGAAGGTGCCCAGGACCTGGGACAGACTTGGAAAATGCGGGACTACCACATGCAGTCCTGGACATTTGGTCACCCTAGTCCCATCAGTGTCAAACTTAGAACCATAACAAGCAATTTACTCACTGCTTTCTGGTCACAATCATGATGCTCAATGCTGAAGGAATTTTAATCTAAATTTTAATGTGGAACTAGGGGCCTACAGCAGTGCAGGTTTCAAGATAAAAGATAAAGCTGTCAGCAACAGTGCTGGTCTCAAACTGAAGATCCGCAACCACTTTCCCATTTGACAAGATGGAGATTGTGATGTCACCACTCCACCTCTTCACCTTGTTCCATCAGAATGCTTTGCATTTACTGAGAAAATTTAAATTGTTCACTGTATGGTGCCCATGCTAAGTGAGCAACCTCCTGTAGTCACAATGCAGCAGGACAGCTGCTCAGCATGGGACCCGGAAGCTAGTGGAGATCACTGGAATAGCTGGGTCTACAAAGTGCATTTCAGCTTCCATAAGGATCCCATAGATATGGCACATGCATACTTACATTGGTCCCAGCTGCACTTATGTATTTATGCAAAAATATTGAAACCTGGAATTCATCTTTAAATTTAAATACAGAAAGAAAAAACATAATCAACTTAAAGCGGAGTTCCACCCAAAAATGGAACTTCCGCCTTTCGGAATCCCCTCCCCCCCTCCGGTGTCACAGGGGGGAGGGGGGAGCAAATACCTCTCTAATACAGATATTTTTCTCCCACTTCCGGGCATAGATAGCCGCAGTATCCGCTGATATCTACGACACACCCGGCACCTCCTCTGTCCCCCCCCCCCGCTGTCTTCTGGGAGACACACAGGTCCCAAAAGACAGCAGGGACCAGTGGGATCGCGCAGTGTGACTCGCACATGCGCAGTAGAAAACCAGGCGGTTCCCTTACCAAAGATGGCGGCGCCTCCACCAGAGAGCCGAGGGACAGATCGACTTTGGGTGCCGACATCACGGGCGCCCTGGACAGGTAAGTGTCCTTATTTTAAAAGTCAGCAGCTGCAGTATTTGTAGCTGCTGACTTTTAAAAAAAAAAAATTCGGCGGAACTCTACTTTAAGAAGTAAAAAATAATAAAAATAAAACTGAAGTTTTAAATGCAAATTACACTTATCAGCTTATAATAATATAAAAAACAACTTTGGCAGGAAGTTTATTAAAATAGCGTACTAAATAAAAGCCTTATAGATTCATTTAAGTCTGTGCATCTAGGTTTCAGTTACCTCTTGTCATTAAAGTATTACTAAACCCAAGACCCTGCATTCACTATATCTGGTCTCCCACAGTCACAGAAAAAACTGCTAAATACCTTTTCTCATCAGCAGTATATAGCAGTCTTGTGGCTTCTACCAGTGTTTGATTAAAGCTTGTAGGAAGAGTTGTCATACTGCACTGGCTGACTGTACTATCAGGATGCAGGACCATTGACCCTCTGTCTGGACAGTGCTGATTAGCCCTCTGCTAATCACATTCACTCTCCCAAGAAAAAAAAACTCTCTAGCAATACACACCAAACTGAGCAGCCTGACTCCATAAACTCTGTCTTATCCAGACCTGTTGTGGAGTCAGTGGAAGAAGAGGAGGATATGTGTATACAAGACCAAACAGCCTTTTTCACATTGCAGAGGATTAACCCCTTAGGTTCCACAGTGAGTTTAACAAGCATGCTTTGCTGCATATACAGACTGATTTTACTGTTGTGGACCTGGTAACACTTTAAAGGGATCTCAGTGGAACAGCAATGGTTTTAAGAGTGAACTCACACCGGGGGGGGGGGGGTCCTGGCTATGGAGGTCCACCTCTGCTTTTGTCAGAGCTTCTGCAGGAGATCTCGCTTCCAGGCAGCCCTTACTATGTCCCAGCGATGGCGGATGTCCTCCCAGCCACCAAGGGCCGATCATTCTCAGCAGGGACAGCTGGAAATGTTCTTTCCCGGGACCAGTGGGTCAGGACATGAGGCTTCCAAGATGGCGCCAGCGCCGAAGGCTCAAAGGGCTGCAAAGGCCTCCCAGCATGCTGCAGCCCAGCTCCAGAGGATTGCAGCATCCCATCCCATCACATCCATCCAGCATACCATCTCCGAGGACCGTGAGTGACTCTGCCCCCCCTGGTCTCTCCTGGCTCCATAGCCTCAAATGATAAAGGCTCTGATGTGGCTAACCTGCTTGAAGATGGGGATATTAGGCGCCATATTTGGCATCTCTCTACCCGAGAGGACCTGGATCGGTTTACTATCAGGGTGGATAAGGCTTTTAAAAAGGATATAGCACAACTCAAAACTGATACCGCACATCTGGGGTCTAGATTGGAGTCTCTTGAACAAAGATTTGATGACGAACTTCCCACCATCTCTTTGCTCCAGACCCGATGCATTACACAGGATCAGAAAATTGAGACTTTGCTGTGTCAGTAAGATGATTTTAAAAACCAAAGCCGGCAGGCAAATATCCGAATCCTGGCCTGCCAGAAGCCATGGTGTGATGGAGTATATAAAATGAATATTTTATTTATAATACGTTTTATCCCTATCTATTATCCATTATAGTTTGAGAAGCTTAGCAAGGGTTAAATGTTTCTTTTCTTGATTTTCTGTTTCTGACAGTCTATTTTCAGCTATCTCAGGAATTCAGGAGGACTCGTGTCCTTTTACTAGAACCATTTGTTAGGAACAGAAATACATTTTGAGGTATTTCTGTACAAAAAGAAGCTTACTGATTTTCATATTGGGAACCAGAGGGTTTGTATATGTTAAGGGTACAAGTTTGAAACATTATATGTGTGTTTTTTAGTGTTTATAAAATAAGACAAAAAGTGATTTCCTTGATTAAAAAATATAGCAGAGATATTTAGCTCAGAGTGAAGAAAAAAGAACAGATGTCCTGTGTAATCCTTCAGTTCCTCCCCCCCTCCGAGCAAGACTAAAAAGGAGAAAAGAGTATTCCGGGACACTCTGGCAAGAGGAAGAAACTGACGTCACAAGAAGAAGCTCCATATATGAACAGAACTAATTATATGTACATGCCTGTGATGACGTCGTCTGATGTAAAATTTGCCTTTAAAAAGGGCTGAGACCAAGACCAGGTCTGGAGAAATAAAGAATTCATGCTAGAACACAGTCTGGCGTCTCCTCTTTCAAAGCTAGCAAATAGGCCTATTTCACTCCAGCACAGATTTGGAACAGCGGCAGAACAAGAAAATAGTTTCTGGGATTGGACCAGAATCGATCCATTACAATTGGCGCTTCCAAACGCCGCTTTGGACTGTGTGCTGTCATAGCCGATCTACATGTGTCTGCCAGCGAATTGAGCCGGGCTTGACGGAAATCGAAGCTTGCGCAACTTCGTAATACACGGTAAGTGGAGTCTGTTATATTCCTTAAACCAAGATTGAATAAACCAAAAATATATTGAATATTGTTTGGTCGTGCTGGTTCACCACACATGTGTAGTGCATGAAACGCTTATTAATACCGTATCAAGTGATAATGAGCAAACCTATACACATAATTGACATATACCAAAAATCAATCAATTATAATACATGTATACGTGATACAAATTAGTAAAACCATACATATGATGTGTTATAAATCTGACGCTCAAAACGTCAGTCTATGTGTACAAAAAACAAATCAGTCCAGGTGAATACTGAAATGAAGACACCCGTGCATAAACAAAATCCAAAATTCCACCGTGCTTGTCTGAAGAGTGACATCCACCACCATAACAGGTCAGCAGCTTACCAGATTTAGTTGGTCCCCTGTAACGGAGGACCTCAAACCGCATCTAAGTAATCCCAGTTGGATGGTAAAGACTCCTATATCCACCTCTTCAAACGAAAACTTCCACAGCAAAATGGCAGTATGACCACAGTGATACCATGTAAGAGAGGAGAGGAATACCTCGCTGGTGTAAAATCTTAGGGTTTATTGAGTAAAAATAGGATAAAAAAACTTACAGCAATGTTGCAAAGAAACAGCCTTAAACTCGCGGCGCCGGACGGACGGCAACGAGTAAACCCGTCCTAGGAGATCGAGCAGTGAGGGGATGACGTAACCACGCCGCTCGGTCCGCCCTACGCGTTTCGTGATAGGTCACTTCGTCTCGGGGCACGGGCGGCGTAATGCGTCACCCCCTCTTATAGGAAAACACGATAACAAACCAAGCCTCGTTCCCAGGGGAGGCGCACGCGCACATCGAAGTCGGGCACCAAGCCTTCATTCAAATGGAGTGTCAGAGGACAGCCCACATCGCACCGTTGGGCCAATGAGATAGTACTCCGACACTCCGCGCCTGCGTGATTCCCCCAAGAACCAGAGGAAAGGACATCTTCATACTGCATTCCGCTGCAACCTTCATCCACAGCGGGGTGACCCCGCGAAGACGAAAAAAGACAACCGGAAGTACAACAGAAGTGAACAAACATAATAAATAAAAAAGGTTATTCTAAATAACAAAATCATGGCTATATTCCCAAAGGGTTGGTGTCACCCGAACCTTCCCCTTGAGGGTAGATGGAAAAGCCAAAATCAAAAAAAAAAGCACAATTTTTTTTTTTAAAACAAACAGGACTAAGACATTGTATAGTGCATGTTATGACATACACACACAAACAATTATCGCCTGTCAGACACTTTATTGGTTTATATAAACCTAAAAACCATTACTGCACGAGCATAAAAGAACTTCGTATACCCACACAATCAATCAAGATTGCTGCCAAACATCTGTCCACACATACCTGATTGGTTATGTGTGGAGGGGGATTAAACAGTCAGGGGCGACCAACCTTTGGGTGAGCATGAGGCAATCTTAAAAATTTGCCACATGCGGACCCCCAAGAAGTCCCCCTGAATATCCATAGATGTGTGTGCTAAAGGGCTACTGCACCATATATAAACAATAAAAAAAGGGAAATATAAAAACATACAGTACAAATCAACGCATATTGGTTAATAAACATTGCACCAACATCATATTACTATAAAGATTGACCAGCTTGGTAGTACATACTCCCTAGAGGATTACTGCACAAGATCATAATGTCTCGATACAGAAAGTTTGTCGAACCCCTTTCTGATATTGGCTATATGCTCGTTTAATCTAACCTTCAGTGCCCTCTTGGTCCTCCCCACATACTGGAGGCCGCAAGGGCACTGAATAAGGTAGACCACCCCCTCGGAGGAACAGGTTATAAATGGTTCCACCTCATAGGTTCGGCCTGTGCTGGTTGATGTAAACTGACAGATTTTCCTATCTTGACAGATATTCAATGAGCAAACCTGGCACTTTTTGCATCTATGGTAACCAGTCAAATTTTGCAAAAAAGTCCTGTTTTCCCTAGGGGGATCTTGTACACTTGGCGCGACACGACTCAACAGTGAAGAAACTCCTCTAAAAACAACTGACGGTCTGTCAGGTAAGATGGGTGCTAATAATTGGTCGCTCGCCAGCACATGCCAGTGCTTACAAATCAACCGTTTAATGCTCTGGTGTTGTGCAGAAAAAGTGGTGATGAATGGAAGGGAGTGACCTACCTTATTCAGTGCCCTTGCGGCCTCCAGTATGTGGGGAGGACCAAGAGGGCACTGAAGGTTAGATTAAACGAGCATATAGCCAATATCAAAAAGGGGTTCGACAAACATTCTGTATCGAGACATTATGATCTTGTGCATAAGAGAGACCCCGCTAAGACCTTATTTGTGGCTATAGACAAATATAGACCCCATTGGAGGGGCAGCTCACTAGTGAGGGAGATATCCAAACAGGAGATGGCTTGGGTCTACCGGTTGAAAACTTACGTGCCTTTTGGCTTGAATGTTGATACTGACATCAACGCATTAATCAACAACTCGTAGTCGGTGCATGCGTAGAGGTCCATGGACTTTAGTACCACTATATAATCAGATCTTTCATCCGATGTATGGTTTGGGCCTGGGAGTTTGATGGGAATTGATGTAATCCTCTAGGGAGTATGTACTACCAAGCTGGTCAATCTTTATAGTAATATGATGTTGGTGCAATGTTTATTAACCAATATGCGTTGATTTGTACTGTATGTTTTGTGACAGCAGGAAGGTAAAGTCACCTGGTTGCATCCAGGGGGGTAGATATATTTCGCCCAGATTCAGGCTTTACGCCGACTTATACAACTAGGTGGAGAGTTGTATAAGGCTAGTGGGCTCATGGATGACTCATACCTCTAGGGAGAGGGCTGGGCGTCGTGCAGACAGGGAGTTGATGAGACCAGCTGAAGCTTGTCAGCTCATTTAGGCCTCTATAAGAACTCCCAGCTTCATTAGATGTTAGCTCATGCCTGGACCCAGACCTGTGTGGACTGTCTAGGGAGAGTGAACCCCTGTGCGGTGAGACAAAGCCTGTGTGGCTATTTGCTTGGACATTTAAAACCAGGGACTTAGGGACTAGGACAGCACTAGGCTGATCCCAGTTGTTAGTTAGGAAACCTGTATGTTTAGTCAGAGGTCAACTTGACCAGGATTTATTTTGGTTATGTTTCTTTTGCTTTGCTGTGTTTTGTCACTGTAAATAGAAAATAAACCGCACCTTTTTGATTTTGAAAACCACAACCTCCGTTTGCTGGGCCTGTTTTGTGTGGGGAGCCCATCCCGGGGGTCACACACACCCGCTGCCGAGCTAACCCCCTCACAGTTGGTGGAGAACCAGTGGCAGTTTTTTTTTAAGCCAGCATGGAGGAGATACTGAAGCAGCTGGCTCTAGCAAATGCCAATCAACAGCAGACAAATGCAGGTTTGCAAAAGAGCCTTGCAGCTCATCAACAGAGCCTTGCAGCTCAACAACAGAACTTCGCAGCCCAGCAGCAAGCTCATCAACAGAGCCTTGCAGCCCAGCAGCAGACAAACGCAACTTTGCAACAGAGTCTGGAGGCTCAGCAACGAGCCCAGCAGCAATCTGAGGCCCGCTTCATAGACCTGTTGCAGAAGCAAGAGCAGAGACTACAACAACAGATGGAAGCAGTAATGCAGCAACGTCCGCAGACCAGTGAGGAAAGCCGTCCCACTAATACCGCGTCCTTTGGGGTGAGTCGTTTATTGACAAAAATGACTGGAGAGGATGATCCAGAGGTATTTTTGACCACATTTGAAAGGACCGCTGAAAGAGAAAAGTGGCCTGAGGAGCAGTGGGCTGGACTGGTGGCTCCTCTGTTAACTGGTGAATCGCAGAAAGCTTACTATGACCTAGAGCCTAACCAAGCAAAAGACTATGTGATGCTAAAAGCTGAAATATTGGCAAGGCTGGGTGTCACCCAGGCTGTCCGGGCTCAGCGTGTGCATAACTGGACTTTCCAGCTTGGAAAACCCCCCAGGTCTCAAATGTATGATCTCATTCACCTGAGCAGAAAGTGGCTACAGCCAGAGACTTTGTCCGCACCAAAGATTGTGGAACGTGTTGTAATGGATCGGTTTTTGAGAGCTCTTCCTACTGCCATCCAAAAGTGGGTAAGCCATGGAGACCCAGAGACGGCCGATGGTCTTGTGGATCGTGTGGAGAAATACTTGGCTACAGAGAACCTGACGGCCTCTTCCAGAGACACTCGGACTTTCCACCCTAAGACCAGACCATCCCCAGGGGCGGATAAGAGGATTCCAAGGGGTGAGGGTGGAGAGAGTGAGAGGGTGGGAGCTCTACCCCAAGTTTGGCGAGAACAGCCTGGGAAATCAGCGGCTCAAGAGGCGGCAAGAAGGATCGTTTGCTACCGCTGCCGGCAAGCGGGACATATTGCAGCCAATTGCCCGGTTGTGGAGGAACCCATGCAGTGTGACTTTCTGACGGGCAGACGTCAGTCGCTGTGTGCGACAGTCGCATGCACTGCCATTCGAGGAACTGAGAAACATTTATGCAAAATGTGTGTTAATGGTAGAAATGTTGTGGTATTGCTGGATTCAGGTAGCCTTGTGACCCTGATAAAGGCTGAGTTAGTTAAAACAGAGGTCTCTGGGAATAGCAAGGTAGCTGTTATTTGTGTGCATGGGGACACCCGAGAGTATCCAGTGACTACAGTGTGTTTCGAGACCCCCAAAGGTACCCTCTCTCATCCAGTGGGCTTAGTATCTCAGTTACCGCATGACGCCATTGTGGGAAGGGATTTTCCGAAGTTCTGGGAACTGTGGGATGATCCTGAGCCCCTCACTGGTGCCCCTATGTACCAGGAATGTGATAGCCAGAACTCCCCTGAGAGTGGTGAGGACTCTCCGGAATTTCCCTTATCAGTATTGGCAGGGGAGACTCAAGAAACTGGAGAGGAGCCCACCTCCTCAGACGAAAACCTACCGTCTGTGGAGTTTTCTGATCTTGAGGTTCACAGGGAAAACTTTGCCACAGAACAGTTGAAAGACCCCGCCCTAATAAAGGCACGGGAAAACGTAGTGAAAATAGATGGCGAGTTAGTGAACCCAGATAATACCTGCACTTACCCATACTTCAGCGTAGAGAAGGACCTACTGTATCGGGTGGCAAAAAGGGCAGAAGAAACCGTTGAGCAGCTTGTGGTGCCCAAACCTTACAGGAAGTTGGTGTTGGAGTTGGCCCATGGGCACATTCTTGGAGGTCATCTGGGGACAGAGAAAACCCGAGAGAGGGTATTACAGAGATTCTATTGGCCGGGGGTGATGAAGGACGTAGAAAATTATTGTTCCTCCTGCCCTGTGTGTCAGAGGTTGGCCCCGATGCCACATTTCCGTAGCCCGCTGGTCCCTCTACCCATCATTGAGGTCCCGTTTGAGAGGATCGCCATGGATTTGGTAGGTCCTATAATCAAGTCCGCTAGGGGGCACCAGTACATATTAGTTATAATGGACTATGCCACCCGTTATCCAGAAGCGATCCCTCTCCGAAATACCTCGGCCAAAACCATAGCCAAAGAGCTATCTCTTGTTTTTAGCCGGGTGGGTATTTGTAAAGAACTGCTTACGGACCAAGGTACACCCTTTATGTCCCGGGTTATGAAAGAGCTGTGTAAATTGTTCAAAGTGACGCAATTGCGTACGTCTGTGTATCACCCCCAAACCGATGGGCTGGTTGAAAGATTCAACAAAACCCTAAAACAAATGTTGAAGAAAGTGGTGGATAGAGATGGAAAGGATTGGGACTGTTTACTTCCTTATTTGATGTTTGCTATTAGGGAGGTGCCCCAATCCTCTACGGGATTCTCCCCCTTTGAGTTACTGTATGGGAGACACCCAAGAGGGCTGTTGGATATTGCCAAGGAAACTTGGGAAAGTGAGAGTTCTCCCCACAGGAGTGTGATTGAGCATGTCGCCCTGATGCAAGATCGAATTGCACAGGTAATGCCCATCGTGAAGGAACATTTGGCCCAAGCGCAGTTGGCACAGCAGAGAGTGTACAACCGTGGAGCCAAGACCCGTACCTTTTCCCCGGGGGATAGGATATTGGTACTTGTCCCTACGGTTGAAAGTAAATTCCTTGCCAAATGGCAAGGCCCCTACGAGATAATGGAAAAAGTGAGCGAAGTGAATTACAAGGTCAGACAACCAGGAAGGCGAAAGCCCGAACAGATCTATCACGTTAATCTGTTGAAAGCCTGGAGGGATAGAGAGTCCCTAGTCGCAGACACTTGGTCACCAGCTCAAACTGGTTGCGTGATTCCTGAGGTTGGAATAGCAGCCACCTTGTCACAACCCCAACAACAGGAGGTTAAGGAGTTTGTGCTTCGCAACAAGGAGGTATTCTCTGAGCTGCCGGGACAAACATCTGGGGTAGAGCATGACATCATTACCCCGCCCGGTGAAAGGGTGAAGTTAAAACCCTATCGGATCCCAGAGGCTCGACGGGAGGCAATACGGGAGGAAGTACAGAAAATGCTGAACTTAGGGGTGATAAAGGAGTCCCAAAGTGATTGGTCTAGTCCCATCGTGTTGGTGCCTAAACCGGATGGGAGCTGGCGATTTTGTAACGATTTTCGTCAGTTGAACAAAGTTACAAAATTTGACACCTACCCCATGCCACGTATAGATGAGTTGATCGACCGGCTGGGAACAGCCCGATACATGACGACTCTTGACCTCACAAAAGGGTATTGGCAAATCCCCCTGGCCAAGTCGGCCAAAGAGAAAACCGCATTTGTAACCCCAGACGGGGCGTTCCAATATAAAAGAATACCGTTCGGGTTACAGAATGCGCCGGCCACATTCCAGCGGAAAATGGACCAGATGCTGAGGCCCCATCGGAAGTATGCTGCGGCTTACCTGGATGACGTAATTGTCCATAGCACAGATTGGGCCTCACATCTGCCAAAAGTGCAAGCAGTCCTGGACTCTGTTCGGGAAGCGGGGTTTACGGCTAACCCCAAGAAGTGTACCATTGGGCAGGAGGAGGCCAAATATCTTGGGTACACCATTGGGAGGGGAGTAATAAAACCCCAACTCAACAAAGTCGAGGCCATCCAGAGTTGGCCACGTCCCAACAGCAAGAAGCAGGTACGAGCCTTTCTGGGAATCGCTGGGTATTATCGGCGATTCATTCCCCACTTTGCTTCTAAGGCTGTGCCCCTAACCAACCTGACGAAGGGGAAAGGGTCGGTCATGATTAAATGGACCCCCGAGGCTGAGGCAGCATTCCAATTCTTGAAACAAGCCTTATGTAGCCAGCCAGTGTTGTACTCACCCGACTTCTCTAAAGACTTTGTCGTACAAAGTGATGCGTCAGATGTGGGGTTAGGAGCAGTATTGTCCCAGGTCTGGAACGGGGAAGAGCACCCAGTCATTTACCTCAGCAGGAAGTTGAAGTCCCATGAGGTAAATTACGCCACCATTGAAAAGGAGTGTTTAGCGGTGAAGTGGGCTCTAGATTCCCTTCGGTACTACCTGCTAGGTAGGCACTTTGACATGGTTACGGATCACGCTCCGTTAAAGTGGATGGCTCAAAACAAGGAAACAAATAGAAGAGTGAATAGGTGGTTCCTGGCCCTCCAGGAATTCAACTTCACAGTAAAGCATCGCCCTGGCGTTCAAATGGGGAATGTGGATGCTTTGTCTCGAGTACATGAATGCCTGATTGCTGGTGTTCCAACCCCGAGGTTAAAACAAGAGGGGGGGGTATGTGACAGCAGGAAGGTAAAGTCACCTGGTTGCATCCAGGGGGGTAGATATATTTCGCCCAGATTCAGGCTTTACGCCGACTTATACAACTAGGTGGAGAGTTGTATAAGGCTAGTGGGCTCATGGATGACTCATACCTCTAGGGAGAGGGCTGGGCGTCGTGCAGACAGGGAGTTGATGAGACCAGCTGAAGCTTGTCAGCTCATTTAGGCCTCTATAAGAACTCCCAGCTTCATTAGATGTTAGCTCATGCCTGGACCCAGACCTGTGTGGACTGTCTAGGGAGAGTGAACCCCTGTGCGGTGAGACAAAGCCTGTGTGGCTATTTGCTTGGACATTTAAAACCAGGGACTTAGGGACTAGGACAGCACTAGGCTGATCCCAGTTGTTAGTTAGGAAACCTGTATGTTTAGTCAGAGGTCAACTTGACCAGGATTTATTTTGGTTATGTTTCTTTTGCTTTGCTGTGTTTTGTCACTGTAAATAGAAAATAAACCGCACCTTTTTGATTTTGAAAACCACAACCTCCGTTTGCTGGGCCTGTTTTGTGTGGGGAGCCCATCCCGGGGGTCACACACACCCGCTGCCGAGCTAACCCCCTCACAGTTTTTATATTTCCCTTTTTTTATTGTTTATATATGGTGCAGTAGCCCTTTAGCACACACATCTATGGATATTCAGGGGGACTTCTTGGGGGTCTGCATGTGGCGAATATTTAAGATTGCCTCATGCTCACCCAAAGGTTGGTCGCCCCTGACTGTTTAATCCCCCTCCACACATAACCAATCAGGTATGTGTGGACAGATGTTTGGCAGCAATCTTGATTGATTGTGTGGGTATACGAAGTTCTTTTATGCTGGTGCAGTAATGGTTTTTAGGTTTATATAAACCAATAAAGTGTCTGACAGGCGATAATTGTTTGTGTGTGTATGTCATAACATGCACTATACAATGTCTTAGTCCTGTTTGTTTTAAAAAAAAAAATTGTGCTTGTTTTTTTTTGTTGTTTTTGTTTTGGCTTTTCCATCTACCCTCAAGGGGAAGGTTCGGGTGACACCAACCCTTTGGGAATATAGCCATGATTTTGTTCTTTAGAATAACCTTTTTTATTTATTATGTTTGTTCACTTCTGTTGTACTTCCGGGTTGTCTTTTTTCGTCTTCGCGGGGTCACCCCGCTGCGGATTAAGGTTGCGGCGGAATGCAGTATGAAGATGTCCTTTCCTCTGGTTCTTGGGGGAATCACGCATGCGCGGAGTGTCGGAGTACTATCTCATTGGCCCAACGGTGCGATGTGGGCTCTCCTCTGATACTCCATTTGAATGGAGGCTTGGTGCCCGACTTCGATGTGCGCGTGTGCCTCCCCTGGGAACGAGGCTTGGTTTGTTATTGTGTTTTCCTATAAGAGGGGGTGACGCATTACGCCGCCCGTGCCCCGAGACGAAGTGACTTATCACGAAATGCGTAGAGCGGACCGAGCGGCGTGGTGATGTCATCCCCTCACTGCTCGATCTCCTAGGACGGGTTTACTCGTTGGCGTCCGGCCGGCGCCGCGAGTTTAAGGCTGTTTCTTTGCAACATTGCTGTAAGTTTTTTTATCCTATTTTTACTCAATAAACCCTAAGATTTTACACCAGCGAGGTATTCCTGTCCTCTCTTACATGGTATCACTGTGGTCATACTGCCATTTTGCTGTGGAAGTTTTCGTTTGAAGAGGTGGATATAGGAGTCTTTACCATCCAACTGGGATTACTTAGATGCGGTTTGAGGTCCTCCGTTACAGGGGACCAACTAAATCTGGTAAGCTGCTGACCTGTTATGGTGGTGGATGTCACTCTTCAGACAAGCACGGTGGAATTTTGGATTTTGTTTATGCACGGGTGTCTTCATTTCAGTATTCACCTGGACTGATTTGTTTTTTGTACACATAGACTGACGTTTTGAGCGTCAGATTTATAACACATCATATGTATGGTTTTACTAATTTGTATCACGTATACATGTATTATAATTGATTGATTTTTGGTATATGTCAATTATGTGTATAGGTTTGCTCATTATCACTTGATACGGTATTAATAAGGGTTTCATGCACTACACATGTGTGGTGAACCAGCACGACCAAACAATATTCAATATATTTTTGGTTTATTCAATCTTGGTTTAGCGCTACTATATATATTTTCCCTTTCTTGTTTCACTGAGTATGTTTATCAGGTTAGTGGCAGCTTGAGACCGCAACTGAGGTAATCTGGGTCACCCAGCAATTGCCACCTCTCAATCTTGAGCGCAATTTTTCTCCCTTTTTTTCTTATCTGTTATATTCCTTACCTGTGTTTTTCCACCTCGTCACCCTCGATTTCACTTGCAGTCCATCAGCTGCACCATGCCACGATAAGACGGGCAATTTCTTGTCCAAAAGTCGTTTTACTAAGAACCCGTTTGACTCCTTCTGCCGGCTGTTATTTATGTTATGTTTTGTTCTGTGTTGCCTTGTATGTGCCTATTTCAGCAAACTGTCTGTAGGTGAGGGGGTGATGCGGTTTTCTTGCCGGCGTGTTTTTTACGGGCTTGGTTCCGAGAAGGTGTCGAGAGGACACAGATTCCTGGCTAGACCTGGTACAAAACACGCTGGTTAAAGAGGGCGTACGAAAGGCACAGATTCCTGCCCATTTTTATACGGGTCCGAGAGGGTGTCATAGATTTGTGAAAGGCACAGATTCCTGCCCGTTTTTATACAGGTCTGAGAGGGTGTCATAGTAGTTAATTATGTGCGCTGAATTTCCTTGTCCGTTGTCGGATTGAAGAGATGCGCTGGGTAAATTAAATTGTATGCGCGGGAGTCCTTATTCGTACCCTTATGATACGGATTGAAGAGAGAGGCGCAGGATGAATAGATATATATGTGTGTATGGAATCACTGGATTTCCTTACTCCAGCTTCCATTTGATGAAGCACCGATGTAGCTACAATGTAGCAACGATATGGAGTTTATAGAGATGTCGAATCCATACATTTAGATATATATTAGAAAACGTTTCCACGGATTTATAGAGAAGTGTCTGAGATAAGTTTAGACACAGAATTTCCTTGTCCAGTGATTTGGGGTTAAAATTTTTTACCTCCATACAAACAGTGAAGCTGACATAGCTCTCATATTCTACACTTGTGTGTTTTGTCTATCTGTTTTTTTTGTATGTTGTCTTTTGTTTATTTTATGGCCATTCTATACATGTGGAAAAGGTTGGGATTTTAGTTTGGCTAATGCGAGCTTGGCTACCTCAAGCTCAGCCTGTTTGTACAGCTCATTCTGTGACACAAGCACGAAGCCCAGATTCACGCACGCCCCCCTTCCTCCTCTCCCTCCCTCTTTTTATTTTGGTCTTGTGTGGCATAGCCTTCACTGTGTCTCGTATGAGCATGCTGTTACAGGACCACGCTGCCCAAAGCCCCCCCTTCCTTCCCCTCAGGCTGTATAGAGGGTTTCACACTTTCCCCCCTTTCTTTTAATACCAGAGTGTGAAGAAGTTATTTAATAAGGAAACTAAGTTTAATGCTGCATGTAAATGTTTATGAATATTTAAGCCCTAAACAACAGAAAATGTGTTATTACATGTGGTCATTAAGAAAAAACTATTGATTAAGATAATGGAAAACAACATGGTATTTAGTGTTTAACAAAAATCCTACAGTTTTGGTTGCAGGAAATAATAAGTTAAGGATTGAGCAATTTTTACAAAAGATTCCAAACTTAGGATTTGGTTATTAAATTAAAAGTAGTAGATTGTTCTAATTTACTCAAGGCTACCTAGAAAAATATTAAAATATGAAAGTTTTGTTCAATCTAAAAATTAACAAAAATTGTAAATATAACTATTGTTAAAAGTTTTGTAAATGAGTGTTTCTGATAAAAGTAAAGACTTTGCTTGAGGGAGGAATTTTTCTCAGGGAAATGGCCAATCGCAGTTCATGGGCAGGAGCCAATCTGTGAGTTTCACGAGATTGTCCTCTAAACAATATTTTGTCATTACTATAGTCAGGAATGTCATATAACATAGTGTACATGATTATTGGCAGATGTACAAACCAAATATGTTTAAAAAATGGTAAAAAAAGGTTAAAAATTATAAAAACGATAAATTAGATTTTTACCGAATTGTACAATGAAGGGGGCATGCTAAGCATGGTAGCTAAGACTGACATGTAACAGATCTTTCTCTGAAGAGTGTGACATGTAAAGGAATGTACTGTCAACAGAGAAATGCAGATCGAGTTACACAGCCTTAAAAAATGCCATGACAATTTTCAGAAAAACATTTTTGTGTTAAACCTTCCAGAAACCTGGAAGAGGGTTCATGGATGAGGAAAAATATATTTTAAAGGTATTATTACTAAGTAATTGTTTTGAAAAAACACGTGAGTTTTGTACCATTTGTTTAAGGTGTTATTTCAAGGAAAACAGGAGGTGACACACAGCTTTGTTTATGGACAACTGGGTGTAAAAAAAAAAAAAAAAGTTAGTTGAAGTGAGATAAAAATACTTCATGACTAAAATAATACAGTGTGATAAAGCCACAGTTGTATAAGTTAATCATGCAAAAGTTACTCTATCGGCTTTTAGTGGACATTTATTGGGAAAGAGTTTCTTTGTGCTTTTATAAATGGATCCATGTATTGTCACAATTGAATAATATACTTTCTGTATATGTGTCTGCACTGAAAGGTGAGCTTAAGACTACCATGTGTTTGTTTAACAGTCAGACTGACAGAACATGTGTGGTTCATTCAATCATACTGTCTGAGAAGCATAATTGGTTATGACAAACATGATCAATTTTCTTTCAGAAATAGAATATTTAGGAAAGCCCAACCTAAAATAATGTTTTTTTGCAAAATGAAAGCAGTTATAAGTGAAGTTTTAGTAAAAGAAAAATATAAAAGAAAAATACAATAATCTGGTAAGATTATTACTTTTACAAACTTTAATTTAGTCACAGGATAAAGAGGAGGACGATGAAATTTTGTCTTAGTTAGAATCAGTACAGACTGATAATGGAGATAAAATTCATTGTAAAAATAATTGATTCCAACAATAATGTATGAAGTTATTTTTAAATGAAAATATTTATATTTGCATATCCAGGTACTTGACTGACTGAATTGTTTTTACATGTCCATTACTAAAACCATTTAGAGCGAATTTTGGAAACAGGCTTATTTCCACCTGCAGTATGAACTACTCTGTTTCCAAATGTTAAATGCCTAAAGTTGTATAATGGTTTTGGGGTAATGCCTGTGTACAAAATAATTCTTCTAAATTTAGACTTTGCCTTCACATGTGCCTAATGTGATTTTTGGTCTGGACACATGTAAGAAGTGTATTCAGGAGATCTGTTTGGTTTAAGAACGATGACTTAGTGTCATATTTATAAAGAGTACTTACCTTCCGTGTAGTAGCGGAACGACGTTTCATAACGGTTGCTAGGTTTTGAATGTTCTAGTGTCATTTAAATGTTGAACTTTGCTTAGGGTTTGCATAGAAATGTATGTCCATATTCAGTTGTAAGTTGAGGGACCTCGTACTGTAGTCCCTCCCAGTTATCCTTACTCCTTTGTGCCCTATGTTGAATACTGATGCCAGCTTTTCATTGCCCTGTGATGCATTCAATACCAGGTTACATTACGAATCGCATTATCGCATACTATCAAGTGATTTCGTAGTGGGTTTTAAAAGACCCAATTCAGATTGGGCTGATAGTGGCCCAACCAGAGTAGTATAGGACCTTATAGCAGTGAGTGAGCTTATCCTTCCACACTCTCTTCTGTCTGGGGTGCCCCTGTCTGCAAACGTATTTTCGTTGTCATAGATTTAGTTGCCCCCGGTAATGCTAAGGCCCTCCATGCTTTTTTGGGCCTGATCTCTTACTGATGAGCCTGGATGCTTGCGGCTTCCCTTCTTATGACCTGTTATGTGTCCCTTTGCGCTGTCCGAAGAATCGCTCGCTGACTTTTTATCTTTTGAGAACAGGCGATCAGTGCTGCTCCTGCACTTGGACTCCCTGATAATGGAATGCTGTTCATATCTGAGACGCAGGGCCCCGCCTTATGGGTGTTGACACGAACTCATGGACTCTGTAACCACGCTATTGGTTGTTATTTAGCCTGCCTGGACCCTGTTGCTCATGGTGGCCCATCCTGTCTGCCCAAGCCCTGCTGGGCTAAACTTCTGACATTGTTCTGGCCCATCCCCTTCTGCTGTTTGCCCCTCCCTATTTCTTTGACTTTCTGTATCAGGTGCAACCCAAGTGTTTGTCCTATGGTTGTGATGCAGTTTCCTCATGCCTGACGGTGTGACTCTACTTCAATGCCAGTGACTCTACCCTGCTACTCTCCTTCCTCTTGTCCAAGGGGGGTATCATGACATGTCTCTGGACAAACAGGAAGAAGAGAACGCAGACCTACCTGCTTTTACCTGAAATGAAGATGAGCATGATTGCTTTGAACTTATGCTGGATGCCCCGATCCCAGTGCCTCAACTCACCTTGTAGCAGTACAGGTGGATGATCTTTGGACTGTAGGAACCCGCCTATGTCTCCCCAGAGCTTTGTACCCAGCTGTGGTGCAATGGGCCCATTGAGCAACCCATTTCATAAAGACTTTGATGAACTCACTTATAAAGAAACATTATGTAGCGTCAGGAATGACTAATCAGTACTGCAAGTCCTGCCACACTTGCCTAGCATGCAACCCCAGAAGGCTCAGGGTGGCTCGAGGCTTATCCTGTCACAGATCAGATGGCGAGAACCACGGCTAAGAAATTGCTTTTGGAGCCAGTTTGCAGATATGGGGTACCTGGGGTGATAGAGAGTGATCAAGGTCCTGTGTTCACCGCTATAGTCACAAAATAAATATGGTTGGCCCTAGGTAACACATTAGCGTTTCATGCATCTTATCACCCTGTTAGGTTGTTATCCATAACAGTTGCAATTACAGTCTGATACTTTGATGGATTATGTGACCGCTCTTGTAAAAGAATTAACTAACATCTATGTACAAGTATTTTCTTGCATTTCAGATCCTGATCTAGGTACCAGTGCTTACAGTATACTTCCTGATGATTGGGTGATGGTTAAGAAGTCTCTCTGAAAGCATTCCCTGGAGCCAAGATATGCAAAAAGGCTCCAGTTCCTGAGGACCGTGCACCACTCGCACCAGAATGAAACTATATATATTTTTTCTTATAGCAACTGTGCACGCACAGGGGGTGGCTATTAAACAAAAGGATGGTATAATACAATTTTGGTATAATTCATCAGACACACATGTAGCTACCTTCATATTTGATTTCTGTACTATAATCTTTCACCCTACAAATCACTGGCAGTGTAACATTTTCCGGACGCAGATCAACACCGGAAATATATATATATGTGATACACCAGACTGTGGCCACTGGGAATCTGTGCGTTGGAATACACGGGATGACTGGGGATATAGGCCACAGAGTTCCCTGAACAGGGAAGACAAATATGGAGAGTCATTACTCAGCAGACTGACCCTAATAAAAAAAGGCATATGGTCAAACTATGATATGAAACTCACCCTGACCATAAAAATTCCCAGTCCTACGGATGCAGGCACATATGTTATAGGAGTGCGATATGATGGGGAGAATAGGGGACCAAGTGGACAGTTCCAAGTTAAAGACATGTATAATTCATCTGAATGGGAGACCCTTCAACCAATAAGTGATCCCCTTAAACCACATGTACAGATGCGCACCCTAAAAGATATGGTGGCCATAGCTGATCCCACATTTGAAGACACGATGGCTGCAGAGACTGGTTTCTCGGATGTCAACCTGTGGCTTGAATGGATGAGATATAGTGTAGGGAAACATAACAGGTCCAACTGTTATGTGTGTAGTGGAGCTAGACCCCATTTGGGAAGAGTACCATTAAACATACCTCCCACTCAAGAGGAGTGCTTTCTGAGCCTGTTTACCAATACTTCCACTGATTCCTCCCAGTGCGAAACATGGAAAAGAGAATATCCCATAATAACTAGGACATCCAAGCCCGGGGAGGGTATTACTATATATCCCGGTAATTACACATGTTATGGGAACTACCAGTGAATAGGGAAGTCCTTAGGGAACTTCTCGATGGGATACTGTGCTTCCTACAGTAGTGTATCCATGGACCTGGTACAGAGTCAGACTCAGTCTTTGGGAGACGTGTATTGGATTTGTGGGGACATGAAGATTAGGACTAGATTACCAGACAGATGGACAGGGGAATGTGCACTTGCTAAAGTCATAATGCCCCTGCACATCTTCTCGTGAGGTGACTTGGTAGTAAGAAGAGAGCACTCATCTGAACCCAGCAGGAAGCGTAGAGGTGCTCCAGCTGGTAGTTTTGACCCTCATGTATATATAGATGCCATAGGAGTCCCAAGGGGGGTCCCAGATGAATTTAAAGCAAGAGACCAAGTAGCTGCAGGTTTTGAGTCCCTGATTCCCATAATTACTGTAAATAAGAATGTAGATTGGATTAATTATATCTACTATAATCAACAGAGGTTCGTTAACTATACCAGGGATGCACTCCAAGGTTTAGCTGAACAACTAGAGGCCACTTCACAAATGACTTTTCAAAATCGTATGGCCTTAGACATGATTTTAGCTGAAAAAGGGGGTGTGTGCAAAATGTTGCCTGGGACAAGTACATGTTGTACGTACATTCCGGACAATACAGGTCCCAATGGTAAGGTAACCTTGGCCATTAAGAAATTAGAGGCTCTCTCAAAAGAGTTAAAAAGAAATTCAGGACTGATCGATCCCTGGGACCAGTATTTTGGGTGGATGAATGGGTGGCAACGCATTTGTACTCAAATAGGTATAGCAATTTTGATACTGCTTACATTAGCTGCACTAGTGGTTTGCTGTATTCTGCCCTGTATGAAGAAGCTGTTAGGAAAGGCAGCTGAAGAGGTGACTCCTACCTTTTTGAATCTAGGTGATATTAGAGATCCAATAAAGGAGGATGAGGGACCGTATGCTCCATTACAGTCCTTACCTGTAACTAATACATACAACATTCTTAAATGATAAGGGAAAGAATAGTACTTGACTGTTCTCCTGACCGTTTCGTTGAGTAAAGACACTGGGCAAGCCATGTCCGACCTCTATGCGAAATGTAAAAAAGGTCCTGATGTCAGGAGGGCCAGGTAAGGTTATATAATATAGGGACAGAGTTAATAAAATAGTAATTTCAAGGGGGGACTGTGATGGAGTATATAAAATGAATATTTTATTTATAATACGTTTTATCCCTATCTATTATCCATTATAGTTTGAGAAGCTTAGCAAGGGTTAAATGTTTCTTTTCTTGATTTTCTGTTTCTGACAGTCTATTTTCAGCTATCTCAGGAATTCAGGATGACTCGTGTCCTTTTACTAGAACCATCTGTTAGGAACAGAAATACATTTTGAGGTATTTCTGTACAAAAAGAAGCTTACTGATTTTCATATTGGGAACCAGAGGGTTTGTATATGTTAAGGGTACAAGTTTGAAACATTATATGTGTGTCTTTTAGTGTTTATAAAATAAGACAAAAAGTGATTTCCTTGATTAAAAAATATAGCAGATATTCAGCTCAGAGTGAAGAAAAAAGAACAGATGTCCTGTGTAATCCTTCAGTTCCTCCCCCCCTCGGAGCAAGACTAAAAAGGAGAAAAGAGTATTCCGGGACACTCTGGTAAGAGGAAGAAACTGACGTCACAAGAAGAAGCTCCATATATGAACAGAACTAATTATATGCACATGCCTGTGATGACGTCGTCTGATGTAAAATTTGCCTTTAAAAAGGGCTGAGACCAAGACCAGGTCTGGAGAAATAAAGAATTCATGCTAGAACACAGTCTGGCGTCTCTTCTTTCAAAGCTAGCAAATAGGCCTATTTCACTCCAGCACAGATTTGGAACAGCGGCAGAACAAGAAAATAGTTTCTGGGATTGGACCAGAATTGATCCATTACAATGGCTCCTAGAGACATTATTCCTACCCTAGTGGGCATATTCAGGGAAATACTAGGAGCTACCTGCTATAGCTCCCATTGAGATCGATCGTGCCCATAGGGCATTTAGACCCATTTCTCAAGATGTGGACAATCCTAGAGATATCATTTGTAAGTTACACAAATATACGCTTAACCACTTCAATACCAGGCACTTATGCACCTTCCCGCCCAGACCAATTTTCAGCTTTCAGCGCTCTCACACTTTAAATGACAATTACTCAGTCATGCTACACTGTATCCAAACAAATTTTTTATCACTTTCTTCTCACAAATAGAGATTTCTTTGGTGGTATTTAATCGCCACTGGGTTTTTTGTTTTTTTGCGATGTAAGCAAAAAAACTGCGAAAACAAAAGAAAAATTAGCAAATAAGTAATTTTTCTTCATAAATTTGTGCCAAAATTTATACTGCTACATATCTTTGGTAAAAATAACCCAAATTAGTGTATATCATTTGGTCTTTGTGAAAGTTATAAAGTCTACAAACTATAGTGCCAATCACTGAAAATTGATCACATCTGATCACACCTGATGTACTGAAGGCCTATCTCATTTCTTGAGACACTAACAAGCCAGGAAAGTACAAATACCCCCCAAATGACCTCTTTTTGTAAAGTAGACAGTCCAAGGTATTTACTAAGAGGCATGGTGAGTTTTTTGAAGTTGTAATTTTTTCCCACAATTGTTGGGAAAATTAAGATTTTTTTTTTTTTTTTACACAAACTGGTCATATTAACAGGTTATTTATATGAAGGATCCATTATGCGGGCTGTCAGCACTCAGGACTCTATTCTCTTTAACGATATCCCCGTGATGCTTCTACCTGATCTCTTCCGCCAAACCTTGACCATGTGGAAAGCTCTGAAGCCCCTCACACAGCATATGCATAATTGCAACTACACCCCAAAATACATTCCGCTACTCCTCGTGAGTATGGCGATACCACCTGTGCGAGGCTTTTACACAGCCTGGCCACATACAGAGTATATACAAAAAATGCAGCGCTATGCGTATAACAATATATGACACCCAAGTGCTCAAAAATAAACTGAATCACAAAGGATTAAATATAGGTCCAAATGTATATAAACTCCAAATGGATGTGATGAAACATAAAATTGAATCAGTTCCAAATTATATAGGTGAATCTTCCGAAGTAAATAAGTGACTTGTGACGTAACCACCACCACGTGAAGGGGAGGCTTACCAGATGGAGACTCCACTGCTGCCATTGAGTGTCTTTGCAAAGCGCTATATTCATGGATTGAATGTAAGTGTATCTGCCTATATTCATTAAAATTCCTTTGCGTTATTACGCTATGTGCCATCTCCCTTCTTTTTCCACATGAACTTTATGTGAGCCATTTCATTACTCCTATTGGCTTGAACTTCTGGTGTTTTTTCCTGAGCTTGGACCTTGGACATAAGGGTGCACTGTGCCGGCCTGGTTTCCATATGTATGGACATATACATATTCAGCCTGTTTGACCCCATACACATATGTGCATTGGGTCCACTACATCTAGTAAGCCTCCCCTTCACGTGGTGGTGGTTACGTCACAAGTCAATTATTTACTTCGGAAGATTCACCTATATAATTTGGAACTGATATATGGTGGTCTTGCCCCCTTATTCGACCATACTGGTCTAAAGTGCTAGACCTGATTCATCAAGTCACCAATGTTAGACTGCCTATGGATCCGTGGGTAGTCCTCTTTCACGCTACCTTGATGTCCATAGGTAGATATAAACGTTCACTCACGCCACATCTCCTTAATACTGCTAAAGCCCTCATACCTACCCTCTGGGGCCAACCCACAACTCCAACCATAAAGTCCTGGATACAAAAAGTTTCGGAAGTATGTCTCATGGAGGAACTCACCCACATTGCGAGAGACACTACTACACAACATACCCTAACCTGGGCACCTTGGTCCTCCTTCCTCTCCACCCAATGCTACAAAGACATTATCTCCTCGTCCACTTAAGCTACCCAAGCTTCTTGCAGAACTTGACCGCTATTCCTGGCACCATTTTTGGTACATCTACATTGACTGTAGAGGCACTATCCTCCCGTTAAGACCTCCCTACTCTAAATGCATTCGATATCTGCTCATTGTGACTGCCAGGTATGCCAGTTTCCCCTCTCCCCTTCCTGCTCCCTCCTCCCTTACCCCCCCTCTCTCCTAGCCCCCTCCTACCTTCCTTTTTCTTCTTCCTCTTTCCCCTCTTTTTCCTATCTGTTAATCAAGCTATTGTTCATTTCATTGTACTCGGGTTGATCAAGATGTTTTTCATTCTAAAACGGGCCGACTCTTCTTTGTTTGCTAACCCGACGTACCATTTACTTTGTATCTGTTTCTATTGTTGTATCTACATAGCTTCTCAATAAAAATATATTAAACAAAAAATAATTTGGAACTGATTCAATTTTATGTTTCATCACATCCATTTGGAGTTTATATACATTTGGACCTATATTTAATCCTTTGTGATTCAGTTTATTTTTGAGCACTTGGGTGTCATATATTGTTATACGCATAGCGCTGCATTTTTTGTATATTGTTTGTTGTTGCTTTTTTCCACAGGTATTGTAGCTGCTTATATGTGTTAGCAGCGCGAATATTGTTTGTATATTTTGTATTTTTTGTATTTTTTGGCCACATACAGAGGCCCAACGTTGAAGTAAGACTTTCAGGCGTTCTACAAGCATAAATTGCACATATCCTTTCTCAACCACCTATTACAATTTTGAAGGCCCTGGAGCACCAGGACAATGGAATTGTCCACAAAATGACCCCATTTTAGAAAGCACACACCCCAAGGTATAATCTATGAGGCATAATGAGTCATTTGAATGGTTCATTTTTTTCCAGAAGGTTTTGGAAAATGTGGAAAAAAAATAAAAATGCATTTTTTTTACACAAAGTTGTCCATTTATAAGATATTTCTAACACATAGCATGTACATAGCAAAAATGACACCCCAAAATGCATTCCTCTACTCCTCCTGAGTATGGCGATACCACATGTTTGAGACTTTTACACAGCCTGGCCACATACAGAGGCCCAACATCCAAGTAGCACCTCCAGGCATTCTAGCATCATTAATCATTTTCTGACTACCGATCACATTTTTGAAGGCCGTTCATATTTCTAATACATAGCAGATACATACCAAATAACAAAAGATTACCTGTGGTTTTAGAAGTGCAGTGGGGGGGCATGACCGGAAGCCGACCTGGACGGACGCTCAGCCTGAGAGCTCTCCTCCAGCCCGCAGCTATTAGGCCTAATATCGGGGGGAAATCCACCCATCCATGAGCCTGACTCGCACCACCCGCTCCTCCTCAGCCAGGGGATCATCCCTGCCGCCGCCGGGGGCTTCCGCGTCCTTCAGGGACTATTTCAGGCTCCCTGACATGCCGGGCGGACACAGCAAAATGGCGCCGGACGCCGAGGCACACCACCACAGAGCCTCCACACCGCCTTCCCCGCAGAATCGCCACCAGCCTCAGGATCTGCCTGCATCCTCTTCCCAGGCACCGAGCTCCGCTGAGCCTTCACAAGCGGTGAGTGCCCGCCAACCCCCCACACACGTCCCACCTGCTCCGTGCGGAGAGAAGGCCGCGGCTCAGCCTCCATCGCAGTACACGCAGTGTACCGAGGCCCTCCCCAGGCTGCTGAGAACAGCCCCGGAATGGGAACCGCAGGACGCCGGCTCTCTCTCCCCTTCCCCCCCTGGGGGACTCACATGTCTTCCCGGCGCTCCCGAGCCCCGTACATCAATCGGGGGCCCCGGGGCTTGGGGGGGACAGGAGGCCCTCCCCCACCTTCGGGGGGGATCTGGCGCTGCCAAAGGCCCAGAGGCCTTCCCGCTTAGGGGACAGCAGCCGCACCGAGGGTCACCTAACAGCTCCGTCACCCCCCTCCGGGGCCCAGATGGCACAGACCAGGCCTCCATCTTCAAGGCCGGACTCCCCTGCACCCACCCCGAGCCCCCCTCACGCTGCTTCATGGTCTGAGCCTTGGGATCCGCCGTCTGTGCAGCATGCTGCCCAGGCTCGGGGGGACCCTGTTGGGGCTCATCACCTACACCCCCCGTACACTCACCCACCCTGGGATCAGGACGGAGGGGGATACCCCTCCTGGCACTCATATTTTCAAGCAATTCCCACTAAGGAGGACTTTAAACAATTAATAGCAGATGTAAAGGCCACCTGCCGAACAGAAATTCAGTCCATACAAGCAGGCCTCAAACACTTAGCGGACAGGGTGGAAATGGCGGAGGAAGAGATACAGGAGACCAAGCTGGCGGTCCATCGCACCCAAATCCAGGGCTCGGACCACCGTCTCATGTTACGCGACATGCAACGCCAGGTGGAGGACCTGGACAATAGGGGGCGCAGGAACAATATCCGAGTGCGAGGCCTACCCGAGTCAGAGGAAGCCGAAGATCTACAGACCACGCTACAGGGGATGTTCAACAACCTCTTGGGAGCCCCAGCGGATACACACATCGGTATGGACAGAGCCCACAGAGCCCTTCACCCGAAAGGCCCTCCCTCTAAACCAAGAGACATTATTTGCCGGCTACAATCATACCCGCTGAAAGAGGACATTATGCGTAAAGCACGCTCTATCCGCAATCTGGTCTTTGACAACTCCCAAGTGCAGATCTACCCAGACCTATCGTGGATCACGCTCCAGAAGTGCAGGCTCCTGCAACCGCTGCTGCGCTCATTGCAAGAAAACGACATTCCTTACAGATGGGGCTTTCCCTTCAGCTTGAGTGCCCGGCATCAAGGAAAATCTGCTGCCCTACGCTACCCAGAGGATCTGGACTCCTTCTGTGACGCCTTGGGGATTTCCGTCCCCCAACTGCCGGACTGGGATTTGGTGGCCACCGCCCCCCCACCTCCGGTATTATGGAAAAAGGTCCTGCCGACCAAGCGCTCCAGGGGACGGGAGCCCCTGCGCAAACCACCCAAACATAAGGCACCCAGTTAATCTGCCCATGTTCCTCTCTCTGCCTGGCCAGGCAATGCTGAGAGCCACTCAGTGCTCATGGACGACTGCAAGCCTTCTTTATGTGACTATCCCCCCGATGGCCCTTGCTTTGTTTTTGGTTTTGATGCCCGGGCTGTGTTGGTTCAGCCCTCCCTAGTTGGTTGACTTCACGGTTACAGACCCCCCCCGTGGTTTTACCACCAGTTAGTTCCTTCTTGGACCTTGGTCCATCCGAGTCTCCCCGACCTGGGTTTTTTTTTCTTTGAACCCCAGTCGGGGAGTCCAATCGGAACTGGTTAAGGCCCTGTGACCCCTCGGTCTATCAGTGCCTATTTGCGAAATGTTTGATTTGTTTGTTATTACTGTTCTTACCCTCTTTTTTCCCCTTTTTTGTAGATTTCTCTGTCTTTCTCTTCCGCAGTCTGCTTCCCGGCCCCATTGGCTCCTGGCCCTCCTCGTGTGGACGCCGCCCTCCTCAGCCTGGTCGAAACATCAGCCTCACCAGATAAGTACCGCTATAGCACACCCCTCACTGTACAATGGCTAGGATTTTCTCACTGAACGTACACGGACTTAACTCCAACAAAAAAAGACATTTGGCGCTCCGGGAATTTAGGCAGTCAGGGGCGGACATTATTATGGTGCAGGAAACGCACTTTAACAAGGGGGACTCCTTCACGTTTGCTTCTAGACACTTCCCTCAAGTATTCCAGGCCTTCGGCCAGCATAAGCGGGCGGACGTCGCCATCCTGTTTAGGAAGGGAACCCCCTTTACTTGCTCCTCCTCCTACCTGGATCCACGGGGACACTTTCTCATACTTCGAGGTCTCTGGCGGACACAGGCCATTACCCTCTGCGTCGTATATGCCCCGAATACGCGACAAAACCGCTTCCTCAGCAGGGTTCAAGCCCGCCTCTCCCGAGAGCCCCATGGCTTCCTGGTGATCGGGGGAGACTTTAACCTGGCCCACTCCGCAACCCACGACCACCTAGTGGCAAACCCCCGTGCACCACAACCCCGTACCCTCAGAGACTCAAAGATGTTTCGACAGCTTACCAGGAGACACGCCTGGTTCGATGCCTGGAGGGCCCTTCACCCGGGAGACCGCCAATACACGTTCTACTCAGCCCCCCACCGCACCCACTCGCGCATAGACTATTTCTTCGTGAATAATAACACACTGCCTATCACGGAATCGGCGCACATACTGCCCATCTCCTGGTCCGATCATGCCCCCATCACGCTCTCACTAAACCTAGACACCCCCCTACGCCGACCCTACAACTGGAGGATGAACACCTTCCTTCTACAGCACACCCCCTCGAAAGTTGAGTTAGAGACCACCCTACGGCACTACTTTGTCGAAAACGACACTCCGGACGTCACCCCCTCCATACTGTGGGCTGCCCACAAGGCTGTCCTGCTGGGACGATGCTTGGCTCTCTCCTCAGCAATGAAGAGGGATGCCAACGCAGCTAGACTGCTGGCAGAAAAACAACTTAGGGACCTTGAGGCCCAACTCCCGCGCTCGCCGAACACCGCACTCCTACGTCGTATAGTGCGGGTTCGCATGACGCTTCGAGACCTTGCGATGGGCCAAGTGGAAAAGGCGTTGATACGCCTAAAACAGCTTTACTACGATAAAGGCAACAAGGCGCAATCACTCTTGGCTCGGAAATTGACAGATCGGGCACTAGCATCTACCCCTTCGCAAATACGGAACAGAGGGGGCGACTTGATCACCCACCCCCAGGACATAGCAAATACCTTCGCTGACTTTTACGCAGACCTCTACAACAAAGCAGAGATCCCACACTATCCCCCCTCACCTGATTTTACAGATCGGATGACTCAATACCTAGAACAGGCGGGACTACCCCGACTCCGCGAGGAAGACATACGGGACCTTAACGCCCCAATTTCGGCGGAGGAACTAGCGGCAACTGTTAAAGACCTACCAGCCCATAAGTCCCCTGGCCCGGACGGGTTACCATACGAATACTATAAAACCTTCTTGCCTCTCTTGAGTCCCCATATGACCAGGTTATTTAACGCCTTTCTCCAACAGACTCCCATTCCGAGTGACATGCAGGGTTCCTTTTTGACCCTCATTCCGAAGCCGGATAAGGACCCTGCCTCATGCGCCAGTTACAGGCCTATAGCCCTACTGAATTCAGACCTGAAGATTTTCACTAAACTTCTATCGATCAGGCTGAATGTTATCCTCCCCTCCCTGATACATCTGGATCAGGTGGGATTTGTCCCCCTACGTCAGGCAGGAGACAACACAAGGAAGGTCATTGACTTGATAGATGTTGCTAACAGAGATAAAGTAGAAGCCCTGATCCTCAGTCTTGACGCGGAGAAGGCCTTCGATCGCTTGAGTTGGCCCTTTATGTTAGCCACCCTGCGACATATGGGTTTCAGGGGCCCGTTCCTGCAGGCGGTGCAACACCTCTACACAAATCCCACCTCCCAAGTCAAAACCCCCTTTGCCTCATCCCCCTCCTTCTCAATAGCTAATGGTACACGCCAGGGCTGCCCGCTCTCGCCATTGCTCTTCGCCCTGTGTGTGGAGCCCCTGGTGGCGACCATCAGGGGGAATCCAGACATCAAGGGCGTTTCGGTGAGGGGGAAGGAATTTAAAATTTCCCTATTCGCGGATGATATCATCCTTACCCTAACTCGCCCCGAGATATCCCTGCCTAACCTCCACGCTGAATTAGATAAATACGGGTTGCTTTCGGGGTATAAAACGAATGCGTCGAAGTCCACGGCCCTCCCAGTTAACATCCCGTTAGAGGGGGTCCATCAGTTAAAGTTGAACTTTCCCTATAAGTGGGAAGAGTCCTCTCTTAGATATCTGGGGGTCCGTCTGACCCCATCCTTTAGCTCCCTTTACCAAGCCAACTTTCCCCCATTGTATCAAACAATCAGGGAGCTCCTTCAAAAATGGAAAGCTCATCGTATTTCCCTCTTGGGACGAATAACGTCCATCAAAATGGTCATTCTCCCCAAGCTCCTATATCTATTTCAGACGTTACCTATCCCTATCTCATACGCCCAGCTACGCAAGCTCCAGAGCGATATCCTCCGGTATGTCTGGAACTATAAAAAGCACAGGATACCGTGCTCGGTCATGATGGCATCACGTAGGGAGGGGGGTCTGGCGTTCCCTAACTTTGACCGCTACTACCAAGCAGCCCAGCTCTGTGCGGTTGTCTCCTGGTTTCCCCAGAGGTCCTACAATAAATGGACGGAGGTGGAGAAGATTTGGTTAGCCCCAGTACACCCCAACAGCCTCCTCTGGGATGCAGACGTGAAGGTGGACCCCGTTCGCCTATTAGGCTCCATGTCCTTGCTTTGAGGGCTCTGGCGCAAGCTGTCCCGTGAAACAGACCTCATGTCAAAATATTCACTGATGAACTCTTTCATCTGCAACCCTAAAATACCAGACAGCCTAACCCACCAGATGTCCTGGCCCTGGGCCTCGCGGAACTTATTCCACTTCGGCCATCTAGTTGACCCAAGATCCCGTAGGCTGCTGACATTCTCGGAGCTCCAAACCAAACACGACCTGCCACGACAGACGTTCTATAGTTACCTGCAGATCAGGCATTTCGCCCAGACCATAGCCCCACAACTTCAATTCTCGCCCCCCTCCACGTTTGAACGCATTGTTCTGGAGGGACGTCACAGGAGGGGACAGATCACGGACATGTACCAGATTTTGAATGAGTTTAACATCCCGGCTCACGGGAAACATGCTTACATGCTGCAATGGGAGAGAGAGCTGGGAGAGGTGCTGTCGGAGGAGGCATGGCAGGCCGTCTGGAGGCAAGCTGCTAAAAGCTCCCTGTGCACCCTGTACAAGGAAAACTCGTACAAGATTCTTTTTTTTTGGTACCAGACCCCAGATATACTCCATAAAATTTACCCCTCCACATCCGATCGCTGCTGGCGCTGCCTGCAGGACAGAGGCTCTCTCTTCCACGTGTACTGGTCCTGTCCCCTCTTGGTCCCGTTCTGGCAATCCACACAACAACTACTGACCCGTCTCCTGGAGGTACCAATTCCCTTGACACCCAAACTGTTTTTGCTGGGCCTTGAGCAGCCTAAAGTTGCCAAGCCCTACAAAAAACTACTTAGACATATTTTGACGGCAGCCAGATGCCTAGTGGCTCTCAACTGGAAAAGGACCGTACCCCCGTCCCAGGAGGCCCTGTACTCCAGGATCAAAGACGTGGAACTCATGGAGAGGATGACTGCCAGGATACGTGATAGGCTAGAGGACCATGATGAGGTCTGGAGGGAGTGGCGCCGGCAGGAGGACATCCCAGGAGCGGGCGTGGGAGCAGACGTGGTAACTTAGACCTTCTCTTCACTGTCTCTTCTCTTAATTTCTCCCCCCTTTTCTCTCTTTCTTCTCTCCCCCCCCCTCTTTCTTTTTTCCTCCCCTCTGAACTTATATTTTTATTTTATTTTTTTTATGTTGCAGAATACTGATGCAGTCGTGTTGGTGCTCCTCACTGTTTGATACTGCCCATTGTATTATGTTTGTAGACTTTGCCACTGACGGGGTGGGCCCTTCCATTTCCTATTTGCATCTCCCAGCCCACGGGCCCATACCCCACTATGCTTGCTTCTTGTATGACATAGGCTGCTGTCTATTGGCATATGTCCATTATCTCTTTTTTTTTGATCTTTTGGTATCTCTGTATTCTTATGACCTGTGAACTGCTTCATATAAATAATAAAAAAAAATTAATTGGAAAAAAAAGAAGTGCAGTGGTCGACAGAGGAGAGCATCGGTCCAGGCAGCAGGCAGGGATGAGGTCAGTGACAGCAAAAGCAAGCATCCAGGCAGCAGGCAGGAATACTGTCCATAGTTCGTACAGGCAGAGATACTGTCAGCACAGCCAGAGCACAGCCAAAGCACATGTTCAGGTAGCAGGCAGAGGGGGCGTGGCCTGACGCATGGAGCTGGCAGACGTGTAGTGTCTCAGTTCCCGGATCCCTCGGCTCTCCAGGCTTTTCCACACCGCAGATCGCCACCGGAATAGCCCACATGGGGAAGGATAAGTACAAGGAGCAGAAGGGGACAGGGGGATCCCGTCCTGGGGTGGATTTAGGGCACTTTTTCAGCCGTTCTTCGGCTGCAGCACAGTGCCGGCTGTAATCCAAGACGGCGCTGGCGCCTCCCTCCCCGGCCAGCTCTGAGTCAGCCCTGGACTCCCTCGCTGTCTCCCAAGCACGCCATCCCTCCCCTGGGACACAGGATCGCCCCTCTAGATGACCCAGGAGCCATTCAACCACATCCCTGGGCTCAGAGGACGGATGGGACTTAGAATCCCAAATGAGATCCATGAGCAGCTACATGCGCTCTCTCCCCACTAAGGCTGATTTTGAACAATGTGTTAACCGTATTGAAAAAGCATACAGGCAAGAGATTACTGAGCTTAAAAAATACATTGGGGTCCGTTTTGAGGACATAGAAAACACCACTGAAGGCCTTCATACCACTGTGCAGTCCCATGAGGAAATACTTAATACCCACACCGTCATGCTGCAGCAACTGGCATACCAGCAAGATGACATCGAAAATAGGAACAGACGGAACAATATCCGCGTAATCCCTGAATCCATGGACCCCAAAGATTTAAAGGCGGCAGTAACGTCCATTTTCAATCAGTTGCTGCAATTACCCAAAGATAACCCCCTTGAACTTGATCTGGTCCTCAGGACCTCTGGCCCCAAGAAACCTGACCCCTCATTTGTGCGCGACACTCTGTGCAGAGTGCATTTCTATAATATGAAGGAATCCATTATGCGGGCTGCCAGCACTCAGGACTCTATTCTCTTTAACGATATCCCCGTGATGCTTCTACCTGATCTCTCCCGCCAAACCTTGACCATGCGGAAAGCTCTGAAGCCCGTCACGCAACTGTTGCAATCTCGCCAGTTGAAGTACCAATGGCGCTTTCCCTTCCAGCTGCGGGTCCACCATGATGGCAAGACGGACATTTTCTGTACTCTTGGAGACCTCCCCACTTTTCTCAGCACACTGGACTTGCCTCATGTCTCTATCCCGGATTGGCCCTTCACACCCACCACCCCAGGACTGCCATATCTTCCTCAGTGGCAAAAACAAAGCCGCAAAAGGCGACCCAGATCCTCCTTGTGTGAAGATCCCAATGATTGATGTCCATTAGGCCGGCTGGTCATTTGTTCTTCCTTGTATTTTTTTTTTCTCAGTGGAGGACCACCTCCTGCGTTGGCTCGGGATTCACTGAGTCTAACTCTCATATGTTTCACCTGCTGTTCTTCTCTTTATTGAATACCTTCCAAAAGGTTGCTACTGTTAGCGGTTATTTCTTCTATTTAAGGACGTCACCACATACTCACGTTGGGTCTGTTCAATGGAAGACACAAGGTGTTCCTGTTCAGGACTGGGACGACTGACTCACAATAGCCAGATGCGGACTCACTTCTGTTCAACAGTCCGGACCCCTGCAACTACCCCCTTGTTTTTGTTTTTGTTTTTTACCTGTTCCCCTGCGAACCCCTTCATTATCATTTATTGTTTTGTACACTGGACACTCACATTTGATTCCCAGGGACACACGCACTTGTTTATAATACATGAACACCCTCCTGGCAAGAGCATACTGCATTCTGCATGCTTTGTTCCTCTATGCCATGTTATGTTTTTGCGTTCTATTTTATTGTTCATAACCTCTTCCCCCATGACAGGTTATTTTGTTCCTACCTATATCCTGCCCTGTGGATCCCGGGATCCGGGGGGCCTCTCCATGCCTCCCACTAACCCCCCCTTAGGCATAGTCGGTGCACGTTCCTATCGCCGTTCTTGGTTCTGACAAATTTTTTACAATGCATTTTTATGTATACTGTATTTACACACTTCTGACCAATTTGTGCCACCTAGTGGCCGATTCATGTTACTTTGTCTACCCTCTACAGTCAGGGCTTCAGCCTCCTGTGTTTGACTATACCATGACACACAATATTACTGCTCTGTCGACCCTGGAGGCTGGGACTCTCTTTTTCAATATATACTTTCACATTCTCTTTCCCCCCAGGTAGCAGGCAGAGTTGTCCCGACAGAAATACTGTCCAAAGTCAGTAGAGGCAGCAGGCAGATATATGGTCAACACAGCCAAAGTATTGGTCCAAGCAGCAGGAAGAAACATGGTCCATAATGTCATGGGTCATTACAGGCAGTAATATGGTCAGCACAGCCAAAGTATTGGTCCAGGCAGCAGAAAGGACCATCAAGCTTAGGGCCAGGGGGACAGGGGTAGAGGTTTCTCCCACCCAAATCGCTTTGAAGCCTCCAGATAACCAGACCCTGTTCTGGGGGCACAGAAAATGAAAAACAGTTTTTCTCTACTAAGAACGCTATTCTGAAGCCCCTCACATATGTGAGACCCCTGTGTACTAAAAGTAGATGGCCAAAAGATCAGTCCAAGTGGCAGGCAAAAACATGGTCGATTAACAGGCCAAGGTCGGTGCACGTGGAAGTAAGAAACGTGGTTTAATCTGCAAGCAAAGACATCGTCGGTAAACAGGCCAGGGTCAGTTAATTAACATGTAAGGTAGTAACATGGTAGCAGGAAAATGGGGAAATGGCAGTCTGTTAATAAGGGGAACTAATTTTGGATGGATGTATGATCATTTTTGAAGCAATCTCTAATGCACAGGCCAGGTTGGGAGGGACAATCGGGACAATAATAGCTAGTGTCTCTTCTTACTCCTCTGCTGCATACACAGCATTTCTTTTAACGTCTTCTTCCAGATTCTGTGGGGGGGATGCTATAGGGAAAGTGTTGCTCGTGAAGTCGACTCACACTATCAGAGCGAATGCTTCCTGGGGCAGGATCTTGTTGGTAAATGAGGGCAGTGTTGATATCTTCGATATATACTTGAGGTAGGTGATTTGTTAGTTTTGAGTTGCTTTTTGTAGCAGACAAACAAATTAAAAAGGGCCATGTGAAACAGGTGAAACGCAACTTTCTTGTACCATAAACGGGACTTTCTGGGTTGATAAGTAGGGCTGTAGCATCTGATCGTTTAAATCCACCCCCCCCCCCATGTACAAATTGTAGTTGTGGACACATTCGGGCTTTACAATCGGGCCGCGTCTTCTTTGGATCTCCACCACCGTGTCATTGTGGATGGTAGAGAGGATGTGGACATCTTTCTTGTCCCTCCACTTCATGGCCAACACCTCCTCGTTCCTCATGAATGCCCATTGCAATTTTTTTGTCAACAAATTTTGTGGGAATTCCTTCCGTTTTTTTTAAGGTACCGCAGGGCGGGGTTTACTTACTGTAAAGGTGACAAAAAAGGGGCAGGCTGGTATAATAGTTGTCGACATATAAATGGTATCGTTTTCGAACAGGGGGTATGCCAGATCCCAGACAATATTCCCACTGGTTCCAATATATGTGGGGCAATCACGGGGCTGGAGCTGGGAGTCTTTGCCTTCGTAGATCCGGAATGTGAAGACGTATACAGTGGCTCGATCGCATAATTTATTTAATTTTAACCCATACCTGACTCTCTTGCTTGGTATATACTGCTTCAAGTGCAGTCGGCCAGTGAAATGTGTGAGGGACTTGTCCACACAAATGTTTTGGTCTGGGATGAAAACTTCTCTAAATCGCTGGGAAAAGGAGTTGATTAGGGGGCGTATCTTGTACAATTTGTCGTGGTTGGGATGATCTCGGGGAGGGCACTGTGAATTGTCATTGAAGTGGAGAAAACGCATAATCATGTGGTATCTTGTCCTGGACATGACAGCGGAATATATGGGCATGTGATGGATGGGGTGTTTGGACCAATATGCATGGACTTCGTTCATTTTTGTAAGCCCCATATTGAACGTAAGGCCCAAAAACAATTTAAATTCGTCCAGTGTTAGATGCCGCCACTGGAACATGCGGGCTTAAGAAGAATTGGGGTTGGGAGCAATAAATTGGGATGCATACAGATTAGTTTGATCCACCATATTCTGCAGAAAATCTTGTGGGAAAAATAAACAAAAATAATCAAATTGAGAAAACTTCGTAGTGTCGGGCTGCACACCTGGCTGTGCGGTGAAAGGGGGGATGATAGCGGATCCTGAGTTGGCAGGCAACCATAAGGGGTTTGCCAGGGCATTGGGAAGGTAGGACTGGGGCTGGATTCTTCGGATTGGGCCTGTATTTTCATTACTTGTACTGGGCTCCTCTTCCCGGGGTATGGCGCTGCTGGTGGTGGGCAGATCTCCTGATCCTGGTCCTGATCTTGGTCCTGATCTGTGTCCTGATTGCATTCTTTTGGGAGGGACAGTTTCCTCCAGGGACTCGGACTCTGAGCCACTATCCTCTACTGGCTCATATTCCGAACCAGAATCAGATGATGGGAGCTCCCCGCTGCTCTCATCATCCGACATGGTAAGAATGGCATATGACTCCTCAGGTGTGTAAACCCTTTGGGACATTATGGCAGTGCTTATTGGTGGGCCTGTGTAATGGTACTGCTGGTGGTAGTGGTGGCGGGCCTGTGTGGTGGTACCGATGGAGGTATTAGTGGCGGGCCTGTGTGGTGGTACCGATGGCGGTATGGGTGGTGGTAGTATCAATGGCGGTACAGGTAGTGGTGGTGGTGGTACCGATGGCGGTACGGGTGGTGGTGGTGGTGGCGGTACAGATGGCGGTACAGGTGGCGGTACGGGTGGTGGTGGTACCGATGGCGGTACGGGTGGTGGTGGTGGTACCGACGGTGGTACGGGTGGTGGTACTGGTGGTGGTACCGATTGCGGCACTAGTGGCGATACTGGTAGTGGGCCTGTGTGGCAGTATAGATGCTGGGCCTGATGGCGGTACTAGTGGCGGTACTGGTGGTGGTACCGATGGCGGTACTGGTAGCTTGTTTGGCGGTACCAATGGCGGTACCGATGGAGGTGGGCCTGTGACAGATTATTGACAGATGGGCCGATTGATTGATTGACAGATGGGCTGATTGATTGATTGACAGATGGGCTGATTGATTGATTGGCTGATGGGCTGATTGACAGATGGGCAGATTGGCTGGGCTGATTGACGGATGGGCTGATTGGCTGGGCTGATTAACAGATGGGCTGATTGATGGGCTGGGCTGTGTGATAGGTCCTCTTTGGGCAGGGCCGTATTGGGCACAGTACAGTAATAATAGACAAATGCTACACTGATCTCACTTACTGATCCCTGCTCTCTCCTCACGCGATCGGTGTGTGAGGAGAGAGCAGGGATCAGATAGTAACTGCTATCTGTTTATATTTGTGACCGGCTGTGATTGGACACAGCCGGTCACGTGGTAAACAGCCAATTTCATTGGCTGTTTACCCTGATCGGGGAAGCGCTGTGTCCAAGGGACGCGCGCCTTCCCCGACCCCACTCTGCAAGCCTCTGGCGACGCGCACGGAGCGCGCCGCCGAGTTTGTTGTGACATGTGATTGGCTATGACTTTGACACAGCTGATCACGTGGTAAACAGCCAATGAAATTGGCTGTTTACCGTGATTGGGGAAGCGCTGTGTCCGCGCGCTTGGCATTATCCTGCAGGACGTCAATAGACTCCCAGTCAGGATAATGCAACCACTTCCCGGACGTCAATTTGCTATTGACTGGGCGGGAAGTGGTTAAAGACCGTATTATGCAGAAAATGTGTAGGAAACCATACTTTGATTTTGATGGGGCACGCTTATATTTCTACCAAGATATATCAAGGCATATTATTATACAGCGAAGGGCGCTTTGCCCCCTACTGGCCGCCATCCAGGAGGCAGGCCTAACTTACATTTGGGGTTTTCTCTTTTACCTCCAGGTGACTAAAGATGGCAAACAGGTTACGCTTCACACTAAAGACGATCTTCCAAACTTCTTGTCCACTCTTTGGCTGGATCCAGTCGACTTTCTGGAATGGAGAGGATTGCCGGATTTCCCTACCGTTCAGCTTCCTCAACCCTGGCTGCCTGCTAAGCGCAGAAGCCGCAAAAGGGATCGTCAATGTCCCGCTTCTGGTTCTTCTCTGGGCCCATCCACCCCAAGGGAATGATGGAACATGTTTTTGAAGCTCCCACCCTCTGTTAAGAGGCGATCATGAACTTCAATGTTAACCCCTTAACCACTTGCCTACAGGGCACTCTCACCCCCTTCTTGCCCAAGCCATTTTTCAGCTTTCAGCGCTGTCACACTTTAAATGACAACTGCGTGGTCATGCTACACTGTACCCAAATTTTTATAATTTTTTTCCCCACAAATAGAGCTTTCTTTTGGTGGTATTTGATCACCTCTGCGGTTTTTATTTTTTGCGCTATAAACAGAAGAAAAGGGACAAGTTTGAAAAAAACACAATATTTTTAACTTTTTGCTATAATAAATATCAATTTTTTTATTATTTTTTTAAACAAATTCTTTCCTCAGTTTAGGCCGATATGTATTCTTCTGCATATTTTTGGCAAAAAAAATCGCAATAAGCGTATATTGATTGGTTTGCGCAAAAGTTATAGCAGGTACAAAAAAGGGGATAGATTTATAGCATTTTTATTATTTTTTTTTTTTTACTAGTAATGGCGGCGATCAGCGATTTTTATCGTGACTGCAATATGGCGGCGGACACATCGGACACTTTTGACACATTTTTAGGACCATTCACATTTATACAGCGATCCGTGCTATAAAAATGCATTGATTACTGTATAAACATGACTGGCAGGAAAGGGGTTAACACTAGGGGGCGACCAAGGGGTTAATGTGTTCCCTGGGAGTGCTTCTTACTGTGGGGGAGGGGACTGACTGGGGGAGGTGACTGATGGTTGTCCCTATGTACAAGGGATACACCATTGGTCTCCTCTCCCTGACAGGACGTGGATCTGTGTGTTTACACACACAGATCTACGGTCCTGCTCAGTTACTGGGCAATCGCAGGATCCCGGCGGCCATCACGGCCGCCAGGCACACGCATCGGGTCCCCAGTGACGTGGCGGGCGTGCGCGCGCCCCTTAGTGGCTTTGGAAGGCGCAACATCATGTGACGTCCGCCCAGAACAACAGGGTCTTCCTCCCGCCGTCATTTGACGGCGGGCAGTGGACAAGTGGTTAAATGGGTCCAGGTCCGGATTTATGCTAATTGAAAATTGCTGAGAATGCCCCTGGTGGAGTCCATGGCTACATGGGGCGAGCAGGGCTCAAATTTGACATTGTTTCCAGCTGATGTTGCTAGAATTCTAGTTAATGTGCCCTGGACTTGCTGATTTGGCCCTGGTCTGGAACCTTTGGGCACGCCATAACTATTTCTCCCCCTTGATCCTATCATAGCAACTAGTTAGATGCGGTGGACAGGGTTCGCGCCTCCCCACCTTCCCTCTTATGCTGGCACACGTACCCCACGTAGACCGTACCTTTATTGGTATATAATTGATAAAAGGGGAGGGGGGAATGGGTATAATGGGACTGTCCAGAGGCAATGGGTCAACCACCTCACATCCCTTAATTTGGTGTTACTGAAATAAAAAAACTAAAGAGAGCGGGACTTTAAATGAAGCATGTGCGGGAGAGGGTTCGGATTAACAAAGAATAGCGACAAGTCTGGAGTATCTGGTACCCAAATATATGGACATACAGGGAATGTTCTACAATATTGTATATGGTATTGATGCATTAAAGAATATATTTGGGTCCTCAGTTTATATGTTTCCCTTTTCAAATTCAGTCTGTGTGATGTATATGCACATCAATTTAAACTTCACTAATGCAATTTATAGTCATGGACGGTGCATTAGGTGAAAGAAACAATTAAAAAACTTTTTTATGATACCAGATACTCCAGACTTGTCGCTATTTTTTGTTAATCCGAACCCTCTCCCGCACATGCTTCATTTAAAGTCCTGCTCTCTTTTACTTTATTGGTATAGTTCCCCATTGGGACCATAGGTTTCGGCTCGGAGCCCTCTCCCTAGTGGGCCGGGGCCCTGTGCTTAACCTACATATGTTTCTAATGTTGGTTTTGTTACTAACATTCAGTTATGATTTTCATGTCTCTCCTAATTTTTTTTGAGGTTCATGGCTACGCTATAAGGGATAGCTCATACCTTTTCAATGTTTTTTTGTAGAAGAAAATCCGGTTTCACATATGGTCTCGAAACTATATCGGCTGCTAGGTTCTGCTACCTCAGATTCTAAGCCTACATATATACGGGTCTGGGAGAGGGACTTCTCTATTGATTCTAAAACGCAGGAAACAAACTACAAGATTTTGTCACGCTGGTATTGGGTGCCAGCTGATCTGGCACGGATATACCGCTCTACTCTTGAGCAATGTTGGAGAGGCTGTGGTCACCGCGGTACGCTATTACACTTGTGGTGGGAATGCCCTGTAATAAGACACTTTTAGGTAGACATCCAGTCTCAGATAAAGGTCATCTTAGGCTTGGACATTCCTCTCTCCCCGATTCATTTCCTCCTGCATGTCCCTTCCATCCGGATTAGCCAATACAAAAAAAAACGTATTGTCCCATTTATTGAACACAACAAAGCGTTTGCTCCCAATTTATTGGAAGCAAACACAAGTCCCTGGCCGCGAGGAGTGGATCAGCAGGGTGAATGAGGTTAGGGAAGCTGAGGACTGGATAGAAACTTGCAGAGGCACTCTTGCCCACTTTACCAGTGTCTGGTCATCTTGGCTGGACTACATAGATGATCCTGGGATAATGTCCTCCAGCTTAGATCTGGCATTGCAGGAATTGGCAGAACCATCCCACATGAATCATATTCGGCCAGGCAAAAGGGAGGTGAGGTCCATTCTTTGTTGGGATGCGACTCTCCCCATCTCCTTGAGAATACATTTTTACCTACTGCAGGATGGCTGGCTTGGTGTGGGCGAGTGTATTTACGGCGAGAACCAAGGTATGTTTCTGTTTCTCTATTTCCTTCTCTTGTTTTCCCTTCCTTTTCTTTTTTATTTTTTCTAGTTGGTGACATCACCTTAGAGGCTACCCCCACTTCCCAATGGGGAGAGCCCTAGTGTTACCTAGTTATTCAACCATTGTTCCTCTTTTTATTCTTTTGTTAATTATTTGTATAGCACGTTTTCTACATTTTATACATGTTGATCTAAGCCTATGGCTTTGGTCCATTGGAAATGTTTCATATGACGTATTATTTTGTAAAACTTAAATAAAGATTATACAAAAGTGTGTACTCACACTAGGCGATCCGTACAATGCTTAAGCATGTTTAAGCCCCCAAAGTTCAGTTCATTTGACTAGTGTGATTGCTCCACATTGTGCTCAGGCATAGACTCACCATGGTACACATCTGTGTGAGGCAGAAATAATCAGGTAACTGTGCCTGGCAAAATGCCGGGCACAGGCGAGCTGGAGAGGAGGAAAATCGTGCTTTTGTATGGTACAAGACAACCATGCCTACTATGAGTACACCCTTTTTTACATTCAACCCTCTGGGGCTCAAGAGGAGCTCACTTTACTAACTATTACGATGTTAGTAGAGCAATCTCCCCCACTGAGCAATTATGTTCTACAGGGGGACCGCCCCCCCCGCCAGAACACACCAGTCAGTGCTCTCAGCCATTGTCTGAGAGCGCTGATCGGATGCCAATGGGCAGATCATTTTTGGTCATGGCCCTTCAACGAAAGCTGGACAATCGGCCAGCTTCTGACGGACAGGCTGCTGTACCCACGGGCCGAATGTTGGTCGGTTTCTGTTGAAGTGGCTTATACTCGACCCATGTGTAAGACACTAATGATTCCAGATTTCTGTTGATGTCACAGTTTGGTTTAACCACTTAAGACCTGAAGCAATTGGACTGCAGCATCCTATTCCTGTGACATGTGTAATGCAATTTCCTTCCTCTTTGTTTCCAGTATCACCAATCACAAACAAACCATCTAGGTAGGTTTGAATCTAATTGATGAATGTGTAGCGGGGTCTCTAAAATTAGGTAGGACACTCAGGTGTGTAAGTATGGGAATAATGGACCATTTGTGTTCGAGGAGGATTGGACGGTGTAATAATCTCCTTGGCCTCCGGGTGGCGGGGTACCCGTAGGCTCAAGGTAGATTGGCCGTCACAGTGCTACCCTTTTTGTTCCTTTCCGGAGATGGTACGGCGAGGGCGGGGAACCTGCCGTGGTGTCGATGGGAGGAGATAAAAGGGGGAGACGCCCTAACCCCGAGGTCTTTTGGAGGATCTTCTTCACGCGCCCAGGCACCTTAGGCCTGGGTGCGGGCGGTTCCGGATTCCAGCCCAGGGGCCCTAGGCCTGACCGGAATGGAGTTTGAGTCCATCCCAGGCACCTTCAGCCTGGGGTGAGGTACTAAGCCAGGAGGCCTGGGGCCCAGTGACTTCGACTGGGTCCCGCGAGGGTGGAGAAGTCCGAGGGTCCCTGAAGTGGATGGGGCCCATGTCTGAGGGCAGGAGGCCAGGGAGGTTACCCATTCGGAGAGTCTGGAGCAGCATCAACCCAGTGACGGATGGGCCTCTGGTAACTCCCTTGGAGGGACATCTTCCCCTGACAGGGACCACAGCGCAGCGAAGGTACTCCTATCTATGTTCTCTTGAGTCGCTGGTAGAGACTCTCAAGTTCTAAGTCCTTTCTAGCTAAGGCTATAGTAACCACTGGCGAGATCGCAGTGCTTTAGCTGACAACCAGGATAGTGCCTCGACCTGCTCATCCCCCATATCAAAATGTTATCAAGTCGCAACCAGTTGGCTACTGAAGCACTGTTTATTGTGAGATATGCAATAAAACAAGAGTTGGACTTTGATCGGTGTGTGGAACTCTGGTTAATCGGAGCAGAGGGAAGTGTTGGCGCAGCAGGACTTGATTCTAGACAAAAGCACACAGGCCCGAGGAAATATCTGGTACTGGCCTTCACCTCACCCACAGCTATTGGGAGGACATGGGCCGTAGCACATCTCACCCTGTCGTGTGACATACCCCTAGACAAAAGAGATGGGGTGAGGCCGCTTCACGTGGGGGCTCGTGAGTCCGGGATGATGTGTGTTTTGACTTTGGAAGTAAGAATGGCTGTGTCTGGACTTTGCTGCCCAGAGGAGTTCCGAGCAGGTCGGCCATGTGATTGGCCAAAGTGCATCCCTGCTCAAAGTCATGGAAATGACCCTAGGACGGGAAAGGCCCATGCAGAGGAGCGAAAAGAGGGAGGAGTCCAGCCGTGTGAAGTACTACATGTGGGGGCTTTTAGTGCACTGCGCCACGAGGCACCCCGTGACTGGGCAGTTCGTGGGCGGAGCCTGATGGAAGCCCGCGAAAACGTGCAAGTCGTGGGAGGAGTCTGGCCATGTGGAGGGACTCACGTGGAGACTTCGGCGCGTGGTCAGTGCGTGATGGAGCAGCAGACAGTCGGGATGGCCTCAAGCTCCCCGTGGATTCCGGTTCCCTACTCCACGAAGATGACTACGTTCGCTGCTCCCCTTACAGACACGGGGATAAGACTCAGGCCCCGAGGACAGTTGGCTTTGTACTCATGCAGAGACACGGAGGCCCTCGGCGTGATCTGTCCCGGATGCTCGGGACTGGTGGTCCACCTGAAGCCATTCGGGCGTTGCGAGGCATGCAAAGAGTTCTTGTTCGAGGTGGAGACATCCACAGTAAGGCCCCGGGCCCTTCGCCTCAACAGCCTCACAGGTACCGCTACTCCGGAAGGGGAGATCCAGGCCTTTGCGGAGGTTCCCGTACGCACTGACCAGGGCGATGTGACTGCCCAATCAGAGACTGAGAGAGAAAAATCCGTGGATAATGCTCCGGTCACCACAGATTCTCTGCTCCCACCTCCGAAGAGGAAAGTCGGCTTGGTGCAGGCCTCCTGTGGTCGTGGAAGAGCTTCACCCCGTCGCTTGCCTGGCCTGGATGGATCCGGTTGGAAGAGTCCTGGACATCCCAGTCTACAAAAGGTCAAGGTGAGCCAGGGGCTGGGACTGTGGTGATGGTTGGAGGTGTTGGGGGTCCACAGTCGGTGGAGCCCGCAAGGGAGGGTAGTACCACGTCTACCAGAGACTACCTTCCCACCGAGATGTATGACACTTCCGACCTAGAGTCACTGTCGATTTGTGGAGATGACGGTGAGATCGATGAACTGTTTCACCAGAAGGGCTGGGACAAACGCCCGTTACCTATGTTACGTGCACCGCAGGATTCCCCTATGTCAATAGGAGACAGCACGCCCCGAGCGGAAGCCCCGGAGTCTACGAGGAAGCCTAGTCCTCAAATTACCTTCCCACAATCCACAACATCACCCGTCTTGGTGGCGGGGATGCAACGCGCATCGCTACGAGCACCGAGAGAAAAGCCATTAGAGGTAGTGAAAGTACCTCGGCACCCGGAGGCCATCGTTCAACCCGGAGAAGGTGAGCGGGATGCCATGCCTCCTTTGGCCAGATTGCAACGACTTTTCTCACAGAGCGTCGCCCGTGAGTATGGGTGGGAATATCCCTACTTGCCCCTGGACTTACTTTTTGAAGTTGAGGTCATACGCCAGACATGGTATGACGAATTTGTTTGGGAAAAACTCAAAGTACCCCATGCACGAAGATACTTGTCCTGTTCGCCACCCGTGTCGAAAAAGTTTAGAGACTGCAGAGCAGACTTGATGTGGGGCCGCCATATCCACGCAGACAAGGTGCGCATCTGCAGGAAAGATGGAGAGGACGCTGACTATTCGATTGAGGTTTTCGATAAGCATCTGAAGCCTTTGTTCTTGCCTGACCCGAGGTTTTATTTGTGAGAAGAGACTCATTTGTTTTTTTGTGACAACCTTCCAGAAGTGTTCTTGCCGGAGCATCCGAACTGTACCCTAGTTTTTATTTGGGTTTTTGTTTTCCACTCTTTGGAAGAATGAGAGCAGTTTTTGTTTGTTCTCTCTTCCTTACAGTTCAAAGACAGTCTTTGGGGGTAGAATCAGTGTAGGGACGCAGGAAGAATGAAAATTGCACCAAGTGTCATTACCGCGGCACTGTCACCAGGTGGCAGTGTTGTGCAACGGCTGTTTTTTTTTTTTTTTACACGCACATCACTTTACTCATTGGAGCGAATGGGTCTATTGGCTGATGGACCCATTCATTCCAAATTAACACAAAATGTTAGGATGTTGTGTTTTCTTTTTGTTTCCCTTCTGCAGGAGATTCGTCTGTCAAGACTACTGAGTATGGGGTGGTTCTTAGACAGTGAAGGGAGGGATTGTATATGTGTACATGTTAGATGGTTTTAGGGAAAAGTTTTATTGTTTTATGTTCCCTTCCCCTTTGAGCAGGTCTTGGTATGGTTAAGGTTCAAAATTTTAGGGATAGCCTCTGGGGCCAGGCTTATGTCATCACTCCATTGAGACATGGGTTTGCACCAGACGCTGGGGACCAGCGTCAAATCACAGGGGGAGTATGTAGCGGGGTCTCTAAAATTAGGTAGGACACTCAGGTGTGTAAGTATGGGAATAATGGACCATTTGTGTTCGAGGAGAATTTGGACGGTGTAATAATCTCCTTGGCCTCCGGGTGGCGGGGTACCCGTAGGCTCAAGGTAGATTGGTCGTCACAGTGCTACCCTTTTTGTCCCTTTCCGGAGATGGTACGGCGAGGGCGGGGAACCTGCCGTGGTGTCGATGGGAGGAGATAAAAGGGGGAGACGCCCTAACCACGAGGTCTTTTGGAGGATCTTCTTCACGCGCCCAGGCACCTTAGGCCTGGGTGCGGGAGGTTCCTGATTCCGGCCCAGGCGCCCTAGGCCTGTCCGGAATGGAGTTTGAGTCCATCCCAGGCACCTTCAGCCTGGGGTGAGATACTAAGCCAGGAGGCCTGGGGCCCAGTGACTTCGACTGGGTCCCGCGAGGGTGGAGAAGTCCGAGGGTCCCTGAAGTGGATGGGGCCCATGTCTGAGGTGAGGAGGCCGGGGAGGTTACCCATTCGGAGAGTCTGGAGCAGCATCAACCCAGTGACGGATGGGCCTCTGGTAACTCCCTTGGAGGGACATCTTCCCCTGACAGGGGCCGCAGCACAGCGAAGGTACTCCTATCTACGTTCTCTTGAGTCGCTGGTAGAGACTCTCAAGTTCTAAGTCCTTTCTAGCTAAGGCTATAGTAACCGCTGGCGAGATCGCAGTGGTTTAGCTGACAACCAGGATAGTGCCTCGACCTGCTCATCCCCCGTATCAAAATGTTATCAAGTCGCAACCAGTTGGCTACTGAAGCACTGTTTATTGTGCGATATGCAGTAAAACAAGAGTTGGACTTTGATCGGTGTGTGGAACTCTGGTTAATGGGAGCAGAGGGAAGTGTTGGCGCAGCAGGACTTGATTCTAGACAAAAGCACACAGGCCCGAGGAAATATCTGGTACTGGCCTTCACCTCACCCACAGCTATGGGGAGGACACGGGCCGTAGCGCATCTCACCCTGTCGTGTGACATACCCCTAGACAAAAGAGATGGGGTGAGGCCGCTACAAATGCATGAAATTTAGAAAGGTAAGCATATGGTGCTGGGGATAGGTGGCGGAACTAAATGAAACCTATTGCTTTGGCATGAATGGGCTGAGCATAGGTTTGCTTTAAAGAAAATATGTAAAACTTCACTGTTATATCATGGAGTATGTTACCGGTTGCTTGACCAACATAACAAAAGCTAAAAAATACAACAGACACTGTATGTAATCAAAGTCTGCTGCCTTTCCTGTAATTAAACATAAACATATAATGTAAAACTGTTACAATTACTGGTTTTATTTTAGGACAACATTCACATCCCACACCAATCTGTGCTGTAACCCGTCGTTTGCCCCAAATCTGCACTGCCAGCTCAGGCTCTCTGTGAATTTAATTGGCACTTGTGGAAAAGTAACAAGTTGTTTTCCTTGCTAAAATTGGCTTCTGTGGTTTACAGTCATTCGCGGAAAAGAGGGAGCCTTTCTTGTCCCTTCTCAAGCGCCTTAATTACTTCTGATCCATCAGATGCCAGGAACTGTACCAAGCTTATTTAAAGGAAACCTGTGCTGAGAGAAATATGGAGGCTTCCTTTGCTGACCTTCACTTCTGAAAACAATGGGTGCCTGTTTGTAAAGTTGTTTAATTAGATTCAGTTCTTTCAGAAATTGTGCTTTAAAATACATATGTATATTTCACCAAACTAAGCTTCATTGACGTAAAGCCCAGTTCCAGCTAAATACAGCTGAGAATGTGGAAACTGGTCAGGTTTTATTGCTGCTTGTGACACCGTTGGGGAAATTTCCCCTCACTTTTTGTTCTTGTGACACCAGGACAAGAAAATTAGTCAGATGGAGGTCACTAGGATAGACAGGCACAGACAGCAATAAAGACCTCACTGAGGTCACAGACCTGATGCAAGGATATGAATATTAGGTATCCTAACCCTGATATGTATCATGTTAGTTCCAGGTGAGTGAAATGCCAGATAGTAAACTAAAGATTGGTATGACCGTGGGCAGTACCCAGGCTGCTTTGCACTTGGCCACCTCAAGCAACTGGGTTATAGCCCTGTACACACGGCCGAGATTCTCGTCAGGAAAAAAATGTTGTCTTTCCTGACGAGAATCTTGACAAGAAACTTGTCCCGGCCGAGTGTACACACATACGATTCAAAAGAACCGTCGTTCTTTTGAATAGCACGAACGCGGTGACGTCATCGACTACGACGAGCGTGCGCTCGTCACATTCGATGCCGTCGCCGCCATCTTGCTACACCCTATGCCTATGCCTAGGAAGCTACCGCGCATGCGTCAAAGTCATTTCGAGCATGCGCGGGTTTCCACAGCGACAGGTAAGTGTACACACGCTCGGGTTTCTCGTCGAGAAACAGGCCGACGAGATTCTCGACGAGAAAAAAGACAGCAGGTCGTCTTTTTTCTCGTCGGGGAATCTGGGCAGTTTTCTTGACGAGAAAACTGAAACCCGCGTACACACAGCCGGTTTTCTCGGCAAGAAAGCTCTCCTGGCAGTTTTCTTGTCGTTTTTTGCCGAGAAAACCGGTCGTGTGTACGCGGCCTATCACCAAACCTACAGGTTACAGGACACCCCAGTCTCTCAGCTCAACCTGGTACTGTCCTGTATGGATGGTGGCCGGAGGCCAAAGCTTTCCATCCTCCTAACTTCTGTCCCGTTAACCCCCTCTTCCTGGGAGTACTTACACACTGGGGTGGATAGGTTGGCACCCATAGATGCATTTCTCACTCCTCTCCCCCAGGCATTGGCTGTAATAAATTCTTCTCTCTTGAATATTCACATGGAGGCCAAATCTTTCAATTACCTTCTGTAGAACTACCCCCTTGGCAGCTGCTGGTTATTATTTTGGAACTTTGCCTTCACCCCTACCCACAGTTCACCAGGTTAGAAACTTAGAGTCTATACTGGGCCTTGCGCCCACAGATGTATTCACAGTCACTTAGTTATTTTTCCAAGGCTTTCATTGAACAAATTGAGCAGTAGAGGAATGGAGGGTTAGGGGAAGGTTCAGATACCTGGTGCAGATCACTGAGGAACTTGAGATCCCGGAGACAAGTACACTTCAGTCAATGGATCTTGCTCACCCGGATAGGCCTCTCTCACTGACCTAGCAGCCGGAATGATGCACGGAACAAAAGTCTCTGCCACAGACTTGATGAGAACAATAATAGTTTAACAATCCTCTGCCACAGGATTCAGTATCAGTTGAACAATCCTCTGCCACAGGATATTAATAGCGAACACAGCAACACAGTACCAAAGTTCCTTTAAGCCATCCCGCAGTACTGTGAGGTAGATTGATTAGGATGCATCCTCCAATTGAGTCACCAGGCACGTCTTGAGATACCAGCATTGCGCTCGGTCCTCTCCAAGATGAGTCCTCCCCCGGCTCTTTCAATTGCTTGGCTTCTTCCCGCAGGACAGACAGCACAGGACCACCTCTGAACCAGTAGGCCCCAGACAGCTTCTGGGCCTACTTGCAGTCACGTAGCCTTGGGCCAGCAGGCCCTGAGGCAGAAGAGGAGTTGTCACATACCTTAGGCCGGGCAGGCCATGAGGTGAGAGAGCGAAAAGATGGCGTCTTCCCCTTAAGTATCCTCTCCCAGAATGCACAGCTGGGGAACACTCCCACTGGGGTGCTTCTGGGGAAAAAGACACCCAATACACCTTAGCCTGCCGTCCCTCCATCACTGGCCGGTGGTGACAACGACACCTACAGGCAACAGTGTGGCACTGCACACAACACAGCCAAGGCTGGAGCAGAGGCTAATTTAGCCATAATATTAAATCTGAACTATATACAGAACAGATAACCCACTAAATTTACATGCGAGCGCCTTGTCATTAAGAGCAGGGCGCTACACACTTCCCCCACTACAAAAGACGATGTCCTCAGCGTCTAGAAAAAAAAATGTCTCTCAATCCTGAGAGGGAAGGGTAAGGAAATAAGAAAGTTCTAGACTTTAAAACATGAACATACAATGAGATCACATTAATATATACATTACAACCCTCCACTCTCTGTCTAAACCACCCACTCTCCAGCAGCTTGACAGAAGATCCGGTTTACCTGAAAAAGAAACACAAAAACACACAAACAAAATATAAAACAGCATTTCTGTACATTAAGAGCAAAGCTGCATCTCCTAAGAAATGAAACTTTCCTCCATACTCTAAGTGCAAACAAGCTAAACTGAAACTTAAAAGTCCAATTCTCTCTAGGAACAACTCCCACCACCTAGTGGCAGAGGTTTTAGCATAACACAGAGTCTTTAAATGTAAAAGTGTTTGAAGTAGATGAAAACTCTTGACCACAAAGTTCTCACCGACCCTGACACTATCTGACTAGGTAACCCATAGTCCTTTTTCTAGCATAGAGACTTTTTTTTTCTTTCTCTTGGCAAAGTGAGAAAAAAAACAGGACAGTCCCCCTGGATAATCACCAATAGAACCGGGGATCTGGCAGAGTCAGTGTTTTCCCCTGTTTATTCAAAGTGGTAATAAAGTAGACAATGTTGTCCTTTCCAGGCCTGCAGATGAGCACCTTATCAGCATAGATGAGCCGGCCATAACTCCACTGCAGGAGGCACCCACTGAATCGCTCATCCATAGTAGAGGAATAGCCAGTTCTCCGGAAAGGTTTTGGCACACACAAATAGTCCCAGACAGCTTTACCACTGCTCTCGGTTGGCCTCGATTTCCTGCATAATGTCTTTAGTAACATAAGGAATCTCCAGACCGTACTCTGTGGCAACTCTCTTGGTGAGCACCCATTGCAATCGGGCAAGTCTGGGTAAAGTTCTGGTTTTCCCCAGTCCAGGAGGCACACAAGAATCTGGGGACTTGCGCACCATTGATCTGACGGACATCTTTTCAGACTCAAGTGAACCTGTAACTTTAGGCAATGTCTCTGTAGTAGTGCTGTGTGGCTCCACACTGGGTGATGTCTTCCCAGAATCCATGGCTGTCCAGTCTGAGAAAGTAAAGGCAGAAGCAACATCTTCACCCTGGGCTCACAACAATTCCTGTGACATTGTCTCAAATAGGTCACCATCACCCGAGATCACTGAAAGGGAATCTATCTCTGAATCCCTAAACTCCTCCGCAGGCAAATATTTCCAAGGTGAGTCCTCCCCCGGATCTTTCAATTGCTTGGCTTCTTCCCGCAGGACAGACAGCACAGGACCACCTCTGAACCAGTAGGCCCCAGACAGCTTCTGGGCCTACTTGCAGTCACGTAGCCTCGGGCAAGCAAGCCCCGAGGCAGAAGAGGAGTTGTCACATACCTTAGGCCAGGCAGGCCATGAGGTGGGAGAGCGAAAAGATGGCATCTGCCCCTTAAATATCCTCTCCCAGAATGCATAGCGGGGGACCACTCCGACTGGGCTGCTTCTGGGGAAAAGGACACCCAATACACCTTACAGAATAGTCCATATAATCGTAGATAATTCAACATTCCTGATATTGGATAAGGTATTGAAGGGTTTCTTCTTTGGAGATGCTTATACCTCTGGTGAGGGTTTAAGCTAGTTTTCCGTAATCTCCGTCATCAGCTCATCAGTTCACTGTCTCCGGAGGGGAGAACACTAATTCCTGACTTACTGTCCCTTGTAGAGCTATGCTCCATCTCAGGTGAGAATCACATTCTTCCCTTATGTTGTTCTGTGTGGGGGACTCCTCAAGAGAACCTTCTGCAAGCCTTACTTATCATAGGATTCCCTAGGCAAGACCCAGACCCATCTATAAAAGGGACTCCCAGAAGCCCTCCACAAAACAGAGGAGTAACCCTAAAGGGACCTAAGTCTGACTCCACCTGCCTACAGCCCAAAAACAAATCAGCATATCAATCTGTTTACCTTCCAGTTTACCACCGCCTGAATAAAAAATACTGTGGTTGGCCTCTCGCCTATTCATTGTAGTATAGCAAGTGTTTTATTGAGTTACTGCAGCAAACTGCAATAAACATACTGTGGTGTGGTCCCATTTATTTTGATTGCTAACGCACTAAGCTAGCTGATACCTGATGCACTTGCATTGCAGAGCACCAAAATGCATAGTAATGCAACACTATGCATAAATAGTGCAGGCCTGTTGTGGTACATTATTGTTAAAACCCCCTCAGAGTGAGTAGGTGTGATGTTTAAATCAGCGGTGTGATCTTACTAAAACCATACAAAATAGGAAAAGCCGGCAACTCCATGTCCATATCCAAATGTGACAAAGGCGGTGTGCCGAAACGCATCAGCTCTTGTATCTTTTTACATGTACCAATAAACGTTGTGACAGCAGGAAGGTAAAGTCACCTGGTTGCATCCAGGGGGGTAGATATATTTCGCCCAGATTCAGGCTTTACGCCGACTTATACAACTAGGTGGAGAGTTGTATAAGGCTAGTGGGCTCATGGATGACTCATACCTCTAGGGAGAGTGTGGGGCGTCGTGCAGACAGAGATGAGGAGACCAGCTGAACCTTGTCAGCTCATTTAGGCCTCTATAAGAACTCCCAGCTTCATTAGATGTTAGCTCATGCCTGGACCCAGACCTGTGTGGACTGTCTAGGGAGAGTGAACCCCTGTGCGGTGAGACAAAGCCTGTGTGGCTATTTGCTTGGACATTTAAAACCAGGGACTTAGGGACTAGGACAGCACTAGGCTGATCCCAGTTGTTAGTTAGGAAACCTGTATGTTTAGTCAGAGGTCAACTTGACCAGGATTTATTTTGTTTATGTTTCTTTTGCTTTGCTGTGTTATGTCACTGTAAATAGAAAATAAACCGCACCTTTTTTGATTTTGAAAACCACAACCTCCGTTTGCTGGGCCTGTTTTGTGTGGGGAGCCCATCCCGGGGGTCACACACACCCGCTGCCGAGCTAACCCCCTCACAGTTGGTGGAGAACCAGTGGCAGTTTTTTTTTAAGCCAGCATGGAGGAGATACTGAAGCAGCTGGCTCTAGCAAATGCCAATCAACAGCAGACAAATGCAGGTTTGCAAAAGAGCCTTGCAGCTCATCAACAGAGCCTTGCAGCTCAACAACAGAACTTCGCAGCCCAGCAGCAAGCTCATCAACAGAGCCTTGCAGCCCAGCAGCAGACAAACGCAACTTTGCAACAGAGTCTGGAGGCTCAGCAACGAGCCCAGCAGCAATCTGAGGCCCGCTTCATAGACCTGTTGCAGAAGCAAGAGCAGAGACTACAACAACAGATGGAAGCAGTAATGCAGCAACGTCCGCAGACCAGTGAGGAAAGCCGTCCCACTAATACCGCGTCCTTTGGGGTGAGTCGTTTATTGACAAAAATGACTGGAGAGGATGATCCAGAGGTATTTTTGACCACATTTGAAAGGACCGCTGAAAGAGAAAAGTGGCCTGAGGAGCAGTGGGCTGGACTGGTGGCTCCTCTGTTAACTGGTGAATCGCAGAAAGCTTACTATGACCTAGAGCCTAACCAAGCAAAAGACTATGTGATGCTAAAAGCTGAAATATTGGCAAGGCTGGGTGTCACCCAGGCTGTCCGGGCTCAGCGTGTGCATAACTGGACTTTCCAGCTTGGAAAACCCCCCAGGTCTCAAATGTATGATCTCATTCACCTGAGCAGAAAGTGACTACAGCCAGAGACTTTGTCCGCACCAAAGATTGTGGAACGTGTTGTAATGGATCGGTTTTTGAGAGCTCTTCCTACTGCCATCCAAAAGTGGGTAAGCCATGGAGACCCAGAGACGGCCGATGGTCTTGTGGATCGTGTGGAGAAATACTTGGCTACAGAGAACCTGACGGCCTCTTCCAGAGACACTCGGACTTTCCACCCTAAGACCAGACCATCCCCAGGGGCGGATAAGAGGATTCCAAGGGGTGAGGGTGGAGAGAGTGAGAGGGTGGGAGCTCTACCCCAAGTTTGGCGAGAACAGCCTGGGAAATCAGCGGCTCAAGAGGCGGCAAGAAGGATCGTTTGCTACCGCTGCCGGCAAGCGGGACATATTGCAGCCAATTGCCCGGTTGTGGAGGAACCCATGCAGTGTGACTTTCTGACGGGCAGACGTCAGTCGCTGTGTGCGACAGTCGCATGCACTGCCATTCGAGGAACTGAGAAACATTTATGCAAAATGTGTGTTAATGGTAGAAATGTTGTGGTATTGCTGGATTCAGGTAGCCTTGTGACCCTGATAAAGGCTGAGTTAGTTAAAACAGAGGTCTCTGGGAATAGCAAGGTAGCTGTTATTTGTGTGCATGGGGACACCCGAGAGTATCCAGTGACTACAGTGTGTTTCGAGACCCCCAAAGGTACCCTCTCTCATCCAGTGGGCTTAGTATCTCAGTTACCGCATGACGCCATTGTGGGAAGGGATTTTCCGAAGTTCTGGGAACTGTGGGATGATCCTGAGCCCCTCACTGGTGCCCCTATGTACCAGGAATGTGATAGCCAGAACTCCCCTGAGAGTGGTGAGGACTCTCCGGAATTTCCCTTATCAGTATTGGCAGGGGAGACTCAAGAAACTGGAGAGGAGCCCACCTCCTCAGACGAAAACCTACCGTCTGTGGAGTTTTCTGATCTTGAGGTTCACAGGGAAAACTTTGCCACAGAACAGTTGAAAGACCCCGCCCTAATAAAGGCACGGGAAAACGTAGTGAAAATAGATGGCGAGTTAGTGAACCCAGATAATACCTGCACTTACCCATACTTCAGCGTAGAGAAGGACCTACTGTATCGGGTGGCAAAAAGGGCAGAAGAAACCGTTGAGCAGCTTGTGGTGCCCAAACCTTACAGGAAGTTGGTGTTGGAGTTGGCCCATGGGCACATTCTTGGAGGTCATCTGGGAACAGAGAAAACCCGAGAGAGGGTATTACAGAGATTCTATTGGCCGGGGGTGATGAAGGACGTAGAAAATTATTGTTCCTCCTGCCCTGTGTGTCAGAGGTCGGCCCCGATGCCACATTTCCGTAGCCCGCTGGTCCCTCTACCCATCATTGAGGTCCCGTTTGAGAGGATCGCCATGGATTTGGTAGGTCCTATAATCAAGTCCGCTAGGGGGCACCAGTACATATTAGTTATAATGGACTATGCCACCCGTTATCCAGAAGCGATCCCTCTCCGAAATACCTCGGCCAAAACCATAGCCAAAGAGCTATCTCTTGTGTTTAGCCGGGTGGGTATTTGTAAAGAACTGCTTACGGACCAAGGTACACCCTTTATGTCCCGGGTTATGAAGGAGCTGTGTAAATTATTCAAAGTGACGCAATTACGTACATCTGTGTATCACCCCCAAACCGATGGGCTGGTTGAAAGATTCAACAAAACCCTAAAACAAATGTTGAAGAAAGTGGTGGATAGAGATGGAAAGGATTGGGACTGTCTACTTCCTTATCTGATGTTTGCTATTAGGGAGGTGCCCCAATCCTCTACGGGATTCTCCCCCTTTGAGTTACTGTATGGGAGACACCCAAGAGGGCTGTTGGATATTGCCAAGGAAACTTGGGAAAGTGAGAGTTCTCCCCACAGGAGTGTGATTGAGCATGTCGCCCTGATGCAAGACCGAATTGCACAGGTAATGCCCATCGTGAAGGAACATTTGGCCCAAGCGCAGTTAGCACAGCAGAGAGTGTACAACCGTGGAGCCAAGACCCGTACCTTTTCCCCGGGGGATAGGATACTGGTACTTGTCCCTACGGTTGAAAGTAAATTCCTTGCCAAATGGCAAGGCCCCTACGAGATAATGGAAAAAGTGAGCGAAGTGAATTACAAGGTCAGACAACCAGGAAGGCGAAAGCCCGAACAGATCTATCACGTTAATCTGTTGAAAGCCTGGAGGGATAGAGAGTCCCTAGTCGCAGACACTTGGTCACCAGCTCAAACTGGTTGCGTGATTCCTGAGGTTGGAATAGCAGCCACCTTGTCACAACCCCAACAACAGGAGGTTAAGGAGTTTGTGCTTCGCAACAAGGAGGTATTCTCTGAGCTGCCGGGACAAACATCTGGGGAAGAGCACCCAGTCATTTACCTCAGCAGGAAGTTGAAGTCACATGAGGTAAATTACGCCACCGTTGAAAAGGAGTGTTTAGCGGTGAAGTGGGCTCTAGATTCCCTTCGGTACTACCTGCTAGGTAGGCACTTTGACATGGTTACGGATCACGCTCCGTTAAAGTGGATGGCTCAAAACAAGGAAACAAATAGAAGAGTGAATAGGTGGTTCCTGGCCCTCCAGGAATTCAACTTCACAGTAAAGCATCGCCCTGGCGTTCAAATGGGGAATGTGGATGCTTTGTCTCGAGTACATGAATGCCTGATTGCTGGTGTTCCAACCCCGAGGTTAAAACAAGAGGGGGGGGTATGTGACAGCAGGAAGGTAAAGTCACCTGGTTGCATCCAGGGGGGTAGATATATTTCGCCCAGATTCAGGCTTTACGCCGACTTATACAACTAGGTGGAGAGTTGTATAAGGCTAGTGGGCTCATGGATGACTCATACCTCTAGGGAGAGTGTGGGGCGTCGTGCAGACAGAGATGAGGAGACCAGCTGAACCTTGTCAGCTCATTTAGGCCTCTATAAGAACTCCCAGCTTCATTAGATGTTAGCTCATGCCTGGACCCAGACCTGTGTGGACTGTCTAGGGAGAGTGAACCCCTGTGCGGTGAGACAAAGCCTGTGTGGCTATTTGCTTGGACATTTAAAACCAGGGACTTAGGGACTAGGACAGCACTAGGCTGATCCCAGTTGTTAGTTAGGAAACCTGTAAGTTTAGTCAGAGGTCAACTTGACCAGGATTTATTTTGTTTATGTTTCTTTTGCTTTGCTGTGTTATGTCACTGTAAATAGAAAATAAACCGCACCTTTTTTGATTTTGAAAACCACAACCTCCGTTTGCTGGGCCTGTTTTGTGTGGGGAGCCCATCCCGGGGGTCACACACACCCGCTGCCGAGCTAACCCCCTCACAACGTTTACATTTGGATATGGACATGGAGTTGCTGGCTTTTCGTATTTGACTGTTGCCCAAGTGTTGTCCGGAGAACACAACAGCCTGAGCACCCTATCGTGGACTCTATTTCTATACTCAGGAGACTCTCTTGGTGAGTGAGCTGCATTCCTTTTCATTTACTAAAACCACCATACAGTTGTAGCCCTACACTCGCAGGAGCCGCTGGTTACTGGTTTCCTCTATTCCTGCTTAGCCAGGCAACACGCATTTCCAACTTGCATCCAGGCACAAAAAATCAGTCCATGGGCTGGTTTTTGTTGTTGTATTGGGAAAAACAACGTGGATAGGGTATAAGGATTATGGGATGCCCAACTTGACTTGAAGAACAACAGATGAGAACAAACATCCTTCTCTATGTACAAGAGATGAAGATCCTGGACTGTACTCCCTCCGTAATAAACACAGTCTCTATGGATCAGTGGCAAAGTTCTTTATGAACTAGTAGCTCTCAGTCCCCTTTAATGCATTAGCACAAAGTTGCAAACTGTGTGCAAAAATATCTTGTCTCCTCTGTAAAACTTCACCCAGTACTGACGCATGCAGATACTACCAGCTGCTTGATTACCAGCCCGCCAGTGTTGCCAACCTACCAGACTGAAATTCAGTGACACCATACTCAAAATTTACTGGCACAACCAAGTTTTTACTGCCATTTTCCAAAAGTTATAAAATTAGGCCTCGTACACACGACCGATTTTCTCGGCAAGAACCAGCAAGAAACTTGCTGGCAGAGAGGTCTTGCCGAGTAAATCGGTCGTGTGTACGCGGCTATCGGGTTTCTCGTCGAGAAAACCGACAAGAAACCTCGACGAGAGAATAGAGAACCTGCTCTCTATTTTCTCGTCGAGATTCTCCTCGGCATGTTTCTCGACGAGAAAAGTGAGTGTGTGTACACTTACCTGTCCTCCTGGAAGCCCGCGCATGTTCGAAATGAATTCGACGCATGCACGGTAGCTTCCTAGGCATACGTAGGGTATACCAAGATGGCGGCGACGGCATCGAATGTGACGAGCGCATGCTCGTCGTAGTCGATGACGTCACCGCGTACGCTCCATTCAAAGAACCGCGGGTTCTTTGAAACGAGCGTGTGTACACTCGGCCGGGACAAGTTTCTTGTCCAAGAATCTCGTCGAAAAAAACGACATGTTTTTTTCAACGAGAATCTCGGCCGTGTGTACGAGGCCTTACAGTTTTAACGGCAAATTTCAGTACAAAATGCAATTAGCAATGTGGTTTAAGATAGATATTAAGTTAAAAAAACATATTTCTTATGTTATTTTTATTATTGAAAGGGCAGGTTAATATAACCCATCAGATTTTGTCACCTATGTCCAACTGGAGAGATCTCCCCTTAATTTCTGTTCCATAGCCACCACAGAAAGTGAGGGGAAATCCCTGGTAGCCACCAGGATCACCAGAATTTATGTCCCCAATTCTAAAGACCTCCTGTCTCCATCACTCCATGACCTCCTGTCTCCATCACTCCATGACCTCCTGTCTCCATCCCTCCATCACCCCCTGTCTCCACCCCTCCTGCCTCCATCACCTCCTGTCTCCATCCCTCCTGTCTCCATTACTCCATCCCTCCTTCACCTCCTGTCTCCATCCCTACGTCACCTCCTGTCTCCATCCCTCCTTTACCTCCTGTCTCCATCCATTTATTCCTCCATTACCTCCTGTCTCCATCACTCCATCCCTCCTTCACCTCCTGTCTCCATCACTCCATCCCTCCATTACCTCCTATCTCCATCACTCCATTCCTCCATTAGCTCCTGTCTCCATTACTCCATTCCTCCACTACCTCCTGTCTCCATCACTCCATTACCTCCTGTCTCCATCACCTCCTGTCTCCATCAATCCATTCCTCAATTACCTCATGTCTCCATCACTCCATTCCTCCATTACCTTCTGTTTCCATTAGCTCCTGTCTCCATCACTCCATTCTTCCTTCACCTCCTGTCTCCATCACTCCATTGCTCCATTTCCTCCATTACCTCCTGTCTCCATCACTCCATTCCTCCATTACCTCCTGTCTCCATCACCTCCTGTCTCCATCACTCCATTACCTCTGGTCTCCATTACCTCCTGTCTCCATTACCTCCTGTCTCCATTACTCCATTCCTCCATCACCTCCTGTCTCCATCACTCCATTCCTCCATCACCTCCTGTCTCCATCACTCCATCCTTTGCTTCATTACGCCATTTCTCTGTCTCTCTGACCATCCCCCTATGCCTTGTTCCATCCCTTCATCTATCCATCTCTCTGTCACCAAATCTATACCTCCATCCCTTACTCTTTCCATCTCTCTGTCCATCTCCCTCCCTCATCACCCACCACTCTGTTTTTCCATTATAAACAAATAGAAATACTCTAGAGCGCTTCCATACCAAATGTGCTCAATACTTACTAAAAAGTTTATGAATAATAAACACTTTAAGACTACCAAACACAATAAATATTCCAATATATAATGATCATACAGTATAAAGACATACACACACTATACAGCAGCACTTTTCATGTGAAAATCAGCCTAATCTATGATATTGCTGGTGCCTCCCCTCTCCTGGCATGCTTGGATTTGTAGTGCCCCAGCCAGAGACACATGAGGTGGTAATGCAGGAGAGGAGGCTGTGTCTGTACTGGACTAAAGGAGAGAGGTGTAATAGAGACTGGGGGAGATCTCAGAAAACCTCCTACCTTCAGAAGCAGTGCAGTTCTAACACAATAAAAAAATAAAAGATCTAACAGCATCAGACAGGGCTACAGCTAGCCCATCCTCTCCCCTCTCCTGCCCACTAAGAAAAGCCACTGCCAACATGAACACATTTCTTTTTACTCAGCCCAATCAGCTTACCTTCTGTTAGGCTGTAGTCCGTACTCCCCTGCAGGCTGTCTCCCTTCATCCCCCTCCTGGCATTTCCTGTGTTAAACTCAAATAAGGCGCGCTGGGAAAAGGGGAGGGAACATATAGCTGCAGCACTCAGAGACAGAGTCGGAAAGAAAGCTCATAGGAAACTATCGCCCAGCTCTGGGTCGGAACTGCACGTGCACAGTTCTGAGCCGAGACTGTCACAGGCTGACAGCTTATTTTTTTACTGGCAGGCTTTCCACCTTACAGGCTTTTACGGACAGGAAAAAAATGCCCGGTTTTTACAGGCTGTCCGTAAAAACACGGGCGGTTGGCAACACTGCAGCCCACCTGTCTGCTCTGAAGAACTCCCCAGGAGAAGGGATCAGGACTTAGCACAACACTGTCCTTGGAAAGTATGCAATGTCTGGCAGTCTTTCCCCTTGTATGCCCCTGGGTGGGGTGAGGTACTCACACTGTTCTTTGCTTCCCGCTGCGCTGTTCAGGCTTCCAACTTATCAGGTCTTCCTATGCCAGCCTGGATTTTCAACAGTAATAGAGATTCCCCTCTTAGGCTTCCTCTCCTTCCTTTCCTCAGCTCCAGCCTGGAGGCAGAGCCCCAGCCCGGGGTCCCCTTCCAGGCCCCACAACAGCAACCTTAGCACTCCATCTTCCACCCGACTCCCCTGCTGGCCAGGCTCTACCATATGTAGCCAAAGGGTTGCTACTGTAGTTATTATTAAGGAAAAGTTTATTGTTTTCATGTATAAGTTTGGCTCCCCCTAGTGCGTGCTGGACTCTATGAAGGTTTTTGTTTTCCTCCTTGAGAGTGAACAGAGCAATACGTTATGGGACATGTAGTCTGAATGAGGAAGTGACACTGTTGGCCGGGCCAGTTCTGGACTACAGGACACACAATGCAAAGCGTACACAGAACAGCCTGCTGGGAGGGGAAATAAAAAGGAGGGTGCGGCCTGTTTTTAGCCTCTCTGGATGCCATTCTGAACCTGCCGGAAGGAGGTCTGTGTGACAGGGAGTGAGAGTCTGCGGCCTACACAGCGGAGAGCCGGATCGTCAGCCTCAAAGGGACCTCAGAGGACAGCATCGCTATTCCAGCAAAGCGGACCGGCCTGTGCTCCAGAGCTTCTGGTCACACCTCCACTCCAGCCCACCGGGAGTTGCAGCCCGGCATGGCGGCACCATTCCACTGGACGGGGACACCAGAAGGGATTATGGCTGGAGCCCTTCATCTGACTGGGTCAATAGTGGTGAGCGGGCACAGCCCATCCAGATAGAGATAACAGTATTGCTGAGTGGTTTTTCAACAGACTGGCTGGTGAGACTTGTAGTTCCACGGATGTGAATCTACTTCTTCACATGCCGCATACAGCAGGGAGCTTGGGTCCTACTTTTCCCCACTGTGCTGTAAAGTCAGTACTGTATTCAACTCATTATCATAATCAAAGAGGAATATACATGTGATAATACTTCTTCCGTTTAAGCACTCATCAGTTCATCTTTTCTCTTCAGTTCTTTTGTCTTTTACCTACCTGGATTACAAATCACACTGCAGTATAAACAACAGGCTAGCTGAAGATATCCGGAATTGAAAGGACATTTATCATTTTCCTCTTTGCTATGCTTCACTGCTCTGCATTCTAATGCTTCATCATTGAACAACAACCTAGGGGGAGCCATTTTGTGAGACATGTATATGCTGTACACTGTTTGCTGGTCGGTGTGCTGAGGAAAGGTGTCCAATACATGTGTTAAAGAGAAAGTAAACCCTCTCTAAAAAAAAACAAAAAAAAAAACACCCTGCAAGACAAAGGCATAATGAGCTAGTATGCATAGCATACTAGCTCATTATGAATTACTTACCTGAGATCAAAGCCCCAGCAGCGGTCCTCGTTCACCTCCTCCGTCGCCGGCATGTCTCCCGGAGTGACTTCCGGGTATCGCTGCTCCGGCGCTGTGACTGGCTGAAGCAGCGATGACATCACTCCCGCGCATGCGCGCAGGAGCCGGCAGTGACGGCATGATCGCCTTCACTAACATCACGCTCAGTGCGCCTGCGCCGTTGTCTACGGCGCGCATGCGCCGTAGACATCGGTGCCCGTTTTTTGGAAAATATCTTGTTAACCGTGTAGGTTAAGGAGATATTTCTTGCACCTACAGGTAAGCCTTAATCTAGGCTTACCTGTAGCTAAAAGTGGTCTGTAAGGATTTACAACCACTTTAAAGGTGTTGGATATTTGTCTCTCTGTGTACCTGTTTACATCTTGTGGAGGTATTAAGGTACACATCTTTGTATATCAGTAGCAAGTGATATTCTTTTTCAAACATAAGTTGTGTTTTACTTATATAATTTCTTGTTCATTCTTTTCTCAGTAAACATATCTGAGTGGTTCAGTGATACTGTGTGAGTTTCTCATTACTAAAGCAACATTTCAGAATGGAACCCAAGGTGTCAGAGGTAAGAGAGGATTTCCAGAGTCGAGGTAACCAGTGGGGTATAGAGTCTATCAGCAGCCCCCACGGGGGTACCGCTACACATATTTAAGGGCTGACCTAGCCACCCTGCCAGGCCCTCTGCCTGTGGATTGGCCAGATTTCCTCAAGTATGCAGAACAGGACCTCCTGGCCTCTGCCCACTAACTTCCAGAAACATCTCCAAGCTTCTAGGTCCAGGGGAAGGTACCAGAGACATGCCCTGTAGAACCATCCAGCCTGACCTGCAGTAATGCAACCTAATTACAGACTCACACAACTAGCATCAGTTAACAAAATACATTTACCTACACTAGTTGCACACTAGAGGGTGTTACACAGTTATAAACCACAACAATGTGCATTACAATTGTGTATTATCCTCTGCTTGCTCCAGACTTAAGTAGAGGGCTATTGAAATTAATGAGTAAAAAACAAAGCCCAGAAGAGAAGTCTACAGGCACTCTCCAGCCCTTCGGCCAACAAACTGCCTCTTGCTACAATCAAATATTTCTAATTTTGATTCATCAGTCTAAAGCACCTGCTGCCATTTTTCTGAACCCCAATTCCTATGTTTTCATGGATTGTTTCCACATCCTATGCACAAAAACATATCAACTGGGGTGCAGAAAAGTAGCAACGAATGCAGCCACCACATCCAATAATTTGTAAGCTGCAATATATAAAAAAAAATATTTTTGGTTTAATACTGCTTTAAGTTGGCTGCACAGTAATGCATGATATCAGAAAGATTTACAATTTCAAGATCATGGCTTACTTCCTAATTCCACTGCTCTGCCATGTCTGCGCTAATAGAAAATATTCTCTGACCTCTTCGCTTCATGTGAGTTCAAGTGATAAAATGTGGCAACCATACTGATAAATCTTGTATAAATGTTTGTAAAACTATCAATCATCTGTCCGGGAATACACAAAAACCATCAGAAGTCTTTGCTAAATGAGAGTAGTCTGCATTTTCTATTAGATCGACATCTGATTTTGTCAGAATCTTGTATGATGGATCTGTCGCTATTTTTTTGACTGATGAGTATCTTTATCCTACTTCTCGTTTTCAGAAAATGATTCATCCTTGTTTCCGATTATTTCACATTATACTAAATGATTGCCTAGCATGATAGCAGTAACAGTCCTTCGTCGCACAGTCAACTATATCTCCCAATTAAAAATAATTTCAAAGTTTTTTAAACTGCAAGCTCTGCTCAGAAAATCTACTTCCAATGGATCTATTTGCAGAACTTTTGAAGTAAGCTAACTGTAAGTGCTCGTTCACACCATACCTGCATAAAAAATTATAGGACCTGATGGGAAAACCGACATCAGTTTAACATCAGTTTTAATGCACACTGACATCAGTTTTCATGTGCGTCAGTTATGTGCCCTACAAACAACAGACACCCTAAAAATGCCTTTACATTCAAGATGGTGCTGCTATAAGGCCACAAACAGAACAAAATAGATTACAGCGCACACATACAAATGTAGCGGGTATACACTTTTCTGTGTATTTAAAACTGGCAGAGACACCAGTTATGTGCAGTTCCCTGCAGTCCAGCGGGTGGCACTGTCGCCTTGGGCTGGGGTTGAACCATTGCTGTGTGCCGGGCTCCCTTTTTGTCCTCCCTCGGCAGCAGTATGGTGGGGAGCGGGGAACCCGCCGTGCTTGCTGGGAGAGGGTATAAAGGGGCCGGCCATCTTTGTCACGGGGTCGAGTCCCGGGCACCTTCAGCCTGTGGGCGGTGGTTCATGTCCGTCCTCTAGGCGGCCTAGGCCTAAAGGACGTTCAGAGGTCGTGTTCCATCCCAGGCACCTTTAGCCTGGGGTAAGGTACTGGGGTGGAGGTCTGGAGCTCAGTGCCCAACACTGAGTTCCGCAAGGGAAGGAGATCCTAGGGGACCCTGGGAGTGGGTACCCGAATCCGGAGGGCGTAATGGACCGGTGGGAGATACTTGCTTGAAGACCTGGTGCAGCATATTGCCGGTGACAGGTGAGCCTATAGCGTCTACAAAATAGGGGATAGATTTATGGCATTGTTTTTTTGTTTTTTTTTACTAGTAATGGCGGTGATCTGTGATTTTTTGTAATTTAGTCCTTTATTGTCATAGAAAGTGCATTTAACAATCAACACAGATAGCAGAGATACATATCAGAGATCAGAAAAAAGGATCAAACATGGTCATGTAATGGGAGAACCATATCAGATACTCCGGTAATGCACAGTGAGAAGGCACATGAAGAGTAACACAGTACTGTGCAAAACCGGGGAGGCATCCTGGCAAGTACTTGCACGACCCAAAACTAATTTTAATGTATACAAAGCTATCCAAACAATAACAATTTGTAAATTATAAAGTTGTTTGGGAGGCAAGGCAACCCAATGTCCAGGTGGGCCCAAACATGGGACACATGAAAATGTAATGCACATCAGGATATTTACAGTAGCTGATCAAACAGCCCATGATTGGGTAAGAATTATGGGGAGATGATGTGTACCTAAAAGGGGAAAAGGGAGGGATAAAGAATCAGAGGGGAAGAGGAGAGGTTCTGCTATCTGCTCTTGCACTCCACTATACTAGTGGAGTGCAAGAGCAGATAGCAGAACCTAGAAGAGGAGCAGAGGCATTGCAAGGGGGGTGCGGGGGGTGCGGTCCACACCCGGGTGACACCCGCTAGAGGGGTGACACCCTCCCGACTCTCCTGAGGATGAGGAAAGCCCTGGTATTTTTTTTTTAAAGCTGACCCCGGTCACCCCGCTGGAACAACGCCTCCTGCGCCGCGGCCGCTTCTTCTTCCTCCTCCCTACTGAGCCAGCCAGTGAGCCTCAGCCTGTCACATCTCACACTGCAGAGGTGATGATGTCACTACATACACACTACCATCTCCGCTTAAGCTTGCGAGGGGGTACCTACCTGCACCCTGTACCTAACTGCACCCTGTACCTACCTGCACCCTGTACTTACCTACAACCTGTACCCACCTGCACCATGTACCTACCTGCACCCTGTACCTATCTGCACCATGTACCTACCTGCACCCTCATGCACCCTGTACCTACCTGCACCCTCCTGCACCCTGTACCTACCTGCGCTCTGCACCCTGTACCTACCTGCACTCTGCACCCTGTACCTCCCTGCACTCTGCACCCTGTACCTAACAGAACCCTACACCCTGTACCTACCTGCACCCTCCTGCACCCTGTACCTACCTGCACCATTTACCTACCTGCACCCTCATGCACCCTGTACCTACCTGCACCCTCCTGCACCCTGTACCTACCTGCACTCTGCACCCTGTACCTAACTGCACCCTGTACCTCCCTGCACTCTGTACCCTGTACCTAACTGAACCCTGCACCCTGTACCTACCTGCACCCACCTTCACTCTGCACCCACCTGCACTCTGCACCCTGTACCTACCTGCACTCTGCACCCTGTACCTAACTGCACCCTCCTGCACCCTGTACCTGCTTGCACTCTGTACCCTGTATCTAACTGAACCCTGCACCCTGTACCTACCTGCACCCACCTGCACTCTGCACCTACCTGCACCCTGTATCTAACTGCACCCTGTACCTATCTGCACCCACCTGCACTCTGCACCCACCTGCACCCTGTACCTAACTGCACCCTGTACCTACCTGCACCCTGCACCTACCTGCACTCTGCACCCTGTACCTAACTGCACCCTGTACCTATCTGCACCCTGTACCTACCTGCAACATCCTGCACCCTGTACCTCCCTGCACTCTGCACCCTGTACCTAACTGAGCCCTGCACCCTGTACCTACCTGCACCCACCCGAACTCTGCACCCTGTACCTAACTGCACCCTGTACCTACCTGCACCCACCTGCACTCTGCACCCACCTGAACTCTGCACCCTGTACCCACCTGCACTCTGCATCCACCTGAACTCTGAACCCTGCACCGACCTGAACTCTGCACCCACATGCATTCTGCACCCATCTGAAGGCTGCACCCACCTCAACTCTTCACCCTGCACCCACCTCAACTCTGCACTCTGCACTCTGTTTGTAGCACCCTCATGGTATTTAATGACCCCCCCCACACCCAGTTGCTGTGGCACGCTCAACCCCCCGCCCCCCTACTTGGGGAAAGGTGTGGAGCGTGGTTGAGCTCCTGCGCCTTTTCCCTGAGAAGAATGTCCTGGGTGATGCTATCAATTAGCACTGCGGCAGTCTGGGGGGGGGGGTGTTGGGGGTGGCGTGAGAAGTGCGTGATGTGCTAGCCTGCTCTGTGCCCTACTGCCTGTCCTGCCGAGGGGGGTGACACCATGTTTTACCGCACTGGGTGACAACAACCCTAGTGACGCCACTGAAGAGGAGTAGAGTAAAGTAAAGTAGGGTAGCGCCTCCCGACTAGGGATCGGAACAGGCCCATTGGATCAGCCAGACTGTGCAACCTCTTGGAGGTAAGCATCCATGTAAATAAAGTGCTGCCAAGGTCTCCAGGTCTCCTGGAAGGTGTCCTCCCTGTTGTGAAAGGTGGCAGTGAGATCCTCCATGTCTCTAAGTTCGTTCACTTTAGAAAACCACAGGGACTTCGCCGGAGGGTTCTCCGATCTCCAACAGAGGGGGATGCATGCCTTGGCCGCATTCAGCAGCTGGATGGTGAGGGAAACCTTGTATTTCTTAATGGGTCTTTCCGAAAGGTGAAGCAAGCAAGCCGCCGTGTTCCCCTCCAGAGAGACATCAGTCAGGTGCTTGATCGTACGAGCCACCTCGAGTCAGAAAGGGGAGAGTTTGGGACAAGCCCAAAAGATGTGCAGCATCGTCCCCTCTGCAGTGCCGCAGCGCCAACAAAGGCTAGAGACCTGCGGGAAGCAGTGGTGTAGAGTGGTGGGTACTCTATACCAGCGGGTCATAATTTTGTAGCAGGTCTCTTGGACTCTGGTGGCTATAGAGGATTTCTGAGCAAAGTGGAGAATCTTCTCCCTCTGGGAGTCGGTAAATCGGATGCCGAGTTCCGCTTCCCACTTAGAGAGGAACGTGGGCAATGAACCCTTCCGCTGGACGAATCAAGGAAGAGTAGATAAGCGAGAGACAGTGCGTGATCTGTGATTTCTATCGGGACTGCGATATTGCGGCGGAGAGATCGGACACTTTTGACACATTATTGGGACCATTGACAATTATACAGCAATCAGTGCTATAAAAATGCTCTGATTACTGTATAAATGTGACTGACAGGGAAGGGGTTAACATTAGGGGGTGATCAAGGGGTTTACTGTGTTCCCTAGGTGGGTTCTAACTGTGGGGGGGATGGGATTGACTAGGGGAGTTGAGAGATCGGTGTTCATACTTAGTATGAACACACGATATGTCTCCTCTCCCCTGAGAGAACCGGGATCTGTGTGTTTACACACAGATCCCAGTTCTCGCTCTGTCACGAGCGATCGTGGGTGCCCTGTGGGTGCCCTGCGGGGCACTCTCATCAGCTCTGGGCACATGATGCGGTTGCGCGGGCGCCTCCTACAGCGTCTTAAAGGGCCGATGTACAGTTAAAGCGGCTCGCCCAGGGGAGCCATTCTGCCGCAGTAAAACTGCGGTGGCTGGTCGGGAACCAATTAAGTTTCTGTTTTTGGCTTTGACTCAATTGGAGAGGTTTCACTTCACTTCCTGTCCCTGTCAAATCAGAATTAGGAGATGCGGTTGTCACTAGGAAAAAAAACTCAGTTTTAACCCATCCACACCTTACTTGTTTATATCCCTGTTGAAGGGAAATCTTTCTAATTTGTACAACCTCTCTAACTCCATGGTGCCCAACACATGCCCTGCGTGCCACATGTGGCCTGCCAGGCCAGCACTGTACATGCGTCCCGCTGCATCTTCAGCTGTGCTGGCCGCATTGAATGCTAGCAGAGACTCACATGGCAATATGAATACCAACTGCCATTGGTTATGCCTTCTTCGTGCGTGAGACTGGAACTGACAGATGATGTCAGATGTTGTCCCTCCCTGCTAATGGAGAGGGACTGCTACAGAACAACAGGGAACGAAAAAGAATATAAAAAGTTAAATTAATAATTTAGTTAAAAATTTAAATCTAAAACTGTCTTCTGTTAAAGTGATTGTAAAGGCTTGTTTAACCACCTCCGTACTGGGCACTAAAACCCCCTTCCTGCCCAAGCCATTTTTCAGCTTTCAGCGCAGTCACATTTTGAATGACAATTGCGCGGTCGTGCGACGTGGCTCCCAAACAAAATTTGTGTTCTTTTTTTCCCACAAATAGAGCTTTCTTTTGGTGGTATTTAATCACCACTGCGGTTTTTATTTTTTGCGCTATAAACAAAAGAAGAGCGTCCAGTTTGGAAAAAAAACTTTTTGCTATAATAAATACCCATTTTTTTTTTTCAATTAAAATTTTCCTCAGTTTAGGCCGATACGTATTCTTCTACACATTTTTGGTATAAAAAAAAATCGCAATAAGCGCGTATTGATTGGTTTGCGCAAAAGTTATAGCGTCTACAATATAGGGGATAGATTTATAGCATTTTTTTTTTTTTTTTTTTTAATTAGTAATGGCGGCGATCTGCAATTTTTATTGTGACTGCGATATTGTGGCGGACACATCGGACACTTTTGACACATTTTTGGTACCATTTACATTTATACAGCGATCCCTGCTATAAAAATGCATTGATTACTGTATAAATGTGACTGGCAGGGAAGGGGTTAACCACTAGGGGGCGGGAAGGGGTTAAATATGTTCCCTCAATGTGTTCTAACTGTGGGGGGAGGGGACTGACTGGGGGAGGTGACCGATGGTTGTCCCTATGTACAAGGGACACACCATCAGCCTCCTCTCCCTCACAGGACGTGGATCTGTGTGTTTACACACACAGATCCACTTTCCTGCTTGGTTCCCGGGCAATCGCGGGTGCCCGGCGGCAATCGCGGCCGCCGGGCACGCGCACCGGGTCCTTGGTAACGCGGCGGGCGTGCGCGCGATCCCCCTCCTTCTGAGGGACGTTCAGGAACGTCCACTCAGAAGGAGAGAGCACCCACCCGGCCGTATATGTACAGTGGCCGGGTGGGAAGTAGTTAAAAAACAAAACAAAATAACAAACTTGCTATACTCACCTCCTCTGTGCAGTTGGTTTTGTACAGAGCAGCATTTAATTGCATTTAATTGCATTTAATTTTACCTCAGCTCCAGCTGTGGTTTGCCCGATAGTATTTTCCCTTATTGCCTGTAGGTGGCATTACCACCTCAGGCACCTGTTGGAACACGGGCAAGCCATGGTGCATTGAGTGGCCCTTCTCGGCAGCGGTACAGTGGGAGTGGTCGACCCAATGTGCCTGCTGGGAGGGGATACTTAAGAGGCAGACGCCATTGATTGGGGCCCGTTCTTGCCCCGCAGCCCTCCGGGCTCGAGGCATGTGTGTGTGGTCCTGGTCTCGGGGCCACGTTGGCCTGAGGCTGCATCGCTGCTTAGTAGGCCCAGCTAGTCTGGCTGGGGCCTGCATTCGGAGAGGGGATCCCAAGCTGTCTGTCCAAATGGGGAGTAAGCTATCTTGGTGAAGGAGACCAGGGGAGGACCTGCCCTGGAGGAGACCGGCAAAGTTCTGGTGTCTCGGGTGAGGCCTGGTGACTTTGTCAAGGAGGGATCCGCTATACTACAAGCCCTGCAGTTCACCAGACTGGCTTAAAGGCCCATTTACCTGTACGGCTGGAAGTTTGGGACTTTAAAATCCTGTGGCAGAGGATTCCTGGACTATCCGTTTGCTCAACTTCAAAAGGTCTGTGGCAGAGACTTTGTACACTTCAAAAAGGTCTGTGGCAGAGACCCACTTTACCTTGGGCAGTCTGTGGCAGAGATTGCCCCGTTGCTGGTTCGTGTGTCATCCGGGCTGCTAGGGCATGTGAGAGGGGACTATCCGGGTGACCAATACCCACTCTAACATGAGAGTGGTGAGTCACTTTGAACTTATACCTTTGTCAAATTTTGTGGCGAGTGCCTGAACCTTCCCCATCTCTTCTATACCTTCTACTTCTCAAAGTTTATTGCATAAGAAAAATAAAGCCTAACTGTTTGAGGTTTTACATCTGTGTGGACATTGCATTACTACAGACTTTCCTACCCGGACAACGCAGCTGAAGAGGTAACGTGCAAAACCCAAAACTAACCAGCGGCCCTCTAGGGGGTATTGCTACATATTATTATTATACAGGATTTATATAGCACCAACAGTTTGTGCAGCGCTTTACAAAATGAGGGCAGACAGTACAGTTACAATACAAATCAATACAGGAGGGATCAGAGGGCCCTGCTCGTTAGAGCTTACAATCTAGAAAGACACTACACAAAGGTCTCATTTACACTAGCTTCGCTTTCTAGAGAGCTATCTGTGTTGGATCGATTTGCAGATGGCGTTTGACAACTCGTGAGGAGGTGTTATGTTACCTCCTCGCTGCCTTTTTAACCCCTAAAAATCCTGCAACACCTCTCCAGAACCATGTGCATTGCACGCATTTGTGGCCTGGTCCCATTCACTTTAATAGGTTGAGTTCAGTTCCACCCACAAAATGCGATTGGAGAATCATTTTTTTGTGCTGCACTACAAAGCCCCGCCTCATGTATACACCACCATTTGCTGCCTTTGCTGCCTAAAGTGGAACTTTAACTTAAAAAAAATGCAAAAAATGCAAAAGAGACATACTGGGGTTGATTTACTAAAACTGGAGAGTGCAAAATCTGGTGCAACTGTGCACGGGAGCAAATCAGCTTCTAACTTCAGCTTGCTCAGTTAAGCTTTGACAAAAAAACCTGGTTGGTTTCTATGCAGAGCTGCACCAGATTTTTCACTCTCCAGTTTTAGGGAATCAACCCCATTTTGTCTCTTCTGCATTAAAGTTACTTACCTGCCTCTCAGCTCAGTGAAGAATTTCAGCACTGCCGAGATGACTGAACTCCCATGCATGCAGGGGAGTGACGTCATCTCGGCCTGGCCAATGGAAGTAGCCGGGGATCGATACCTGGAAGCCAATGGGCTGAAGATATCAGTGGCCAGAGGGGACATCTCCCTGGAGAGAAGGTGAGTATATCTTTGCTTTAAAGTGGTTGTAAACCCTCACATATACTCAGTGAGGTGAATGGCCTCAGGTGATACACAGAGATGAAAGAAATCATCCTACATACATTGTACCTGTTTATTTGCAGCCATCTCTTCTCTAAAGCCCTTCAAAGTACAGAATTTAAACGACTTGCATGAGTTTCAGAAAGCAAGTGGCAGGGATCTGAATTTATACTCTGCAGAATAGTGAGAGCTGATTGGAGGGAAGGGACCTCCACCTTCACACAGCACAGAGGAACAGAGCTGAGGCTGTCAAACACAGGTTGTGTGCTGGAGGTCCCTCGCTGTCACCTTTTTTCTCTTGCTGTCAGGAAAACTTGTCATAAGAAACTCATGCTGATAGCAGAGAAATAAAGCAGTGGACAGAAATAACACTTAGTGATTGATACAACTACACACTATAGAGCAGTGATGGCGAACCTTGGCACCCCAGATGTTTTGGAACTACATTTTCCATGATGCTCAACTACACTGCAGAGTGCATGAGCATCATGGGAAATGTAGTTCCAAAACATCTGGGGTGCCAAGGTTCGCCATCACTGCTATAGAGGGATATGCTTTGATTTCATGTCTGAGGTTTACAACCACTTTAAAGCAGAGGTCCGCCCAGATTTTAATTTTTTTTAAAAGTCAGCAGCTACTAACAGTGTATCTGCTGACTTTTAATAAGGACACTTACCTGTCCTACTCGCCCGCAATTTCGGTCCCCCGACGGCGATCAGATCGCTGCTGGCAGATCCCGGCTCCTCCATCCTGACTAAGGGAAACAGGCAGTGAAGCCTTACGGCTTCACTGCCCGTTTCCTATTGCGCATGCGCCACTCGCACGGCGCTTTGTGAATGGGCGGCTTGCCTCCTGGGATACACACAGAAGGCAGTGCACTCCATTCACAAGAAGAGGAAGCGGAAGGACATCCTCCGCGAATGAGAAGAGGTACATTAGAGGCAGATTAGGGGACTTCCGCATAGCAACAGGCATTTCAGGTGAGTATAATTTTTATTTTATTTTTTCCTACTAATTTTTTTTTATTTTTTTTTAATGAATTTTAGGGTAAAAAAAAATTCAGGGTGGACCTCCGCTTTAAGGACCAGTGGTAATTCTTTAAGAATCTGGTGCAGCCATAGTAACAGGTTCTTAAAGTACCTGAATTTTTACCAGTAGTTTTAGAGGAACCTTTCACCCAAAAAACAAGTTGTAAATGCTTTAATAAATACCCTAGATTTGGAAATTTATTTGTTCCTTCCTCTTGCTATTTGTCACCAGATGGGGTTAATTTAGTAACCAGGTCTATTAATCACATGAAAACTACAAGAAGGCGCTTGTCTCTGATTCCAATTTAGGCAGGCATGTGAGGGAAACTATCTCCTGGAATGATGGGTGATAATTTAGCTGCCCATCCTCACCCAGGTTCCAGCACAATCCTCCTCCAGGATTGCCCATAGTACACTTGTGGTACTTCAGATCTGTCACTCTTCTTCATAGAAGCCTGAAGAATCAAGACCTGCTCACAGGAAGATAATCCAGCAAGCTGTAATAGATCACAACGCCATCAAATGCCTGAACTCATTATTGCTTATTATGATCCTCCAGGACATGGGTAATGGCCCAAAAACTCTGAACAAGGTTAAAATCAAGAGCATCACTTTTTTTCAGCAGTTTATAGTCGTCCTTCTGTTCCTATCATATTGCTGCTTCTGACATTAAAGTGATTGTAATCGATCACCTTGTAAAACAACTCATTCAGTTTAAAATAGAAATGAAAGGCATAACATTTGTGTATAGATATATATAACAAAAATGATACATACCCTCTTTTCCTCTTTTTTATAAGTGATCACATACCCTCTGTTCTCAGCTGTATAAGAGCTGGGGGAGCAGAAGCAGCAGCACATTTCCTAGGTGGGGTGGGAGGGGGGTTAAATTTAGAACAGGGCTGGGATATATAAAATCAAACTTCTTAGAGATGCTAGGTGTTAATATCGAAACATTGGTGGATGTAAGACCATCTCACCAGCTTCCTCATTCAATATTAGCAGACTGTATTGATGGAGGGGCTCCTCTTTGGTGTGATGGCGATGCCCACCGACCTCAGCAATCTGCAGCAATCTGGAAAGATGGCAGACTGGACTTGCACAATGCACCAGGATGCTGGCTTCTCTATAGCAGCCAGGGGTGACAGTGGAGCTGGACTGCCACACGGAGCAGTATGCTCAGGCTCCCCTGCAGCAAACGTTTGGTCTGAGAGCGGGAACTCAGCAGGAGGATGCAGGCGCTCTGGTGAGCGGTAGTGTTACTTAGGAAGGGGCTTCCCTTGGTGTAAACCCGCCAGTGTCTCAGCTGTAAAATCACGTAGGCCTTGTTGACTCTCTCTGGCTGATAGTGATCCCCCAAAAAGCCTTAAGCTGGCCATACACCTATAGATTATCTGCAGATTTTCTATGGTCAGATGGAAAAAGTGGAACAGATTCCTCCATCTACGCTGAACTGTGTGGATGGAAGAATCTCCCACTGGCCCAAGCTTCCATATCTTGCTAGTCGGCCCCGCTAGCTCTCACAATACCTGAACATTCTGATTGGGTGCAGGCATTGTTTAGGTTGAGACCCAGCGGGGCCGACTAGCAAGATACTGAAGCTTGGCCCAGTGGGAGATTCCTCCATCCACACAGTTTAGCATACATGGAGAAATCTGTTTCACTTTTTCCATCTAACCATAGAAAATCTGCAGATAATCTATAGTAAGGTGACCAGATTTTTCAAATGAAATCCGGGGACATATTTTTTTTTTTTACTAGTAATGGCAGCAATCAGCGACTCTCTGCCCATCGCTGCCCGCCTCACAGCCTGACAAGTCTTACTCTCTGGGCCCCGGCTACTACTGGGTGGAGAGCAGAGGAAGATCACCCCACTGGGGAAGGCAAGGAGATAAGCAGGCAGCTGACTGCCCGGGACTTAAGCCAAGGCAGAAGAACATGCGAGCGGAGCGGAATGGGCATGCACCCGAAACTGAAGAAATATTCCCTCTGCTCCGACCAGCACATGATCATCAGAAAGGGGCACAGATAATGGAAAAAAATACACCCCCCCTAAGCTAGTAGGAGCGGCAGGGGTGTGTAATTCAGATTTTCGTTTTTTTTCTGCACTGACTGTCTTTGAAATTGCCCCAGCCCCTGTTCAAATCCAATCTGGGGACAAAACTGGGGACATACTTGGTCCGGGGACAGTGTCCTCAATCCGGGGACTGTCCCCAGGAACCGGGGATGTCTGGTCACCCTAATCTATAGGTGTATGGCCAGCTTTACTTTTTCTCAGGCTTTTCAATTTATTCCCCCCCTTTAGACTCCTCCTGACCTCAGGTCTAGCGGAGCTGGTAGTTTCTCCTCTCTGCACTGCACTGGCAATGGTGATAGTGCAAACTACATCTCCTAGCATTCAATGTTCTGTATTTGTGAATCAAAAGTACAGCAAGTCCACCAACTCCATCTTAAGGCAGAAATTAGGCAATTCTGACAGCAATAAACCTAACGTCTAAATTTTTTTACACCCTCCCCACCAAAAAAAAGACTGAACTGGAGAAGTAAAGTGGAGTGCATAGCATGATGCGGCAAATTGTAGGTATGGTCAATTTTTGATTAAACATGGGAGTGGCTTAAGCAGGCTTAGTTAAATAACACCTAAGCCCACTTCCCCTATGTTCAGCATTCATATGGGGCTTCGATGAGGCTTTGGTGGAGCTTCGATGAGCCTTTGGCGGGGCTTCAGTGAGGCTTCGTGGCACTTCGATGGGGCTTTGATGAGCTTTTGGTGGGGCTTCGATGAGGCTTCAGTGGGGCGCAGTGCAGATCCTGACCTCCCTGGGGCCCTAAGCAAAATTCTGCTAAGGGGCCCTCTACCTGACCCATGATGCCGTGAGCTATGTAAACCATTTGACCGGAGAGAACCGTGCCGGTGACATTAATTGACGCTCTATAACACGAGGGCAGGGCTGGACTGGGACGAAAATTTGGCCCTGGACTTCATCCAGACCGGCCCACTTTAATTTTGAGTGTCACCAACAGCACCCCCTTACATCAGTGTCCCCAGCACCATCAGAGTCCCCATTACCAGCAGCCCCCTTGCATCAGCAGAGTCCCCATTCATCAGCAGAGTCCCCATTACCAGCAGAGTCCCCATTACCAGCAGAGTCGCCATTACCAGCAGAGTCCCCATTACCAGCAGAGTCCCCATTACCAGCAGCCCCCTTCCATCAGCAGAGTCCCCATTACTAGCAGAGCCCCCATTACTAGCAGCCCCCTTACATCAGCAATGTCCCCATTACCAGCAGAGTCCCCATTACCAGCAGAGTCCCCATTACCAGCAGCCCCCTTTACATCAGCAGAGTCCCCATTACCAGCAGAGTCCCCATTACCAGCAGCCCCCTTACATTAGCAGAGTCCCCATTACCAGCAGAGTCCCCAATACCAGCAGCCCCCTTACATCAGCAGAGTCCCCATTACCAGCAGAGTCCCCATTACCAGCAGAGTCATCATTACCAGCAGCCCCCTTACATCAGCAGAGTCCCCATTACCAGCAGCCCCCTTACATCAGCAGAGTCCACATTACCAGCAGAGTCCCCAATACCAACAGCCCCCTTACATCAGCGTGTCCCCCCTCTCCTCCCCCTCCCACATGTACTCACAGTTCTGAAGGCAGCATCTCGTTCCTCTGTCCAGTCATCATGTGATAAGTGACAAGTGATTAAGTGGAGAGAGGAAGGAAAGTCTGCCGGCTGTCTATCTCCCCCTGCAGTCTGGAGGGAGCAGATAGCCTAATTCTCTCTCCAGCATGTGAATGAGAAGAGACGAGGGGGAGTCGGGGCCTCGAGTAGATTGCGGGGCCCTACGCAGCTTGCGTAGTCAGCGTATAGGGCGGATCGGCTCTGGTGGGGCGGCAAGTGAGCTTTGCCATAGACTTTACCATTATTCTGCATGGAAATTTGGCGTTTTATATTGCAGGCCTGTAATTCTTAGGAATAACTCACTTTAATCTGTCCAAACCAGAGTCTAGTAGACATCCCGGGTATGATAAAGTTCAAAAAACAAAATTATACATTATAATAAAATAAATAACTATAAAATAATTATAACAAATAATAATATAATAATAAAAGTGTTTTACAGTGTTTGATGATGAATTTCCCCACAAATCGCTATCGCTTAATTCTGCGAGTGATTCTAATTTATTATCGCTGTTTTTTAACTGGTCTAAAACCACTTTTGACATAAAGGGACACTTTTTGGTTGCTATGGACAATCTCCAGTTTCCAGGCAGAAAAAAAAAGTTTTTATTATATAAAAGTGCATGCAGGACACTGGGCAGACCACTAGGGACAATGGGGGTGTGTAATTATTACATACAGTACTGTAATCTGTAAGATTACAGTGTACTGTATGTGTACTGTGTTTTAACTTTTTTGAATTTGGCGCCGATCTCCGTCCCCGTGCGTCGTAACGTCGCAGGGAACGGAGCTCGGCGGCATTCGGCAGTGTGTGAATCGAGCGAGATGACGGCTCGATCACACAGCGGGGAAGCATCGCAGGATCCAGGGGACAAGGTAAGTAACTCCTGCCTGGATCACTGCGACGCAGCCCGAGTCTGGCTCGGGGTTACCGCTTTTGGTGCTGAAATTTAACCCCGAGCCAGACTCGGGAATACCGCCAGGGAGGTTAACGTGTGTTGAAGGCGAAGCAAGTGTAAATAGGCCATTAAAGCGGAGTTCCACCCAAAAGTGGAACTTCCGCTTTAAGTACTCCTCGCCCCCTTACATGCCACATTTGGAATGTTCTTTGTTTTGAAGGGGACTTCCTGTCCCACTTCCTCCTTCCACCTAGAGCAGGGATCTTCAAACTACGGCCCTCCAGTTGTTTCAGAACTACAAGTCCCATGAGGCATTGCAAAACTCTGACATTCACAGACATGACTAGGCATGATGGGAATTGTAGTTCCTGAGCAACTGGAGGGCCATAGTTTGAGGACCCCTGACCTAGGCGACTCCTCCTCTCCCCCTAGGCAGCCCCTCCCTCTAGGCGATCTCCTGGGACACGTGACAGGTTCCAGAAGATCGCCTATCCACTCCGAGAGCTCAGCGCAACTCGCGCATGCACAGTGCGCGCCAGCCGTGAAGCCACAAGCTGTCGCGGCCGGGTGCCCACAGTTCCAATGGAGGCACCGCGGAGAGAAGGGGGAGAGGAGCGGGCCTCCGTGCGTCCGCATCGCTGGGCCGTGGGACAGGTGAGTGGCTGTTTATTAAAAGTCAACAGCTATGCTTTTTGTAGCTGCTGACTTTTAATAAACTATAAATAGCCTGGAACTGCGCTTTAAGAAGCCCTGCTGTGGTGTGAATGCATCCCTTCTCTTGTAGAAGCGGAGCTGTGCACACACCTGCGGTACTGGCAGATGTAAGCCCAGGCTGCGGGCGGCAGGTGGCGCTGTGGAAGCTGCATTGGCTCTCCATAGCGGATAAACAAAAGAAGGCGGAGCGCGATGTGCTGTGGCCGGCGTCAGGCTCCGCTCTCCTACTGCTGCCTGTCAGAGCGGCTGAGCCGGTGTGCAGACACACGGAGACACGGACAGACGGAGGGACCGGCAGGCAGGCAGCTGCTCTCACCCACATCAGCACCCCTGTGCTCTGCTCCTATATACATGCATACACTCCAAGCATCCTCCAAGCAGCACCCCGGATAGAAGCATCATCATCCCCCCACCATAGAGAGGAGCATCACCCTGTCTTGTCCCCCCGGTCCCCGGATACAGAGGGTTCCCCGGACACTGAGGAGGACATGTGACTCCATCACCAGGGACAGCTAAGCATGGCTATGGTCCCCAGGATCCATCCTTCATAAGAAGCGCAGTGTGTGTCAGTCTATCACAGGATCACCCACAGCAGGACAAGTCCTCCAGCAGCAGCCCAGTGCTCCATCCATCCATCCACCCATCTATTCACACCCTGCAGACCAGCAGCTCAGCCTGGCTTGCTGCCTCCATCCCCCCGCACTATGAAGCAGGCTCTGATGGAGGTCATGAGGATGAATCGGATCTGCAGGATGGTGCTGGTCACTTGTCTGGGATCCTTCGTCCTGGTCATCTTCTATTTCCAAAGTATGTTACATCCAGGTAAGACAGGCCTTCCATGGGGGGAGGGGGGATGGGGGGCACTGACAGCACCTGGGACGGGGACCAATGCCACATCACACCCTGCCTGGGCGATCTTATGGTGTATGGTGGGGAGATGAATGAATAATTCATGACAGATCAGTCCAATCTAGCAGCCAGATGGAACCTTCAAGGAGCCAAGTGACATGTGCTTCTGTTGACAACAATAGACACATAAAGTTGGCCACTGGCTCTCCTTGTTGGCTGAGGCTCCTGTGCCGCCCTCCTGTGCCGCCTGGCCTCTTGGATTTTCAGAAATCAACATTTTATACTTCTGATTTGTGTTTTTTCTTTTTTTCCCCTCAGTTGTTGGATTTGTTGTGATTAGTATGGGCATTGCGATGACTGTAATGATTGGAAGGCAGCGGAGGGAATTTACTAAAACTGGAGCAGACAGAATCTGGAGGGGCTGTAGGGCTTGATTTACTGAAACTGGAGAGCGCAAAATCTGGTGATGTTCTTCATGGTAGCCAATCAGCTTCTAACTTCAGCTTGTTCTGATTAAGCTGTGACAATAAAACCTGCTAGCTGATTGGTTTCTATGCAGAGATGCACCAGATTTTGCACGCTTCAGGGGTTGATTTACTAAGCCCAGGTTCACATTGAGGGCGGGTTTGAAATCGTACAAGTTCTGCTAATGCAGTCCGACTTTGAGGGCGATTTGACAGACATCTGTGCGGGTTTCTGCACAGATGTCTATTCAAATCATTCCTGAAGTACAAGAACTACTTTTGGGAATCGGTGCGGTGTCACACTAATTCGGACAGTGCCGTTGCCGGCAATAGTCGCAGATTTGACATGTCAAATCGCATGTCAAAACGGCCAGATGTGAACGTGGGCTAAAACTGGAGAGTGCAAAATCTGGTGCAACTGTGCATGGTAGCCAATCAGCTTCTAATTTCTTATTTCAGCTTCTTCAAATAAGCTTTGACAATAAAATCTGGAAGCTGATTGGTTTCTATGCAGAGCTGCACCAAATTTTGCACACTCCAGGAGTTGATTTATTAAAACTTGAGAGTGCAAAATCTGGTGCAACTGTGCATGGGAGCCAACATAGGCGTACGCACAGGGTGTGCTGGGTGTGCCCAGGCACACCCTAATCACCAACAGCACAGATTCCCCCTACTGCCCTGGCTTTCCCCTCCTTCCCTCTGCAACACTACCGGCTTCCCTCCTCTCCTCTCCTGCTGGCTGTTGCTGCAGGGATGTTTTAGGATGAGTGAGGCAAGGGGCTAGTAAATATGTATTTATCAGCCTCTTCCCTTTCTGAATGAACATGGTGAGTGATCGGTAGTGTGTTTGAGCTTTGAGGTGCACACCCTAATGCAATAGGCTGCGCATGGGAGCCAATCAGCTTCTAGCTTCAGCTTGTTCGATTAAGATTTGACAATAAAATCTGGAAGCTGATTGGTTTCTAGGCAGAACTGCACCAGATTTTGCACGCTCCAGGGGTTGATTTACTAAAACTGGAAAGTGCAAAATCTGGTGCAACTGTGCATGGGAGCCAATCAGCTTCTAACTTCAAATTTTTCAATTAGTTTAATTAGGCCCTGACAAAAAAAAACCTGGAAGCCGATTGGTTCCTATGCAGAGCTACACTTGATATTGCACTCCCCAGTTTTAGTAAATCAACCCCTAGTCACCAATGAGCTTCAGCTTGTTCAGTTAGGATTGGCTCACACTAGTGCGATTTCGGGTGCAACTTCGGTCGTACAGAATCGCACAATAATGGGCATCGCATTGTTTTCAATGATGCCTATTTATATCAATGCAGCACATTTTTGGAAAAGGAACACATGCTACTTTGATGCAGTTGCAGTGTGATTTTGGCCCAATTGACCTCAATGGAAACACACACAAAAAAAAAAGTAAACATTTTTTTTTAGTGCGTTTTTGCCAGAGTTGTATGTATAAAATCCAGTCTCTTCTTCCTAAAAACACACACAAAAAAAAAAGTAAACATTTTTTTTTTGTGCGTTTTTACCAGAGTTGTATGTATAAAATCCAGTCTCTTCTTCCTAAAAACACACACAAAAAAACTCATCAAAATCGCACTGAAAATCGGAGATGAATCACATCTGCACTAGTGTGAATCTAGCCTTAATCAAGGCATACATGGATCGCAATTCAGCCATTTCAGAAAGGACTGGATTGTACAGAAGTCGATCTACCAATTGACTTCTATACAACCGTGGTCTATACCCAGCAGCACTGATCTGTGTATTTTGACGGTGGAGAAGTTTTCCGATGTCAGAATGCAATAGTGCAGAGGGAGGATCGACATTGAGTGTGTGGATGGGGGACTCAAGTCATTTTTTTTTTCAACACACTGGTTGAAGAAAACAAAAAAAGACTAGTGTATGGGCTGCTTTAAGCTTTGAAAATGAAAGCTTAAAACTGATTGGTTGCCTTGATTTTGCCCGTCCCAGCGTTAGTAAATTTCTCCTATTACAATACTTTTTTTGTTTGTTTTGCTGGTGTGTGTAGTTTTCACAAACTGGTCCCTAATTACTGATAACAGGATATGATTTCTAATAATTATTATTAATGGTCAAATGATTAGTTCTCTTAGTTCCACAAAGTTACCGTATTTATCGGCGTATAACACGCACCCTAACTTTAAGAGGGAAGTTTCAGGAAAAAAACTTTCCACAGCCCCCTCCGTATAACACGCAGGCACAGTTTACCCTCTAATTTCAGGGTAAAAAAGTGAGTGTTATACGCCAATAAATACAGTACTTATTAACACAGTGTGCTTCAAATGGAGTGCTGGAAAACATGACCTGTTATGGTGGCTTCCATGTATACTCCAATTGATGTGCAATACAATCAAAACGAATTAATCATATCCAGTCGAAGAGCCATAATTTCTGTTTTGATCCATTTCGATCAGATTTGGTCAGTCAGCTAGGGTGGGAGATGATCAATCTTTTTGTATAAATCGGCAGCACTGAGATGATCGGGTGATACATTTGCGTGGTGGACCAAATATAATTGATAACTTATGATTGTATCTTGCAAGTATCAATCAAATTCCACTTTCCTGTGTGTAGCAAATTGATCGATTGTGTTGTGGACTATTGATCCATTATATTTATCAGGAGAGATTAATTGAAAAATAAATTGATTATTTTATTAGCGTGTGTATGGCCACACGTAGGATACACAGAAGTGACATAGGTGACAGCACTAGCTTGATAATAGTGGGGCTATACACATAGCAATGAAAGGGCTGGTAAGGGCTCTGTTTGTAATCGCATGACGTCAGTGCTTTAACTTGAGAAGCTCTTGATTTCCATCGCATGCCTCTCTTCTGGAACCCAGTCCATCACATATTTCATGTATAGTTATGCCAGCTGTAGTAAATGTCTTGATTTTGTAAAATATAATGGATGTCTAAATTAGTAACATCTTCGGTTTATAGCTCACCAGTAAAGATGTGCTTGGGGTCCTCCGAACTCATCTCTAGCTGAACCCTGAACTTGCGCTCTTCTTTACTCTAATACGTTGCAGACTGGGTCATTTCTTGCCCCAGAGGCACCTCTTTGATTACAAGAGAAATGACACGACCTGCAGCTAACTGGAATAAAGTCAGAAGTAAAATACGTTTGGAGTAAGGGCGCAAATCCGGAGTACGGCTAGAGGTGAATTCAGAGGACCCCTGGCTTATCTCTAATCATTCGTTTGCTGTATGTTCCAGTTGAGAGTTAAAGTGGTTGTAAAGGCTCAAGGTTTTTTATCTTAATGCATTCTATTCATAAAGGTAAAAAACCTTCTCTGTGCAGCAGTCCTCGCAACCCCCCTAATACTTACCTAAGCCCCCTCTCGGTCCAGCGATGTGCACAAAAGCGTCGCTTTAACTGACAATTGCACGGTCGTGCGATGGTGTAACCAAACAAAATTGATGTCCTTTTTTCCCCACAAATAGAGCTTTCATTTGGTGGTATTTGATCACCTCTGCGGTTTTTGTTTTTTGCGCTATAAACAAAAAAATGCGACAATTTTGAAAAATATAAATATTTTTTCACTTTTTGTTAAAATGAAAAAATGAAAAAAACAAATTTTGTCAACAGTTTAGGCCAATATGTATTCTTCTACATATTTTGATTAAAAAATCGCAATAAGTAGATATTGATTGGTTTGTGCAAAAGATATAGCGTTAAAGGAGGGAAGAACCCCTCCTCGACAAGGATTAGAATAACCAAGGTGGAGGTTTGGAGGCGTTAGCCCAATCCTTCTCGTTGCGTTGGGCAGGCGCACTTGGGGTCTCCCTCTGGGAATTAGTCCCATATTATATCCTACCTTCCCCATGTCCCTTTTTTTTTTTTTTATTGATAGGTTACTGACATAGCTATAGAGACAGAATCGGATCTGGATAAGGAAAAGATTGTAGACGAGTAGGCAAAGAGGGTTGATGGTCGATTACACACTATGGTCGGTAGGAGTGTTTTTTTAGTGATGCCCAGAGAGGGATGGGGTGCTACAGTTTGGGAAATAATATGCCGACATGGTGATTGGGGAAATAATGTTGAGTTCTAAAACTGAGAAGCCTAATTTCAGTGGATTGATTAGCTCTTTACGTACTTGTTTATCTCCCAGTCTACTCGTAACACTTATTTGTTTATTTGATGTCTGATATGTGTTATGACTAAATAATAATAAAAATTATTGATTTGAAAAAAAAAAAGTTATAGCGTTTACAAAATAGTGGATATATTTATGGCATTTTTATTATTAATTATTCTTTTCCTAGTAATGGCGGTGATCAGCGATTTTTAGTGCGACTGCGACATTTCAGCGGACAGATCGGACACTTTTGACACTTTTTTGGGACCATTGACATTTATACAGCGATCAGTGCTATAAAAATGCACTGCTTACTGTATAAATGTCACTGGCAGGGAAGGGGTTAACACTAGGGGGTGATCAAGGGGTTAGGTGTTCGCTAGGGAGGTGTATCTATCTGTGGGGGGAGTGTACTGACAGGGAGTAGAGAGATCGCTGTTCCTGATCACTAGGAACAGAAGATCTCTCAACTTCCCTGACAGAACGGGGATCTGTCTGTTTACATTGACAGATCCCCATTCTGGCTCCCTGAGGAGTGATTGTGGGTCGCCCCGCGGACATCGTGGCCGCCAGCCACACGCATCGGCTCCAACATCGTGCGTGCCCCCAATAGCCTCTTAAGCGGCCGCCTTATGGCTACGGCGATTCGCGCAGGCGAGCCCAAACTTGCCACCGTCTAACAACGGTGGCTGGTCGGCAAGTAGTTATTGTCACGATAAGCTGGCCATAGATATATCGAAATTCAAAATTCATCTGGTTCAGCAGGAACCAGACAAATTTTCGATCTTTCTATAGTATGGCCATTCCTGTTTGACAAAAGTTGATTTAGGTTCACACCTAAGCAATTCTGCCCTCGATTCCAGAGTCACGGAAAAACTAGGGACGCGTTTGCAATGCCATTATTTCTTAATGAGACCCCAAACGCGATACGATGTTACCACTATTGTTGCACAACAAAACGCACTAAAATTGCAGCAAAAATCACAATGCCAAACGCTCCTGGCTCTGCACCAAGATTTGGTACATGAGCTTTTTTGGAGCGTTTTTGGAGCAGAGAGACCCATTCAAATGAATTGTAAAGCTCCATAAAAAAGCTTAAAAAAAACGCAGTGCAGCAGCTGTCGCTGTGCTACGCTCAGGTGTGAATGGAGCCTAAAAGGTCCACTTTTGTCGAACAGGATGTTGGATAATGTTCATTCGATCAGCAGATGCAGCCAATTGGCTGCAACACTGATCAGCATATTTTGACTGCGGAGGAGTCCCCGCTGTCAAAATACAACAACACAGAAGATTCCTCCATCCACCTCACTTGTGTGGCTGGCTTGGCTCAATGTGCTGAGATACCAGTCGCTCTCCTTCAGTGATTTCTGGGTAAGCATAGCGATTACTGCAACATTTCATAAAAAACAGTAATTGGTGCTAGCGATTTCGCTGGCCAGGACGAGATGCTGGTAAATCTTGATCGCAGAGTGACAGGACGACCGATCGATTTAAAAATATCACTGTTAGCGATCCTATAGATAGAAAATCATCATGATTTTCTTAGCGACCAGTCGCTGTAACAAAACAGGGAGGGGGTGTCACTGCAATAAAATTGCGTCTGTCTGTTCAGCTTTACTATTGAATACCTTTTTCAGATCACCCACATATAAGTCAAGCATTCAGTACCTCTGAAGTGATCTTTGTTATCATCAGCTTAAGGCTGGGTTCACACTTGTGCAGTGCGAATTCCAGCTCTCTTATCTCTGCAAAAAGATAAGAGAGCTGTTCAGCAGATCATCTCCATTTTAGCTGCGAATTTGGTGACCTGGGAGAGGGGAGGGGGATGGGGGGAAGTGTAGTGAGGTGAAGGAGAGAAATCCTGATGAGAACTGAACACATCTGCGAATCAGATGCGTGCCCAGGAATTTTTATAAAGAGTGTCATAGATTACTTTTTAGAAATCGACCTCACATTAGTGCGACAAACAGCAGATTGTGCCACAGATCCGGGTATGTGTCGGAAAGGTGTATATGACTCGGACATAAGCATCTCTCCTGCACAGTCATAGAGTTGCACAGGCAAAAAAAATAAAAAAAATTTGGGAAGTTGGGAGAGTAATGGAAACAAATTCAGTTCAAGGGTAAATTTGTTGCAGAATTGTCTCAAAGATGCGACACAATAATTACATATGCAACACAATCAACAAATTACTCCAACGTGGAAGAGGTCTTATTTTTTTGCATAGCTTCCTTATTTCAATTACTGTATATACTCGAGTATAAACCGACTGGAATAGAAGCCGAGGCATCTAATTTTACCACAAAAAACTTGGAAAACTTATTGACTCGAGTATAAGCCTAAGGTGTCCATGTGCATTCCTCACTGTGCCTCACTTTTTCCATGTGCATGCCTCACTGTGTCCATGCCTCACTGTGCCCATGCCTCACTGTGCCCATGCCTCACTGTGCAGATGTCTCACTGTGCCCATGCCTCACTGTGTCAATGACTAGACTGACGTTTAACATGGGAGTCTATGGAAGGGGTGCCCGGCTTTGAAAAATCGATGCTCCCCGTCTGGAGGTCCCCCAGACAACAAACGTTGCACACTTGTAGAGGAGAAATGGGGCTACATGTGTGCCAAGTTTGGGGTCCAGGGGACCTACGGCCGGCCAGTACCGGGTTCCCAAAAATCCGGGAGATCAGGCGCAAAAAGGTGACTCGAGTATAAGCCGAGGGGGTTTACACACACAGATCCACACTCCTGCCGTGATCGCGGGCAAACGCGGGTGCCCCTGGCGGACATCGCAGCCGCCGGGCACGCGCATCAGGTCACCAGGTCACGAACGGTGCCCTAGATGGCCGGGAAAAAAGGACGTCATATGACGCCCGCCCGGAGGGAGGGAGGGTTCCTGCCGGCGTCATATGAATATGGCCCGGTACGGAAGGGGTTAAATTAAAAGAAAATCAGATTTAAATATAAAAATAAAATAAAACATTTTTTATTTTATTTTTTTCATTTTTTGTTTTTAAATAATTGATTTATATCTACCCTGCAATGTGCAGTTTCCATTGCAAAGTAAACTGCCTATTTGCCTTTAATATATGAAGCCCATTTTCTTCGTCTTTATCTATAACAGAGAGAGGTCTGGCACCAAATGTAGTTGCAGCACATCACAATGCGCTGTGAAGCACAGAGTTGAATGAAATGTTTTTTTTTTGTAACATTAACAGTTAAAAAAAAAGCTAACTTTACGATACATTTGACGACACCCTTCCCACCACACACGCGTTATATGGCACATATTGCATGAAAGTTGGTGTGAACGAGCCCTATGTGTATAGCCTAAACAGTGATGACAATTTATCGTAGTAATCACTGGCAGAAATGCGTTATTATGAGGTGGCAAAATTTAGTATTGTTGGTAGTCTGTCCACACTTTTGCCTGATTATGTGCTGGAAGGCGGTTTGAGATGCGAGGGAACATTAATCCTTATTGGTGTGCATGTCAAAAAATTGCAAATGCACTGTTTATAGAAATGGCAGTTATTATATAATACTATGTCTGCACCCGATTGGAGGTTTTTGTACTTACCAAGCACATAAAAGCATGAACATTTTTAGAAAAGTAACCTATACAGGATAATGCAGTGGTGAGCACATTAATATATAAGTAGGGAGCCAGGATGTCTGATCTAGGAAACAGCGCACACTTTTAGGGAGCCAGAGACCAGGAGATTCTATTAACAGCACGGCTTTAAACCCATTGGCTGGCTGCTGTGTTCTTTCCAGCCCGAGTTTTTGAAATGTTCTTCCATCCAACATTTAAGGTATGTACAGTTTGGCACACGGTTCAGGATATTTGTAGTACCTATTTATTTTACTTCTGACTTGTTAAACGTCTGTCTGTTAAAATTGCACACGGGGGGGAAATGCGGATTGAAATATGGGTGTGTGATCTTTAATGTAGAAGGTTGGTGACTTCCTGAGCAGAGATCTTTCTGCAACAGTAATCTGAAATCAGCACTTTGCACGTCATTAGTGCTCTTTGGAGCTGTCTTATGCTTTGTACAGTACGCCTGAATGATTGTCAGACAGATCATTTACATGTTTTTAGATTTATTTGTCTGCATGTATACATTTTCTGTGTCTTATGGCATTTTACATGCTGGTCCTGGTGCAGAACTATACTAAATAGGAACCCCCTCTTTGGAATACATCTATAATAATTTCACTATTTAATTCAATAAATGTATTTGTTTTAATGGGAGTCAGTGGCGGCCCATGCATTGTCCCCCCCCCCCCCCCAACACCTCCGCTGCCCTCCCTATCCATGTCCTTTCAGGATGCCGGGCACATGACTTCCTATGGCAGGGTTTTTTTTTTTTTAAGCACCTGATTAGAGCCAGATGCTCTAATAGGCTTCAAAATAGGGTGGGCTCGGGGCGCAGAGAGTGCGCCCCGATCCCACCCAATTGTGTGACCATAGCAAATTAATTTGGGCTATTTTTACACTATAGTTACTCCCCACCAAAAAAAATTCCAGGTCTCAGAGAACCCTTACTAAAACCAGTTCATCGGGAGTCAACAGGGAAAATGCCTCTTACATTGGTGATCATAATGCCACCCTTACATACAATATAGAACTTTGCAAAGATTGGAGCCATGGACATTTTAGGGCATATAGTAAATGGCAAAATAAAAATGTCTTCATATAAAATCAACAGATTTATAAAATATATAGGAAAAACACATATAGCACCACATTCAGTAGTTTTAAATCGGGTTCACAAATATTTTTTCATTTCAATATCCACATAATCTCGATGCATTTCGAATGTTGGTAATGCTGGTTACAGACAGCTAAAAAGGTAATTGGGCCATTTTGCTAGCTTTACCAACTATCATTGGCCCTGGAACTGTACAGCCACCATCTTCATATGGGAGGTCAGTTAACCACCTCTGGAGGAACTCTTGTGCTCCACAGAACCCTGTACAAGAGTAAGCTGGCTTAGACAATTCAGTTGTCAACAATTAGACAAGTAACAGTGTATATCAACTTTACAGTCAGACCACAGGATGGAAAAGTACACATAGGGAGTTCTTGTGGAATGTGCTAAAGTCTAAGGAGCGAGTTCACCCCACTAAATTGCAGAGCAGCCGGAGTGACTCAGTGTTCCAGCCGCTCTGCGTTTCCGACTGATAGGGAGCAGTGTGGGGTGTAATTTAGTGCATCACACTTTTTTTGTTTTGTATGAGCTTTATTTGAAGTGTACAAAGCGTTTTTCACAGCAATGTCTGGCAATTTGCTGGACATTGCGGTGCGATTCAGCCAGTGCACTGCAAAAAAATTTAAACATTCTTGTAATAGAAAAAAAGCATGACAGGACCTCTTAAATATGAGATCTGGGATCAAAAAGACCTCAGATCTCATATATACACTAAAATGCAGTGAAAAAATTTATTAAAAAAATGACGTTTGGGGGATAAAAAAAAATGTCCCTTTAGGAGCTATGGGCGGAAGTTATATTTTGATGTTGCTTCAGCTCTTCAATGGTATGGAGCTGGGTGGGGGCCATCTTCCCCTCACTCCGCAGCCAGCCAAGCAGGGGACAGGATCTGATCACCTCTGGTAAGCGGCGGAGGTAACCGGAATGCAGCGGGAGGGGGACCGATAAAAGTGATCTTGCGGCAAATTGCCCCCAAAGTCGAGACTGAAATCGTGTGATGCACCAACCATGGTTGCAATTCTCTGCGGGCTTCAATTGAAAAATTAAATAAATGCCCCTTGTTTTATATTAATATGGGTGCATTTATGATTTCGTTTTATTTTTTTCTAATTGTAAACTATGTCGTTAAGCAATACAATTGCTTCAAGGGAACATAGCGATCTTTTTAGTGTTAGTAGTGTAACTGGCAACAAGACAGATATACTGTACAGGTAATATTGGGAATACTACTAGTTTAGTTCTAGTTTATGACTAGATTGCACACGGTACATTTATGACTTTTTGCCAAATACTATTGTTTCTCAGCTGTTCCAGCACGGAAATAAATGGAAGCATCCGAGTGCCAATGCCTCCCTTTAAAGTGTACTCATGTGTCACTGTAGTATGTCTGAACTCCCACCATGCTTAGCACAGCCATTGCAGGCCGGTGAGAGCAATTCTTCTTCTGACAAATGGCTCAGACACTTATTGCTACATTGCCTTGCTCTCAGCATTTTCTTCCCCAATTTGTTATTCTAGACTATCCACAATGAGCAATCAAGGGAAGTGTGCAAATTGCTAACCAACAATAAGCTACTTTATCTGGTATCTCTGTATTAGTCACTCCCGAGTGGGGGTGATTTACTAAAGCAGTACATTTTTCCCTTAGTCAAGTGAACCTGTACTCACTTTAAACGCAGATAAATAAAATAAATAGATCATAATAATAATTAGGTATTATTGGATAAAGCAACTTCAGCTTCATTGAACCTTGTTTAGTAAATCAAGAAGTACAGCAAAATCCAAATGCAGTTGCACTTTGCAAGTGCAGTTGCTGCAGAGCTTAGTAAATGAGGTAAAGCTCCACTTTGCAAAGAATACCCAATCACGTGCAAGGAAAATAGGAAAATATGCATGTTTGCTTGCACATGATTGGATGATAGATGTCAGCAAAGCTTCTGCTCATTTACTAAGCTCTGGAGCAACTGCTCTTGCAAAGTGCACAGTCTGTTGGCCTTTAGTAAATTAACCCCCACACTGTACAGCTACTTTTGAATTTATTTTATGAACTTTTAAAATGTTCACCTTTAAAGGAATCTCAATAAAATAAGCATTTTGTACTTATTGCTATTTATAATAGATGTCAAAAGGATGTGACTGTGGAACACAGAAGTAGATTTTGCAAGCTTCATTACCCCATATAAGAACTGGTTTGTAACTGTTGTAGCCTCTTCATAGCTAAAGATTTTGACACATAACATTTCTTATTTATATATATATATATATTTTTTTTTGTTTCGTTTTTTTTTTTCTTCTGATGTGTGTTTAATATTTGGAAAGGTGCCTTTTTTTATTACAACTTTGCTACTATTTTTATGAGCAGAATGGTTATTCTTTATAAAGAACAAAAGCTGTCTTTTTCTAATCATGCCCAACGGACTTGTGCCCAGTATTGCGTGTGTCACATTTTAAAAGGCTCATATCAGGTCATGAGCATGGCTGACTTGCCTCCGTGAACATTTTATTTTAAATCCTAGCGTATAATTTCCATCTAACAACGTGGACCACATAAGGTCCCGTGGTTAAATATAACCACCTTGGCTTACTAAATACTGGCATGCTTGACCAGCTAGACACCAGGATTGGATAGAACGGTATCTATTTGTTATTTTCATGTCATAGGTCCCATTCACACAAGCAGTGTGCATTACTGCATAGTTGCTGGTGTGAAGGAGGGATATGATGCATTGTAATGACACATCACCCTGTAATTTTACTAAAATGTCATAAAATTACATTTTATTAGTTTATATGCATTACTTTTTTCAGTGCACAGCACAGTGATGTCAACTAAGCTAATAGGACATGAGGCACAACAATTACCTTGTGTTGTGTCTATGTGTTGTTGGCTGACATATAGAAGAAAGCCCCAGCAAGGGGCATTGACTGTTGAAGAAAGGTAAGTTTAGCTCTGTTTTACCTGTATATGCAGAGAGTTAACAGGTTGAGGAGCATTAGATCCCATCCACATTGCCAAAACCAGGGTTGCTCAGCAATGGGTATTCACAGATGTTTACGATCAGCTATGGCCAACTGCACATCCAAGTGATTTCATGCAAAATAAAGCAGAATTAAAGCCATAGTACTTACCTCCTCTCCAACAGATTGCTGTCCATGAGGGAGCCAGCATATTCTCCCTGGCTTTTTCTGAGGGTTGGTCTCTGGCCATCTTGATTAGCTGGAACGGGATGACATCACTCCTGCGCACACACAGGAGTCAGTCATCCTGGCACACATGGGCTGTGTTGGTGCTGTAAACTGAACTGCTCATGCGCAGCTCGATGTTAATTTTTTGGAAGATTGCAAGCAGGCAGGTGCAACCTCAATTCCCAAAAAAGTTTGGGCACTGGGGCTGACTTACTAAAACTGGAGAGTGCAAAATCTGGTGAGCTCTGCATATAAACCAATTAGCTTCCAGGTTTTTTTTTTTGTTTTGTCAAAGCTTAGTCGAACAAGCTGAAGTTAGAAGCTGATTCGTTTATATGCAGAGCTGCACCAGATTTTGCACACTCCAGCTTTAGTAAATCATCCCCACTGTGTACAATTGACATAAAAACAGAATGCAATAATTTACAAATCTCATAAACCCATATTTTATTCACAATTAAAAATAGAAAACATATCATGCTATATGCCGATGACACCATGCTGCTCCTTGGCGATAAGTCCACTTCACTGACAGAGGCCATGAATGTTGTGCGGTGGTTTGGGGAGTACTCGGGTCTAGTTATTAATTGGACCAAGTCCCCCCTGCTACTATTGGACCGTGAGCCTTCCTCATCCCCAATGACCATGCAGGATATCCCAGTTTCCATGTCCTTTAGGTATCTTGGCATCCAGGTTACCACCTGTCTGCTGGACTATGTCAATCTCAACCTCACCCCTCTGATCAATCGCTGTCGCGATCGGGTCAAGGTGTGGAGCAAGCTGAAGCTGTCCCCAGCGGGGAGGGTAAACTTGATAAAGATGATCCTCATGCCACAACTACTGTATGTACTTCACAACTCCCCAATGGTTATTCCCTTGAAAAAGTTTAGAATTATTAATTACATTTTTAGATCACTTATATGGCTCACGAAGCCTCCTAGAATCAAACTTGAGCAGCTGCAACGCTCAAAGGACAACGGTGGGTTGGCGTTGCCCAATCCCTGGCTGTACTATCTGGCTTCACAAATGCAACATATTGCACAAGTTATACGCTCTGGGCAGGACTTGGACCGAAGAGTCCAGCAAGTTAATTTCCAACTATTCAGTTTCACGACTGGGTTGCGGATGGTCTGGAGGCCCTAAAATATAATAAATCTAATAAACTTTTTCCCACGTACGCTCTCATGCAAAATATTTCGAACAAGGTCAGGATGCTCCAGGGAGTGACTGGGTTCACCAAATACAGCCCTATCTGGGATAATCCATATTACCAGGAAATTGCGAAATTGCCATATGGTCTGAAATGGAAACAGTACGGTGTGTCACATATAACTCACGTATTTAAGACTTGCAAACTAAGATCCTTCCAGGAGCTCAGCGAGGCTTTTCGACTCCCAGCATCTATGCACTTTTATTACATGCAACTAAAACATGCAGTTGATGCTCAGAGGGAGGCAGATAATTGGTCCTTGGACTCTGCATCAGTTTTCAATTACCTGTTTGAGGTGACTACCTATAAGGGGTTTATATCCTGTTGTTATGCCATGCTGCTGAATCTCTTCCTACAAGACACCCCTCTGAGGGCAGTGTCTCTGTGGGAACAAGATGTGGGCGCATTTGAGGATAAGCAGTGGGAGGAAGCCTTGCAGGCGGTCCCCATATGCTCTCTAAAGGTGGCGCAAAGGCTGTCACAGCTTTATATACTTCTTAGGGTGCATTACACACCGGCTAGGCTAGCCCGTATGGGGGTGAATGCTGATTCAACCTTCACCAGATGCTGTAGAGACCATGGTGATCTCATTCATCTTTTATGGCGCTAAACTCCACCTGTACTGGAAGAAAGTCATTGACATTCTTAATGGGGCTTTCCAGGTCCAGATACCTTTAGACCCTAAAACTTGTTTGCTGGGGATAATAGATGGCCTCCAGGTGGAGGATATCCCTAAGCAGGCTATTGGTAGAGCTTTATTTCAGGCTCGCATGATGATCTTGAGGCACTGGAAAGACACCCACCCGCCCACAGTGCAGGAATAGATTACACAAATGGGGGTTAAACTTCGTTTGGAAAAACTTATATATCAGCGTAGGGGGACCCGCACTAAATACGATAAACTTTGGGCCCCGTGGTCGAACGTCCCTGGTCTGGCCCCGGTGGATCTGGTGTATGATCGCCTATTTTGAAGCCCACATAGGGTGTGCGGATCTATATATTTGTGCATGTTGGTTAGCTGTTTGAATATGCCGATGTGGGGAATAGATTGGGGGTAATTGCTTGTACTAGAACCATGTGGGACAATTGTTTGCGGATGGGAATGGTTGATATACTGTACTAATTGATTACTTGTGTGCTGTGCCACACTGCTTGAAGGTACTGCTTGTGCTCTGGAACTGTTTGTTATTTTGCTTTTGTTCAATAAAAACCTTTTGTTTGATAAAAAATAAAAAATAGAAAACATATCAAATGTTTAGCCCAGGTTCACACTGGGCTGCGGGAGTGAAGCCGTGCAAGTTCAGCTGAACTCGCACGATTTCACTCTCACTGGCAGTCCCGATTTCAGCCGCGATTACAAAGACATCTGACACAGATGTCAATGTAAATCGCGGCCGAAATCGCAAAAAGTAGTACAGAAACTACTTTTTAAAATCAGTGCAGCGCCGCAGATGCGGCATCGCACCGATTAGGACGGTGCCATTGCCGGCAATTTGCTGCAAATATCGCTGATTTGACATGCGATTTGACATGTCAAATCGCATGTCAAATCGCACCAGTGTGAACCAGGGCTTAGACAGACAAAATTTATAATTTTAAGAAAAAAAGGTAGTGGTAGCAACACATTCAAAAAAAGTTGGGACAGGGCCATGTTTACCACGGTGTAACATCGCCTCTTCTTTTAACAGAACTGTAAATGTCTGGGAACTGAGGAGACCAGTTTTGGGAGAGGAATGTTGTCCCATTCTTCCCTGATATAGGCCTGTGCGACAGTCTTCTTTGTCGTATTTTGCATTTTAAGATGCCCCAAATATTTGAATTGGTGAAAGGTCTAGACGTGAGGCAGACCAGTTAAAGCGGAGTGTCACCCAAAATAACATCTATATACGAGCACACTCCTTACACTACTAACATGTCCAGTAGCCAAATCTTTTTTTTTTTTCTGTTGTACATACCGTATTATTGCTATTTCAATTTCGGCTTCCGGGTACTCACTCCCGCGGGAGTAGGCGTTTCTATTCTCCCGCAATGTAATCTGGGAGTTCGCATGTCCTGCAGAAAAAGTTCCCCGGCGGATAAGGTTCCCCCCCCCCTGTACTGCGCATGCGCGGCACGAACCTCAACGGAGTTTCCGAAAGTAGCCGAACATGTAGAGCTGTGAGTCGGCTCTACACGGCGCCTGTGCAGTCAGCTCTACACGGCTCTTAGTGATTGCGCAGGCGCCGTGTAGAGCTAACTCGCAGCTCTACATGTTCGGCTACTTTCGGAAACTCCTTTGAGGTTCGTGCCGCGCCTGCGCAGTACAGGGGGGTCCTTTTCCGCCGGGGGGATCTTCTTCGGCAGAACACCGTCCACCGCTTCCAGGAAGTCAGTGCTTGTGGGCTTCACAATGCCCACAAGCAAAATGGAAAATTTCTATAGCTGATTTTAAAAGTTCATCTTTTGCCCGAAAACAGACAGGAGAGGTTTGAAGTCACCAAACACGTGAGTACTAATTGGTGATCTAAAAATACATTGAATGCAACCAAAAACAAAAAAATTATTTGCCGCGGAACTTCCGCTTTAAGCATCCAGACTCCTCTACTACAAAACCATGCTGTTGTCATAGATGCAGTATGCGGTTTAGCATTGTCCTGCTGAAAAAATATGTCATCTGGATAGAAGCATATGCTGCTCTAAAACCTGGATATATCTTTCAGCATTGACAGTGCCTTTCCAGATTTGCAAGTTGTCCATTCCATATGCACCCCTTACCATCAGAGATGCAGTCTTTTGAACTGAGCATTAATAACAAGCCGGAAGGTCCCTCTCCTCTTTAGTCTGGAGAGCAATGCACTAGTTGCTAAAAATAATGTCAAATTTGCATTCCTCTAAACATAGAACAGTTTTTCACTTTGCAACAGACCATTTTAAATGAGCTTTGGCCCACAGAAAACAGCAGCATTTCTGGATCATGTTCATGTTTCCTCTTTGCATGATAGAGCTTTACCTTGTATTTGTGGATGGCACAATCAACTGTGTTCACAGACAGTGATTTTTGAAAGTATCCCTGAGCCCATGCGGTAATATCTATCACAGAATCATGGCTGTTTTTAAAGCAGTGCCATCTGTGTGTCTGAAGGCCACTGGCTTCCAATGTTGCATTTGGGCCTTGTCCCTTGTGCGCAGAAATTTCTCTAGATTCTCAGAATTTTTTGATGATATTATGTACTGTAAATGATGATATATTTAAAGTTTTTGCAATTTTACGTTGAGGACCATTATTCTGAAATTGACAATTTTGTAGATGCAGCTTTTCACAGATTGGTGAACCTCTACCCATCATTACTTCTGAGACACTCTGGGGTTGATTTACTAAATGCAAACAGACCGTGCACTCTGCAGGTGCAGTTGCTCCAGAGCTTAGTAAATGAGGTAAAGCTTCACTTTGCAAAGAATACCCAATCACGTGTAAGGAAAAGAAAAGAAAAACCCTGCACATGATTGGATGATGGAAGTCAGCAGAGCTCCTGCTCATTTACTAAGCTCTGGAGCTCAGAGTTCAACTGCACTTTTTGCCCTTTTTTTGCACTTTTTTGCCTTTTGCCTTTGTCTATTTGCCTAGTAAATCAACCCCTCTGACTCTCTAGGATGCTCTTTTTATACCCAATCATATCAGTGAATTGTTGCCAATTAACCTAGTTAGGTGCAAAATGTTCTTCCAGTTCTTCCTTGTTGGTACCAGTTACTTTGCCAGCTTTTTGTTGCCCTGTCCCAACTTTTTTGCCGCCATCAATTTCAAAATAAACTTATTTTTTTCTTTAAATGGCACATTTTCTAATTTTAAACATTTGATGTTTTCTATTTTTCTATAAATAAAAATCAGGCTTATGAGATTTGCAAACCATTGCATTGTGCTTGTTATGTAGATTTTACACAGTGCCCCAAGTTTTTGGGGAATAGGGGGTTAGCAGATTTATTTTAGAGCAAGGTACATTACATATCAATTCTGTAAATAGGAGCCTGCCTGTTCGCAAAAAATTTAATTTAACATTTAATTCCACTTTAAGGGCAGATGAGTGGCCCTGGACGCAGACAGTTTATGTCCAAACTCTGATCCTTGGTGGCATACGGGCCAAATCAGCCATTTGAATGGGGCCTTAATAGTAGTAAACTAATCTTTGAAGACAATATATTCAGGTTCCTCTGTACACTGGCTGCTCGTTGTATGTGCTTGCTTTGTCAATAGGAGAACCAAGTCTGAGAAAGCCTGAAAGCATCACACATTGGATGTATGGCAGTAGGCAATTAGAAGGAACCGCCATACAGCTGCCTCTTTGACTAGGGTTAATGTTATACAACCCCTTCTCTGGCAGGGACTGATTAATCACTGCTGTGCATGTCTCTCAATGGGAGGTAGGTAGCTTTTATTGTGCTGTATGCAAAAACAGGGAAAATTGTAACTGAGATGATAAGCATGAACAAACTGACAGAAAAAAGGCTGATCATAGGCTGCCTCAAGTTGAAAATATCAGATTAATTCATAAAAGAATACTGGATTCTTGTATCGTTTCAATGACATCATGATCCAGATAAAACAAGTGACCTTTAATGTATTGTAATTTTTTTCATTTTTTTTTTCATTTTTAATTACCCATCAAGGTTACAAAAGTTTTATTGTCTTTTACACTATTAAACAATTTGCTGAAAAAAAAGTAAATACAAATTGAGATCACTTTTTTCCTAATGCTGAGCTTTCTTTGAAGCATATGTAACATCATTAAATGGACTAGAAAATGCATTTCCTGCAGAAAATGCGTGGGAATGCTGAATAGCTGTATTGCTAAAGCTAACTTGATGAATAGCTTAAATCCGTAAGAAAAAGTTGAAGAAGTGAGAATAGTTGGAAAAGTAGGAATGGTTTTAAAATAAACATGAATTTCATTAAAAAAGTTTAACAACACCACTAATGTATGAAACATGTGGAATATTTAAAGGTATTTTGAAAAGCTGACACAAAACTGAATTGTTGGCTTTAAAAGTTTGCAAAGAATAAGCCCAATAGACACTCTGTTTAATCGCAAAAATTTCCTGAAATGATCACTAAACTTAAACAGCTTTTTCACAAAAACTGTAAAAGATATCAAACTGAAAAGATATAGCCGGATAGCTGAATATTTTGTAAGTTTGTAATTTTAAGTTTGTTTGGCATCTGTAGGTGAAAGTATGAAGGAGCTGAAACTTTTGGGAGTGGAAGAAGATTTTAAGGATTTGAAGCATGCTCTCATTGACTTCAATGTTAAAAAAAAGTGTTAAAAGGCTTAATATTTTAAAAAGTATAAATAGTAGAAAAAAAGTTGAAGAAGTCCCATCATTAGCGGAAAGAGCTGAACATTTTAAAAGTTGAATAGTTTTAATAGCTGAAAGTATGCAGAAGTTACGCAGAGCCAAAAAATGGACGGAATAAGAATAATAAAAAAAACGAATAACAATACTGGGAATGCTGCTGAAGCATTCCCACTAAATATTTATTGCAGCTCATGAAGGTACCTAATTTCAGTTTAAGCAGAACTCTAGGAAGTGGGAGGAACAGCGCTAGTGGCCAATCGGGTGAGCTGCGCACACATGGGATCACAGAACATAGGAGGAGAGGGCAGAAGGATCATCTCATCAGTCTGTTGCTTGCACCTTGATTATCCAATCACAAGCTGTGGGCAGGGAGGTGATCTAACTGGATAGCTCTAACTACAGCAGACAAAATTCAAGTCATCACACAGTCTGTACTGTCTAGTAGGCCTGTGTAAATCACAGAACTAGAAGGAAAGAAATAAAAATTCTTTGAGTGGTAAAACAGCTTCAATATATATTATTGTCAACTGTGTTAGCCTTCTTCTGAAGTTCAACTTTAACAAAATAAGTTATGAAACTCGTTTCAATTAACTGAAAAACATATTTTTATTGGATTTTAGAGCAGAGGTCACTAATACTCCAACTGACAACAATCATTGGACACTATTCCTCCCATTAATAGCAACAACGGGGTAATATTCTTCCCACTGATACCAATGACAGGGCACTATTCTTCTCACTATTCATCCCATTGATACCAACAATGGGGCACTTTTCCTCCCTTTGATACCAACAATGGGGCACTATTCCTCACATTGACACCAATGATGGGGCTCTATTCCTCCTACTGACACCAACAATGGGGCACTGTTCCTCCCATTGGTACCAATGATGGTGCACTATTACACCCCCTAATACCAATGATGTTATATTGTTTAATTCCACTGATGCCAGAACATTTTCTACTCCCACTGGCCACAGTCTGGCCCCCCTAAAGTCTAAAGAATTGTAAACTGGCCCTTTGTTTAGAAAGGTTGGAGCATTGTTATAGCAATGTGTTTTTCTTATTCTGTTTAGGACTCTAGTTAAAGTGGAAGAAATCTATATCTATTCTTCGAAATGTTCCCTCCCCCACTCCTACCTATCCCGCCTAACCTGTATTAAAAAGATCTGTGTACGTAACTGTTTTCAATTTGATCCGGTCTGGTCGCATGATCCTGCACCTCTATGCAAGGGAGCACTCAACAACAGCCCAGAATTCCAGGAGCTGTGGCTTCACCCATAGGTTCCCACAGTCCATCTGCTGTCAGTGCTCCCTTCTCTCCCCTACAGCAGCTGCTCACTGACACAGGGGAGCTGGAACTGTGGGACCATGTGACTTGACCGCAGGGAATAAAAAAAGTGAAATATACAGATTTTTTTTATACAGGTTAGGCAGGATAGGTAGGAGGAGGGTGGAGGGAACATTTTTAAGACACAATATAGTTAGGCTGGCCATACACTGTGAACATTTATTTCCTGCAACCATCAACACAGACATAGCTGACAGGGGAATCCCTCCTGCCGAGCACTTGTCTGTTCCTGGCGGAAGAAGACAATGTCTCGGATTCTCTTGTGATTTTCGCTAGCGGCTGCTATAACTGCATAATCGCAAGAGAATCCGGCAGGCTGGTTGTTCCCAAGTTGAATGATCAATCAACTTGGTACACTCAGCCTGCCCATGAACGGATGGAATCCCAGCGGGTTCCTGCTGGTTCCTGCTATTTTTTTTTATATCTGCCTGGGGGTCAGTTTTAAAATTGTGTACAGTTACCTATCATCGGCTGTTGCATTTCAGTTTTCAGTAACTCAGTGAAGTGACACTACAATAAAAAAAAAGGAAATTGCAAAAGTCCACCTTTTACAAAACAAATAATAAATGCACATATACTGTATTTGCAGAAGAAAATGTGCATTAACTATTTTTTGAAAATGAGCCTGCAAAGCATTGCAACGTTTAGAGGATTGTGGGTGCAGTACGAGGCTCCGACTGACTCTTCCTCCAGCTTTGTTTGTATCCAGTTATGGACTGTCAGCAGGAGAGGAATGGAGAGGAATTGTCAATGGGCTACAAGTGTGGTGATCACTGCACTTGTGTACCAGTGATAACATTGACAGACAGGGTGTAAAATAGTCTTAAAGGTGGAGTTAGCCTTTAATGCCTCGTACACACGACCGGTTTTCCCGACATGCCAAAACCCGACGTTTTTCCCAACGTGATTCCTCTCAAGCCTGCCTTGCATACACGCGTTCATTAAAAAAACGCTCGACCAAAGCGCAGTGACGTCCAACGCATACGACGGCACTATAAAGGGGACGTTCCATTCAAATGGCGCCACCCTTTGGGCTTGCTTTTGCTGATCTTGTGTTAGTAAAAGTTTGGTGAGAGACGATTTTCGCTTTTCAGCCTTGTGCTTTTCAGTCCGTTACAGAGTGACGAATGTGCTATCTCCATTACGAACGCTAGTTTTACCAGAACGAGCGCTCCCTTCTCATACTTCATTCTGAGCATGCGCGTTTTTTTTTCCCGTCGGAAAAGCATACACACGACCGGTTTTCACAACGAGAAAAAGACTGACGGGAAACACGACGGGAAAAAATAGAACAGGTTCTAAATTTTTTGCGGGCAGTTTTCTCGTCGGGAAAACTGCTATGGAGCATACACACGACCGGTTTTCCCGACCAATCTAAAAAATGGCAGTTTTCTCGTCGGGAAAACCGGTCTTGTGTACGGGGCATAAGAGTACAAAATAAAATGGTTGGGGTTGCACTTACGTTGGCACATATGTTTCTGATCATTACACTTGGAACCATCAGTTCACGTAACAGTATGTTCATGATAAAGGCAACCTGGCTTCTATGGGTTGCAGAAGTTTGCTGTACCAATTAAAGGCTGTAATAAAATTGTAGTCTTCTCTGATGAGTGCCTGGTGATCTCTCCCATGTGTGCAGTATTACGCTGCTTTCCAAGATTATGGAAAATGCTCGAGGAACATTGCATGCTCCCATCATGGAGGTGATCTGTCGTCACTGAATTGAATCTAATGAATAGGAGCCACACACAGTGCTATGTGGATGATACGGAACGCCGTTGTATTAGTGCGTGTTACCAGCATTGTCTTTGTGCACCTGGTACATTTAGATAACATAAATCCTAATTCTTTTTATCAGCAATTAACATGGTAGGCTCGCAGATGCTGGGAAGCCAATATTCTTATCAACTTAACAATATTTGCTAACATAGCCCATATTTTTCTCAGATGGAATGTTCAGCCTATAACGGTCTCCTTTGCTATAGCAATATTGTTAAAGAAACTGCATAACTACGTTTATTTTTTTTATTTTACCTCGTGATATTTTTTCTCAGAAAATATTCAGTTCACCAACATAAATATCGCATAGTGGTTGAACATGTATTTTTTTTTTCACATAAAAAGGATATTTAGTTAATTCGTATGTAGCACCGTGGCCTTGTGAGATACGACATTTCATTCTACCTTATGTCCTCACATGTAGTAGAATGACAATACAGCTTGACTTGACTTGACACCTCTTCGAACTCCACAATTATCACTGATGTTTTAAAGAGAATTAATTTAGGTGGGAATTTTTTTAATGAAAATTCTGCATGTAGCATTAGCACTAATAACAAGGGGCATGCAAACTTGTGAATTAGCCAATGAGAAATTTCTACATAGATAGTGAAAATAAAAACACGTTTTTGTGAATTGACATCGGAGTATTTTGGAGCTTTCCAAATAATTGTGGTTGAACATGTAAAGTGGTTGTAAAGGCAGACGTTTTTTTACCTTAATGTATTCTGTGCATTAAAGTGTTACTAAACCCACAACAGTAAAATCAGTCTGTATATGCAGCAAAGCATGCTTGTTATACTGACTGTGGAACCTAATGGGTTAATCCTCTGCATTGTATAAAAAGGCTGCTTGATCCTGTCTTCTCTGATCCTCCCCTTCTTCCATGCTTGATAAACCTAGTTTTTAAACAAATGAGTGGGGACTTATCACAAAAGGGGTTGACATGTGACGGGTCCTCTTTATAGAGACATGAGAGGTCTATTAGACCCCTAGTGGCTTTTTTGTACTCTGCCTTAACAGATCAAGTACAGACTGCACTGGATCTGGCACAGTGACTTTATAGCCACCCAAATGACTTCTGCTGGCGAGCCAGGAGCTGGCTCATTGAAATGTAAACAAAGCCGCAGCTGCTATTGCAGCCAGGAGTTTGTTTACATCCTGATACACTTATGGTGGCAGCAGTTAAAGGGTCAATACATCATTGGATGCATTTTGTAAATGCAAGCATTGCAAGTTGAAGTACCTGAATTTGACCTGCTATCAGCTTCTTGCATGGCTTTTACAGCACAGCTGGAGTGTGAGAGAAGAAAACAGCACAAGAAGCCAATCAGTTAATGTGTTGGGACGAAACATGCTAATAGGCAGAGAGAGCAAAATAATGGAGAGATAAATTCATCTCTGTGCTGCTTCTTCACTCACATTCAAGCAAAAGGCTGGGGTGGGACCAGGAGGATTTGGGCTCAGAGAAAGTGGGTTGAATGAAGCTCATCACCAGACTGTGGGGATCTTTTGTCAATTAAAAATAAGAATGGGCAAATCTCTGCATTAGGGGGGGGGGGATATTGCAGTAAAAGCTTTTTTATTGGGCAATTTATTTGTAAAAAATTTTTGGTTGTTTTGCTTTAATTGGTTTAATATAGCTACAAGTCCAGTGAAAAACACCAATACTTTGGTAAGTCAGATTTCATTATTTTTTTTGGGCATGGAAGCTATAGTGTGCATTTTGCTGATAAAATGTAATCCCAATGGTATTTTAATATTTTGTGAACGGTGAAATGGTCTTTGGGCTGTTAATTTAATTGTAATATGCATTGTTTAATTGCCACGGCCATGGATAATCATTCCTTCTAATAAAGAGCTTGTATTTTATAACACACTGAGATGGCCAAGGGTGACATAAAATGTTTTACAGTGCTCCCTGGTTTGTTAAGCAATTTTAATTGCCCAAAATTGTTGGTGCTTGCACATAAATTTCAAGGAGGAAAGCATATTATAATGGTGTTGAACCCAAAAGCAAGGCTGCATTAGTTCGATTTTTTAGGCTTTTGTTCCTTTATTTTCACCTAGTGATCTGGCTAGTAAGTCTGTTGTTTTTCAAAAGAACAAGCTCTCTTGCAGATGTAGCAGTTACAGCCTGTAAGTGCTACATCTGCAAGAGAGCTTGTTCTTACAGGGATGAGAAGCAAAGTGAAAAAAATATATGGACATTACACTGCCATCTACAACTCCAAAAAAGGAAAGAAAATAACACAGCACTAACATCCAACATGTTATAAAATATAACCACTGGCCATCTTCTGGTCATTCGTTTAGTACTGGAAGTACGAACCATCTGATTCAACGTATGGACGCCTCCTTTTGTTTCATTGTATGACTGAATTATCTAAAAAAAATTATCTTCTCGGTTTTAAACAGTAGGTTGGGAATGCATAGAGCTCAAGAGGGTAACAACTTTGTTTTTTTTAGTATGATGCAATCATCACGTCTTTCTGGAAACCAAACAGAGTGAAGTAGACATTTCGTTTTTTTGTGGTCACCAATTCTTGGGGCAGTTCTTTTTTGTTTTTACAAATTGTTCTAACAACTGTGATTTTCTTCTCCAGTAATTTTTTAGCTAACTGCAGGCTCGTGAAGAAGTTATCACAAGTGATGTTTCTTCTAGAATGTAATATTCCTTGAGTCAAATCCATTACCACTCGCTCCCCTTGATTCACTTCCCTTCCTTGGTCTTGAAATTTACCTGCATAGTAAATAGTTCTATTCGCAGCTGAAGATGGTAAATCAGTTGGGTGGTAGGTGCTGTGATGGTGCTATCATCAGAATCCGAGTTGTCTCCTACTAGGATGTCATCTATTTCGTTTTCGTCATCTGATGGCTCGTAATCTGATGTATTTTTTTCATTACTGAGGCATTTGCGAGCCATGATGAAACTACACCACCAAATCAAGAAAGCATAACAAATCTTCAAACGATAAGAAAGCAAGTACTAGCATGCAGAAACATGTCCTAACTTGCAGACTGAAAATGGCTCACAAAGTGCAGTACAGTAATCATGCGACTTGATAAGTCATAACGGAGAAACCATTGAAGAGCAACATGGGTCCGATGGACCCTGCCAGTGTACGATGCTATCATTTGAATTTACAGAAAAAGTGTAAATACAAAAAATTCATACTTTCAGATTTATAACTGTCTAATTAGCAGTAAAAAAGTCATAAGTTCTTATCAAATACCGGTAATAATAATAAATTCCATTAAAAAAACACAACACAAACTACCTACATGGTCCATTGGACCCTGCTGGTAGACTGAGAATTAAAGTGGTAGTAAAGCTCACACATGAAATATGAACAAAGCATTCGAGATTGTAGTTCGCACCATCCCTTACTCCAGATACAACCAAATAAACATACCCAACAAAAAGTTTGGCAAATAATGGCCGCAAATAATAAACCACTTTATTGGTTTAACATATGAAAATAAAATAACCATATATTATTTTTCTTTATTGACCATCAAAACAGCATAACTTTAATGAAACCAAAACTTGTAAATGTATTAACCACTTGCTGCCCACCCTATAGCGGATTGACGGCGGCAAAGTGGTTTCAAAATCCTGACTGGACGTTATATGACGTCCTCAGGATTTTGAGCCACTGCGCGCCCCGGGGGCGCGCATCGCGGCGATCGTTGTTGCAGGGTGTCAGTCTGACACCCCGCAACACCGGTCTAGACGGAGACTCTTTACCACATGATCAGCCGTGTCCAATCACGGCTGATCGCAATGTAAACAGGAAAACCCGGTCATCGGCTTTTCCTCACTCGGGTCTGTCAGACGCGAGTAGAAGAGAGCCGATCGGCTGCTCCTCTGACAGGGGGGGTTTGTGCTGATCGATTATCAGCGCAGCCCCCCCGAGGATGCCCACATTGGACCACCAGGGATGCCACTGGACAACCAGGGATACCACTGGACCACCAGGGATACCACCAGGGATGCCCACCACCAGGTATGCCTCCCTAGACCACCAGGGATGCCATTCTGTGACCCTAATGGATGCCAATCAGTGCCCACAATGGATGCCAATCAGTGGCCACAATGGACATCACTAATTGGCAGGCATTATTGTTTGGCACTGATTGGCATCCATTAGTACCACATTACAGTACAGTGCCACCTATCAGTGCCCATCCATGCCCATCTGTGCCACCTATCAGTGCCCATCCATGCTGCCTATCAGTGCCCATCCGTGCTGCCTATCAGTGCCCATCCGTGCCGCCTATCGTTGCTCATCCGTGCCGCCTATCTGTGCCCATCCGTGCTGCCTATCTGTGCCCATCCGTGCCGCCTATCTATGCCCATCCGTGCCGCCTACCGGTGCCCATCCATGCCGCCTACCGGTGCCCATCCGTGCTGCCTAACGTTGCCCATCCGTGCCGCCTATTGGTGCCCATCCGTGCCGCCTATCGGTGCCCATCCGTGCCGCCTCATCGGTGCCCATCCGTGCTGCCTTATCAGTGCCCGTCAGTGCAGCCCCATCAGTGCCCATCAGTGAAGGAGAAAACTTACTTATTTACAAAGTTTTGTTACTGAAACAAATTTTTTTTTATTTTTTCAAAATTTTCGGCCTTTTTTTTTTTTTTTTTTAGCAGAAAAAATATCGCAGAGGTGATCAAATAGCACCAAAAAAAAAGCTCTATTTGTGGGAACAAAATGATAAAAATGTTGTTTGGGTACAGTGTAGCACAACCGCGCAATTGTCATTTAAAGTGTAACAGCGCAGAAAGCTGAAAATTGGTCTGGGCAGGAAGCTGTATAAGTGCCCAGTATGGAAGTGGTTAATATTGACAGCATTTACACTATAATGAATGGGGTAGACACAATCTCAAGTAAGTGGGCTCATATTGTGCCCCCTTTTCCAATCTCTCTATAGTGTGTACTTGTCTCAATTAAGAGCAATATGTGTGATTTCAGTTTGCTGCTTCATTTCTCTACTATCAGCATGAATCACTTCTGACAGGTTTATCCTGACACTAAAGACCTGTACACATGGCCGGGAATCCTGTCAGGAAAAAAACGTTGGTTTTCCTGACGGGATTCCTGGCAAGCTTCTCTTGCTCGCCGAGTGTACACACGGCACATTCAAAAGAACCGCCGTTCTTTTGAATGGCAAGAACGCGGTGACGTCATCGACTACGACGAGCATGCGCTCGTCACATTCAATGCCGTCACCGCCATCTTGCTTCACCCTACACTACCCTTGTAAGCTACCACGCATGCGTCAAAGTCTCATCGAGCATGCGCGGGCTTCACTGGGACAGGTAAGCGTACACACTCACGGTTTTCTCGGCAGGAAACACTTGCCGAGAATCCCGACGAGAAAAATAGAGAGCAGGTTCCCTATTTTTCTCATTGAGATTCCCAGCAGTTTTCCTGATGAGAAACCATACACACGGCCGGTTTTCTCTGCAAAATGCTCTCCCAGCAATTCTCTTGCCGAGAAAACCAGCCGTGTGTACGAGGCTTAAGAAAAAAAAAAGATGACAGGAGAGGGATGTCCAGCCTGTGACTGACAGCCTCAGTTCTGTTCCTGTGTTCTGCGTGAAGAGGGGGGTTGGTGCCTTCCCTCCAATCAGCTCTCAGAGCTCTCCTCACTGAGCTCTGCAGTGTGTAATTTCAGCTCGCTGCCCCCGTTTTCTGACAGCTCAGATAAGCTTTATAAATTCTGGACTTTGAACGGATGTAGAGAAGAAAAGACTGCACATAGACTAATGCAACTTATGTAGAAGGATTTGTTTAATCTCTGTGTATCACTTGAGGATAGTCCCATCACTGGGTATATGTAAGAGTTTATAACCACTTTAAGTCTTACAAATCATCCATTCAGTGGATTGCCAGCATGGACCACTTTGCTGTATGCTATAGTGAGATGTACATTGATATTGGTATAGACCAGGTACACATTGACAAGCAAATACTGGTAGTTATAAATATGGCCACTCACAGGATAAGATGGTCATACAACACAATTTTTTATTACATTTTTTTCGACAGCCTTACTTTAAGATAATGTATTACCAGCCAGCCTGTTCAGTGCATGGCCTGCATAATTGTACAAGATTGATCAATAATAATTTGTTGGCTTGTTTTCAGTGATTGAGAGACCTTTCTGTTTTCTATTGAAGCATAAAAAAAGCATAGCTTCATGAAAAGAAAATATATTATTGCCTAGCACAGTATTTTTACATCAGTGAATGAATATTGTGTTTGTGCTTCATCATTTCCATGTTGTCTTGCCTAATATAAATTGCATTCTGCACCTAATCCGTTTTGCTCAATGCGTGAAGACTAGTAGACATCTGCACATTGCGGCTCTGCTGGAACAACTGTTGGTGACTTCCAAACTGCACAGACTGCTAGGAGGCCAAGCGAATTAATAATTAGCTTTGTTGTCACTAAACATAATTATGTTTGCGTAATGAAATTTACTGTGCTGTTGTCACGTTTAATAAAGATGGCCTGATTCTTTCTATTACGGGCAATCTGCTGTGGCAGATTTAATAAATCTGAAATATACAGTAATGAAACTGGTCAGGTGTAAATTTGGCATTGCACAGATGGCTATAGTACTTCAGTTCTCATTGGCGGTTTGGACTATTGCGGCAGACCACAGTGGGGTAGAGGTAATGAGCAATTATGCAGGATGAAATTTACTAAGCGAAGATGCACTTTATTATTATTTATGTTGCAAAGCTTTTGGAAGTATATTGCCTACGTTCTCCCGTGGTGTACTGTAGCACTGAAGCCATGTTATATGAACAAGATATTTTCTTGGTTATTACTGGGTAACGACAATCACAGTGCCTCATTTATAAGAATCAGAGGAAGTGAAGCAAATGTGTTGCCATTGCACATTCTAATCAGCAGTGAGCATCAGTGACAGTTCCACATTATACATCATTTTGTTATGTACCTGGGACCTTACTGGGTCTGATTAAAGAAAGTGCCTGCCTACAGCAGCCAAATAGATTTAATCTGTTTTTATCTCCACAAGAAAGAGCGAGAGCCTGCTTCTATTTATGCATGTGCTGTAATATACAACCATAATGAACTCAATTACATATACTTTATATACATTTCTGTTCATTAGTAAACAATTCTAATGTGATTTAAGCTGTGTTAGAAAGGGCTATAACTTTTTGTTTTTTTGTATGTGCTCAGTATGGAATTTTAGGTAGAGAAAATGAATGGATATGCATTGATGTGTAGAAACCTGCAAGAGTTCATTTAATTGCAACAGGCCCCTTAAGCCCGGTTCACACAGGGGCGGCACGACTTTGGGGGAGACTGCCGCAACGCGATCTCAAGATCTGTGGTAGCTCATGAATACAGTGGAGATCAGCTGTGCTTAAGCAGGACAATAAATAAAATATTTAAATTCCAGGAACAATACCCTGTGTGTGTCTCCCTGCAGCAGCTGAAAGCTGGTTTCTCCCCCTCCCCCCCCCACTGGTATGTCACTTACCAGCCCCTTCCTTTTCTGAATGAACACAGCGAGTGATCAGTACAGACCATACACTGTGTTCATTCATAACTGAAACATAGGAAACTGTGTTTCCTATGTTTCAGTTTTTGAAGGAACAGGTGCCTCTGTCTCCTGTTCATTCATCTTCAATACAGCTGGGGCTACAGAAAATAATTCAAAAATCAGTTTCAGTTCCTTTCTCTGTCTCAAATGTGAGATGTCAGGGGTCTGTTTATTATTATTATTATACAGGATTTATATAGCGCCAACAGTTTGCGCAGCGCTTTACAACATCAGGGAAGACAGTTTAGACGGTTATTTCATACAAGCTCCCCAACAGCGTTGTAAAAAAAAAAAAATTTGAAATAAATCATTCAAAATCTTAAAAAATAACAACATTGTAAAAAAAAAATATGTAAAAAGTTGTAAAAATGTATTTTAAAATTGTTAAAAGTAATTTAACGAAAACTGTAATTGTTAAAAATGAAGGGCTCATTCGAACAGGTTCTCTGGCCCATACAGTGTGAATGAGAGGTTTGTTTGTGCATCTGTTACTCTGAGTATGTAGTGGCTGTATGAACACAGCCGCAGGTCCTAATTTGACAGGTGTGCAGGTGTGGGTGAGTGGCCCAAAATACACAGTGTCAGTGTTCGGGGGGCCATCCACATGCCTATCAAATTAGGACCCGCTTTTCATACAGCTGCTGTGTCCCCATAGCACAACATAGGCTGCCTGCACACAGCATTAGCCACTGATTCACACTTTACAGGCCACAGCACCTATGTGAACGAGCCCCAATGTTACACACCACACATAATTTACACACCAAACTTTATTTATTAACTCAATACAATTTATCTTTTAGATTAAGGCTCCATGTTCACAGAAGCTCAAAAACGGCCGTTTTTAAAGCAGCAGAAAAAGCTAGCTTTTATCAGCGTTTTTTTACTAGCTTTTATTAGCGTTTTTCAGTGTAGCTTTTTTTAGCTTTTAAAAAAAAATAAAAAAATTTCAATGGACAAAAAAACGCTCGCGGCCAGCGTTTTTGAGCGTTTTGAGCATTTATGAGCGTTTATGAGCGTTTTTCGGCGTTTTGCGTTTTTTTTTCTGCCGAAAAACGGCACTTTGAACGCAAATTTCCTGCGTTCAGAAAAAAGCCCATTAACTCCACTGCTCATTAAAGCTAAAAAACGTTATGTGTACATGAACACATAGGCTAACATAGAGTGCAGTTAATGGGCTTTTAAAAAAAACGCCCGTTAACTGCAGTTTATCAGCTTCTGTGTACATGGAGCCTTAGCAGGAAATTTGCAAGTTATGTTTGTGTCTGCTAATAATGATTTTAGCGTATTTTTAGTAAAAATATTGTTTTTGGTAGGCTGTATGGGGCCCCTGTGTATATTTTTTAATCTCTTTGGCCAACTTTATTCTAGAGAAGATATTGAATCTGTGCATAGGACATAACAGAATAAACACTTGAGTATTATTCTAGTGCTTCAAATCTACAGTGACTGTGGTGTGACACTCTCCTATGGCAGTAGAAAACACACACACACTTAAAGAATAGAAGGAAGAAGAGCTCACCCTGCTGTTCTCAGCACTTTGATGTAGTGCTGTGGACACATGACTAGTCTTTTACTCCGGTAATGTGAGTCGGAATGAACCTGTGGGATCACGGCATCCTGCGGCACAATTAATATTTCATAAAACGCTGAAGAGCAGTTTTTAGCCACTCAAGAAGTTTAGGATGTTTTCATTCAGAACCATTAATGTTCAGGTTCACCGTCAGCATTCCTCTTCTAGAAGCAGTAGCTTTTTTTTTTTTGTCTGATAGCACAACAACAAGCAATGATTAAACCAATAAAAATATGAAGCCAGTGATCAGCCGTTGAACATAAGCTGCTCATAGTTTCAAATTGAAAATCTGAGCCTTAGGGGTAAACAGGAAGACAAACCTGCAGCAGATGAGTCGCTTTTAAAAAATATCACGTTTAAACCAATGCAAAGATCAGCTATAGAAAACACAAACAGGTTGAATAGATAGGACGATAGGGGCTACATGCAAATAATAAACAGAATAGTCAGTGCTACTACACCACATAGAGAGAGAGCAGAGCTCCCGGGTGCTCGATCCACAGTCGCTGGCTGAGTAGAGTAATGAGGAAAAGATGATCCGCACTCCAGAAAAAATCTTTGTTTTTATTGACACGCCACAGTGAACAAACGCAAATAAGAACTGTTGACGCGTTTCAGCCTACAAGGCCTTAGTCATAACCACAGACTGTTCTTATTTGCGTTTGTTCACTGTGGCTTGTCAATAAAAACAAAGATTTTTTAAAGAGCAACGACCGGAGTGCGGATCATCTTTTACTCGCTATACAAAAAAGGGGGGAGGCGCATAGGGCATATAATGTACAATAAGTACAATAGAAAAATCCTAACCTAAACTGTAAACCCAATGTGGGTGGGGTCTCACTAGTCAAAAAGTCAAATATGAAAACAAAAAAGGGGGGAGGGGAGGGTCTCAACCAAATTAATGGGGGATCCAAAGACCAAAATGAGAGACTCCAGAATCAGAAGGTAGGTACAAAAGATAATAATTTATTCAGTAATTGGAAAATATTTCCATAAAACACTCCTCTTAGAGGGAATGTGGTGGACAAGAAACTGACACAAAGCATGGAGAGGCACATGCAAATACTATGGTACCAATTAAACCCAAAATAAGAAAAGGCTGCACCTCATGTGGGCTCCAAGTAGAGTTTATTGGAATATGAAGTATCCAAAATGACACCAGAGGACACCAGCAACGGTCAAGGTAGACGCGTTTCACATAATAGAAATGTGCTTAATCATTATGCACATTTCTGTTGTGTGAAACGCGTCTACCTTAACACTGCTGGTTGTCATTTTGGATATTTTCATATTCCAATAAATTTGGGAATTTTTGCACGTGAGGTGCAGCCGTTTCTCATTTTGGGTTTAATTGGTACCATAGTATTTGCATGTAGCCCCTATCTTCCTATCTAATTATTTTGACAATTTACCACGGAGGCGAGCCAGGGCTAGCACTCAGGTGTGTGTTCCAGTGGGCGTATCAGTTACACCTGGAGCGGTGAGTTCTTTTCATTTGGACCAATTAAACCCAGGAACCCAGTTCTAACACACTGATCCAACAATTCTATATTTCTTTGCATATGTGTTTTTGTGTGCTTCATACCCCATAATCCTTCTTGGGAACAAACAGGGGTGGCTGTGTTCCTACATACAGTGAGACTGTGGGGAATTAACGTAGCAACCCTCTAACAGGAAGTCACATCTCGGCAGCAAAATAAAAAGGAATTTGGAGGAGACTGAGGGCAATAGAAGGTAACCACTTCAATACCCGGGCACTATTATCCCCTTCCTGCCCAGGCCAATTTTTAGCTCTCTCGCACTGTGAATGACAATTGCACGGTCATGAAACACTGTACCCAAACTAAATTTTTATAATTTTGTTCACACCAGTAGAGCTTTCTTTTGGTGGAATTTAATCGCCACTGGGTTTTTGTATTTTTTGCCAAATACACAAGATAGTGAAAATTGAGGAAAGAAAAAAAAGTTTTTCTTTGTTTCTGTTACAAAATTTTGCAAATAAATAATTGTTTTTCATAAATTTAGGCCAAAATGTATTCTGGTGCATTTCTTTGGTGAAAATAACCCAAATCAGTGTACAGTATATATATTCTAGTCTGTAGGAAAGTTCTAGGGTCCACAAACTATGGTAAATATATATATATATATATATATAGAATGTAGACCAATGTGGATAAGTTATCACAATAAAGAGCACCTCATCCGAGGGTTTTAGAAACAAGTAGAGCAAAATGGATGGGACTATAGTGGTGCAAGAATTAAACCGAGAAATAATATTATGATAAAATCTTCAAAATATATTAACGAAATTATCCTAAGTCATGTTATGTTTTTTAACATTACTTTTTAAGATAATTTTGTTAATAAATTTTGAAGCTTTTATCATAATATTATTTCTCTTGTTTGATTCTTGCACTGCCATTCTTTTTGCTCAACTTGTTTCTTTGGCATATATATATATATATATATATATATATATATATATATATATATATATATATATATGTTAATCCTGATGTACTGATGGCCTATCTCATTTCATGAGGCCTTAAAATATCAGGACAGTACAAATACTCCCCCAAAAGACCCCTTTTTGCAAAGTAGACAATCCAAGGTATTTAGTAAGAGGCATGGCTGTTTTTTTGAAGTTGTCATTTTTTGTCATAATTTTTTCTATATTGATTCCTTTACCGGTATGATATTGTATCTTCAAAATACACGATCCATCAACATTATGCTGTAAAGGGAATGTTTGAAAATGGAACGTCTTTACCATGCTGTCCATAAATGGATCAAAATTTCACCAGTTCAGCGGGGACCAGCCGAATTTCAAACCACGTATGGGCAGAGAAGTCAATCTACCAATTGACCTGTCTACAAACACCCTGTCGGGTTTTCTCTGCTCGATCAAAGGCTATATAGCTGGCAGCACTGATCACTGTATTCTGGCGGTGGGCAAGTCTCCTCGCTGTCAGAATACAATAGCACAGTGGAGAGGATTCCCTCATTCACCTTGAATATGTGGAGGGGGGAATCAGGTCAGTTGCTTTCGTTCAACCTACTGGTTGAACAAAAAAAAATGATCCTTCTATAGGCTGCCTAACATTTTGTACTCTGTAGTAGACCTTTTCTGTTTTAGTAGTCTCTCCCATCAAAGTTTTCAGCTTAATCTAAGGAAATTCATGTCTTTATCCTTTTTTTTTTTTTTTTTTGTTGTTATCATTTTCAACTTTAAAGCACATAGATTTTCTTTTGAATTGGGATCATTAAGGAGATAAACAACATAAATGAGAAGAGATAATTATTCCATGCTTTTCCCCACAGCCAGGGATTTTATTAGATCTTGGCATTTTTAAAAGTCTGCAGTTTTGTTGAATTTTGTAAAGTTGTATCGACTGCTGGAAATCTATGCAGAGCTTCTCTTTATAATTATCTGTCAACATTGCTTGCTAATTTATTAAACTATGGAATGGAAAATATGCCTACATAAAGGAAAAATTGCGTTGAGAGACAATGACAGAAACCTGCACCACAGATTAATGTTAAGTGAATACTGTAGCCTTGAAGCTGAAGTTCAGGCAGATATAAAAGACAAATTAATACAGCTTTGTATTCATAAATACATCATCATGTATCTAAAACCATAGCTTGCTAATAGAACACATATGGCAAAAGAAAAATAATAGCTGGACAGGGGTTTTAACTTTTAAAGCGGAGTTCCAAGTGCGCATGCGCGGGGACTCGGAGAAGGACGTGTGCTGACCGAGCTCCCGGCACCCCGACCCACCAGAGCTAACGATAGCGCAGGCACTGAGGTCCGTGAGCCAGGACCGATCCCACACCAGCCCCGAAGTGGCGATGAACCGTAGGGCACAGGGGCAGCCGCGGAAAGGACACGATACGCAAACTACAGCCCAGAAGAGAGCAGGGCCTTCCCCTACAGCACAGCCGCGATCCAAGATGGCGCCCGGTAAGCCAGACACACGAGGCAGCACGGCAGCAGCCAGATCCGACGGCGCTACACAGAGAGGAGACAGGCAGCTAAATCTGGAGCCAACTAGGGATCCATTCTCCTCACAATCCTCGGGAGAGGTGGAGACCGGACAGCGGGGTGAGTCACTATCACATCCCCCATCCCCAGCCATATACGCTGATAGACATGACTCTCCAAACTCCCCTGCCTCCTCCATGGATAGGAACATGGCAGACTTAGCAGAAGTCCTCATTAGCCAATCCAGCCAATCCAGCCAGGATATGCCAATTCCCCAGCTCTCACACTATTCCCCTGATGCTGTACTGTTGGGCAGATTCTCCACCATGCTGCAGCAGGAGCTCTCTAAGGCCTGCACATTAATCACCACTGACCTGAAAAAAGACATCCATAGCTTGGGAGAGCGTTTTGAGCTAATTGAAACCAAAGTGGATGGAGCCATCAAAAGGGTCAACCAGAACTCAGCCATGGTGACAGACCTCCAGGATAGATTAGAAGAGGCATTCACAAAAATTGAAGATTTGGAGAATCGTTCTCGTAGGTACAATGTCCGCGTGCGTGGCCTCCCTGAAACTCACACAGATCTAGAGGGGGCTGTAAAAGACCTGATGAAAACCCTTATCCCTGATATAGCCAACCACCACATGGAAGTTGATCGCGTTCACCGAGCACTGACAGCCCCAAGGGCCGACGGCCTACCACGAGACATTATTGTTAAGCCACATCACTACCGCATTAAGGATAAGATGATGCTTGCGGCTCGCAACAGGCCGGACCTGTCGCTATTTGGAACACCAATACAGCTCTTTACAGATTTGGCGCCATCAACGGTCCAGAAACGCAGAAACCTACGGCCATTACTCCAGCAACTTATGGCCAAACAGATTAAGTATCGATGGTCGTTCCCTTTTAAGTTATCATTCACTTACAACGGAAAGTCCCACTCCTTTTCCACGTTCCAAGCAGGCGAAGACCTACTGCTTAGTCTCGGCATCATTGCACGGGACTCTCCGACTCCGATTTCATCTCCCCCTTGTCTGGATCATCGTCCCCTCTCCCCGATATGGCAGGATCGCACACGCTCACAGGCCAGAAATGCTCGCCGGAATACCTGAGTATTATTGCTCTTCTCTCTTTTTGCTTTTTTGCCCCCTTTTGGGAACTGTTAGTGCTTGATTGCACGGATATGGCCTGGGCCCATGGTGGACTATGGGCCTGATGGGGCCATCGTTACCGTTCACAGTTCACAGGTTACAAAGTCACGGGTTACAAAGTTACTGGAGTTCCTGGTTCTTCGGACTGGCTGCCAGCCGAATATTTTACAACCCCGACGGGCCCAACCTGGTCGAAGAAATTTTGCTTTTTAGCAGTCTGGGGGCCTTAGTCGGACCGCAATGTGTTCCCCTGTTGGGCTGTGGCTCGGGGGCCGGAACGACCGATGGGGACCCTTCCGGCCCCGGCGCCACTGGCCTTGGGAATGCATGTTCCTATAGACAGCCTGTTATGTTAAAACTGTATTGATTGATTTTGTCATTTCCGATATGACCTCGAATAGCCTGCTCGTACAGAGTGTAATCATATTTGGGTCGGGGTGGTCATGCTTGCCACCCAACTGCAAGACTACCTATCCTACGACAAGGATGGTACCCTTGCACCTAATTTGCCGGATGTTGTCTCCGGCAGGGGTTATTCCCCATTCCTTCATTCATCAGCTAGGATTGAGTTATATTGGTTGTTTGGGCCTAAGGCCTATGTATATGTTTTTTTGCTTTTATTTTTGTTTCTCTTCTTCTCTAATGCCTTTTCCTTCTCTCCCTTCCCCCTCTTTCTTCGGAGCCTCGGTTCAGCGCCCTTCCCTTATGTCATGGTCTGAGAGGTCACATAGCCAAACAGTCATCATCATCGGGACCCTTCTCGCTTCATTCATTATGCAAGGTAAGAGTGCTCTGCCCTACCACGATGGCCACCACATATAACACAGACTATTCGATAGTTAGCCACAATGTACATGGATTTAACTCCCCTACTAAAAGAACTAAGGCTTTCCAGTTTTATCATAAACAGAAGGCTGAAGTCCTGCTATTGCAGGAAACTCATTTCTCCAATGTCTCAGCGCCCCGTTACCTCAATGGGAAGTATCCACAGTTTTACTTGGCAGGGGTCGGGAAAAGAAGGGCGGTGTAGCCATCTGCTTTTCGAAACGGACCCCCTTTACCCCCATCGCTATCGTTAAGGACAAGAGAGGTAGATATATTATGGCAGTGGGGCGGCTCCATGACCAGGAGGTGTCCTTTATATCATACTATGCCCCGAATACTGGACAGCCGGAATTCTTTAGCAAAATGCTGAAGATTCTTATGCCCAAAGTCCAGGGTCAGGTCATTATGGGAGGCGATAGTAATATTCCCTTGGACAGAATTATGGATAAATCGGACTCCTCTAGACCAACATTGAAACGCCCACCGACTGGAAGCAGCAAGGTTGCACGTCTGTTTCATTTCTATGACCTCATCGACGCCTGGCGAGAAAATAACCCTACGGTCAGAGACTTTACACACTTTTCACAAGCCCATCATACTTACTCGAGGATAGACCACGTTCTAGTACGTACGCCTTTGCTACCATTTATTAAGTCGGTTAAGATTTTATCTACCCCTTGGTCTGATCATTCCCCGATAAAACTCTCTACTTCAGGGCTATGGACTAAATCTAGACCCTCCCCGTGGAGACTTAATGTGAGCTTGCTGAATGACCCTACAATCTTTTTAGAGATTCAAAAGGAAATACAGGAATACTTTAGACTTAATAAGGCATCGGACACATCCCCCGCAATTAACTGGGTAGCTCATAAAGCAGCGATTAGGGGCATATTGTTACAAGTGGCAGCCAGGATTAAACGCAATAGGGAACAGGCAAATAAGATTCTGGAAACTAACTTAGATAACTTACTTAGTGAACAGCACAGAAATCCCCTGGTAGATATAAGGCATAAAATTGACGAGGCTCGACTAGCACTAAATCTTAGCTTGACTACTCAAGCGGAGAAACATATTAGTTGGTCTAAGCACAGGTTCTATACGATGGGTGATAAACCTACCACAATGTTAGCTAGAAAACTGGTTCCTCGACCGTACACACCGACTTTGCCTAAACTACGACTATCCACGGGCCTAACCTCCCAGAACCCCGAACGGATAATTGGAGAATTTCACAAATTTTATGCTAAGCTGTATGGAGTGCAGGACAAGTTCGATTCATCTGAAGCGAGCACATTCTTTCGCGACTTACAGCTGCCTAAATTGACACAAGCCCATGCGGAACTGATGGACGGTGCTCTTACAGAGCCTGAAGTCAGGGCTGCAATCAAAACCCTACACCCTACCAAGGCCCCTGGGCCAGATGGATTCCCGGGTCACTACTATAGGAAATATCACGATCTTCTGGCCCCACATCTCTGTACTTACTTTAATGACCTGAGAAGCGGCAGCAAGCTCCCCAGCCATGAAAATGTAGCCTATATAAGTGTTATCCCGAAACCAGGAAAGGACCATACAGACTGTTCCAATTATCGCCCAATTTCTCTGATCAATACGGATCTTAAGATTCTAACCAAAATACTGGCCCAGAGACTTAATACTTTTCTTCAGTGTTATATCCATCCTGACCAAGCAGGTTTTGTCCCGACAAGACAGGCATCGGACCAAACCCGCCGGATAATTAACCTTATCTCGGCAGTTCGGTCTGATTGGGATGGAAAGGGGACTAGGAGGGGAATGTTACTTTCATTGGATATCCAGAAGGCGTTCGATTCTATCTCCTGGGACTATCTTTTTGATGTTCTCACACGCTTTGGATTTGGGAGACGCTTTCTGGATCTCCTTCACATATTATATGATTCCCCCAGTGCCTCGCTAATGCTCAGAGGATATACATCCCAAACATTTCCTATCAGGAGAGGAACTAGACAGGGCTGCCCGTTGTCGCCACTATTATTCGCCCTGGCGATTGAACCACTAGCGCTCAAAATTCGCGCCTGCAGAGATATACAGGGCATTTATTGCGGAGACTATGAACACAAATGTTTACTCTTTGCGGACGACTTGTTGCTGACCTTGACCTCACCGATCACATCCCTACCTAACTTGTATGCTATTTTGCAGCCTTTCTCCAACATTTCCGGGTTGGCAATTAATCATAGTAAGTCAAGAGCACTGAACTTATCTTTGCTAAGCTCCACTCAGGCTACGCTTGAAAAATCATTTCAATTCTGATGGGAATCCACAGCTCTCCCTTATTTAGGCATACAGCTGACCTCATCTATTGGTGAGTTGTACAAAGAGAATTATCCAGCCCTTTTCAAACGGCTAACAGCTGACATGGCTAAGTGGCAGGTTCACCCGCCATCGTGGTTTGGCAGACTTCACTCAATTAAAATGAATGTTCTACCTCGATTATTGTATTTCTTCCGTACCTTGCCAGTTTCATTGGCCCGTGATGACCTTAAACGATTCCAGAATAAAGTACTACAGTTTATTTGGGGTGATAAGAGACCCAGGGTGAATAGGAGCACTCTATACACGTTGAAGCGGAGAGGAGGACTTGGTCTTCCAGACTTATTAAAATATTTTTATGCTGCCCAGATAGCACAACTTACAAGGTTTCACTCCCAACAGGCACAGGCCATTTGGATGGCTATGGAATCTTATTCCTGCCGTCCCAAACCTATTTCTTATATTTTATGGCTCCCTATCAAGGAGCGACCTCCTATACTTTGCCCTACTTTATCCATGTCACTGGAACTATGGGACAGACTCTCCAGATCTCACAAATTCAAATCTCCTCATTCTCCACTGACACCTCTGCTTCAAAATAAAGCATTCACCCCGGGTCTCACTCCACTAGCGTTCGAATGGTGGACTAATAAGGGTTTTAAGTGTATTGCTGACTTGTGCGATCATAGAGGTATGCTGACCGAACGGACTATGGCTGACAGGCATCAAATGCCTCCAGCGGAGGGTTATAGGTTCGCCCAAATCTCACATTATGTACAAACCCTGGCTCGCAAGAGCAACCTAGCAACCCAAACTCCCATGGAACATCTATGCAAAAATTATGATAAAATTAAAGGACATTTATCTGCTATATATTCGATATTGCTGAGTGTATCGACAAAGCTGACTTATATGGTCCAATGGGAGACCGACTTGCAGGAAACCCTGGATCTGGACGAATGGCATAGGATAGCCGAGACAGCATCTCGTTCGCTCGTCAATACTTCAATAATTGAGGCCAATTATAAGGTTCTACTGAGGTGGTATATGGTGCCGGTCAGACTGGCAACTTTTGTCTCAGGAGCTACTCCGTTGTGCTTTAGAGGATGTGGCCAGATGGGCACCACCTATCATATTTGGTGGACATGCCCAAAGGTCCGGAGGTTTTGGATCAGGGTGTATAATTTAGTTTACTCCCTTACCCAACTAAACCTAACTAAATCAGCTAAGCAAGCACTACTGGGGGGAGGAGATGTGGAAGCCTCCAAGTCCTGCAAGAGGCTCTTGACATTTATTTTTATTTCAGCCAAAATCACTATTGCTAGGAACTGGAAATCGGCAGCTCTACCATTCGATCAGCTTAAAGGCAAATTGTCTTGGTTGATGCTAAACGAACGCTTGACCGCTCTGGCCCAAGATAAAATGAAACTGTTTCATGGAGTTTGGGACCCATGGCTTCGTTACCTAACTAATGACCCGGGGATGTTTACAGCATAGCCTAGGGGATTAGGTTGAGATGTCTGGATGCTGAATCGGGGCTCCTCCCCCCCTCCCTCCCCCCATTCCCCCCTCCTCAACTGTCCTTTCCTTACTCTGTCTCCTTCCTTCTATTCTTTGTCACTGTCCTCTTTCCTCTCTTTTGAAATTTGTTTATTGTTTATTTTTGGAGTCAGATCCAGACCTTAGAGGTTTGTGCTGCTCCCTGTTTTCTCAGCTCCTACGGGACCATTGTCAGTCTGATCAGACCTCTGGGCTGCCCACACGGCCGGCTGAGTTGCGCCCCCCCCCCCGATAGATGGATGGGGGGGCGGCTCATCTGGGTGGACGGTTCAGATATGATCTGCGATGCTAATAGGGGTTAACGGCTCTACGGAGCTTCGGACTACTCCAAGGACCCCTACACTTGGTGATCTTCATTGTGTTACCCCAAATGTTGATTGTGACTGTACAATGTTATGTGGCGACTTTTATACATTTTGTATGACAAAACTTGAATAAAAAGATTGAAACATAAAGCGGAGTTCCAGCCTGAAAAAAATAAAAATAAATTAAAAGTCAGCAGCTACAAATACTGTAGTTGTTGACTTTTAATATAAGGACACCTGTCCAGGTATCCCGCAATGTCAGCACCCCTAGCCGATTTGTCAATCGGCTGTGGGTGCAGGAGGCGGCATCTTCACTAAGGGAAACAGGAAGTGAAGCCTGGCGGCATCTTCACTAAGGGAAACAGGAAGTGAAACCTTGCGGCTTCACAGCCAGTTTCCTACTGCGCATTCGCAAGTTGCGCTGCGCTTTTCTGAATGGTCCTGTTGTCTTTTGGGACCTGTGTGTCTCCTAGAAGGCAGCAGCGGGGGCAAGGAGGAGGGGCTGGAAATTGCGTAGATCAGGGCTCGACAAACCCCGGGTGCCAGGTCGCCATTGCGACTAGAATTAGCGACCTGGCGCCTGGGGCAGCACAGCTGGGGTATCCTGTGTCTTTGTGCCCCCCCCTCCGCGTCGCGGGATCGCGTCGGGCCGCGCCGGCCGGTAATTGAGGCCGCGGCTTTGCGGCCTTCTGCAGGCCTATGCTTCCTTCTGTGGTCTAGCGCCATCTTGTGGTGGCCGTTGGTATGACAACCAGCAATGCTGATTTAGTTTCCCTGTCTGTTTTCCCTGCCATCTCCTTCCCTCTAATTAGAACCCCCAAACATTATATATATTTTTTATTCTAACACCCTAGAGAATAAAATGGCGGTCGTTGCAATACTTTCTGTCACACCGTATTTGCGCAGCGGTCTTACAAGCGCACTTTTTTGGGAAAAAATACACTTTTTTTAATAAAAAAATAAGACAACAGTAAAGTTAGCCCAGTTTTTTTTATATTGTGGAAGATAATGTTACGCTGAGTAAATTGATACCCAACATGTCACGCTTCAAAATTGCGTCTGCTCGTGGAATGGCGACTAACTTTTACCCTTTAAAATCTCCATAGGCGACGTTTAAAAAATTCTACAGGTTGCATGTTTTGAGTTACAGAGGAGGTCTAGGGCTAGAATTATTGCTCTCGCTCTACCGATCGTGGTGATACCTCACGTGTGGTTTGAACACCACTTTCATATGCGGGCGCTACTCACGTATGCGTTCGCTTCTGCGCGCAAGCTCGGCGGGACAGGGCGCGTTCCTGGCTCCTAACTTTTTTAGTTTGCACCTAGATTCCAAGCATATTTGTCAAGCCCTGGCGTAGATCATTGCGATCCTTGTGTGGCGATTTTACCCGGAAGTGGGAGCGGGTACCTTGTTTTGACAGGTATCCGGTCCCCCCGAAAGGTGCCAAATGTGGCAGCGGAGGGGGGGGGAAGCAAACAAGCGGAGCTCCCCCTTTTGGGTGGAGATCCTCTTTAACTTTAACTTTTAACATTTTTGGCTTTAGTTGAATGCAAGCAATGAAAATATCTGAATTTTACACGGTATCTGCCTCTTGCAGGCTCCTGTATAGCAGAGCTCAGACTGGCAGAGGAAAAAGCATTGGCCAAACAGTGACTGCATCCTATCAGAGGAAGTCACAGTTCGGCAATGCCAGCAACCGCGGGAGCCGCAGCTGCCTGAATACAATGAATATTCCTCCATTCACACTGTTTAGCATGGATGGGGGAGTAAAATAATATTCTCTCATCTCTTGCAGGCTGAACAGCCAAAATTTGCGCTGTCAATGCCCAGCCTTAGATTTTCCCTCTCTTACTGCCTTGTTGACCGCCACCGCCAGTTACACACACCTTCTGAGGACACCAAGCTCTTCTATACCAGTGCCTTATCAACATCAGGCTGGTGACTTTGGCAGTCTTTTTTATACAGCACCCAATGTATGTGTTGTATTTTTATAGATTCCACTTCTTATTCCACTGGAGGTTGGTAAAACTCTGTTTTATGAAGATTGAACCACATCAATTGTGTTCACACGTAATCCAGTTTCCCTGGATTCTTCACTGGGGCATGCACTTATTATCTCGGGTTTAAACAAGCTGCCTTCACCGATCTTCATATCAAAAGCCCCTTTGCCTAGCTATTCTGTGGGATGCCATTATTTAGCTGTAAAGCCCATACAAAGGAATAAAGTCTCAATTTTCAATAAGCATTTTCAAGCTTGCCAGCTTAACTGCCCTATAAATGTATCCGTGTCTATTCCAGCAATGCACAATTGTCAAAACCTACTACTTAGCATATAATTTCCTGGCTGCATTTTATTTTCAGGGCATCTTACACTTGCATTTGTTTATTCAGTCTTACCCATTACAAATCCCATTGTAAAGCTTGTGAGCCACCAAAAATATTTTGAACAATAAACGGGTTTTACGTTATTGGGTTTCATTATAAGAAAAAGTGCTCCTTGCATTTCTACTACCCACTTAATATAAACCTTACTGCAGTGCCGGGAAAAAAACTACTTTGAAATAGATAGCCTCTTTAGTGTTCCCTGTCTAAATGTCAGACATAGGAGAAAGAAATACAAAAAACGAAGACCTGCATGTGCTAACTTCTGATTGGTGGACATGGACTGCAGAGGACCTTTTTAGGCATGCATGATTGATATTTTAGGAGTTTGCATGCCCTAGTTGCAATTATCCCATGTGGGCAGAGTCTTATAGAGCCCCAACATTTTGTGGATACAAGAGATCATTTTGTCTTTACTAGCCATTTATTATCATATTTACTCAGTTGTACCCAAAGTGTTATCATAGATACCAAAGATATCACTTCTGTGACCATTACTTGCATCATCATAAACAATCTCCTAACCCCATGTCATGGCTCCTTAAGTATATCATAAGCCAAAACATTTTTGTATATTTTAATTTTAGTTATTTTGATATTTTAAATTGATTGTAAATGATCACCTTGTAAAACAACCCATTCAGAAACTGAAATGAAAGGCAAAACATTTGTGTATAGATATAAAAAAAAAACATTATAGATACCTCTTTCTTTCTCTTTTTTATAAGTAATCACATTCCCCCTGTTCTCAGCTGCATAAGAGCTGGGGGAGGAGAAGCAACAGCACACTGAGCTTCCAAGTGAGAGGCTATGCAGAGAGGGTGTGTCAGGACAAATCTAACCATTGGAGAACGGGCAGAGTTCCCAGCATAGCTAGAGAACTGACCAGGTGGTGCTCTTCTGCTTAGTGTGGTCAGTTTTTATTAGGAAAGCAGAGGGGCTGGAAGGAACACCAGAGATTTCACATAAAGGAAGCAATACAAAGAGAACAGGAGACTTTCTCTGTTTCAAATATTTTATTGAATTTTATAATTATCAACAAAATTCCATTAACAGGGCATGTACAATAATATAATAGAAATAGATATTCCATTAACAGAACATGCACAATAGTATAGTAGAAAAAGGCGTAATCATTCAGGAAAGTACCTCTTATAAATGTAAATGAAAATGGATAACCTAGCGGATTGTAGGATAAGATTATATATCATGAAATGTCATAATCATAGCTTCATGGCAGCTATTTGACGACAAGTAATTGAGAAATTTAGTTGATTGAAATAATATAATATAATTATGTCATCTATGAAGAGAATAGAATTGAATGAACCTATAAAGAAATATAAAGTTAATGTGTTGTGGAATAGCTGGGGGAATAAACCAGGGCCAAGTTCTTTCTCTTGGCTTGGCTTTATCTGGTGCGAAGGTCAAAAATCCCAACCATTCACAGGAGACTTTCTCATACAAATACATGGTACAGCAGTCACCAATCAGGAATATGAAATGCTGGGGTAACAAACAATTTAAAACCCACTTTCAGTTTTTTTTATTTTTTATTTGTTTGCAATCTGTGTCTAACGAGGGAGATTGCCCTTTACTTCCTGCCCTGTAGACTCCAGGACAAGATATCTTTCCAATGTGAGCGACATACCCTTTTAGACCTGGTTCACACAGGGGCGACCCTGGACGAGACTTCAGGTCTCCCCGAGTTGCCCCAAGTCGCGCTATTTTTAAAACTAATTGTGAAGTGAATGGAGATGTTTTAATGTACACGACTGCAGTCGCTCCGACTTCAAAAAAGGTTCCTGTACTACTTCAATCAGACTTCTAGGCGACCTGTAGGCAACTTGTACCCATTGATTTTAATGGAAGTCGCTTAGAAGTCTGATCACTGTTCATTTTGAAGGCAACTTTACAGGAAGCAGAAAGGAATTTACCCAGAAGCCACAAGGAATTTACTTCAAGTTGTGTTGTTAATGACCACAAGTCGTGCTGAGGTCTCCTCCAAGTCTGCTGAAGTCTCCTCCAAGTCTAGCTGTGATTCATGCTCAAGTCGTGTCTGAAGTTTCTTCTGGAAGTCGTGTTGCCCCTGTGTAAACCGGCTCATAGACAGCAGGCATGAGAACAAGTGTCATTATTGGAACATTTCCATTTTAATTTCTGCTCTGGTGGCAACAAAGAATTTTGGATTCACTCTTACTTTTAGCCCCTGTGACATTGTTGACAGGCTCAATTTGTCAGGGGAATTTTCCCTTAGCTTACTGAATGAGTTTAACATCTGCTGACTTCCATCCAATCCGTAGCAAAAATATATATATATTTTCCGTTGCTTGAAATTGAGTATTATTTGCAAAGTGAATTTTCACCCCATTCACTAACCTAAAGGAAATTTCCCTTAGCAAAATAAACATGCTCTTCTCTTTTAGTAAATGAAACCTGACTGTCATGTCCTAAATTGCATATTTGTATCTCTCGCAAGTAAAATAATTTAGTTAAATATGTTCCCACTGAAAACAATACACTTTCTATAACAGTTTTTCGTTAAGGGAATCTCGCAAAACACCTGCCTGGGAATTATTTGTTTGAAGCTGCGAATGCCTGACTCCAGTCTGGATAGAGGTCCTGGAGAAGTAAAGCAACTGGTCAGCGTTGCTAGAAGTGAGAAAACTTCCATGGAAATAATAAGAAGCCTGGGAGTTGCACAGTGACATACATCAATGGCTTCTTAGACAGATAATTAAGCTGGTGACAGATTCCCTTTAATATCAATAGTAAGAACTATGATATACTGTTCCCCAGAGCAGCCAAAACAAAATAAGGTAGAGCCACACACCCTTTTATGATATCGCTTGCCAAGATTTATTACTAGAACTGGCTAAACAAAGCCATAGACGAACACAAATGCAGGTAGATAGACTGATCGTTTAATTTCCGCATAATTAGTATGCCTGTTTCAACAGGGCTCTTTTTGTGCCGCCATTGCCGCTGAACAAACATGATGGAAATTTTCTAATAGGTATTAGGAGACTTGTTCAAGGAAACAAAAAAAATGACGTGCACATGAGCTGAAGAAATAGATTAAAAAAAAGATGTCCATGTTTAAAACGATCGAAAAAATGATGTAATTTTGCTGCAATCTGTTGCAAGTAGCCAAGCTTCATGACCATAGTAACATAAAGAAGGATTTTTGTGGGATTTTTAAGGTGCAAGAAATAAAAAAATATAGAAAAATATATAAATGTAATAGATTAAAAATAATTTTTATATGAATACAAGAAATTCATTCAAAAAATGATCTTGATATATAAACATTAGGTGCAAACTAGGGCTGGGAAAAAAATCGATTTTAATCTTGAATCGAGTTTTGAGTTCAAATCAATTCAGATTTGAAGAAAATCGATTTTTTTAGATTTTTTTTTTCCTTTAAAGTTTCCGTAGCAGGGCTGCAGGGGGCGTATCCGGAATGGCACTGGGCGGCGTTACCCCAATTACATCTACTCGCCGCAGCCGCTGCGAGTAGATGTAATTTAACACTAACTAACCGCAAACGGCCGTCTGCCTACCTGATCAGCGTGTCATGCAGACAGACGGCGGCCATTGCAGTGTTCAAAAGCCGCGCCTCCCAAGTCCTTGTCGTCTGTGATAGGCGGAACACTCAATTTCACAGCTGGCAGTGTTCAGCCTATCACAGACATCCTCTCATCCTCGTCTGTGTTATGAGGATGAGCGGATGTCCATGATAGGCGGAACAGTGAATGCTGGGAAATTGAGTGTTCCGCCTATCACAGACGAGGAGGAGGCGCGGCTTTTGAATACTGGAATGGCCGCCGGTGTAGCAGTAAAATCCGTATCCCATGAAAATCTGCATCAGGTACGGGCACAGTGATTGAAGCACGGGCACAGTGAGGCATTGGGCACAGTGAGACATGGGCACAGTGAAGAATGGGCACAGTGAGGCACGGGCACAGTGAGACACGGGCACAGTGAGACACAGGCACAGTGAGGCACGGGCACAGTTCAATTCAACTAAGAGTAACCTCAAGATTTTTTGTTGTTTTATTAGCTAAATCCAAATACAGTATTAATAATTTGGATGTTTACCAATCTTTGTTGCACACTGACTTTGCAGTTAGAGAAAGGGTTTGCCTTTGCAATTTTGTTTGTTGATGCACTTCAATTAATATAATAAAAATAAAAAATCGAATCGAATCGTAAATCGAGTTTTTTATAAAAAAATCGCAGATTTTTTTTGGCGGAAAATCGCCCAGCCCTAGTGCAAACTGATTATATCTCTACATGTTTTGCCATTTTCAATGGCTTCTGCAGGAGAATTTTAATATCAGGCAAGCTTCATGACCATGTTATATCTCTACATTTTGTGCTTTCTGTATTAGACACTATGGTGTTGATTTATTGGGACAAATACACTGTGGGGGAAATTTACTTTACTAAAACTGGTGCACACAGCATCTGGTACATGGTACCCAATCAGCTTCTAACTTCAGCTTAGTGAACTAATGGGCCGCACACACGATCCGAAAATCGGACGAAAAATACCGCTTTCGACACGATCGTACGATAATCACATCGTTGGTATGGAGCTTTCGAGAGCCAATCGCGACAGTTCACTTGTTATTATCCGATCGGACAAACACGGAAAATTTTCTTGTACAATATACGTTTTTCAGTACAGTTGTCGTCCAAAAATACAATACAAATACATTACAACACATGACACGACTTCCGTTTTTTTTATTCTGTCGTACGAGAATTTCCGTTACTTTAGTAAACAAGTTCGATATACGACTAGCATGCAAGAAAAATTGGACGATCTGTGTGTACGGGACATAAGCTTTGACAATAAAAACTGGAAGCTGATAAATAAACTCCCCATCATGATATCCTATTTGTCTATTCAACGTTTGTTGAACGGGACTGCTGGAAAACTTTCATTCGATCAGCTGTGGAAGCCAGTCAGATGCGATGTTGATTAATGTATTGTGTAAATAGAAGAGTCCTGCTGTCAGAATACAATATTACAGCAGGGAGGATGCCTCCATCCACCTCGCGTTGTAAAACTCTGACATGAAATATGAACAAAGCATCTACTTCTATAGTGTGTAATTGTCTCAATCCAGAGCATTTAGTGTTATTTTTGTCTGCTGCCTCAGTCTTCTGCTATTAGGCCTCATGCCCACGGGCGTTTTTTCAGCCGCGTTTTTGAGCGTTTTTTACAGCTTAAAAACGCCTGTCCATGTTAGTCTATAGCTTCATGCCCACCTAGGCGTTTTTGAGCTGTAAAGAGCATAGGCGTTTGTAAGCTGTAAAAAAAACCCAGGGCCAGTGCGTTCCTCAGCGTCAGAATTTGGCAGGGAAAAACGCGAGCGTCAAAAAACGCGCACTAACGCGCAAAAAACGCGCACTAACGCGCGGTCGCGTTTTTAGCGCCTTTTTTTTTGTTTTTTGTTTTTTCAAAAAAAAATAAATAAATAAAATATTTAGGCCTCATGCCCACTGGCGTTTTTACAGCTGCGTTTTTTGCAGCTTAAAAACGCCTGTCCATGTTATTGTAAATATTTTTTTTTTTTTTTTTTTTTTTGAAAAAAAAAAAAAAAAACGTCGGAGCTAAAAACGCGACCACGCGTTAGTGCGCGTTTTTTGCGCGTTAGGGCGCGTTAGTGCGCGTTTTTGCGCGTTTTTTGACGCTCGCGTTTTTCCCTGCCAAATTCTGACGCTGAGGAACGCACTGGCCCTGGGTTTTTTTTACAGCTTACAAACGCCTATGCTCTTTACAGCTCAAAAACGCCTAGGTGGGCATGAAGCTATAGACTAACATGGACAGGCGTTTTTAAGCTGTAAAAAACGCTCAAAAACGCGGCTGAAAAAACGCCCGTGGGCATAAGGCCTTACAATAACATGGACAGGCGTTTTTAAGCTGCAAAAAACGCAGCTGTAAAAACGCCAGTGGGCATGAGGCCTTACAATAACATGGACAGGCGTTTTTAAGCTGCAAAAAACGCAGCTGTAAAAACGCCAGTGGGCATGAGGCCTTAAAAGCAAAACTTCAGTCATCTTTTCAACTTTCCATCTATTAAATCTTCTGCTCTTGTTGTTTTAACTTTGGATAGTAAAACATTTTTTTCTGCCAGTAAATACCTTATACAGCCCACTTCCTGTTTCTTGTCTGGTAATAAGCCTAGGCTTATGACATCATGCACAGCTCTTTCTCTCATGAGAGTTTGCCAGGAAGTGAGGGGGGGGTGAGTCATAAGAGGGCCAATGAGAGCTGCAGAGCTGGAGGTGTGCCTCTGTGTGTCTGTGTAAATCCAGGAAGTGAACAGGCGGCAGCTTCAGCTGCCCACAGTTAAAATGGATGCAGCCAGACTCAGTGGAGGTTTCTGCAGCACATTTGGCAAGTACAGAATCACAGTATATATAAAATAATATGTAAAGTGGTTGGAGGGAAGCTTCAGAATGGCAAATATGTTTTTATTACAAATCATGTGAGCAAACTGTAGTTCCTCTTTAACATTAGTCACTTCAGTCAGTTAAGTTTTCTTGACACCAAGAGATAAAAAGGTGACAGAGGAGGGACCTCCAGCACACAGCCTATGATTGACCGCCTCAGCTCTGTTGCTGTGTGAAGGGGGTGTGTCTCTTCCCTCCAATCAGCTCTCACTGAGCTCTGCAAAGTGTAACTTCAGCTACTCACCCCCTTGTTTCTGAAAGCTCAGACAAACTATAAATTCTGTACTTAGAACACAGCAGATAAACAGGTATATGCTTACGTAGGAGGATTTCTTTCATCTTTGTGTATCACCTGAGGCCAGTCACAAGGTTTAATGGGTATATGTGAGGGTTTACAACCACTTTTAAGATGTGAGTAAACTTAGTTTACAGTGAGAAAGCGGGGTGATTTTATTTTTTTATTTATCAAACAGGCTGAACAAAAAATTAAAAATAAATACAAATAGATTCCTCCATCCACACAAGCCAGAAGGATGGAGGAATTCCCCCACATCCTGAAAGCTTGCAGCCATAATAAATTAAATTGGTCAATAAAGGGTATAAAACACAAAATGTTCTGCATTAATAATTCTAATCCTTTCCAAATTTGTATGGAACTTTTGGTACAATTTTTTTAAACGTCATCATTCTTAAATTACTTAATGTGATCTAAGTCGTCATTGTGCTTTGTTCCTTATTGAGAAATATATATATATATATAGTACTGTATATACACAGTATATTTCTGGGTGAAGTTGCAATAGGTAACTTGTTTCATGTAACACTGGAATCCTGTTTCAGGAGATGGGTAATGGTGTTTGATTTAAACACACACATTTCTGAGGACATTTGGGTGCAGTTTGTCTAGTGGGCAGGACGGTAACGAGAGGCCGTTAAATAAAGTACTCCTTGTGTTAACCTGTGTGAGGACAGGACTGACTTGTGCCCTGGTAGCTGACAAATATCTTCCAAGGATGGGAACAATTTATCCTTTCTGCAGACTGCGAGATCCTCCTGCTACTTTTTCCATTGCCCTCGTTACATGGGAATGAAAAGGGTGTATCCACGAGGAAGGAATACTTCTATTTGCCCACAGCATGTGTGAATGTATTCAATACATTGAAAGAGGTGGATTTTCTTTTTGACACATTTATTTCTCCAGCAAATCTTTGGATTTGAGTCTAATAGGATGATTTTTTTAAATCTCTTCTAAGGAGCTCAATGTCATTCAAAAATGGTATCTTTTTATTGGGGTCTTGCTTTTTCTTTTTTGCATCTGTCGTAACATATTTGCGATAAAAGGGTGAATATCTATTTAGTGTAAAAGGCTGGAAGTAACACATCTGCTGTATAATGGAAGGAAAGCCCTGTATAAACTTAGGCTGCTGTGACGAATAAATATCCCATTATGTATTGACTTTCTCTGTTGTATCACAGTTTCAGGAAATTTGTTCATATATGCAGAGTATATGGTTTATAGAAAATGTAACTATACAAAGCAGCAACCAAAGGACTTTTCAGACATTAAAAAAGGCTTCATGGAAATAGAGGAATAAACCAACAAATATTGCATTGTTTCATGGTGTAACTCCCATCACGCTGTTCTCATCTTATAAGGGGATTACATTGCAACATTTGGTTCTTCCTCGATTTTCTTGGTAATAGTATAGTCAAATGGTCTCTTTGCTTGCTTTTATCTGGTCCTTGGGGTGCTATTTTATTCACTGACACCAATGAAGGGATACACCAACAATGGGGTACAGTTTCTTCCAATGACACCAACAATGGGACTCTTTAACATCAATGATGGGGCAACAATTCCTCCCAATGACACCAACAATGAGGCCCAGTGACACCAATTATGGAGCACAATTCTTCCCAATGACGCCAGCAATAGGGCCCATTGCCACTAATGATGGGGCACAATTGCTCCCAATGACACAAACTATGGGGCCCAATGCCACTAATAATGGGGCACAATTCCTCCAACTGAGACAAATGATGAGGGACAAATATATGTGTGTGAGAGGTCATATTAAGTATTTAGTAGGTGGCACAATGGTGAAATACACTTACACTATTAATATTGTTTAATAGGCACTTACTATTTAATTATTTTTTCTTGGGATAATTAACACAGCGCGGCTTCCTTCTATTTACTTACTTTAGTGCATCCACAAACAGTGGGCATCATTAAGCTGCAGCTGGAAACTTTGTATATAGGGGGCATATATTTGGTATAGTGCCAGTCACATAATACATGTTTTTAATGATGGGGGATTGTTTACTCCCACTGACCCAGGGACATTTTGTACTTCTGATGGTCACAGTCACAGTCCCCCCTAAAGTCTGAAGGACAGTTAACCGGCCCTTTTTTTTAGAAAGTTTGAAGACCCCTGGTATAGTCTATTTTCTTTTTTTATGTTTCAGCTCTTTGGTTTATCACAAACTATGCTGCGGTACTAATAGTAATGCATATTGGTGGTATTATCAGGAGGTACACTGATATAAAAAAATGTAATAGCTGCTGCTCTGTATAGCTGCATTTTGTATAGAACTATACTGTATATTCTGCATATCTGGATGTTAACTGTACAAATGTTATACGCTTGGGAGCCTTTTTCATAGAATTTTTTTTTTTTTGCAATTTATCAGCTAGGTCACTAGGTCTTTCCTCATTCCCCTCCTGCCTTGAAAAGATAGCATCATTTTAATTTTTCCCCCTTCCTCGTTTTTTTGAAATTTAGATTTTAGGCTGGCCATACACTGATCAAAATTCAGCTCTGTTTGATAGAAGCTGATTATTTAATTGACTTCTGTAGAAGGGACACGTTAAAACATTTTCTGATGATCAGTAGCCGCAGCCACTGATCAGTTTATTGTGACAGCGGCAAGTGCTGCTGTCAGAATACAATGTCCCGGTGGGGAGATTCCTCCACCTGCCTTTGTGGATCGAGGATTTTTTTTTTCTTTTTTGGCTTATTGGCAGAACGAAAATAAATAAATATATATATATATATATATATATATATATACATACACACCAGTGTATGGCCAGCGTTGGCAAAGCTTTCCTTACCCTTCAAAGTTTTTGGGCAGCTTTAGTGCTGTTTAGAAGCTACAACATATACATCTCTTTGTATTCATTAACTATGAAACTGATGAAATAGTGTCAGTCAGCGCCCATTAAAGGAGTCCTGATGTTTCTGACAATGGTCTTTTATTACACTGATCTAGTTGTTCAGTTTTATCACAAGATCCCCAAGGCTTCCCTGAAATATTCCAGTGAGGAGGTCAAGAATTTCAGCTTGTTTAGATTACATTAAGATTCATGCACCGAGTGAAATAAAAATATGCATAGGGTCAGTGTGCTTAGGCCAGGAGAGCTGAAGGAGGCCGGTGTCTGAAAGACTACCACCTTTTAGTCAATGGGGTTGAGAAATCTCAGGAATGTCCTGTCTAGTGTGGTAACAGGGCAGTGTGAGATTTCTTTATGCTATTCTGACTACATCCCAGTCTTCTGTTTTCTCAACTCCCATAGCGTAGGAAAACCGGCACTAACTCTAAAACTTATGCCGAGGTCTGGATTAAGGGCACAATCATATCTGTGACCTAATGGTGCATTCATTGTGTAAAACCTAGAACAAACAAGGCAGATGTTGCTAGGAACAGCCAGATTCCCTTCTTCTCCCCATTATTTCTGGATTGAAAATAAAAGCGAACAAAATTTCAGTGAGCAACACCTCTATTCACATGTTGTAGCCCAGAAGTGTCAAACTGAATTTGACCACATCAGCATTATAGAGTGCAGTGTTCAAGAGTGTGCTATTTGCAGAGTTCAGAGGTGCACTATGTACCGAGTGCAGAGTTCAGGGTTGCGCTATCTAAGAGTTCAGAGGTGCGTTATGTACTGAGTGCAGGGTTCAGGGGTGCGCTATGTAAGAGTGCAGAGTTTAGAGGTGTGCTATGTACTGAATGCAGGGTTCAGGGGTGCACTATGTACAGAGGGCAGGGTTCAGGGGTGCGCTATGTAAGAGTGCAGAGTTCAGAGGTGTGCTGTGTACTAAGTGCAGGGTTCAGGGGTGCGCTATGTACAGAGGGCAGGGTTCAGGAGTGTGCTGTGTACTAAGTGCATGGTTCAGGGGTGCGCTATGTACAGAGGGCAGGGTTGAGGGGTGCGCTTTGTACAGAGTGCAGAGTTCAGGGTTATGCTGAGTGCAGAGTTCAGGGGTGTGCTGTGTACAGAGTGCAAAGTTCAGGGGGTCGCTGTGTACAGAGTGCGGGGTTGGGGAGTGCTCTACATACAGAGTGCAGAGTTTAGGGGTGTGTAGCCTTTAAGAGGCTGATGACAAACATGCTTGGTAGAATGTCTAATAGAATGTCCTGTCTTATCCCTTTAAAGTGGAACTTCACTCTCGTAATCAACATTGATAGGAAAGTATATCATATTTACTTGTTTTAAACTATTTTTTTTTTACATTGCTTCAGTGACTTCCTGGTTTCTTGCCTAGGCAAATGATGTCATACATCCCAGGAGTCTTCAGGAAGGGAGGAGGGGTTTTCTCAGCTAAGCAAACTCTCCTGCATGCATGCTTAAGCTAAGGGCAGATGGATTCCAGGAAGTAAATGCTACATGAATCATTTGCCCTTACACAAGATGGCCATGGCCAGAAATGCTAGGGGGTTGGCTTTCAAAGTGATTTCTCAACAAAATAAAGCATAGAGACATGGATGGATGGTGGAGTTTGGTTTGAATATTAATAATGAATTTAATAGTGTTTTCATTTTATGGTACTCAATGACGATCCGCTTTAAGCTGTTGAGATAAGATATCGGCCACAAAGGAAGTGCATTGTTTTCCCTGAGTTTGCTGACTGGTAGATTTCCATTGTGAGAGGAAATCAGAACTGAGGATGCAATAACCGTGTATGAACAAATTATATATACTGTACAAATAAGCAATTTAAACCATTGGGGGGAGTCTTTAAATTAATGCAAATTGCAGACGACATTTTGGTCATTAGAAACACATTTACAATAGATAATAGTTTCTATATTTTTGTGACATCTGATGTAAGGTCCAGGTTAATTGAGTATTGGAAAATCTCTTTGACAATTGTCGAATTCAGTGGTTTGCTACCCTTCTTCTGTGACTGCTAACATTCTGTGTGTCCTTCAGTGCAGAGATCAGAGAGAGACTTGAACCGAGTTTATGAGCATGTTTACCATCTGTGTTTTCAGCTGGCATGGATGGTTTCTCTTCAGCCATTCATTCCATTCTTGAAAGTCAGGAAGTGCAATGTTAGCTAGATATGTGATATCTACCACAGTATAGCTACCATGCATAGTCAAAAGTAAATTCAAAGTGTCTTACTGCTTAGCTTATGTTTTGGTGCTCCATAGGCATTAATATCACGTCATTGTGTGCCTTCTAACATAGTAGCCTGACAGTGATACACTACCAGTATAGAGCTCTTCACAATCACATGGAAGCAAATGGTCTTGTTGTAGGATCCCTAGGCCCCCTCTTCTTGATGAATTTCATCCATGGTTTCGTCAGGCAGTGTCCATAAGTAAAATGACAGCATGAACTAGCATAAAATAATAATAGAAGCATGTACATAACTCTGTTCATCTTTGTTATACATGGATGAACAGTAGGAAGTACTAACAGTGCATGTAAAGTTGGAGTAAAATCCCTTGTATGATTTTTACCTATAGGTAAACCTTATTAAAGGCTTAACTATAGGTACAGTAAATATCTCCTAAACATGCACCTTAGGAGATATTTACTTTAGATGCAGCTGGTGACGTCACCATGCATGTGCTCTGAAGGAACGGCATTACGTTGCTGTTTCTTCAGACCTGTGCCATAAACAGTGACGTCATCGCAAGCTCTGTCATTTATGTTGCCGAAGCCCGCGAACCAGAAATAATAATCACATTACAACAACAGTGCAAAATTTTTGACCAATCACAGACCAGGGACAGTCCAGATGAGGGTTTTTGACTTCCTCTGATATCATCTGCATGCTTTTTCTTGGTTCAGTAATTCATCAAATATTGGAGTTAGTATGACAGTCTGCCAATTTGCATTGTCAGTGGGGGGACAATAATGACAACTCCTTATATTTTTCCAATGACAGGTTTACATTTAGGGGCAGGTGCTATAACCTTGCATCCCCACCATCCTGTTCAGTAATTCTGATTGATTGCAGTACTATATTTTACATGTTTTTTGCCCTACTGCAGTGTTGAGTAAAATATGCTACGACTCACAAATCTATCATTTTTAAAATGTACATGTAGTCAAGAAGTCCTATTTCAAGAGGCTTCATGTATATGAATATTGAATATTTCACAAGGCTTCATATATACCGATAAATCACCAGGTTTCATGCATAGAAACACTCACAGGGCATTGTTAAGCTGCAGAACGGATTACATACAGAAGTGGCCATGGTCCCAGAATATTATACCCAAACAGCCAAATTCAGTATTTCTTTCCTATACGAATCATGGGCCTGAAGGGAACATCTCTGGAAAACTGGCTGCTTTAGAACATAAGGAATGTAGTTGTCACACGAACAAAACAGTGTCCACATTTTTAAAACTGGCACGAAGATCATTTCTGTTGCAAACACGTCGCTTCAAAGGTTTGTAGATTACCAGTGTTGTCAGACTCCCTGCTGAGCAGGTGGCATTTTACAATCTAGGATAATGTTCACATTTCATTTTTTCTGTATAACACAAATATAGATGAGACAATGGTGAATTTTTCCAAGCTTTTTACTGAACAGTAAATTTTAGCAAATGCCTGTATGTGCTTTATTTTTTTTATTAAAGCACATGCAACATTTTTGATTGTTTAAAGGAGAAGGTCAGCCTGAGCTCGTTTGGCTGGGCTTCTCCTACGGATCACAGGAGTGCAGTTCGTTTTGCACTCCTGTGACCCGTTTTCAGCAGAGAGCGAGCTGAAGTCCGCTCTCTGCTGACATCACCAAGATCAGTCCAGGCACCCCATCAAACCGACCACGGAGTCTGGATCCGTCAGGTGCCTGGAATGACACCCTGCTTAGCCTCTCAGCGAGCCGCTGAGAGCCTGAGATGGAGGACATTTTTTTAACCCATACTTCTCTTTTAGAGATTCCTGACTAGTATGTATTCAAAACGTTAGACAAACTTATGCCTAATACTCAAGATGAGAAAATCGGATGAAAAATACCGCTTTCAGGGCGATTGTTCGAAAATCTGATTGTTAGTAAACAGCTTTCGAGAGCCAATCACAACAGTTCATGCAAAAACGTCTGAAGGGACAAGCATGAAAATTTTTCTCATACGATAACAGAATGAACGATTTTCATGTACTTTAGTATAGTATTTGTATGGAAAAAAATCTTGTGACCAAGACCTCGCGTGCTTGGAAATGAAAGAATACAATACAAAACATTACATCGCTTCTGAAGTTGTATGAGAATTTTCAGAACTTTAGTAACCTGTTGGTTTTCAATATAAAACTAGCATGCAAAAAAAAGACAATCATTTGTCCAATATTCTTACCATGGGTACTAGGCATTAGCAGAAGTTAAATATTTTAGATACTATCCAACTGTACTGTCATACACACTAAAGAGTAGATCATCCAGAAATCAACCTATGTAGCCATCAATGGCCTGCTAGATATCTACTATGCCCAGCCACAAACCCCCATGCTCCTGCAGTAAAACAGAGGGCATAGCACAATTAGTCAAAGCTGTGCACCTGTCCTTTTACTTCGTAGGGCAGGATGCACTTTTGTGTAATTGGTTTCTGATGGTGTGGGCTATGCCAGTACAGAGTTAAAGAGGTTGTAAACCTCAGACATGAAATATGAACAAAGCATGTGCCTCTATAGTGTGTACTAGTCTCCATCCAAAGCAGTAAGTGTAATTTTTGTCTGCCGCCTTGTTTCTCTGCTATCAGCATCAATCCCTTCTGACAAATTTTCCTGACACCAAAAGAAAAATGGTGACAGGGGAGGGAGCTCCAGCAGATTGACAGCCTTAGCTGTGTTCCTGTGTGCTGTGTGTAGGGGTGTGCCTCTTCCTTTCAATCAGCTCTCAGAGCTCTCCTCACTGAGCTTTGCAGAGTGTAATTTCAGCTCTCCACCCCTTTTTTTCTGAACTCTCAGACACGCTTTATAAATCCAGCACTTTGACCGGATGTAATTGAAGACTGCAGATAGAGAGGTACAACTTATGTAGGAGGATTTGTTTTATCTCTGTGTATCACCGGAGGCCAGTCACTTCACTGGGTATATGGAAGGGTTTACAACCACTTTAAATGGGGAAGCTTTGCTCTTGCAACCCTTAACCCTTTATAACAGTGCAAAGCCCTGCCCTTTAAACAAAAAAAAAAAAAAAACGATTTTCTATAAGAAAGTTGAGTGCAATGAGCACAAGTAAAAGATTTGCCAAATTTATTTTTGTACCACTAAGGCCTTGCATACATTTTTTAGATGGTTTGTAGTGCTGTCATATTGACAATGTATATAGGGATAAAAACAAAGCACTAATTAATCTCTAACTGACTTTAATTGATATCAAGCTCATATACACTAACAGCATACTGATGGGGTCTTCCTGTGCACTGAGAGCACTGTGAAAGGCAATAGAGGCCTAATGGGCTCAGAGTACTTACTCACCATCTCCTCGTCCAGTGTTCTCCAAAGTGGTCAACATTAACCCATAAGGGTTGATGGGACTTTTCAAGGGGATGATAAAATGTCTAAGGGTAAAAAGGGATCAGAAAAGTATCTGTGGGTTAATAGGTGGTTAGTTAAAAGATGAAAGGTCATTTTCAGTCAGTTAATCCTTAGGGTCATTGTAGAGCTCCATGCTAGTCTCTAGTCCTGATGGTGAGGTGGCTAGCGGTGATTGACCAGGGTTGGATGGTCAGGCACCAGTAGTCACAGGAACATTATTGTTAATCATCTATTATTATGCAAGATACTATTTGAAGTAGTATTTATTATATATTTTTATATAATGTTTAGGGGCCAATTATCAAACTGAAACATCATAAACATCCCTGTCCAAGTTTGAGTGCTGCTATATGCATTTTTACAGGAAGGTACTAAAAATACAGATTCAGGTATGTATACCGGGCGTATTTAAAATGTTTAAATTACCAAATGCTTGAATAAGTCTTTATGTAATATTTAATGTTTTTTTTTTCCTGGCTAGTGTTTTTAATTTATTTTTTGGCATCACGTTTTCAACATTTTCATATAGAGCCAATAATCTCTACATTATAGGAGTGTGAAAATCAATAGGAAATGCTGTATTCCTATCACATATGCAGCATTGATTAGTAGATATGCTCTTCTGACAGGAAAGCGGGCAAAATGTTAAGGCTGTCATCCGCCATCACTCTAAATGATCTTGTGGTTTATTAGCGCACAGGATTGTTTCAGTAGTCTGTAAACATGAAACTGTCTTGCTGATCAAGAATACCAAGCGACAGATGAAATTACCATCGGGAGTTTCTTAGACTTATGATTTGTGTGCAGTGAAAAAAATGCACCTTACATTTTACAAATCATTGATCTGATTGAGATAACCCAATTAGGCAAAAATTGAAGCTGCTCTTAAGCCCAAGGTCGGGTCACAGTCCTAATTACCCAGGTGCTAAATGCTGGCAGAGGCTTGTTCTATGCCCCATAAATCATGTGAGTCAAAAAGGGAGAAAAAAACATTTGCACTCCAAGAAAGTTTAAACGCTGGCAAAGTTATTTATTGTTTCTGACAAACAAGCAAAGAGTCTCTACCTGGGACCTCTACTGACGCATTTCAGCTTGGCTTAATCGTAGAGGCAAGGAGCAGCAAGAGTGAAGATGGCATCCCTCTAATGCCATCATTCCTAAAATATATATACTGTAAATGAAGTATCTCTAGAACTACAGGTTATAGAATAACCTATCTCTTGCTATAAAAACCAGAGAGAGGTATGAGGAATATCTTCTCAAAAAACTTTTATTACAGGAAAAAAAATTCTGAGAAGAAAATTAATAAATAAAATGTAATGAAAAGCTCTATCTCATTCTCAAAGACAATGAGAGAAATATTGCTATTAATAAATAAACTAATGTAAAGGGGGAGAAGAGAGAAGGAAAATGCCTTGGGGACAAAGGTTATTGGTAGGAAAGGGGGAGGGGAGGTATGAAATGAAGGGGGGGGGGTAAAAGAAGGGAGACAGACTTTCTATACTTCGTAGACAAGAAGTTAAGTAGATCATTGTGCTTGTAACTAGAATATCACAAGGAAGAATTATGAATGGGAAGTGAACAACTATTATGAATAGACTTGGCCTCTTTATTTTTTATTATTCTCCTCCTTCCTCTTCCCATTCTCCTTTTCTCTCATCTCCCTTCCACCTTTTCCCTTGCTCCCCTTTTCTTGCCGCTCCCCTTTCTCTTTTCTTCTCCTTGTCCTCCCCTCATCTCTTTTTATTTCCTTTCTTCCATCTCCCTTCCTTTCCCTTCCCACCCCCTGCTTGCCTATCTCTCCTTCCAATACAGTGATTACTAGCCAAGTATGTTTAATTGAACTGCATATAAATTGCAGGCACCTGGATCAACTTCCTAAAATTTTCCTTCACTGCCAAATGCCGATTGCTTCTGACAGGCAAATCTCCAACACTTTGGAGCTTGCCCCCACACATTCATATTCACCCATTATTATGATAGGCAGCCTCAATGGCCAGGCGGGAGGTCTCTATTGGCCAGTGAAGTGGCCCGTCATAGTCAGGGGCCAATGGAAATATTCAGGCAACCTGACATTCTGCAATGTCAGGAGGCTATGGGAGGCTGTCATAAGTATATGCAGATACCTAGAAAGATCTAGTAATTATTTTAATAAAAAATGCATCTAAGTACCTTTTTCCTAATTGATATACAGCTGTCACATGGCACAACTCTTTCCCAGTCTACAGGGAAACATAAGCAGGAGGAGCTTCTAGTCCTCTGCTGCTGGTCACATATTCAAAAAACTGCCTTTGGAATACAGACTAAAAATAAATTATTATCAATAAACTGTTTTAAATTGTCATACAAATATATATTTGAAATCAAATCTTTATTATATTTTGTCAATAACATGATGTGGGTGGATTCCTGCCAGTCACAGGCTGTGTCACGCCCCTCCAGCCTGTGTCTTAGAATAAGAGGGAGGGGAAGCCTCCATCAATCTACATGTAATATTCCACCCCCATTGTGTTTAGCTGGTTAGTGGGCATGGAGGAGAAGGGAGGAAGTGGACTGTCATTTACCACTGTGTAAAGGACCACATGTGGGACTCTATAGACTCTATAGTCACATGGGCTGCCCAGGTGTTATAGGGAGGAAATACTCAGCATAGAAACTCACTGAAAACTGAGCATGTGTAGAGCTGCCAACACTGCTCTGCAAAATCCCTAGCGGTATTGAAGACATGAACAGTTGGTGGCGATAAAGAGCAGCAGGATCAACCATCTGCTGGCTTGTATACAATTTTGAGGCAATTTTTAGGCATTTGGCAAAGGCACCCCTGAAGAAACCTCAAGGCACCCTAGGGTCCCTGGGCACCCTGGTTGAAAAAGGCAGATCTATAATATAATATAGAATAAAAAATTATTGAACAAGAAGAACAGGATGGCCACAGCAGGCGTGCAGGCCTTGGAACTGGAGCACATATATCAATAATAGTCCCTGAGAGAATTAAGAATCTGTCAGGTAGTTTGACAATTCGGCATTTACCAAACACTGAACGATCAGTTTTGGGTTGGACTAGTTCTTTAGCCTGAACGCGTGGAAGACTTCAGAAGTCTAGTTTACAGTGCCAATAAACATAGTTTACTTGACAAATAAAAATCTATTTTAACGATTCCTCTGCTCGCTTTCAATCTGTTTAGCTTTGGAATGATTCTTTTCAGAAAGCTCCTTTAAGCAATGTAAGCTGTAATGAAAAGCAATGCTGAATAGCTGGACATTCTTGTCACATATTCTGTAAAGGTCTCGCTTTTGTGAGTCACTGGACAGGATCTCATCAGACAGCCATCAAAGACAACACAAAGGGCATTCTGGATCTCTTGAAGGACACTAACATTGTATAAAAAGAAGGACTCGGTTCTGAGCTGCATTGCTTGAATATTTACATGCTGAAAACCCAATACACAATACAATACTTTTAAAGATGTCTGCAAATCTGTAACCTTTTCTAATTGTTTGGGCACCAAGTGCTTTTTTTTTTATCCTACGTGTTCAGATTGTAAAGCCTAAAGTGAGTGGGTTGATAGAAAACAGTAACAGAAGGCACACATCACAGAAATGTATACACGCTACTAAGTAAGTGCAGTGAAGCACAGAAAATATTTCCATTTAAACCTCTGAATTGTGATTCCTAAGCCTGTGCCCGCTTCAGTGACCAGATTACAGACATCCAGCTTGCTGTTATGTTGGCTTAGAGTAGGGCCATAATACAGATCTTCTCAAAGCTGGCTGCAGGCCGCCAAGCTATTTTGGCCAGATTCTTCTTCTTGACTACTTGCACTTTCAAAAATGTATATTTTTCCCAACAATCGTGATTCGTGCACTTAAAATTTAATCTAATTAGAATCAAGTTAAAATTAATTATAAATGTGATTACATGCAATTGAATTTCTGTGAACAGTAGCGTATTTTACTAAGCTGCAAAATTTATAGAATGCAAGCATCTTGAGTAAATGCAGGATCTCATAGCAGCCACCGGCAAATAAATGTTTTTGTTGCAATTTTCTGTTGTGGACCTCAAATGAGACCTAAAAAAAAGTTGATCTTGTATTTATTGTATTATTAATTTATGTATGGTGTCTTGCCAGGTCAGGCACAGGATCCGCTCTTGTTAGCTAGGGTTTTCAGGGCTTTATATAGTAATCATGTAGTCCTAGTCATGCCTGTGATATAAATATAAATATATATATATATATATATATATATATATATATATATATATGTCACATTCGGGGTTATTTACTAAAACTGGAGAGTGCAAATTTTGGTGCAGCTTTGCAGAGAAACCAATCGGTTTCTAGGTTTTATTGCCAAAGATTAATTGAACAAGCTGAAGTTTAAAAGCTGATTGGATACCTTGCACAGCTGCATCAGATTCTAAAGGCCCCAGTTTTAGTAAATCTCCCCCAATGTACCAATGAAAACTATGTTGTTTGCGACATAGTCGTTGTACAGCGACTGTACAGCCCTGTGCACGTGAGAGAAGAGATGGCTGACAGTTATTTGAGGTGCAGAGACTCTTGTGAGTTTTTAGCCACCCTCTACACACACTCTCCCAGAAGTTCTTCTTCCTAAAAGTGTCCCAAAGTACCCGCGGAGTGTGGAGCTGAAGTTACACTCTGCAGAGCTCCGTGAGAAAAGAACTCTGAGAGCTGATTGGAGGGAAGAAACAGACCTCCCTTCACACAGCACAGAATTGAGCTCCCTCCCCTGTCACCATTTTTCTATTGGTGTCAGGAAAACTCGTCATAAATGATTTATGCTGATGGCAGAGGAACAAAGCAGTAGACAGAAATTACACTTAGTGCTCTGGATTGAGACAAGTACACACTATATATCAGTGGTCTCTAAACTGTGGCCCTGGGGCCAGATGCGGCCCTTTGTTTTCCTTTATCTGGCCCTTGAGGCACTGTTCCTTTCACTGACACGAGACACTATTCCTCTCACTGACACCAACTATGGGGCAACAACACAGAAACAATCTCCTGCGCTTGGGGGCTTAGTCTATAGGTAAGTGGTGCAGCCAACCCTCTGGATAGAATAATGCCTGCGGTCTTGCTGCCCTCCTCAGAACAATAGGTATCCTTAGAACTGAAACATAAAAAGAGGAAAGGAGGGCGCACCAATCTTGTGCATTACCAATGGTAAGATTTATTAAAAAAACTGTAACAGCAGTAATCATACTCACAAGTGAGCGTATGCAAAAAAGCTTATCAGTCCGCCAGCAGATAAGGCTGCGTCTCTGGACACCTGCAACCTGGACCGGATATTGGAGGGGTCCGATGGCATCACAAACGGCTTTTTGTGAGTACATACGCTCGCTTGTGAGTATGGTTACTGATTACTGCTGTTACAGTTTTTTTTTGCATTACCATTGGTAATGCACAAGGTTGGTGCGCCCTCCTTTCCTCTTTTTATGTACCAACTATGGGGCACCATTCTTCCTACTGACACTAATGTTGTGGTACTATCCTTCCTACTGATACCAATAATGAGGCACTACTCGTCCTACTGACTCCAATGGTGGGGTATTATTCTTCCTACTGACACCAATGATAGAACACTATTCTTCCTACTGTCACCAATGATGGGGTACTATTCATTCCACTATCAATCATTAGGTACTATTCATCCCACTCACACCAATAATAGGGTACTGTTCCTCTTACTGACAACAACATCTGCCCTCCCCCCCCCCACCTCTAAAGTCTGAAGGACAGTAAACTGGCCCTTTGTTTAAAAGGTTTAGAGACCCCTGCTATAGAGGGATGTTCTTTGTTCATATTTCATGCTGGAGGTTTACAAACACTTTAAGAAAAAAATAAAAATACCGTACTTATAGTTTGCAAATGGTATGTTTTTCCCCATCCTACCTCATTGAGTAAGTAGTGACCCATTACAACCTGTAACTCAGTGGTCCATTCTATTTGTGTGTTGGTGTTCGGTGGAGGGATATATATCTCATATTTACCTTATTGTGTCACTGTTTACACTGTGGTTCCAGTTTTTTCCCTGAACAAGGACTTTGTTTCAACACAATGGACTCTTACTTTATAATTTCATGCTTTTAGCGCTGCATATATCCATTCTTACATTTACACTATCCTTCAGTGTTTGATTTACTTAAATGCAGGAAAAATGATTTGGGAAGTATAAAAAAAGAATATCCAGATGGATCCTTCCTTGCGTTTAACATGCGTTTAGATGTTTTCAAAGTATCTAATTTGCCCCAGGAGGCACAGAATTCTATATTCGCTAAATGGCGCTAATTTTTTTTTTTAAAATAAAAACTTTTTTATTGAGAAAATTGCTCTTTTAAACACATACAATGATTGCATCCAGTGAGTATATAAAAGAAAAACAAAAGATTTCCTTTCTTTTTACATGGTATACAAGTTGCATCAAGTATCTATAATACATGAGAAATAACAGAAGGCAATTCAGATATTGTGATTTTTCATGTAAAACATCAAATAAATGCAGCTAAACTTAATATGTCGAAATGCAGGTAAACGCTCAGTGTGAACTATACCATTTAAAATCATTACATATATGTATGCATTTCGAAATGTCCGATAAAGGCATATAAACAAATGTATGTCATTGCCAGTGTGAATGAGGCCTTCTCTTTCATTTCAAATTTTGATTTATTTTGTCAAAAAAAAAAAGTTCATTACAGAAAATATGCATTACAGTAAATTCATCAAATAAAGTTCAATACACTATAATTCCCAGAGGATGCTTAAGATGTTTCAATATTCCAAAGGTAAGCATAACTCTATGATATCTAGAACTAACAAGATAGAAAAAGAATTAAGATATATATCTGTGACTTAGACTTAGTCAAATTGAGTTTCATATTGTGCATATGATTAACCAAAAATAATTAGAGGCCTTCTCTTAAGACTGTGCTGGATATTGTTCCTCCTACTTGGAACCAGCCTTCTCTATTACTGTCTCTGACCGCATAACATTGATAATGTTTAAAGTTTTTCCCTTTAATAAGATTAATATGAGGAAAGAAAAACAATAATTGCACTTTTTGTTAGTATGAACCTTGTATTATTACACTGCTTTTCAGGATCAGTCATTTGTTTTAGATGTCAAATGACAACTTAAGGGAATAAAGGCATTTATCTTTCCGAAATGAGCTGGTTCTTGTTTGTCTTATGAAAACGTTATCACTTGACATGTCGTTCTATCCACCTTCCCAACCCACAGCGCTCCATTAGGCTGGGTTCACACTGATACGACACGACATTCATCCGACTTTCATCCTACTTTGCTCTGCGACATCAGTCCTACATTGATCCTACATTGGTCCGACATCCATCCGACTTTCATGAACAGGATACTACTTTGATCCGACTTTGTGCTAGTCTGACTTGTCCTTTGACCAATCAAAACAATCCCAGGGTGAGATAAATTCCTTTTACTGCTGCTGTAATCACAATGTCGGATGTCAAATGTCGGATGGTTAGGACAAGGATCCTACTTTGACCCGACTTCAATGATATTCAATGGGCTGAAGTAGGATCAAAGTCGGACAGAAGTAGTACAGGGAGCATTTTTAATGTCGGACCGACTTGTGTCGGACCAGTTAAGACGGCTCTCATAGGGATTCATTGATTTTCACACGTCATGCGACATGAACTCCTAATGTCGGAGCGTTTGTCGGACCAGTGTGAACCTGGCCTTAATTGGGATATGCTGTCACTGTCCTGCCTGTAATCAATGCCAGACTTTACCCCTAATTTGTATACTGAGCAAGAATCTGGAAAGAAGATTCCTTAATGCTCCTGCACATTTGTAGAGCTGTCATTGCTGGCGGAGAAGTCTGTGAACCTATCTGAGTTTCTGTAAGAAGTAGTAAGGTGATTGTGGAGGTAGCACATTAAGCTGTAAGCTTGCGCAGATAGCGTTTTATCACAGATTGGACTCAATTCACAAAGCTAAAGCCGCTGAATGAGGATCCTTATTTCCCCAAAAAATGACAGTTATATGAAGTCAAAGCCAATAAGACTTAAAAAGTGCATGGCTGAAAAGAAAGATTATACTTGTGTAAACAGTTAAAAAACCTAAACCCACGACAGTAAAATCCGTCACACAAACCTAAACCCACAACAATAAAATCAGTCTGTAAATGCAGTAAAGCATGTTTGTTATATTCACTGTGGAACCTAAGGGGTTAATCCTCTGCGTTGTGTAAAAAGGCTGTTTGATCCTGTCTTCTCTGTTCCTCTGCTCCTTCCACTGCCCCCAATCCATCTTCTACTAGAACAGAGCCTTGAGGGCAAGCTGCATATGCTAAATTTGTGTATTGCTAGAGATTTTTTTTTTCTTGGGAGAGTGCATGTGATCAGCACAGGGCCAATCAGCACTATCCAGAGGATCAAGGCTCCTGCAGCCTCATAGGGCAGTCAGAGTAGAATGCAAACTCCTCCTACAAGCTTTAAACAGACACTGATAGAAGTCACAAGACTGATCTAACTGCTGATGAGAAAAGGTATTTAGCAACATCTCTGTTAAAAAAAAAGAAAAGGTATTTAGCAGTTTATATTTGCTAAAACTATTGCAATTTCATAGACGTATGCTCACGCTGCTCAAAGATGAGTCGGCTCAAACAGCATGATCTCTTTATGCAGGGTGCCTGCCCAGTCGCAGCTGTAGCAATCAAGGAAAAAGTAGTCCGGATGGCTGCACTTCCAAGCTGAGATCCAATATGCCTTTGTTAGCTTAAAATCATGAAAAGCACATGTACAAGCAGGGGGAGGGAGGACTAACGCGTTTCACATATAAATCAAATCCTAGCTATCATTTCTGCAAACTGATCTTTTATATCCGGCCAAATCACCCAAATGGTGGTAATCAGCTGGTTAACCAAATCATTACCATGTTTTTATCACTGCTCCAAAACTAAATGTAAACATATATCTACAACGTATCAAAACATTTAACAAATAAAATAAAATGTTACAAAATACATCAATGTCAATAAAAACATGTGAGTTTGTACAGCCAGACCATTAGTAGCTATCAAAAAGCTTACTAATTATAATGATACGGGTCTGGAAAAATACTGGTATTTACTGGGCAGCTAATTTGCAAGACTATTGCTTTTTTGGATGTGACGTTACAGGGCAGGGATGGCGGTATTGTTTCTTGTCTCTACAGAAAGCCGGTAATACTCTTTCTCGGGCAGATTCCGGTCACCCATGCCTTGTGATTAGGGGCATACCAGTGGGACTTCTATTTCATTTCCATGTTCTGTGTACTGTGGGAGACCAGATATAGTGAATGCAGGGTCCTGGGTTTGGTAACACTTTAAAGCTGAATTCTAAGTATAGTCATTTGTACAAAGTTACGTTGATCCAGCTTGGACCAATGTGGGTACGTATGTGCCACAACTGTGGGATCCCCATGGAAGCTGGAGATCACTGTAGTAGACCCTGCCACTCCAGTGATCCCCATTAGCTTCCAGTATCCGTACCGAGTTACTGCCCGTGCCACATTGTGAACACAGGAGGTCACTCTCTCAGCAAGGGCGTCATTCAGGGAAACACTTTGCATTTTTTTAATGAATGCAAAGCATTCTCTGATTAGACAAGGTAGAAAGATAGTGGCGCTGATGTTGTGATCTTTATATTGTCTATTCAGAAAACGCTTTATTTATTGGAAAAAAAAAAACAAACAGTGCCTACTACAGTGATTTCCAGCTTCTACATGGAACCCATAGGTATGGAACATACATACTTTCATCAGTCCAAGCTGGATGAATATAACTAAGCAAAAAATGCCATATATAAACGTAAGATTTAGGGGCCGGTTCACACCACAGAAATGCATCCCAGATGCGTTTCTGCATGCACGTTTTTTATGCATTTTTTGCTGCGTTCTGGTAGGCTTTTAATTTGTTTTAAATGTGTTTTTCCCCTCTTTTTTTTTTTTACAAAGTTTCCTGTTTTGTTTTTTGTTGTAATGCGTTTTTGATTCATTTAGATGCGCTCCATTGCATTTTGATGCATTTTGCCGCGTTCCAGTACAGTTCCGAAAAAATGCAGCATGTTCTATTTTTAATTTTTTTTGGAAAGCACTGGAACTGACCGCTCTGGTGTGAACTAGGCCATTGAAACTCATATAATCTACTGTCCATGTGTTTTTGATGCAGAAAAAGAAAACGCACTGAACTGCATCTGGTGTGAACCGGCCCTAAATGCATATAGTAATATGATTTTTTCATTTGAAAGGTTTCTATGTATTTGTATTATGTTTTTTTTTTTGTTTGTTTTTTACTCTGCCTTGCTTGTATCACTTGTTTTTGTAATAACAGTCTGAAATTATATACTCCTATCAAAAATATTATGTTGATCTTGTGTAATAAAACAATACTTTGTCAAGGTTCTTGGCAGTTGGCCCAAAGTGATTTTTAAGCCTGTTTATCAGACTGTAAAATTCAGCAGGCGTATTATGCCGGGAACTGTCTTAGCTGATGATACCATTTGATCAATGTCTAGGGCCGTATTGCAATAATGATGGCGTAGTTTGGTCTGCTTACCCCCAATTACAGGAAAATAGACCAATTACCAAAAATATTGCTAAAGCAAGTGTATTCCTTCTCTTCAGGTTAAGAAATGATAAATGACAAACATTGCTCAACATGCTACTAAATTGATTTTGTAGTTGCCTCTTGCACAGATTGGCAAAGCTCACATGTTCTGTACCAACAAGATGCATTGTGGGATAGTCAATTGTAGTTCTTGTCCCAAGAGCTGCCTTTTCTGGCATGGTCTCTCTTGTACTTGTGACCATTAAGAGATTTGGATTATCTCCCTGAAGTAGACTTCCTAACATCATCTGCTCTCTTTCTAACGAATGTGACGATGTCAGAGCAAAACTGTGAGACAAAATATTGAAATGTAATTTAAAATAATGTACAGTAAGTAGAGAACCTCAGGAAGACAAAAGAAAAAATTGAATAATTTGTTTCTTAAAGAGGAAGTAAACCCTAGAAATAAAAAAATAAAAAAAACCCTACAAAAGAAAGCCATAATGAGCATACTAGCTCATTATGAATGACTTACCTGACATCGAAGCCCCCGCAGCGGTCTTCGGTCACCTCCGCCGCCATCTTGCTAGCTCATTATGAATGACTTACCTGAGATCGAAGCCCCCGCAGCGGTCTTCGGTCACCTCCGCCGCCATCTTGCCTCGATGTCCCATCATGGATGTCAATGTATCGCCGCTCCGGCGCTGTGATTGGCCGGAGCGGCGATGACGTCACACGCACACGTGCTCGGGCCGGCAAGAGCCCATTCACAAAACCGGCAATGAAGCCCGCTAGTGCGCATGTGCATGACGTCATCGGTGCATCACTTTATAGTAAATATCTCCTTAACCATGTAGGTTAAGGAGATATTTCTTGCACCCACAGGTAAGCCTTAATCTAGGCTTATCTGTAGATGCAAGTTGTCTAAGTGGGTTTACAACCACTTTAAGCCCCACACACACGTTCTGACTTTTTGACAACAAACTTAAAAATTCCCAGGTTTTCAAAAAAATCCTACCATCGGACAAACTTTTTCGGTTTTCATCGGACAAAAGTTCGCTCTGCAAACGGACAAACTTTTCGGCAACAAAAGTCCTACGGTGCAAAGTCCTGCCGTGTGTACAGAAATCCATCGGACTTTAGTCCGAAGTACAAATACGCATTCTCAGAACTAATGTTAAACTCAACAAACAATAGCAGAAGTTGACCAAAGGGTGGCGGTAAAGAGCAGAAAAAACACGTGATTTTGGGAAAGTTTGCTGAAAAAGTCCTGCCGTGTGTATGCTATACAAGTTCACGGCCAACGCCCTTCAGGCAAAAATCCATGGAAAAGTTTGTTTGAAGTCTGACCGTGTGTATGAGGCTTTAGTTTTACTTATTACATTTGTACAATGCATAAGTTGTTTTGGAGTCACTGAACATTTTATCGCACAGTTTAGCTGAGTTTTACACATATATGGTATAGTATTGGTTCGTATGGGATTTTGTATGCAAAAGTCAATTCACAAAGATTATCGCTCCACAAAAATCTCTAGCTGCTGTCAGATTTTCCCCACTTGATCAGCACTGCAGGCTACAGCATGCAATGCTGATCAGTGTATTCTGGTGGAGGGGAAGCCACAGATTGTGCATCAATAAAAACACACAGCGGATCCGCTGATGAAGTCCCCGCCCATAGGGACGCAACGCGTAAGAAAGGAAGCATCGTGACGTCACCCGCGGCCATCACGCTACTTGGATTGTATACACATGCTGACATTCCGGCACTGGTGAAGTTCCTGGCTTGTGAGTTTTATTTCATTAATTTATTAAATTGTTTGTTTATATGGAGAGCACTATTGTTGTGTCCTTTGTTATTACATGAATCATGTGATCTGGGAACATCTATGCAAACTGGCTGTCACTCTCCCCTGGTTCCTGATTGGTTCTGGATGTATTAAGTGCCCGTAAAGGGAATGTGTACCTGACCCTCCATAATTAAAGGGTCCCCTTGGTGAGGTGAGCGGCCATCTACATTATCGGTGGAGGTTTATTATACCCACGGAGTCACTTGCATGTCTTTTCATATATCAGCACTGAAGACTTCACGGATGGTGTTCTTATTGATATGTGGACTTGTTTTATAAGCGCTGCAATATCTGTTTTATATTTCATCTAAGGGATTTGATTATTGACCCTGGTGTTCAGCTGCTATTTTTAGGGTCATTTATTGTCCATTGCGCTGATTTGTTTTCTCTTTTAGATTACTCTACGTGATCCCACACTTTCAGGTAGGGGGGGCACATGAGCACCACCACCGGCTCGCTCCCACTGTGATCACACACAGCGGAAACCGATCCGCAGGTACCGGGTACTTGATGTCCGCCAGCACCCACCGATCGTTAGGCAGAGACACAGAACTGTGATCTGCCTATGTAAACAAGGCAGATCGCCGTTCTCACAAGAGGGAAGGGATGGAGTTTGTGTCTCTGCAAAGCAGGGAATAAATTCTATCTCTTCCCCTAGTAAAAACACCTCACACAGTTCACATAAACATTGTTTATGCACACAGTTAACACTTTGATCGGCCCTGATGTTAACCCCTTCCCAGCCAGTGTCATTAGTTCAGTGACAGTGCATATTTTTAGCACTGATTCACAAAAAGTGTCAGTTAATGTCAGAATGTCTGCTGCAATATCGCAGTCCCGCTATAAGTTGCTGATCGCTGCCATTATTAGTAAAAAATAAATAAATAAATAAAAATATCCCATAGTTTGTAAATGCTATAACCTTTGCCCAAACCAATCAATATACACGTATTGGGATTTTTTTTACCAAAAATATGTAGGAGAATACATATTGGCCTAAATTGATTAAGAAATTAGATTTTTTTTTCAAATTGTTTTATAGCAGAAAGTAAAAAATATTGTTTTTTCAAAATGTTCTGTTTTTTTGTTTATAGCACAAAAAATAAAAAATGCAGTGGTGATCAAATACCAACAAAAGAAAACTCTATTTGTGGTAAAAAGGGACATACATTTTATTTTGATACAGTGTCGCACCACCAAGCAATTGTCAGTTAATGCAGTAACGCAGTGCTGTAGAAAATGGCCTGGGTATGAAGGGGGTTGTAGAATATGCACTATTATATATTCGATTCTTGTAATCTATAATATACGTCTATCGCATAAATGTATTAATGTGTATTTGTCCGTTGTTTGCTAGTCTAATCTAAGCATGGTAGGCCTAATGCTATAATATTACCTATGAAGACAGACACAGTTGCTCAGTAAATCATGTTACATTTATTCCTTTAAAATAGGAAACATATCCTAACAACAGATATCAGATACAGTCTGTATCAACAATAATAATAATGAAAGATACTTAACACTCCTCTCGATAACCCTCACTGGCTGTGCTCAGATGTAAAAGAGAGAAGGCCCCTGTGAGCCTCATGGAGTTAGGCCCAAGCCATCAGGCTTCTTCAGAGATCCATGTGGCTTCAGAAAGGTCTTCAAGTCAATAGAGACTGAGCTCTGGGTTACAAACCGTTTTTTTTCAAAACAGACACCATTCAAACCTCCCCCATTGCCAACCCCTTTGCCTTCTGGTCCAATCATTGTTCACTGGGCATTGTTCACAGGGCAGTCTCTCTCCAGCTCTCCAGCTTGCTTGTAGAGTATTGTCTTACCCATATGAGCCAGACCCCCTGCTATGTAGACTTTGCCTAGGGCCAAATTCCCCTGTGCTTTCCTAGAAAACCATGGGATTGCAAGTGTCATTTCGTTGTAAAACCAGATGTGTGGAAATTTTCGGAATATACTAGATTGTTCTCCAACAGGGGTAAATCTTCCAGAGGTCAAGTGGTTAAAGTTTAAATACAATGTAACCATTGCCATCTTTATCCAATCCCCCTCACAGATTAAATACAGTTCAAAGTTGCTAAAGCCATGCACTATAAGGAAAATTAGATCCCGGATAATGAATGAATGAGTTTGACTCTACAGAATGTGGATATTGTTGTTGCCTACCAATGTGGCTGCTGGCAGCTATGCCATATTCTGAATTGTCATTCCAATTTATATATAGTTTTCCTGCTGACAAGAGCTTTACGTTGTATATATTTGTCTCTTTAACAATGTATACCTCTGAATTGTTTCTCTCAAATTCTTTTCTATTTTGGTCCTGCTTCTTTAGAGCCATACACATGCCATGTTTTTCATATCTGAAAGTGTATATTAAATACAACTAAAGGCTCCCATATGACAGTCTGAACAAGTATGAAATCCATTCCATGTGATGCACAAGCATCTTAAAATAAACAAAAACGTTCTTTACCTTCCCTGACTGAGCCAAATCCTCCTTGATGTGTGTCTCACATGCTTCCCCACTCAGGCACTGCAGCTCTCAGAACCTACAGGTCATGACTTTGCTGTGCTGGAGGACATAAATGGGAGGCAATAATTCCAAATAATCCTGGCTTCTATGTATGGAGTTCTGCAAGGAACATCAATACGGATGATATTTGAACTATATCATAAAAAAGAATGATTAGAGAATATCTTGTTTCTGAAAATTGTAGAAAAAAAAAGACAAATCCTTAAATCTGTTCGATGCCGTGTGCCATCTGCTTGGTACATAATTGTGTCTATTGTGAAACTCCCCACCTCGTTATCTTGATTTTAATGTGGTAAGCCGATTTAAAAAAAAGGCAATTTTTCTGACACTAAAGCTGTAAAGAATAACATTATTATATGATAAGAAAACAGGATTTAGGTTACCAGGATTACAGGTTTCACCTTCTGGTCCTTTTATAGAATTATAATTAATCGTTTCAATGCATTGTAAAGAGCCGGAGGAGCGTTATTACTCTTGGGGTAGGGGGTCTCAATCATGTCAGGGCAAATATATTATTTTGAAATATTCCAGCTCCATCTTTTTAAAGTGGAACAAAAGTGTAATAAACCTGAACTATTTACACCCCCTCCCAGTCACTGCCATCTACAACCCAAATTTCTAGGAAAGGTTGTGCATTTGGGCTGAGGGGGGGAAACAATTAGCAGAGAAGAATCTCCTCTTTGAAAAACACAAGCAAGGGGCTTTTTTGGCAGTTGATTAGGGCTTTCAAATATAACAGTGTTTCCTGATCTGACTGCAAAAATGGCCAGATTGGACAATCAAAATTTGGTGCCTGTAGACACTTTGGGGCTGATTTACTAAAATCAGCTCCCTCCTCCCCCTTGAAAGGTCAAAAATGTGACACCGGAAGGGGGGGGGGGATTCCGAAAAGCGGAACTTCCATTTTTGGGTGGAACTCCGCTTTAAAATGTTACTCCAGCCAAAACTGGTTTTTGTTTTGGTTGGGACGGGTAAGGTTTCTATTTCTGTCTGTGGTCTTTAGGTTTCTCTACAATATCTGTCCAGGTGTCAATAGGAAATTTGGAAAATTCTGAGAGCAGTCAAGGGATCTCACCCTTTACTTCTTAAACGCAAAAAAAAAGTTATAATATAATAATAATATATGAAACTGTTTAGGTATAGAACAATATTTGAAACTCATATCAGTAAAACGTTACATATTTATTATACATTTTTAAAAATGTTTACATTCTAAGGGCCCTTCCACACGGGTGGACTAATCGGGTCCACCTGCCAGTTTTTCGATCGGACCCTCCAGTCTCCTCTATGGAGTGGCGGGTTTCAACGGACATATGTCCATTGACACTTGCCTACATCAGATCCTATCCGCTAAAAACAAACGGATGGGGATCCGTTCCGAACCCATTCATCTGGCGGATCAGATGGCAGTCTGGTGTAAATAGACAGGTGGTCTGTTTACATCCGACCGCCCATAAAGGAGAGCAGGCGGTGTCCATGTCCACTCTGCATAAGCGGAGCCGACACGGACCAGCTATCTGCCTGCTCAGCGGGGACCAGCAGACAGATTCCCAGCTGAGCAGGCCGACTCCAACAGAGCCCATCCTGTGTATAAGGTGCCTAAAGCACATTGAAAGACTGATACATATATAGCCCCTCCAATATCCCACACATTCTAATTCCAATATTCACTGGGTATGATCATTGTGGATGTTGGGTTGAGCTTCATACATTTCATAGACTTCTGAGCCAGAGGTATTAGACATAATCTATAACATAGACAAATGTTATGGTTACACTGTGTGTGTATCTATGGCGTGATATCCATGTACTTTGGAGATGTTCTTTAATTTCCTGGTAAAGAAGCAGATGATGCATGGTCAACTGGGCCTAGAGCAGTGTTTCTCAACTCCAGTCATCAAGGTGCCCCAACAGGTCATGTTTTCAGGCTCTCCATTATTTTGCACAAGTGATTTGATCAGTTTCACTGCCTTAGTAGTTACCACAGTCGTTTCATCTGAGGGAAATCCTAAAAACATGACCTGTTGGGGCGCCTTGAGGACCGGAGTTGAGAAACACTGGCCTAGAGTATACTTTAGTGTACGGTGTTGGCTGTTGTACTGTTATTAAGAGCAGTCATCCTGGTTGTGCTTGGGTAATGTTACATATTGTAAAACTGAAGGTCATTGTATGCTGTCTTTCTCAGGGACATTGGTTGCAATGTCTAGCTATCTTTCAGACATGACCGTCTCCAGCTGATTAGGGGGTAAAGTGTTATAAATAACAATAGCATTGTAGACTACTTTTTCCTTTTTTTTTTTTCTCTTTCTATTTATTATCATGTGTTTATTACCACGTTGCATTTAATAGTTATAAAAATTGAGTTATCAGAAGAGATCCCTGGCTGTCAGAAATGCCCCCACAACAGCTGCATCAGACTGGATGCGACCACTGTTCAGCTGATAATTTTCCCCCTGACTTCTCTGACTTTTCTTGTTCAAAGATTTTATAACGATTTTTAGGAAAAGACAGGGCCATAGCAACTGTCACACAGGGCCTTTGACATCAGATAAATTGAAGCGAGATCCAATATGGCAGAAATAACAGAATGTTGTGAACTCTAATGCCTTGTACACATGACCGGATTTTCCGATAGAAAAAGTTTGACGGGCTCTTTTCATTGGATATTCCGTCCGTGTGTATGCCCCATCGGACTTTTTTCTTCGGAAATTCCGACGGACTTAGATAGAGAACTTTTTTTTTCCGACGGACAAAAATTTCTATCGGAAAGTCCATTCGTCTGTAGGCCATTTCCGATGGACTAAAAACCATGCATGCTCAGAATCAAGCAGAAGAGCCAAACTGCCTATTGAACTTCATTAGTCTCGGCTGGTCGTACTTGTTGTACGTCACCGCGTTTTTGACGGTCGGATTTTAGTGTGACCGTCTGTATGCAAGACAGCTTGAGTGGAATTCCGTCGGACAAACCATCGGTTTGTCCGACAGACAGTCCGGTCATGTGTACAGGGCATGAGATGTTAGACAGGGGGTAACAAGTATCGAGTGATATTGATTATTGCTGTGCAAAGTAATTTGAGAAGGTGTAGAGAAATGACGCTAAAGAAGAGGAAGGAGGAGGTTAGTGCCTGGTATGACAGGAGGGTGCGATTAGAAGGGAAGAGGAAGGGGAGTGGGGTGGGAATCCCACAAGCTTGGGTTCAGTCTGGATAGGCGGTTAGAAGAATGTTAGGCTTGCTGGGTCCAGAGAAGGTAGGGCATAATTGAGCTATGGGTCCCAGGTTTTTAGGAATTTGGGCTGGGAATCGTTAAGGATGCTGGACATTTTTTCATGAATCAACATAAGGGTCATGCGGTGGCTTCTCTGATTTTGCAATTGAAGGTTATTGGATGGAAGGGTATTAACAGGTACCCATGTAGCAACTTTTGGCCGGTTTGTCAGGAACCGGACAAAATTTGCATAGAGAATGGCCAGCTTTAATCACTGAACTGGAACAAGGATGCAGATTAGGAGTCCCACTTTACTCTGACTTTCTAACCTGCAAGGTTGTTCTGGATCAGTGAGAGTATTGAAAACAAAGATATACAGGCTACAATTATATAATAGGAGGTTATTTGAAGCTTTTTTGTGCTTCTGAGTTATTGAGACTATATATGCTTAAAGTGATTGTAGCCCTATTAGTGCACTTGCAACAAAAACCATTGAGTATTATCCGTCATACTTTTATTTGTGTATTAGTACTGCTTGGGCCAAGGGGATACACCCTGAAAGCTTGTCCTGAAAATGTGAAGGTAATGTAAATAAAAAATGTTTTGAGACTATATAAGAAAAGTGTAAGATAATTCTGTACTGGTGGGATATATTCCTTTAAAAACTGACCAGTATTGTATTTCTCTTGTGTTTTGTGTTTGGCAAAGTACATAATTAATTCACAATCGAAGTGAGCAACTGGAGTGCTAGAATAATACATATGTCTATGTTTTTTGCTAATGTTTTCTTTCCTTGGCTATTTACTCTAAAGCCAAATGGGAATGATTGGTTCCAAATGCCAACCTCTTCCAGCAAATGGATTCTTGGCGGTTTTTCATGCTTGGGATGAACATCAAAGTTGGCCCCCGTGCTGAGATACACAAAGCCACTATCATTTTATTCTCTTTAAATGTCTTCCTCAGTGGGTGTTTAGCTGCTATATAGTGCCTTTACCTGCACGTCCGGAGGCATTTATAATTGACGAGCGAGGGCAAGAATGTTGGGAAATAGGACAAAAGATGACATTTTTAGCTGTGTCGCCCATTTGGCGGCGAACAAAGCAAAACCGAGGTCACTGGCAGTCTGAAAAGAAGAGAGATAAAATGTTATGCAGACCTAGCAATTTAGTCTTATAAGAGGGTTGAAATGTCAACAAGCTAGCAACACCATGTAGTGATTAATGATGATCTATTTCTAGGCACTGTGCTGTTTCAAAATATGCACAGAGAAATCACTAGGCTGCATGCAGGGGTGCTGATCAAAATACCGATCGGATAGGTCATGGATCGAATGCATTTCCCCAGCTCTTTGTTTGCACTTCTCCGTCTAAAGTGATATTTCAGTAACAGGTTGAGTCCGGTGGATTAAATCACCTCCAGCTTATTATTTCTTCTCCTTTAAGGACTCCAGCGGGGAAGGCACCCTATCATAGTTTCTTAATTTTTATTCCTGCCTACCTAGTGATTTTTTCACTCTACCTGCTGCATTCTCCATAATAGAAAAAAAAAAAGTCTGATATTTGGCAATACATCAGTTGATGGGAAACATACTATGAAACCATAATAAGCTTTGTCGGGTTTTCCTTGCTTCAATGAAGTCATGAAGATTTATAATGGAGATGACTAGATTAGTATACATAGTGTTTAATTTCTGCCCTTCATTACTGAAATGTGATAAAAATCTATGCCATTTAGATGTAGGGTAGACATTCATGCAATGATTAATTTAACTAGAAACACATCAATTCTTGCACTAGATCAGTTATAATTAGGAAAGCGAGAGGACCACAGTCATGTCTCTGTCTAAAACAGGATTATCTATAATGCCGCGTACACACGACCGCTTTTCATGTGAAGAAAAAAAACGTCGATTTTCTCGACGTTATTTTTCTTGTTTCCTCTCAAGCATGCCTTGCCTACACATGATCGTGAAAAAAACTGATCTAGCAAAGCGCGGTGACGTCCAACACGTACGACGGCACTATAAAGGGGAAGTTTCATTCTGTTCGCGCCACCCTTTTGGCTGCTTTTGCTGATTTCGTGTTTCCGCGTGTTAGTAAAAGTTTGGGAAGAGACGATTCGCGCTTTTCAGTCTTCGTGCTTTAAAGATCGTTTTCGGGAGTTCAGTTTGTGCTTGTGGGTTCGTATCTGGCTTTCAGTGCGTGTAGTGAGTTCGTATCTGTTTTTGCAGTGCGTTCTTGTCCGCGCGTTACTGTTTTTCAGCTCGTTCTTCATAGGCCTTGCTATTCTTCAGTGCGTTCTTTTAGTTCGTTCTGATTAGACGACCGTTTTGAAGCCATGTTGCGCGTACGTTCTTGTCGCCGAGATCGTGCTGTGCTTGCTGCTGGGCTTGTTGCTATGTCCCAGATCCGGTCCATGAGGAGGGTGAGGAGGAGTTCATGGACCAAGAATTGGTTGCTCCAGAGGGACCAATTATGTCATATGCCTCTGCTGCGGGAGATCCGGGAGAATAACCCTGATGATTTCAGGAATTTTCTTAGGATGTCTGACCCCGTTTTTCAGCAGCTCTTGGCTTTGGTGTCCCCCTATATCACCAGGCAGGACACCGTTATGCGGGAAGCCATTACTGCTGAGCAGAGGCTCATCGCCACGTTGCGATACCTTGCGACTGGGAGAAGCTTGCAGGACCTCAAGTTCTCGACAGGCATCTCCCCCCAGGCTCTGGGCATCATTATCCCAGAGACCTGCTCTGCCATTATCCAGGTCCTTCAGGAGGACTATCTTAAGGTAAGTTTTCTCCTTTATAAACATCACAATCTATGTTTTTTTATGCTTGATAATGTATAGTATATTTTGAACTGTCTCTAATTACCATGATTTGAATATGCTGTGAATGTCCCCTTTGTCCCCCTGCATGTTGTAAGCTTTGAATGTTCTATGTTTTTGGGCTACATGCATATTTTTTGGTCAAGCAATCTCCAGCATTAGATCCTGGGCCCAAACACACCTAGCCTAGTCAATCCTCATTTTTGTTTTGTACGCTCTATTGTAGTGCTTAGATTGCCTGATTCCCACCCCCCCCCCTAATTTTTTAAGTTTGTCTAATCTACCCAAATAAATTACATCGTACTATAGATTTTAATTATGATGTCCCCAACTCATCTCAAACCCTCCACCCTCTCCGAATTTCTCAGGTCCATCAGAGTGGGTGATGTTTTTGTTGCTTATTTTTCTATCTTATTCAAGCGGACCTCCATCCTAAATTTTGTGGGTCCGCTCATTGTAACCCTCCCCCGGTGTCAAAATTGACACCTTTCAGGGGGGAGGGGGGTGAAGATACCTGTTTAAGACAGGTATATTCACCCACATCCGGGAGTCATCTCTGCGGCAAATCTGCCTGAGCCAAGTCACTTCCCGCAGAAGACCCGTAGTGTTCTTGGAAACACTTGTCTCACAGAACACAGGAGGACCAGTCTGAACTGCGCAGCGCTTCTCGTGCATGTGCGTTTGGGAACCGGGCAGTGAAGCCGCAAGGCTTCTCTTCCTGGTTCCCTCACCAAGGATGGCAGAGGGGGCAGCAGAGTGACGAGCAATTGTTCGTCCTCTGCTGCGGACGTTGCTGGACTCCAGGACAATTAGCAAACCTCTGCAGCTGCTGTAGCTGGAGCTGCTGTGTTATTTTATATTATTTTGGCTGCGTAGCTCCGCTCTAAAATCCTCCTTCCAAATTAATGCTATCCTGATGTTTTGCCCAGAGTGTTTTGTGCTAACATGCTTGCAATGTATAGGTAGTAAAGTATATATTTGTTTTTTTTTTCCTTTCACTCCACAGTTACCATCGACGCCACAGGAATGGCAGAATGTGGCATCTGATTTTTCTCAGCGGTGGAACTTTCCCAACTGTGGAGGAGCCATTGATGGCAAGCACGTCCGCATCGTGCCACCAGCCCATTCTGGGTCTTTTTTTTGGAATTACAAAGGCTTCCACAGTATTGTGCTCATGGCGGTGGTGTCTGCGAACTATGAATTCCTATTTGTTGATGTTGGGAAAAATGGGCGGATGTCTGACGGTGGTGTTTTCGCCCAGACTGAGTTTGCAGACCGGCTTCTTTCAGACGACCTGGCATTGCCACCTGCTGAAGATAATGAACATGGCCTCCCTTTTGTGTTCCTGGCAGATGAGGCTTTTGCGCTTGGACCACATTTGATGAGGCCTTTTCCCCAAAGGTCCCTCACCCCTGAGAGGAGGGTGTTTAATTATCGTCTGGCCAGAGGGCGAAGGGTGGTGGAAAACGCCTTTTGGCATCATGGCCAGTCGCTTCCGGCTTTTTCTGACTGCAATAAACATGGCGGAGTATAAATGGAACCATTTGGTCATGTGTTGTTGCATACTGCACAATTTTTTAATCAAACACTCCACAAATTATCTTGCTACACTTGACCTTCAGGGCACACAGGGTTTGGATGGACCATTGCCAGCCCAGTTAGCTGGCCCTACAGGCTTGGCCCCCCAAAGCGGCCGTGATGTGCGGCAACGCTATGTCGAATATTTTATGGGTAGGGGGGCCATTGCAATGCCTGATCAGTTTTAAATCAATGTTGCTCATAATAAAAAATAATATCTTGAAAACATCTTGTTTGCTTTTCTTTTGTTGTATTTGTTCTTTCTTCTAGGTCAGTGATGGTGAACCTTGCCACTCCAGATGTTTTTCAACTCCATTTTCCATGATGCTCAACTACACTGCAGAGTGCCTGAGCAACATTAGAAATGTAGTTCCAAACCATCTGGGTTGCCAAGGTTCACCATCACTGTCCTTGGTTATACTAGTGCAGTTGTAGTCCCATGTTTTTTCCTAACAAGTAAATTACAAGCATTTATAGAGTCTAAACACACACATTTTTGTTGGGGGGGGGGGGTCAACATTGATATAAGAAGCCACACATTGTTTACTGTTTAAAATTTTTTATGAGTATAAAATTGGTAAGGTTTGTATCAAAATATAACCCCAATTTTTTGAGGAATTTCAAAAATATTTGCTTTTTACAACTCAGTACAAAACTGTACAACACGAACAATATCCCTTTATAGAAATAAAACATTTCCCCCCCAAAAAAAAAACTTTTTTTAAAAAATATATACAAGTTTTAAACACTCCCAAGAATATGCTCAATTTTTATTTATTTTTTCTCCATCATTTTGTTTGTTTGGTACATCTGGACCAGGTTGTGTTTGATGGTTTCAACCTCCCGAGAGCAGACCCTCACTTCTTTAAGCAACATCTGGGCAGTGGCTCTGGTGAAGGTTGCTGGTGCCGCAGGCATTAAAGTCCCTTTAAGTTGCGAAAAGAAAATGTCTTACTAAATATACAGGCAAACATCTATTACGTGAGGCTGTGGTGTATGACACTGACCTGGTGAGTTGCCATTTCCCTCTTCTGCCACATCCTGCAGTTGTGGGTCTTGAGTTGGTGGTGCGGGGTTTGCAGCCTTGTGTCTCTTAGCTCTTTGAAGCCCTAGGAGATATAACCAAAAGGTAGACTTGTGTAACTAAATATATTTAGGCGTGAAAGAGGAATATTAATCATTCTTGGGAAGTGTGTTACAATTGTATTACTGATAATTTTGGAGAAGATGAACACATGATTGTATCCATTTCCCAAGATGGTAGATTAATCTCTTTAGGTCATGTTTCACACATGGAAACACACCAGGTATCCACTGGATCACCTGTGTGTGACACCATCAAAAGGTTGTTCTTGTGGCCCACACTTGTGCTAATGAGTCCAGATGTGTAAGCAGCTGCTGAGCATACTCTTGTAAACGTACACTGAATCTAGTTACATTAGCCAAATATAATTACCAACAACTACACAAACATGTTTATAATTACTTCTCACATAAACATTTCATGATGTCCTGTTTCATGTTCTTGGGCACAAGAATCCAACGTTCAAATCCTCGTTCAATACCACCCAAACGATGTTTTGGTGGAATACATTGCTAAAAACATTCGAACATGCCTATTATTTTGTGATTGATAAAATGTCGTGCGAACAATGATGAATCGTGGCAAAAGCTTGTGATTGAGTGAACGTTTGAACGACCATTTATACGATCGATTCGTGTGGCCAAAAACATGAAACATGACATTTTTCACTGTAATACATACATTATTTAAAAAGCACATGCAACACCACGTTATTAGGCAAAATCACATTTAATGTTAATCTACTTACTTTTTTTAATGACTTTTTTAATCTTTTTATATTGATCCGGCTCACGCAACTTAATGTCCGACCATCGTTTCCGGATCTGTTCCCGCGACCTGCGAACACCAAATTTCTGCCATAGCGCTTTGACCACTTTATCCATGATCTTGGACTTCACTTGATTTGGCTTTTTGTAGGGCCCATGTTTGGCGTCATAATCATCCCAGACCAATATGTTGACCATCTCCACCATCTCCTCAAAGCTCATGTTAGTGGCTTTATACCTTCTGGGTCGGGGCCTGCTTTCTTCCCCACTTTCCACATCATGTTGGTGATTCGCCGACATGTTTACACTCTCCGTCATTAAGGAGTAGCGAGAAGGGGCGGGTAAAGTAGTGTAACGAACGTCAGGGGCGGGAAAGCGTCACGCATGCGCACTGTATATAACTCCAAAAAACATCGTTGAAAGCGACGTTCAGTGAGTGGAAGAAGGTCGGAGGAGACGAACGTGTAGATCGCGGGTACGTAACATTTTTCTTACTTGATATGGCTGTGTCCAGGAGCATTAGACCTATAAACATTCATTCACTGTATGTTCGGGGCCGGGGTTGGGCAATATGCATGTAACTTGGCGCTTGCTTCCCGTGCTGTTAGTACTGGCCGTGCACAAAGTGTCATTTTTGAATTGGGACTATAAACTTTGAAAAGTCAATCGCGGCTCTAAATGAATTCTTGCCTCCCGTCAAATGGCAAGACTTTGAAAACTGATTTGTACCTGAAATTAAAAAACGTGGGGTTCCCCCAAATTCGGGTTGCAGGCCCTTCAGGTCTGTCAAGGATTTTAAGGGGAACTCCACCCCCAAATCATGAGAAAAAAAGGCGTGGAGTCCCCCCCAAAATCCACAACAGACCCTTTATCCGAGCACGCAACCTGGCCGGCCGCATGGGAAGAGGGGGGGACGAGAGCGGCCCCCCCTCCCTCCTGAACCGTACCAGGCCACATGCCCTCAACATGGGGAGGATGTCCCCATGTTGATGGGGACAAAGGCCCCATCCCCACAACCCTTGCCCGGTGGTTGTGGGGGTCTGCGGGCGGGGGGGCTTATCGGAATCTGGAAGACCCCTTTAACAAAGGGGCCCCCTAGATCCCGGCCCCCCCCTATGTGAATTGGTAAGGGGTAAATTGTACCTCTACCATTTCACGAAGAAGTGTACAAAATGTAAAAAATGACAAGAGTCAGTTTTTGACAATTCCTTTAATTTTTAGTTTGTCTTTCTTCCTTCTTCTTCTTTTCTCGCTTCGTGTTTCTTCATCCATCTTCCTCTTCCTCTTCATCTTCCTTCTTCCTTCGGTGTTCTCGTCCGCATCTTGCTCCGGGTTCTTCTTTCTCCGGCCGCTCCGTTTGAATTGGAGGTTCCCGCTGTGTGACGCTTCAGTTCATCAGTTCTCCTCTTGGTCCGGCGACCCCGCCCCCCTCTGACGCACAGAGATTTCACAGGTACTTTCCCCGTGCAGTCAGAGGGGGGCGGGTCCCCCGGCTCGCAGCGGACCTAGAGGAGAACTGCCTAACTTTGCGTCACACAACGGGAAACTCAAATTCAAACGGAGCAGCGGGAGAACAAAGAAGAAGCCGAAGCAAGATGCGGACGAGAAGCCCGAAGCAAGAAGGAAGATGAAGAGGAAGATGGAGGAAGAAACTCCAATGCAGAAAAGAAGAAGGAAGAAGATGGTTGAAAAACAAAACCAATAATAAAGGAATTGTCAAAAACCGTGTAGTGTCATTTTTCAGATAATGCCATTTTTTAAGGTGAAATGGTAGGGGTACAATGTCCCCCATTACCATTTCAAATAGGGGGGGCGGGATCTGGGGGGCCCCTTTGTTAAAGGGGTCTTCCAGATTCCGATAAGCCCGCAGACCCCCACAACCACCGGGCAAGGGTTGTGGGGATGAGGCCCTTGTCCCCATCAACATGGGGACATCCTCCCCATGTTGAGGGCATGTGGCCTGGTACGGTTCAGGAGGGAGGGGGGCCGCTCTCTCGTCCCCCCCCTCTTCCCCTGTGGCCGGCCAGGTTGCGTGCTCGGATAAGGGTCTGTTATGGATTTGGGGGGGGGGACTCCACGCCATTTTTTAATGGAATTTGTGGGGGAGTTCCCCTTAAAATCCTTGACAGACCTGATATGGATATTTGGGGGAACCACAATGCTTTCCCAATGTTTGTATCAATGACTTTTCTATGTATTGCAATTGACAGGAGACAACAATTAATTATACCCAGGAGTGAATTTAGGGTTAATTAAAATTTAATAAAAAATGACACTTGGTGCAGGGACAGTTCGAGGTACTCCTTTATTTTTGGGGAGTCCTTTTATTCACCCTATTTACAGGGCTTAGTTTACTTAAATGGAGTTTGGGTTCGGGTAAAGTCAGGTCACGAACTCTAGCTTTTTACTAAGTTAGCTAAAAAGAGTTCAACACAAACATCCAGGTGTCCACTCAACTCTATGATGACTGATCAATTGCTACGTTAGTGGCCTATATATGGTTAGAAAGATTTGGAGTAGTCCTGACTGACATTCCTTTTTTGGTTTTGGGTTTTGAATTGCACAGATAATGAAGGCATTTAAGGACCCCGATTTTATGCTGGAATTCCTCCAAAGATGGAAAAATCTTCCAATTTTATGGGAGACTAAAAATAAAAATAATAAAAATAAAGAAGCCAGGAAGAGAGCACTGGAGACCTTGCTGGAATTTGTGAAAACTCAGATCCCCACAGCAACACTACAGGATCTGAAGAACAAAATTGGGACCATTAGGGGCACATACCGGGCTCAAAGGAATAAAGTTCAAAAATCCCTGCGGTCAGGAGCAGGTGCAGAGGACCGATACATACCAAATCTGTGGTACTATCAGCACCTGAGTTTCCTAGATGAACATCTGGAATCCAGGGAATCCCTTTCCAGCCTTCCACCCAGAACGACCTCCAGCCTTCCTTGCAGCCAACCCTCCAGCCAACCCTCCAGCCTTCCCTCCAGCATTCCATGCAGCCAAGCCTCCAGCCAAGATGAGGTCTCTTTGGAGGAACAACCTCAAGTCCTGGAGGAGCCGGATTTAAATATTTGGAGCCAGGTATAATATTTCACAAAATATTTAGAGTAATAAAAGTTGAATGTTGTAAACGTTTAAAAAAAAGTGTGAAAAATGTTAACAGTTTAAAAAAAGTGTCTGACATATCAATAGACAGCAGTGGCCACAAATTAAGGGCACCAAAAAGATATATACTGGTGTCAGAATGATTGACTTTAATATTTAGTAGCATTCAATTACCAAATGTCATGAGGTGACAAATGTGTGTGAAAGATGAAGGCAAAACTAACTCGATGTACCTTTTTTTTACAGGATGAAGAGGCAGGCCCCAGTGGGACCCAGGAAGAGGCAGGCCCCAGTGGGACCCAGGAAGAGGCAGGCCCCAGTGGGACCCAGCACAACACCAGGCCCCAGATCCCTCTGCTGCGGATTCCTGCCAAAAGATCTAGGAGGCTGGTTCAAATGGAGGAGGAGACACAGGCCCTAATTAGGAAAGCTACTGCTGCACTCGGAGAGCCCCCCACCGCTGCAGAGGGATTTGCTGCCCTTATTGGGGAGAAACTGCCACAAATGGGACTGGACCAGAGGCTGAAGTGTGAAACACTTATATTGAAGGTGGTCAATATGGGCCTGTTGAACAAACTAAAGGAGTTCACAGATGTTGTGGACATTTCCTATTTTTTTGCCCAAGTTCCTGGCCCACTCCATGCTCCTGCCCCACTCCATGCTCCTGTCCCAGGCCCTGCTCCCGTCCCAGTCCCTGCTCCTGTTCCAGACCCTGCTCCTGCTCCAGTCCCTCCTCCACGGACACAGCCTCCAAGGAAGGCTGCAGGGAAGGTCAAACAAAAAAGACGAAAATGAACACAGGATATGTGCCTCACATGGGGCTAGTTTTGGTCTTCAGATGCTTTGGTGTTTGCTGTGGTGATCTGGGTGTGCACTAATTTCAGCAGGGTCTCCAGTGCTGTCTTCCTGGCTTCTTGATTTGTAGTTTACATATGGTTTTGTTTTGGCTTACCTTTTAATTTGTTATTAGGCCATAATAAATGGGAATTTTTTTTGAAGATACAAAATTAACATGTGTTTTTCTTCTAAATAGCCAGTTTGTAAGTGAGTAGACAGGGACAGTGGATAAAAAATTGAGAAATTAACAAGGGACACTAACCTCATTGAGGCAAAATTAGAATAAAGAATAATGTTGTGGTAACTTGACACACTCCAAAATAGCAAATAATATGTAAAAACAGTCTAAAATCTAAGACCACAAATTAAAGCAAAAAAAATAAAATATAAAAATAAATTTAAAAAGTTTTGGGTATTTAGGGAGATCTGGCTCCCCAAAATAGAGATTAATCATGATAAAACAATAAATCATAAAGACCAAAGATTGTCCTAACTCTGGGAGAATATCAGCAGCAAGAGAATTGGAATATTGCAGCATTAGAACGAAGAAAAGAATGCGCTGCATTAAACGATGTAAAAATTTCATGCATGACGAATGTGCCATCTCCATTCCGAACAGTAGTTTTACCAGAACGAGCGCTCCCTTCTCCTCACTTGCTTCTGATCATGCGCGCTTTTTTAACGTCGTTAAAGCCTACACACGATCATTTTTCATGATGAAAAAAACGACGACCTGAAAAACGGCGTGAAAATTTAGAACATGTTCTAATTTTTCTCGTCGTTTTTTCTGCCGTTTTTCTCAACGAGAAAAACAACATAAAGCCCACAGACGATCGTTTTTCTCGGCGAAAAAAAAATGCAGTTTTTCTCGTCGAGAAAAGCGGTCGTGTGTACGCGGCATTAGTTTATAATCTCTAGGTAAATCTAATTTATGAAATGTCTAAGTAAATCTACTTGATTTAATTGTAAGTAATGCTAATTTATTTTAAGACACCCTCACAACTGACCTATCACCTATGCTGGAATAATAAAAATGGAGACCATACAGTATCTCACAAAAGTGAGTACACCCCTAGTGAGTGTACAGCTTGCATAACAGTGTAAATTTGCTGTCCCCTCAAAATAACTCAACACACAGCTATTAAAGCGGAACTTCAGTATTTTTTCATCTTTCCATCTATTAAATCTTCTGCCCTTGTTGTTTTAACTTTGGATAGTAAAATATTTTTTTTCTGCCTGTAAATGCCTTATACAGCCCACTTCGTGTTTCTTGTCTGGAAAAAAGCCTAAGCTTATGACATCATGCACAGCTCTCTCTCTCACTCTCGTGAGAGTTTGCCGGTAAGGGAGGGGGGATGAGTCATAAGTAGGCCAATGAGAGCTGCAGAGGTGGTGGTGTGACTCTGCGTGTCTGTGTAAATCCAGGAAGTGAACAGAACAGGCAGCAGCTTCAGCTGCTCACAGTTAAAATGATTGCAGCCAGGCTCAGTGGAGGGAGATTTCTGCAGCATATTTGACAAGTACAGAATCACAGTACAGTAAACCCCCGTTATATCGCGGTTCAGTTTTCGCGGTCCCGGTATATTGCGTTTTTTTCTGTAAGACCTATTAACATTATTTTATTGATTAAATCATTGTTAATTAAATATTTTTGTGTTTTCCATTGCTCTTGCTATGTCTCTCAGTATCTTTTATGTGTTTAAATGTGTTTCTATTGTTTTAAAAGTGTGTTTAAAGACCTTAAAATGCTTTTAAAGTACAGTGAAAGTTATAAAAACATGCCTAGTGTGTATTTAAATAGGGTATTTCTATTTCGCGGATTTTCACTTATTGTGGGTGGGTCTGGAACGAAACCCCCGCGATTGAGGGGGGTTTACTGTATATATAAAATAATATGCAAAGTGGTTGGAGGGCAGCTTCAGAATGGCGCAAATTATGTGAGCAGGCTGCAGTTCCTCTTTAATATCTCAGCCGCTGGCAACTGAAGTGAGTATACCCCTAAGTGAAAATGTCGAAATTGGGCCCAAAGTGTCAATATTTGATCGATCAACTTGGTACACTCAGCCTGCCCATTAATAGTTCAAATCTCGGCCGTGCATGGCTGGCCTAAGACAGCAGGGTGTATGTTGTGGGGTATAAATTAGATCAATTTAAAGTGGTACTAAAGGCAAATGCAAAAAGCACATACAGTGGGTACGGAAAGTATTCAGACCCCCTTAAGTTTTTCACTCTTTGTTATATTGCAGCCATTTGCTAAAATCATTTGAGTTAATTTTTTTGTCCTCATTAATGTACACACAGCACCCCATATTGACAGAAAAACACAGAATTGTTGACATTTTTGCAGATTTATTAAAAAAGAAAAACTGAAATATCACATGGTCCTAAGTATTCAGACCCTTTTCTCAGTATTTAGTAGAAGCACCCTTTTGATCTAATACAGCCATGAGTCTTTTTAGGAAAGATGCAACAAGTTTTTCACACCTGGATTTGGGGATCCTCTGCCATTCCTCCTTGCAGATCCTCTCCAGTTCTGTCAGGTTGGATGGTAAACGTTGGTGGATAGCCATTTTTAGGTCTCTCCAGAGATGCTCAATTGGGTTTAAGTCAGGGCTCTGGCTGGGCCATTCAATAACAGTCACAGAGTTGTTGTGAAGCCACTCCTTCGTTATTTTAGCTGTGTGCTTAGGGTCATTGTCTTGTTGGAATGTAAACCTTCAGCCCAGTCTGAGGTCCTGAGCACTCTGCAGAAGGTTTTCGTCCAGGATATCCCTGTACTTGGCCGCATTCATCTTTCCCTTGATTGCAACCAGTCGTCCTATCCCTGCATCTGAAAAACACCCCCACAGCATGATGCTGCCACCACCATGCTTCACTGTTGGGACTGTATTGGAGAGGTGATGAGCAGTGCCTGGTTTTCTCCACACATACCGCTTAGAATTAAGGCCAAAAAGTTCTATCTTGGTCTCATCAGACCAGAAAATCTTATTTCTTCTTGGAGTCCTTCAGGTGTTTTTTAGCAAACTCCATGGAGGCTTTCATGTGTCTTGCACTGAGGAGAGGCTTCCGTCGGGCCACTCTGCCATAAAACCCTGACTGGTGGAGGGCTGTAGTGATGGTTGACTTTCTACAACTTTCTCCCATCTCCCGACTGCATCCCTGGAGCTCAGCCACAGTGATCTTTGGGTTCTTCTTTACCTCTCTCACCAATGCTCTTCTCCCCCGATAGCTCAGTTTGGCCAGACAGCCAGCTCTAGGAAGGGTTCTGGTCGTCCCAAACGTCTTCCATTTAAGGATTATGGAGGCCACTTTTTTGTAACCTTGGCCAGATCTGTGCCTTGCCACAATTTTGTCTCTGAGCTCTTCAGGCAGTTCCTTTGACCTCATGATTCTCATTTGCTCTGACATGCACTGTGAGCTGTAAGGTCTTATATAGACAGGTGTGTGGCTTTCCTAATCAAGTCCAATCAGTATAATCAAACACAGCTGGACTCAAATGAAGGTGTAGAACCATCTCAAGGATGATCAGAAGAAAGAGACAGCACCTGAGTTAAATATATGAGTGTCACAGCAAAGGGTCTGAATACTTAGGACCATGTGATATTTCAGTTTTTCTCTTTTAAAAAATCTGCAAAAATGTCAATAGATCTGTGTTTTTCTGTCAATATGGGGTGCTGTGTGTACATTAATGAGGAAAAAGAAAATTAACTTAAATGATTTTAGCAAATTGCTGCAATATAACATAGAGTGAAAAATTTAAGGGGGTCTGAATAATTTCCGTACCCACTGTATATGATGCAGCCTGTTACTATCATTAACAAAGCAGTCTGAGTTCCCCCTGTAACTTAGTTTTTCCAACTGTTTATCCTGCTTTTAAGTGGCAGTTTGGGGTTTGCAATGATCAGCTTTTATTCATTTGTATAAAACCTTTAACTCAAAAGGTCAAAAAAAATAATTACTGTTTAAAAAGTAGCAGGAGTTATGGCGTGTACACACGATCGAAATTTCCGACAACAAATGTTCGATGGGAGCGTGTGTAGGCTCCATCGGACATTTGCTGTCGGAATTTCCGACAACAAATGATTGAGAGCTGGTTCTCAATTTTTCCGACAACAAAAGTTCTTGGCGGAAATTCTGATCATGTGTAAGCAATTTCGACGCACAAAAATCCTACGCATGCTCAGAATCAATTAGATGCATGCTCGGAATCATTGAACTTCATTTTTCTCGGCGTGTTGTACGTCTCCGCGTTCTTGACGTTCGGAATTTGTGTGACCGTGTGTATGCAAGACAAGTTTGAGCCAACATCCGTCGGAAAAAAATCCACGGTTTTGTTGTCGGAATGTCCGATCGTGTGTACGCGGCATAAGAGTTTTGTTAGTTACATAGGTCCATCTAATGCCGCGTACACACGATCGGAAATTCCGACAAGAAAAACTTGTTTTTTTTCCGACAGGGAATGTTGGCTCAAACTTGTGTTGCATACACACAGTCAAACAAATCTTGTCGGAGATTCCGAACATTGAGAACGTGGTGACGTACAAGACGTACGACGAGCCGAGATCAATGAAGTTCAATAGGCAGTTCGGCTCTTCTGCTTGATTCTGAGCATGCATGTTTTTTTGCGCGTCGGAATTGCATACAGAAGATCGGAATTTCCGATAGGAACTTTTTCCGTCGGAAAAATAGAGAACCTGCTCTCAGTCTTTTGTTGGCGGAAATTCCGACAGAAAAAGTCAGATGGAGCATACACACGGTCGGAATTTCTGACCAAAAGCTGACATCAGACTTTTCTTCAGGAAGCAGCACTCCGATAAAAAAGCCTTTATTCCAAAAGGTTCAGGAAACAAAACACACTGCACGACACAGCAAACTGATCACATCTATTGTAGTGCTTACTCATAGCAATTGCAAATGCATTTGCCTGCACCCTTGGCTGCTGGGAGGAGGTATTTTCAGGGATTCCCACACCTGAGCGGCTCCCTCTCTCCCGCATCAGACTTTTCTTGTCGGAAATTCCTGATCGTGTGTACGTGGCATAAAACTACCTTCTCTAGCCACTTTGCATCCGGGCCAATTCTGACACTTCGCTCCTACATGTAAAAATCCTATTTTTTTTGCTATAAAATTACATAGAACCCCCAAACATTATATATGTTTTTTTAGCAAAGACCCTAGAGAATACAATGGCGGTCATTACAACTTTTTATCTCGCACAGTATTTGCGCAATAATTTTTCAAACGCATTTTTTGGGGAAAAAAAATGGTTTCATGAATTTAAAAATATTAAAACATTAAAGTTAGCCCAATTTTTTTGCATAATGTGAAAGATGAAGTTACGCCGAGTAAATAGATAGGGATAGGAAAAAAGCAGCGCCTTCTAAGCGTAGTAGTATTAGAGATTTATTTAAAAAAATTATAATACAGCAGCAAGAGATACACTCACAAACGAGTATAGTATAAGGCTTATCTTAAGTGTTGTCATCCGCTCGACCCGGGAGCTGCGAATCCTGATGTTACAAGCTGAAATCCCACGTAGTTCTTTAAGCTGTTAACGGTGGTAGAAGGAACTTCACTCTCGCGGTCGCGGAGATGGGGAAGAATCCTCACTGGAACACAGCTAGTGGAATCGTCACTTCCGGGTATGATGTCAGCGGGGGATGCACGCGTTCGAAGCATGCGTGCTTCTTCATCAGGCTCATAGGGGCCATCTTAGAGTGGGGCAATTTATACCACACCACAATACAAGTCAATTAGCTTACTTGGTTGCCATAGAGATAGATACAGAACGCGGCTAAAGAACATGGCATGGCGCTGACAATGTGGATTCAAATAGCGCTAATAGGAGTGTTGTCAATTTATAATATAAATAATAATAATAATAAGGATAAGGGGGGGGGGGGAACGAAGAGGAAAAAGAAAAACACCACCTAGGTACAATGGATTAATACAAGAGGTGAGTACAATAAAAGTATATATATATATACATACATATACATATATATACACATATACACACATATATGCACACATATATATGGAGAAAATGTATAATATAAACATTATAACGATAATGTATAATCAAGCACTCAAGGTGCAGTATTAAAATATATAAAAACACACACGTATATGTATAAAATATTAATAAAATATTAGTAAAATTGGGAATCCAAAGTTTACTATAACTTCCCCTAAACGTCACTTTTAGAATCCTTCAATACATCATAATAAAGAAAATAAGAAATAAAAAATAATAATAAAAAATTAAAATAATAAAAATGAAAATGTTAAGAAGAATACAAATTAGAATAAAGTTAATTGGGTAGTATGGTAATATATAATCAGCTTCATTATGCTTGAGCTGACGCATGCGCACCTGATACCTTATCTATTTTTCAATCAACTCAATGTAGGCACCCTAATGGACCATGAAAAGTGTGCCACAAGGAATAGATGTGGCAGACCTATAATGAATATACTGGGTAACACTATATTATAAGAGTATATTAATTTCAATGCCCTCATTAAGGCCCCCAGGAGAGAGGCTATCTAAAGTGTAGATCCAGTAATTTTCCCTCTCACATAGCTTCTTGTAACGTTCTGCCTTGGGCAAGTGTTTGGAGACGGCCTCTATGACCCAAACACGTAGCCCCTCAGAAGACTGCTGGTGAAATTCTTTGAAATGCCTTGCAACACTGTATTTTTCTAGACCCTTCTCCACAAAATTACGGTGCTCCCCAAACCTTTTGCGGAGGGTGCGAATAGTGTGGCCCACATAGAGTAGGCCGCAAGGGCACGTGAGACAATAGACGACATACTCGGAAGAGCACGTGAAAAAATCAGGTATGGTGTATATTTTATCCTTACGCGTAAACTCTTTTTGTCTATGAGTGACATGTTTACAGGTGAGACATAGGGCTTTCCTGCATTGGTACATCCCCTTTACATTGAAAAATGTTAAAGAGGTGCTAGCAGTAGGCCCTAACTGTATAATTTTACTTGGGGTTATACGTGCCTTCAGGTTTTTAGCTCTTCTATAGCTGACTATTGGTCTTTCAGGGAGTGTTGTATTGAGTGTTGAATTTTGTAGACTTAGACACAACTGCACTAGGCTACAGGATTACACAACTCATGGCTTAAACCTGAAGACTAAGTTTTTAGAAAAGGGTTACCCTGATGAGTTAGTGGAGGGAGCCTTTCAACATTACCTCAACACTGAGGTTAGGAGTGACAGAATTACTACCACAGATGACAACTTACAACAGGTCAGGTTTGTTACCCAATTCCACAGTCAGTTTAGACGAATGGAAAGGATTTTGGTCAAACATTGGTCAATCTTGAGCGAGGATCCCCACCTCAAATCAACACTCCCTGAAAGACCAATAGTCAGCTATAGAAGAGCTAAAAACCTGAAGGCACGTATAGCCCCAAGTAAAATGATACAATTAGGGCCTACTGCTAGCACCTCTTTAACATTTTTCACCACCGTTAACAGCTTAAAGAACTACGTGGGATTTCAGCTTGTAACATCAGGATTCGCAGCTCCCGGGTCGAGCGGATGACAACACTTAAGATAAGCCTTATACTATACTCGTTTGTGAGTGTATCTCTTGCTGCTGTATTATAATTTTTTTTAATAAATCTCTGATACTACTACGCTTAGAAGGCGCTGCTTTTTTCCTCTCCCTGTCATATTTCAGATTACCTCCATCTGCAAGCTGGCAGCCTTCCTTGCGGATAGTCTCTAAGCTATTCTACACATGGACTAATTGTTATGGACTTTAAATGTGTGTCTTTATACAGCCTATTGAAGTTCCCATTCCTATCCTGTCAGCCCCTTTATATGTTTAGTTATCTTGTAAATCCTCAATCCATTTATTGCCGAGTAAATAGATACCTAACATGTCACCCTTCAAAATTGCACACGCTCGTGGAATGGCACCAAACTTCGGTATTTAAAAATCCTCATGGGCGACACTTGAATTAGTTTTACTGGTTACATGTTTTGAGTTACAGAGGAGGTCTAGGGCTAGAATTATTGCTCTCGCTTTAACGTTCGCTGCGATACCTCACATGTGTGTTCTGAACACCGTTTTCATATGTGGGCGGGACTTATGTATGCGTTCGCTTCTGCGTACGAGCTACCGGGGACAGGGGCATTTAAAAAAAATAAAAATAAATGTATTGTTAATTTTACTTTAAACTTTTTACTTTGACACTTTAAAAATAAATTAAAAATGTGATCACTTTTATTCCTATTACAAGGAATGTAAACATCCCTTGTAATAGGAATAAGCATGACAGGTTCTCTTTACAGTGAGATATGGGGTCAATAAGACCCCACATCTCACCTCTAGGCTGGTAAGCCTGAAATAATAAAAAAAAAAAAACGATCACTGCTTCCTTGCCGAAGCGGCGCCGGTATTTTGAATGCAGAGGCCGGGCGTGACATCATAACATCGCGCCCGGCCTCCGAACAATCATAGAGACTCCGGGGGCCATCTGGTCCGCTGGAAATCTCTATGTTAAGAAGCCGGGGCCGGCAGATCCTGTCACCGACTCACCAATCGCACAGGTGAGTCGGTAGAAGCACCGGAGGGTGGCAGGAGGGGGGGGCGTCCCCTCTCGCCGCCTGTAAGAATGATCAAGCGGCGGAATAGCCGCTGTGATTGTTCTTAGGGTGCACAGAATCGCTGGCTCTAAAAAACGATATCTGAATGATGCCTGTAGCTGCAGGCATCATTCAGATATCCCGGCTCAAAGTCAAGGACGTCCAGGGACATACCTTGGATCTGAAGTGGCTAGACAAGGGTTTTTCTGTTGCCCCTCCATGCATAGAGCCATACACTAGTAGATTTTCATGAAAAAATTCATACAGAATTTTGTTATGAACATTTTCAGTATATTCGGCAAATTTTGGAACACGTGGACTTTACCAAATTAAAAAAATCACATAAAATATAAAAAATTTGTTTATTCAAGTTTATTTTTTCCATCCCGCTCCTTCAAATTTTCTTGTCACTGTGGTAAAAGAATGAAACTCAATTTGATCTCACTAACGATTAATAACGAAAAGTCTTAAAACAGAAATTTTTTGAAGCATTTCTACTAGTGTATAGCCAATTTAAGACAGTTTGGCTGGCCATACATGGTTGAATTTCGATAGAATTTTCTTTTGAAAATCAGAAAATTTGTGCGTTTTGTGATCCGATGGTGCCACCATTGATTTCGAAATTCGACCAACCAAGCCATCAATTTCACCTACTGTTGCTACAGAAAATAATTTTCGTGTCTGGGAATCTTCTTTTCCCAGACATTTCTCGCCCGATTCTCCCATCATTGATTAGAAAATCGTTAGTTTTTCAAAAAATTTCCAACATGTCCGATTATTAAAATTCAATGGCCGCACGAAAATCGCCTGTTGCTGTAGCCCACTAATGGTGCAAAATACGAACGAAAATTCTTAGATAAGATTTTCGAAAGAAAATTATTTTGAAAATCTTTTGACCTTTGATGCAGGCCAGATCATCAGGCGAAAATAAAGGCAAAAAAATTGAAAACCAAAAACAGACCTTTAGGCCCCTTTCACACTAGCGGACCGTATGTCTGCTTTTTCATCCATCCCTTTACGGATGAAAAAGGGACATACATTGGTCCCTATGAGATCGCGGGTGTCAGCGGATGAACATCCGCTGACACCCGATCTTCTCCGTGTCCGCAATCCCCCGATTCTGCAGAGGGAGGAAAATCCTATTTTTCTATCCGTCTGCAGAGCGGATCGGATGAACACGAACAGATGGTCCGTGTCCATCCGATCCCCCCATAGGGGAGAGCGGAGATCTGACAGGGCGGTCCCTGCACAGTGTGCGGGGTCCGCCCTGTCATCCGCCGGATCAGCGGAGCAATCCCCGCTGAGCAAGCGGAGGTTCACGGGGCGGATCCTCACGTATCCGTCCCGTGTGAAAGGGGCCTTAGGTTTCATGCACACAGGACGTTTTAAAAACGCTCCTAGAAGCCTTTCCTCCTGGCACCAGCATTTTGACACAAAAAATGCCTTACGCTTGTAAAAGTGTCTACCGCTTTTGCATGCGTTTAGGCGCATTTACAGGCATCAAGCACTTGGGAATTAATTAGTTTCATTGGCCAGAATAATCATTTATTCTGGTCACTGAAATTAACGCTCAAGCACGAAACCCGCCTAGCGTTAACATGCATTTACAAGGGTCAAGCGTTTGTTCTGCCAAAACTCTGCTGCCCCTGCCACTAAGCGCAGCTAAAATCCTGTGTGTGCATAGACACTTAGGCTAGCATGCAGAGGAATTTAGAGGCATAAAAAAAAAAAACGCCAGACGCCACTAGAAGCAGCTGCAGAAACGTCCAGTGTGCATGAGGCCTTAAAGAGGTTGTATACCGCAAAACTTTTTTTTTTTTTTCAACCTGCAAGGCAAAGGCATAATGAGCTAGTATGACTAGCATATTAGCTCATTATCAATCACTTACCTTAGATCGAAGCCCCCGCAGCGGTCCTCGGACACGTCCTCGGTCGCCGCAATGATACCCGGAGTGACTTCCGGGTATCGCCGCTCCGGCGCTGTGATTGGCCAGAGCGGCGATGACGTCACTCCAACGCATGCGCGAGGAACGGCACAATCCCCGCGCATGCGTGAATTCCGGCAGTGTCCGGCGGGCTCCTATTCAAGAGCCGCCGCGCTCAGTGAACCTACGCCGTTATCTACGGCGCGCTTGCGCCGTAGATATCGGTACAGTCTTTTTTACAAATATCTCGGAGATATTGCAAGCACCTACAGGTAAGCCTTAATGCAGGCTTACCTGTAGGTGCATGTAATATTTTTGGGTATACAACCGCTTTAAGGATTGGTAATCTGTTAATTTAATGTTTTTTGGGTGTAAATATTCTTTAAGGATTTACTTCATGTTAAGGGCAGGTAGAACATCCATCGCCTTTTTAACTCTGGGAGTGGTTCCTTGTGCTCCCAGCAGGTGGGGAGGTGGGGAAGAAGCAGCTCACATTACTGGGCAGGGCGGTCTACAAGTGCAGATTTATTGTGTGTGCATAGCAGTTATAGCATACATGTCAAGATAGGACTCTGTAAGCTACCATTAAAAACTATCTGAATATGCCAGTTGCCCAGCTGTTTTTGTTAACAGTTCTCACACTTTTTGCAGATCGTAACCCAAGATATTGAAACCTTTGGATTGACATGACAGCCAGGCAACTGGCAGTTTTAGAAGTCAGCAGCGGCACCCTTCATGTAAGGAGATGTAAAATGTGCTTATTATATTGTTCTAGCATAGTCATAACCTAAATTTATGAAAGGCTGCCATTGTGAATAGAATATTTAATTTAGTAGATGGATTTGTAACTAAGCAAACTGAAACTCACAATGTCCGAAGGATCTCATGCTCACGACAGATCTGAATGCTTGTGGTTAGCACTATCTTATAATACGATATTCATGGATAAATGAATTTTTGCTGTTAGCAGTATCAACAAACCTCCTTTCCTGAACCACCTTTTTTTTGGCAGGTACAACCAACAGCATTTACCAAGAATGATTCCTATTAAGTGTTCATTTTCAGTCTTCACATACCAAGCCATTAAAGACACAGCTCTGCTTCATGGCTTCTTTCTGTAAACATTATTGCACAGCGGAGCTATTCACTGCTCTTGCTGGGCCTTTAAATTGTTTGTCATAGCAGATTACTAGGTTTATCTGCTGGCAGTACTTGCATTTTACTGGTCTCAGTAGGTGAACATGCTAAGTTCATGCATGTGCATCTGCAGTTTTTTACTTTTTTTGCATTTTTTTATGTGTTTTTAATGCATTTTTCATTTGCTACTATTGAAGTCTATGGGGATTATTTACAAAACTGCACAGTGCAGCTCTGCATAGAAACCAATCAGCTTCCAGATTTTAGTCCTGGTTCACACTGGTGCGCTGTGCGATATTGCATGTGAATCACATGCAATGTCTGTGCGATGCGAATTCAGCCATACAGATTGTATGGCTGAATTTGCATCGCATTCGGACCAAAGTTGTGCAGGAACCTTTTTTTGGTCCGCACCAGAATTGGACCTCATGGGTGTTTACACCTATGCGATCTAAATCATGTCCGAACTGACAATTTACATTGCGATATGTGAACCAATCTGGGGGTGTCAATAACTTTGTATTGACACTCTAAGCGGTTTGCATATGACTGCTTTCGAGTCAGGTGCGATGCGGGAACCCGTGCTGGATTCACGCGGGTGCTCGCAGCGCACCAGTGTGAACCGAGCCTAATGGCCCATACACACAATCCAAAAATCGGACAACAGATCGTCTGATTTTTTTCGCTTAATAGTCGCAAGTAGAAATTTAATAGGTTACTAAAGTCACGAAAATTCACGTACGACAAAAAAAAACAAAAAACGGAGGTGATGCCATGTGTTGTAATGTATTTGTATTGTATTGTATTTTCGGACGACAACTATACTGACTAAACGAAAATTGTATAGTTTGAATAGTTTGAATAGTTGCAATTTTTTTCCACAATGAAACAGATCTAAGATCAAATGAATGCAAATGTATTCAAGGCTGATAACAGACACGTGGCCATCGAGTTGACTCAATTGTCAATTGAGCTGATTTTAAGTTCATATTTGTCCAATAAATGTATGTATTTTCTTAAACTACTTTGTGACTATAAGAGTGGCTGACATGGCAAACATATGTAATAACGGAGAACTTAATGTTCTGTAAAATCTTGAAACAAAGTTCTGATTTTGTGGTTTCTAAACAACAACGTTATAAAGGGGTTTGTAGCAAATCCCACATGCATTATTGCAGCTATAATAAAAGATAAGCCAGGTATTCCAGCCTAATATAAACCTACTGTTGAATTGTATGCAGTGAATGTATAGCTACAAAATTCATACATTTTTGTAGTTTAGGATAACATTGGGAAATATTAAAACCCCTATCAGGTTACTTTTTTTTTTTTTTTTTTTTGCTGTCTATACTAAGCCTGAGAGACTTCTGTTAACTTCCACCCCCGGAGACACAGCAGGAAATGACAGGAAATCTCCTCAACATAAGGAGAATTCATATCTTAGACAGTTGCCATCAGAACTTTTTGTTCCCATTGGATTGTCACCTCTTGTTCTGGTGACAGCTCTAATACAGAATACAGAATTAATCCCAAAGGGCAATTGGGAAATTGTTACGACACAGACACACATAACAAAGACAACACAAGATTACAACAATAGACCGAACAAGATGCAAAAACACAACAAAATTACCAATACCAGCCATTAACACCAAATAACAAAATTAAAACTACACCAAAAATAAAACACCCATACAATTAAAATACAACATAGAATAACACAGATTAAATTAACAGGCAAACTACCAAATACAAATAATACACCACTTTCTCTAGCACCACCCCAGATAATAACCAACACAATACCAACATACTATAAAAACAACACAAAATCCTGATCATAAAAAAACAGAATTACATTTTTACCTCCAGCCCTCACAGAAAAGAATTATATATCTTGATCGCCATAGGCAAAAATGATTTCCTGTGTCGCTCTGTGGTGCATTGTGGGTGTAACAATCTGCACTGATGGTACACCGCAGACTGACCAGCGTATTGTGGAGTAGGTGGGAGGAGTTGTCCAAGATAGAACGTAACTTGAACAACATTCTCCTCTCCAACACTGTTATTAAAAGACTCCAATTTCAATCCAACAACATCACTGGCCTTGTGATTCTTGGTCACCAGGACAAAAAAGAGGAATGAATCTTCCCAGCAAGTGGACACAGACAGCAATAAAAACTTGACTGAGGGCCTTTTTGTCTTAGGGTCCTTTCACACAGGGCGGATCAGTCATGATCCGCCCCGTGAAGCTCCGCTTGCTCAGCGGGGATTGCTCCGTTGATCCCCGCTGAGCCGACGGATGACTGGGCGGTCCCCGCACACTGTGCAGGGACCGCCCTGTCAGAGCGCCGCTCTCCCCTATGGGGAATCGGATGACGACGGACCGTAGAGTCCGCTGTCATCCGATCCGCTCTGCCGACGGAAGGAAAAATAAGGTTTTCCTCCGTCACACTTTGCCGGAGCGGATGTCAGCGGACATGTCTCCGCTGACATCCGTGCCTCCATAGGGGTACATGGAGGATCCGTTTCAGGTCCGCCTAAAAAACTGACAGGCGGACCTGAACGGACCTCCGTGTGAAAGAGCCCTTACTGACTAGAACTCTTCTTTGGATGCATAGATCCCAACTGTACCTCATTTGGAGAGTATGACCCTGTCTTGGAACCATATTTATCCATCCCTCTTTTCTCCTCCGTTCTATTTTGTCTGATGGTTAGATCTCTTATACACACGATCGGTTTTTCTGATGAAAAAAGACCGATGGACTTTTTTGTGGGTCCCATCGGCCCCATCGGTCTTTTTTCCATCGGTATAAAAAAATAGAACATGTTTTAAATTTTACAGATGAAAAAAAAAACGATAGCAAATTCCGATCGTCTGTGGGGAACTCCATCGGAGAAAAAACCCACGCATGCTCAGAATCAAGTCGACGCATGCTCAGAAGCATTGAACTTCATTTTTCTCGGCTCTTCGGAGTGTTTTACGTCACAGGGTTTGGGACGGTCGGATTTTTGACTGATGGTGTGTAGGCAAGACTGATGGAAGTCAGCTTCATCGGATTTCTGATGGAAAAATCCATCGGATTTTATTCCATCGGAAATCCGATCGTGTGTACAGGGCATTAGTCCTCTAAATTTTTTCATATGTTATGTTGAAAAGCCACTATAAAGTTTTTAAAATTTATAATTTTTGCTTATGAATTCTTTGTGGTAGGTGTAGGTGGGGGAATAGTAGGAATGTGCCCTTTGTCTACATATTTGTACTAGAAGGCAATCATCTTTCTCATTTCATATAATTGGGAGGTATATAGATTCTTATTTACTGAGAAATGTAATGAGTATGATAATTTAGGTATTGTATGCTCAGGAACGTAATCTGTGTCAAATCAATATCAAAGCCTCGCAAGTTAAAAGACTGTGCTGTTTCTGTCACACTGATAACTAATTATTATGTGATTGCACAGCCACATGATGGATAAAATAAACTCAGTCAGCCAGCAGGAGGTGGCCTCATTTTCAATGGGTCCCTGGGTTGAGAATCATTTCCAAACATGTTTTGCTGTTAAGCTAAAGTTGGATTTTCCACACAGAATCCAAAATGTTGGATTTGGAGGATAGTTCCTCCCCTTTAATCTTTTTATAGCTTCTTAGTCTCCTTTACATTGCTAGACAGAAAGCAGCAGTGCAGTTGTAACCTGTCGTTTCCTCTTGGTGATATTGTATTTCCTTGTGGACTGTAGTGCAGTCAAACACGGCCTTCACACGGGCATACACCTAAGTACACCCATGTGAACAAGGCATAAAAATACACGTCTTTTGCAGTTAAACAATTTTTTCTTATATATGTTCACTCTGTTCTGGGAAAAGGTTGCCACCATCCCTATTTACATAGTTATTTGTTCGTATAAAGCGTCCCTTTATTATAAAATTATAAAAAAAATACATATTCTTAAAAACACGCAGGGCCATATTTTGTCCTGAAGGACATTTTACAAGTATATACAGATAATAACGTTACTTCTCCAATACTGCATATGCTATGAAGTTTGATATTCAGCAGATTGCTTGCTTTATGGCATCGTACATCCAACGCGGATGTAGCATGGGATCTCCCCCTTCCTTGTGCTAGTGGAAATTGAAAAGAGCAGGCATTTTGAGAAGTGGTGGTATATCTTGGTATGTTTAGTGGTATCTCATTATCCATGGGGAAGAGATTAATTGATTGAATGAATCTAGAACATTGGATGTACAATGCCATTAAGCAAGCAATCTGCTGAATATTGGAGAAGTACCATCATTATCTGTATATACTGTACTTGTAAAACGTCCTTCAGGCCAAAATATGGCCCTGTGTGTTTTAAAGAACATGTTTTTTTTTATATATATATTTTGTAATAATGGGAAGTTTTATATGAATATTGACTTGTTGGTTTGGTTGCTGGCAAAATCCCATAGAGGGTAAGAAAAAAAAAATAATTTTTGCTTATCCTGAAGTTCGGCTTTAAGTGTCAGAACTACAGATGATTATGCACATTTACAGAAATTGTTATATTACAACTTTGGGCACAAGAAAAAAAATGCAGTGCTTTCCTACTGCAAGGGTAACTGCTCATTAATTCTTTGGGACAGAGATAAGTACAATACTTGCCTTACTCCTCACTCCTGTAGGCTTCCTCCAATCATGCAACCACTCCCGTGAATCCTCCTCTTTAATGCCCCGTACACACGATCCAAATATCGTACGATAGATCGTACGACTTTTTTCGCTTAATAGTTGCAAGTAAAATTGAATAGGTTATTAAAGTCACGAAAATTCTCGTACGACAAAAGAAAAAAATCGGAAGTGATGTCATGTGTTGTAATGTATTTGTATTGTATTTTCGGACGACAATTGTACTAACTAAACGAAAATCGTACGATCTGGCATCGTACGAAAAAAAATTCCGTGCATGTCCGATAGAATAATATCAGATGAACTGTCCTGATCGGCTCTCGAAAGCTCTGTACTAACGATCCGATTATCGTACGATCGTTTCGAAAGCGGCATTATTCGTACGATTTTCGGATCATGTGTACGGGGCTTAAGGCAGAATGCCTGCCTCTCCCATGTACAATGCAAGGCTGATAGTCCTGCATTATATTTGTTGCTGAAAGACTACCTAGAGTGCCGGAGTGCAGAATAGAGTAAGGCTGGCCATTCATGGATCAATTTTTTTTCAATCAGTGGACTGATTGAAAAAAGATGAAGATTCCCTCATCCACACAAGTTAGGCGGATAGAGGAATCCTCCTTGTTGTGTTATTGTATTTTGACTGTGGAGACTCCTTCGCTGTCAGAAATACACTGCTCAGCTGATTGACTGCAGCTCTGATCGAGCAAAAAATTTCCAGCAAGCCTGTTTGTGAGTAGATCGACTTCTCATGAATAGAAACGACCATAGAGGGATTGAAATTTAGCCATGCCCTGCTAAATTGGTCAAATTGTAATTAATCTATGGCCAGCTTAAGTAATACTGTCTCTTTTTTTCCACCCCTTGGGGTGCAGTCACACCTGCGAATGCACCCTGCCTGCGATCAGATGGGATCAGCCCCAGTGGCAGTTGAAAGCAATGGGAGGCGCAGCGATCACATGTGAGTGATCAGCCCTGGATGCAGACTACCTGCGTCCAGGGCCGATCACTCCTGCTCGAGCAATTGCATGTGTGTATTCGTGATTAGCTGAGAAAGACAGTAGGATCCTATTGCTTTCAATGGGGCTGTCTACTCGCATCTAATCGCAGGCAGACTTAATGAGCATTTAATCCATGTGGGGGAGGGGGGGGTAGAGGGGGGAGACAGGTCATAAGGTTTGATCTCTTAATTTTTTTTTATATATATATTACAGCTTAGCTAGTGCAGCATTTTAACTATCCAAAAACATTGTGTTGCAATTAAAGACCTTTTGATCATAGCATATTTCTTAAGAGAAGCATCAGATTATTCAGCAAGTCAGTATGTCCACATCATATCATTTTACTGAGACATGCAGGAGTCAGCAATCCTGTGCCGCGAGCAGTTGGCTATGGTAAGGGCACACTTTCCTGTCTCTTACACTTTGATGGGGGTACTGCTTTTCATTCTTTGCTTATACTGTAGATTTAAGGTTGTTTATATTATAAATAGGACTACTGAAGTGTGTTCATCCCCCTACAGTGACACAGACAATATGAACCTAACCATTCTTTGCTCAAAACTAAAAGAAAAAAGTTTTGAATTTAGATATACTTTAACGGCCCAGTCAGTCCTTTGTTTTATTTGCTGGATGCATTTTCCATTTGAAATAAATGGGGTCTAAGGGCATCAATGTTCAGTATTAACACATGTTGCAATGCCATTACATTGGACATCAACGTGTGTCAATATAACCCACCGACGTGTATTAATGATACGCATTGACATACGTTTTTATGTGTTTCCATCGCTTTCAATGGAAAACTTTTGGACAAAGTTACAAAGGTGAAACTTTGCCTAAGACCCTAGTCTAGGCCAGTTGTTGCTACTCGACCGAATAACTACTGCAGAATTTGCTTTGCTGATATAAAAAACACAGATTAATGCCACTAAATCTTAAAGTGGATGTAGTGGTTATCTATAAGGATATAGATGCCTCCTGCATGTATCCTTACCTGTCAAATGTCTCCCCTCTGTCTGTTATGAGACCTGAAAAACTGCAGATTATGTGGGTGGGTCTGTTGTCAGGAGCTCGGTGGGTGGAGTCGTGATGTCAGTAGACTCCCCGCCCACCTCTACACTCCCTTTGTCAACATGCATTTTCTCCTGTGCATTTCTTACACTGAACTTCTGCTATGATCACTAACATAGAAAAGTCACCACATGACTTCAACATGCCCAATCATGCTGAGGTGTGGAGCAGCCAATCCTGGGATAGCTGGAGAAGAGAGGAGGAGGGGATCTGAAGTACACAGAATGTCTCTGTCACACTCCTGCATGAGATATGTAAATCACCTGTCATTCACAGCAAGGGGGAAGAACTGACTCCTATTTCTCTGTCTGTCAGTTTTTATCTCACTGAAAAAAGATAAGAGGATTGCTCAGAGTTGGATTAACTCTTCGTGGCAAGACTGGGCACAGATGACATGAAATCCTATACTGTACAAGGTGCAAGCCATAATTAAAAAAATCGGGTTTACATTCGGGTTGTTGTATGTATGTTTTTTTTAAATGCAATTAATGTATTAAGCTCCAAATTTGAATCTGAAAACTTTGTGTCAGCCTCTTGCAATTGCCTATACAGGCGGGTGTGAAAGTATGAGGAGCAGAGCCGAGAGCCAATCAAATGTGCTGCATGCATATGTACTGACAAAAACTTTGCTTAGAGGAGAACTGAGCAGTGAGATGACTTAATCAGTCTCCTTCTCAACTTTCCAAAATAGTAGGCTGGAGGTGTAGAGAGAAACTACTGTATCTACTCTACAGTCTACAAACTGTACCAGAAATTATGGTGTGGTGTCAACCCCTCATCCCTGGTTGTTCTGTGTGGCAGAGCCATCTCAGAACCAAAGGGACAGAAATACTCTGGCAGGAAAAGTCGCATATATATACTGTGTAAATATACAGTGGGAAGAAGTATTTGATACACTGCCGATTTTGCAGGTTTTCCTTCTTACAAAGCATGTAGAGGTCTGTAATTTTTATCATAGGTACTCTTCAACTGTGAGAGACGGAATCTAAAACAAAAATCCAGAAAATGTAATTTTATGATTTTTTAAGTAATTAATTTGCATTTTATTGTATGACATAAGTATTTGATACATCAGAAAAGCAGAACTTAATATTTGTATGCAATTACAGAGATCGTACGTTTCCTGTATTTCTTGACGAGGTTTGCACACACTGCAGTAGGGATTTTGGCCCACTCCTCCATACAGAGCTTCTCCAGATCCTTCAGGTTTTGGGGCTGTTGCTGGGCAATACGGACTTTCAGCTCCCTCCAAAGATTTTCTATTGGGTTCAGGTCTGGAGACTGGCTAGGCCACTCCAGGACCTTGGGATGCTTCTTACGGAGCCACTCCTTAGTTGCCCTGACTGTGTGTTTTGGGTCGTTGTCATGCTAGAAGACCCAGCCACGACCCAGCTTCAATGCTCTTACTGAGGGAAGAAGGTTGTTGGCCAAGATCTCACGATACATGGACCCATCCATCCTCCCCTCAATACGGTGCAGTCGTCCTGCCCCCTTTGCAGAAAATCATCTCCAAAGAATAATGTTTCCACCTCCATGCTTCACGGTTGGGATGGTGTTCTTGTGGTTGTACTTATCCATCTTCCTCCAAACAGGGCGAGTGGAGTTTAGACCAAAAAGCTCTATTTTTGTCTCATCAGACCACATGACCTTCTCCCATTCCTCCTCTGGATCATCCAGATGGTCATTGGCAAACTTCAGACGGGCCTGGACATGCGCTGGCTTGAGCAGGGGAACCTTATTTAAAAATCATACAATGGGATTTTCTGCATTTTTGTTTTAGATTCCGTCTCTCACAGTTGAGGAGTACCTATGATAAAAATTACAGACCTCGACATGCTTTGTAAGTAGGAAAACCTTCAAAATCGGCAGTGTATCAAATACTTGTTCTTTCCACTGTATATATATATACAGTACGCTGTATTTCACCAGTTTTTTTAGTGGTTTGCCTGCAGATAGGCTTTAAAAGCTAAACAGTAATGCATACAAACAGGCATTGGTAAGTCTCATTATCAATCGGAATTTTCAGCATGCTGGCACATTTTTAGGCCAGTCAGCAGTAGCTTGCTTCAAAAGATAAAATGTCACCTTGGTGAAAGTAAAACCATGCTGCAAGAAACATTTTTTCTCAGAGTGCGAGTCCAGAAAATGCAAACTTCAAAATCTAGGATATACTGTACCCCACCTTTTTAAATGCTGCCTTCCCAGTCTATTTTATACATTTTAGCATAAATCACAGTTTTTCCTTGTTTTCCTATGCTGTGAAATGTATGACTAGTGGGAGGGAACTATCTCCCCCTTTGACAATGCCTAGAGCAGCGGATGCCGGTGGGTGACATCACTGCTCTATGGAATTCAGCCCTGGACATTGCACAGAGGAGCCGGAGCGTTGGATAAAAAAACAAGAAAAAACGGTATTTAAATTGCCAATAATGGTAAAATATATGAGGGCCAATAAGAGGCAATTGGGAGGATTTAAAAGTTTGGGGTATATCATATATTGCTAGTCCCACATATTGAAGTAAGAGCCATGTTTGTTTGGAAGATTATTATTGTGCTTATTTAAACAGGATATAGTTAAAGGGCTTGTAAAGGTTCAGTTTTTTTTTTTTAAACATGTCATACTTACCTCCGCTGTACAGTTGGTTATGCACAGAGTGGCTCTGATCCTCCTCTTATGGGGTCCCTCTGCGGCGCTCCTGGCTCCTCCTCTTCTCGAGTGTCTCATCGGAAAGGCGCTTTCCTATGGGACACCCATGCGGACACGCTCCCGTGTCCTGATGCTGCGTCTGTTGACACAGACAGCAGGACTTGGCTCCGCCCCCCGGCACCCACGTCATTGGATTTGATTGATAGCAGCGGGAGCCAATGGCTGCACTGCTATCAATCTATCCAATCAGGAAACGAGACATCGGTCAGAGCTGGTGTGCTCGTTCCCGTCGTGGGAATTACGGGGCTCAGGTAAATATAAGGGGGGCTCGGGGGCGCTGCTGCAGTAAAGAAGGTTTTTCACCTTAATGCATAGAATGCATTAAGGTGAGAAACGCAGAGGGTTTACAACCCCTTTAACATTTTGAATGATTTAAAAAATGTAGTTACTGGTGAAAGCCATGGAGTTGCAGCAATAGGGCTAGCAGCTAGAGCCAAAGCTCAGGTAATAAGCTTTGCAGGTTGTGTTTGAAGATTAAAACGTACGATGGGTCAAGGAGCTGTATTATTTTTATTATACAGGATTTATATAGCGCCAACAGTTTGCGCAGCACTTTACAAAACAAAGGCAATGATTACAGTTACAATACAATTTGGTACAAAAGGAATGGGAAGTGAAAATGACCATCTCTGTTTGCCAAGACTGCGTTTAGCTCTGTAATAGCTAATTGTATTCCTCCTTAGGCCCCATGCACACGAGACGCTGTTATTTGCTGTTGAACGCGCGTTCAGAGGCAGTTGGACGCTTTTTTCAACTGCTCCTGAACCCATTCAATGTTATCCTATGTGTCCATGCACACACTCTCGTTTTTTGGCGTTTACAAGCAGTTGCGTTTAACCTCGTTTTTCCAGAAGCAAAAAAATGGGTTCAGACGCAAAAGTTTTCACGTTTCAGACGCTAAACGCTGCTAAACGCGGCTAAACGCGGCTAAACGCGGTACCGGCGTTTTGCCGCGTTTGCGTTTATAAGCGTTTTTAAAGGTGACCTATTTTTTAACATTAGAAATCTCAAAAATGATGGCAAATGATGAAAAACTATTAAAAAATATAAAAGAAAACTGTAATTGCTTGCATCGCATTGTGGACAATCCACAACTTGTGGCAGGTAAAGTGGCAAGTGGACAATCAACAACTTGTGTCAGGTGATGTGGCCAGGTGACGTGGCCAGGTGACGTGGCAAGTGGACAATCCACAGCTTGTGGCAGGTGACGTGGCCAGGTGACGTGGCAGGTGACGTGGCAGGTAACGTGGCCAGGTGACGTGGCCAGGTGACGTGGCAAGTGGACAATCCACAACTTGTGGCAGGTGACGTGGCAGGTGACGTGGCAAGTGGACAATTCACAACTTGTGGCAGGTGAAGTGGCCAGGTGACGTGGCACGTGATGTGGCCAGGTGACATGGCAAGTGGACAATCCACAACTTGTGGCAGGTGACGTGGCCAGGTGACGTGGCAGGTGACGTGGCAAGTGGACAATCCACAACTTGTGGCAGGTGAGGTGGCCAGCTGACGTGGCAGGTAACGTGGCCAGGTGACGTGGCAGGTAACATGGCCAGGTGATGTGGCCAGGTAACGTGGCAAGTGGACAATCCACAACTTGTGGCAGGTGACGTGGCCAGGTGATGTGGCCAGGTGACGTGGCAGGTGACGTGGCAAGTGGACAATCCACAACTTGTGGCAGGTGACGTGGCCAGGTGATGTGGCCAGGTGACGTGGCAGGTGACGTGGCAAGTGGACAATCCACAACTTGTGGCAGATGATGTGGCAAGTGATACGCTAAATACAAGTACACTGCTGCTCTCTCAGCTGCTGCTACTCACTCTGGTCTCACAAACTGGCTGAAATGGTTAAAATTTACTGTTTTTTGAGCTTAGGGAGGGTCTATGATGAAACGCTTATAAACGCAAACGCGGTTAAACGCCGCTAAACGCGGCCGCAAACGCAGCAAAACGCGCGTTTATAAACGCCGGTTTCAGCGTTTAAAAACGTGTGTTCAGCAGAGTTTGCACCTGCGTCTCGTGTGAATGGGGCCTTAGTGCTGCCCTTTAACTGAATGACAGTTTACAAATTATAAATTCATGCTTATTATGATATTTAACTTTTCACTTTCAAATGACTTCTGCTTCTCATTTTGCCATCTAATTACAGTTAAAGAATTTACCCAAGCTTCATCTTTGTTTTTACCAACTTTAATAGTGAGTTTCTCTATGGCATGATGTGGCAGCAATGCATCTGGCAGAAATAAGCAAATAAAGAAAAAATGCATCATCCATCCCATCATCCTCCCCCTAAGCAGAATGGTGACTTGTGCAAGCCGACAGAACAACCGTCTGTCTGTCTACTGCTGGAAAAAAAAAAGCAGACAAGGCTGACGTTCCTTTGTTTATTCTCAATAAACACACAAACACTTTAAAAGTTAACCAAGCATGTGATTGGCCCCTCAGGATAGCCTGTAAAGTGGGACACATTTAAGACTTCAGCCCCGTAGTATGTAACACTAGTTACAGCATTGGGGTGTGAACGTCAACTTAATAGACTGTGAACTCAAAAGCTTGCTTGCGAACCTGAGAATAGTTTTCATGGGTTGTAGAATTAAGCTGTTTTCATTGAGAAGGGATATTATCTGTCTTTCTATATGGATATAAAACTGTGTGCGTTGTATTTGAGTTGTTTCCATAAAACAAACAAGCACATTGTGTTTAGAAATCGTAGTAAAATTTACTTTTCGAACAAAGAAGGTTCTCCACGTTCTAGAAGGCAGGCACCACTCCTGTCACTTTCATGTGTAACATAAATTACAACCACACTTCGCAGTTAACAAACTGAGAACAATTTATTTTATTTGTTCTACATGTAGACTGATGTTATATTACCCTGTAGCCATACTAGGCCCCAAAGACAAAATGCAGTCTGTACTACCAGCCGCCCAACCGCAGAACAGTGTAATGGTGGTGCTGCTGCACCTAGACTGCGTCTGATAAGTCTTGGTTTAGCTGATAATTTTCCACCTGGCTCAGCCAATTTTTTTAAATTAATGTACAGGGCTACCCATTGCTCAAGAATCAGCAAACAATTTGAGCCATCTATTGGGAACTTTAAAAAGGTAGCCTGCTTGTATGGGTACTATGGATTGAAATGTACTGGCTCCTTCATTTCCTTTGAACTTGAGAATCCTAAGTAACAGAAGATTTGGGAATGACACCAGTATTTCGATTGGATATAAGTGCATTATTCGGAACGGTCTTCCCTAATGTAGTGTGGTACCAGTTGCATGTTTTCCAAATGCCCTTCATTTGGAGGGACTGTCCCTTGTTTGGAACTACTTCCCTCTGTTTCTCACAGCTCCTCAAATGTCCCTCTTTTAGCTTTGGTATAGTGATCTGTATGAATAGCAAAGTTAATGATAAACAAGAACTCTTTGAGAGTATGTGGGATTAAATATATACCATTTAATTAAAGGTTGAGGCCTTCTAGGGGATGGAAAACCTCTTTTAGAATATTTAATCTGTGGAGTTGCAGGGTCAGGATCATGGAGCGGGGGAGCTGGACAGTGGCATGTATTTTGTTCCTTCTTTCTTCCTTACTTCTTTTTTCTTCCGTCTTTTAGCTTCTTCCTTCTTCTTTTTTCTTCCTCCTTCCTTCTTTCTTCTTTTCTTCTTCCTTTTTTCCTTTCCTTTGATTTCCTTTCCTTTCCTTCTTTGTTTTTGTGTTCATATCCCTGACGATCTCCGTACGGCTTTGTGTCTTCTCGCCTCTCTCTTCTCACTCTTTAACCCTGTACATACGATCGGATTTCCGATGGAATCAAATCCGATGGATTTTTCCATCGGAATTCCGATGAAGCTGACTTCCATCAGTCTTGCCTACACACCATCAGACAAAATTCCGACCGTCCCAAACGCTGTGACGTACAACACGTACGATGGCACTATAAATGGGAAGTTCAAATTTAATGGCGCCACCCTTTGGGCTGCTTTTGCTGATTTCGTGTTACCGCGTGTTAGTAAAAGTTTGGTGTTAGCCGATTCGCGCATTTCAGTCTCCGTGCTTTTAAGTCCGTTACAGCATGACGAATGTGCTATCTCCATTACGAACGCTAGTTTTACCAGAACGAACGCTCCCGTCTCCTAATTCAGTCTGAGCATGCGTGGGTTTTTTCTCCGATGGAGTTCCACACAGACGATCGGAATTTGCTTTCGTTTTTTTTTCCATCGGAAAAATTTAAAACATGTTTTATTTTTTTTCACCGACTGTTTTCATCGGTAAAACCGATCGTGTGTACAGGGTTTTATTCCTTTATGCATGCAAAACTGTACCAGTTAACCAGTTAACCTTGGAGCATCAATTTAAATTTAGATTATTTGAAGTAATCTACAATAATACACTATAATTTAGTTAATAAGTCAGCTTTATTAATGACTGGCGCAGGACTTTGACAGAGATATAATGGCTCTGAATATAGAACAAATGTCAATAATCCTAAATATAATATTGTTATGAAGATCACTGAAAACCCCACTGTTCACAATTTGATAGCCTCCTTCAACTGCAGGGGGTGGCGTGTGTTGGCCATAAGAGCCTTTCCTCTCTAAATGTGTATACAATTCCAAGAACTGAAAAGCTTTTATTTGTCATGGTCGATGTGACTGGAAGTGTGGCAGGAGTATTGTTGCATTTTTCGACTTCTCGTGCGCTGCTCATCTGAACCTCGTGGTGGGGAGCATGTGCTAATGAGTCATTTTCTTTTATCTGATTACATTTATCAGGACTACATGTCCCATCATGCCTTCATAAAATTTCTCCTATCTGAGGATCCTCTTTGCGCTAACGCATAGGGGATCCTGGGAGTGGCTCCATTAGACCCTGTAAGAAAAAGGAGCCAATCTAAATCTGCATATTGCGGCCAGCGCCTATTCAGGCAGGAATGAAAACAAGGATCAAGGAGCAGTATACATTATTAGTTCGTTCAGCAGCCTTATTTCAACTGATAAAAAGTATGCTATGGGCTTGCACCTTTGCATTAATAATACATGTTGACGCACTTTGAAAAGCACATGAAAACACTTGTTAACACACCTCAATGTGTAAAAAAAAAAAAAACATATCAATGCATGTTTCCTTGCTCCATCAGGTGAATTAATTACTGTAATTTAAAACCTTCACCTAGAGCTGTACGACTCTGGCTAAAATGAGAATCACAATTTTTTTGTTTAGCATAAAGATCATGATTCTCACATCATCTTTCACATTATACAAAAAGATTAGGCTTTACTTTACTATTTTTTTATTTATTTTTTTATTCTTTAAAGTGTATTTTTTCCCCAAAAAAATAGTTTTGAAAGACCGCTGCGCAAATACAGTGTGCCATAAAATATTGTAACAACCGCCATTTTATTCTCTAGGGTCTCTGCTAAGAATATGTATATTCCCCCTTCAGTTAGAATCACTCATTAGGTCACACTTAACCCCTGCAGCGCCACCTAGAGGTTAAACCCTTCACTGCAAGTGTCATTTTCACAGTAATTAGTGCATTTTTATAGCACTGATCTCTGTAAAAATGACAATGGTCCCAAAAATGTGTCAATAGTGTATGATGTGTCCGCCATAATGTTGCAGTCACGATAAAAATCGCTGATCGCCGCCATTACTAGTAAAAAAAAAAAATATTAATAAAAATGCCATAAAACTACCACCTATTTTGTAGATACTATAACTTTTGCGCAAACCAATCAATAAACGCTTATTGTGATTTTTTTTTAGCAAAAATATGTAGAAGAATACATATCGGCCTAAACTGAGGGAAAAAAACGTTTTTTTATATATTTTTGGGGGATATTTATTATAGCAAAAAGTAAAAAATATGTAATTTTTTTCAAAATTGTCGCTCTATTTTTGTTTATAGCGCAAAAAATAAAAAACGCAGAGGTGATCAAATACCATCAAAAGAAAGCTCTATTTGAGGGAAAAAAAGGACGTCAATTTTGTTTGGGAGCTACGTCGCACGACTGCGCAATTGTCAGTTAAAGCAACGCAGTGCCGAATCGCAAAAAAGGGATTTTTATAACAGCTTACCTGTAAAATCCTTTTCTTGGAGTACATCACGGGACACAGAGCGACTTAGTCATTACTAATGGGTTATATAGTTTACCTTCAGGTGTTGGCACTGGCCAATTCCAAACCGGAAGTACCCTCCCCTATATAAGCCCCTCCCACCCGGGAGCACCTCAGTTTTGTAGCCAAGCAATAAGTGTCCCAAAAAGAGGGGTGGGAGCTCTGTGTCCCGTGATGTACTCCAAGAAAAGGATTTTACAGGTAAGCTGTTATAAAAATCCCTTTTTCTTTTTCGTACATCACGGGACACAGAGCGACTTAGTCATTACTAATGGGACGTCCCAAAGCAATGCCAAATGAGGGGGGGGTACATAAGCTGGGCGCCATCAGGCATGAGGATCTTTTGCGGCCTGCAACACACTGCGCCCAAAGGCGACATCCTCCTGACTTCTAACGTCTACCTGATAGAATCTAGTAAACGTGTGTACCGAAGACCATGTTGCGGCCTTACATACTTGAGCCAGGGAGGCCTGGTGATGCACTGCCCATGAAGTTCCAACCGCTCTTGTGGAGTGCGCCCTAACTTTGAACGGAGGCGGTCTCTTTCTCAAGCCATAGGCTTGTATTATGACCTGTCGAATCCACTTGGCTAAAGTAGATTTTGATGCTGCCTGACCCCTTCTGGGGCCTTCCGGCAGAACAAACAAAGAATCCGTTCTGCGAATCTGAGCAGTGGCTTTTAGATAAGCTTTAACTGCTCTTACCACATCCAAAGAATGTAATAACTTTTCCTCTACTGAGCTAGGTTTGGGGAAAAAAGAAGGAAGAACCACATCTTGGTTCAAATGAAACCTCGATACCACCTTAGGAAGAAAGGCTGGATGAGGACGTAATACTACTCTGTCCTTATGGACAACCAGATATGGCTCCTTACAGGACATAGCTGCTAATTCCGACACTCTTTTAGCCGAACAAATGGCTACTAAGAAAACCAATTTCCTGGTGAGAAGAACCAAGGAAATGTGTTGTAATGGTTCAAACGGTTGTTTCTGTAGAACCGACAGAACCAGGTTTAAGTCCCAAGGACATATGGGAATACTAACCGGAGGGCTAATACGCATCACTCCTTGTATAAAGGCTTTGACTAGTGAATGCGAAGCCAAGGGCCTTTGAAAAAATATTGACAAGGCCGAAATCTGACCCTTGATAGTACTCAAGGCCAGTTTCCTATCTACAGCCCACTGTAGGAAGTCCAGAATCCTCCCTATCATGTACTTACGTGGATGCCATTTCTTGGTCTCACACCACGTAATGTACGCTTTCCAGATCCTATAATAGATCTGCCTGGATACCGGTTTCCTGGCATTGATCATGGTAGATACCACAGAATTAGAGAGCCCTCTCTTTTTCAGAATGTGGGCTTCAATAGCCAGGCCGTCAAACCTAGGGCTGGTAAGGAAGGGTGGTATATCGGTCCCTGCGAAAGCAGGTCCGGACGAAGTGGGAGGGTCCAAGGACTCCTCACTGACATTTTTACCATCTCCGCGTACCATGCCCTTCGGGGCCACGCTGGAGCCACCAGAATCACTGGTTTCTTTTCTACCCTGATTCTGCGGAGTAATCGCGGTAACAATTGTGGCGGTGGGAATGCATATATCAGCTTGAACCGATCCCAAGGGAACACTAGGGCATCCGAGCCGCAAGCTAGGGGATCCCTCGTGCGAGACACAAACCTGTCCACCTTTGCGTTGAATCTGGATGCTAGCAGATCTACATCCGGTGTTCCCCACCGCTGGCATATTGCCTGGAAAACCTCGGGGTGAAGAGACCATTCCCCCGGGCATATTGTTGGCGACTTAGAAAGTCCGCTCTCCAATTTTCCACTCCTGGGATGAAAACCGCAGATATGGCTGGGACATATCTTTCTGCCCACTCCAGGATGCAATTTGCTTCCTTCTGGGCTGCACGACTTTTGGTGCCACCCTGATGATTGATATATGCCACTGCCGTGGCATTGTCTGATTGAATTCTGACAGGGGACCCCTGGAGTTTGGATGTCCATGCTACTAGGGCATACCGGGCTGCTCGTATCTCTAAGAGATTGATGGGCAGGGCCTTTTCTGCTTCTGACCACCTGCCCTGGAGAGACCATTGCTCCAGCACTGCCCCCCAGCCGATGAGGCTGGCATCTGTAGTGACCACCTTCCAAGAAACCGGACTGAAGGGTTTCCCTCTTTCCAGATTCTGGGGCACCAACCACCAATGGAGGCTCTTGCGAACGGAAGGGGACAGGGACATTGGTAAGTCTAAAGCCTGAACTTTTTTGTTCCAGGCTGACAGTATGGCCCTTTGCAAATTCCTTGAATGGAATTGACCGTAGGGTACCGCTTCGAATGAAGCCACCATCTTTCCCAGCAGCCTCATGCAGAGACGTATGGATGGTTTTCTTTTTGTACCCACTAAGTGGGTCAAATTTCTTAAAGACGACACCTTCTCTGGAGGTAAGAAAATCTTTCTCTGATTTGAATCCAGCCTTAGCCCTAAGTATTCCAGACTTTTGACTGGTCTTAGAGCTGACTTGTCCCGGTTGATAATCCAACCGTGATATTCCAGATACTCGATTGTCTTGTGAATAGCTACTTCCAGCTTTTCCACTGAGTGGTCTATTAGTAGCAGGTCGTCTAGATATGCCATTATCGTTACACCCTGTGTTCTTAGATTGGCCAATAATGGGGCCAGAATTTTTGTGAACACTCGTGGTGCTGTGGCCAGACCGAAAGGTAAGGCTCTGAACTGAAAATGGCGCCCTTCTACTGCAAAGCGTAGAAATTTCTGATGGGCCGGAAAGATGGGAATATGCAGATAAGCATCCCTTATGTCGATCGAGGCTAGCCATTCCTGCCCTTGTAGGGCGGTGGCCACTGATCGGATCGACTCCATCCGAAAGGTCCTGATATTTAGGAACTTGTTTAGCCCTTTTAGATTTAATATGGGCCTCACGTCCCCATTTGGTTTGGGGACTGTGAAAAGGTTCGAGTAAAACCCGAATCCGCTTTCTTCCAGGGGAACCTTCATGATTACCCCTTGGAGCAATAGTTGTTCTAGTGCCAGAAGGAGGGATCCTCTCTTTTGGGGATCTCTTGGCACGTTTGACCTCATAAATTGGGCAGGAGGAGTGCCTTTTAACTCCAGCTTGTATCCCAGACTTACTGCGGAGAGCACCCATCTGTCTCTGATGGTGTCCCGCCAGGTCTCTGTGAACAACTGAAGTCTTCCCCCCACCCGATTGAGCGGGGGCAATACTTCATGCCTTAGGGGGAGGTTTTGTACCTCTCTTGATCCAGGGCTTCTTGTTACCCTGTGATTGTCCCTGATTTCTGCCCCCTGAATTTGACCGCGGAGGCCGTCGGAACTGCTTCACAGCCGATGTGCCCGGGACTGGAGAGGTAGGCCTCTTAAAAGAAGGACTTCTACCCTTGTTCTTAACCGGTAAGAGTGAACTTTTACCGGCAGAAATTTTCTGGATATATTTGTCCAGATCTTCTCCAAATAAGCGTTCTCCATGAAATGGGAAGCTAACCAGCAGTCTTTTACAGGGAGCTTCAGCAGACCAGTTTTTGAGCCACAAAAGCCTACGCATATGTACTATAGACAGCGTAAAGCGGGAGGCCTGTTGGATTGTATCCTTTATGGCGTCCACCGCAAAACACAAGGCTCTAGGCAGGTCAGCTAGGGCATGAGCCTGCTGATCTGGTAAGTCCCTTAAGACTTGTTTCAACTGATCTTTCACTGCTTGGCAGACTCCAATCACTGCTACCGCAGGTTGTGTCACCATACTTGCTGTAGAGAAAGCAGATTTTAGTAAAGACTCCAATTTTTTATCTATTGGGTCTTTGAACATTGGAACATTATCTACTGGACATGTCAGTGATTTGTTAACAGAAGAGATGGCTGCGTCCACTATAGGGACCCTCCATTTTCTTATGAACTTATCCTCCATGGGATAGATCACCGGAAATCTCTTGGGGGGAGCAAATATTTTATCAGGATGCTCCCAATCCTGGTAAATAAGCCCTTCTAATAAAGGGTGGATTGGGAAGGAACAGACCGCCTGGGGAGCTTTTAGCGACCCCAGCGAGGAAACCGTAGTGGATGGTGGTTCCGCCAGAGGCATTTTAAATGCTGATCGGACCATGTTAGTCAGAGACTGAACCCATAATCTTTCAGCCTGAGAAGCTGAGAAAGGTTCTTCCACTGTTGATTCCTCTATAAGTGAATCAACCTCATCCTGATCCCCTTCAGGTAGGTCGATCTCTGTGTGGGGCTGTTCCTCCACTAACAGGCACTCTGAAGGAGGAGACGGAGATCGGACGCGCTTTTCCTGTGACAGGGAAGCAGCGATCAATGCTGTTAATCTCTCTTCCAATCCTCCCAGAGTTGAGGATAAAACCTCCTCTGTTATATATACAGGAGCAGGTGGACTGGGGACAGCCGCAGCACCAGACATTCCTGCGGGGTTTCTACGGCTACTGACCTCTGCATTCTCAGGGGAGATTGGTGCAGTGCAAGCATGCCCAATATCCTCAGAGCCCGATGGAGACCCCTTTGGCTTCCTGGAAGATTTATTTCCGGAGCGTCTGGACGACATATCCTTTAAGCACAAAGCTGAGGTATTCCCGTCGTCATACACCAATTTTTGCTGGTAATAGTCTAACACAGGTGCTGCTATATACCAGCTGGTGTCCACTAAAGTGCCTTTCTATGGGGATGCCTGCATCAACCGCCTCTGTGTGCCACTGTTTGTTGCTAGCTCTGTTTGCATGCAGCTGACACTTGTACTGTGTCTTTTAACCATGCTGGGACGCCCGCACATGCGCAGAAGCGCCGCGGCGCGCATCGAGCGTCATCCACCCGCCCCGCCCCTTTTTTTTCATAGGAGGCGCGTGCACGCGCCCGCGCGCGCGCCCGTGCGCCAATGGCGCCCTTTTCGAAAACCAACAGAGGACTAGGAGCCAGGGCCCTTTTTGCCGGAGGGCCTGTGCGGTGGATGAACGCAGCAACAGGGCAGAGGAAGTGGATTCCCTCAGAGAAACTTACCAGCTGCCTGGATCTTTTGAGTTGAGAAAACCAAAGATCCACATTTACAAGAAAAATGGACTACAGCGGCCTCTAGTGGTTTAACACAGGTACCGCGGTCCCTGTTTTTTTTTTTTTCTTGACTACTATTAAAATTTTACATTTTCAGTAGTTATAGGCAAACACAGATATTTAGCGGGAATACCGTTAGGTAACAGACAGAAAGACAAATTAGGCTTGGGGGTCCCCCAATAGAACCAAGTTCCTGAGGGCCCCCACTTACCTGATCCCCGCCGCAGGACTTTGTTTGGTCCACAAAAGTCCAAACTTCACCTATCACGGCAGGCATTGTAATTAAACCTTCAGGGACCGGGTTCCCAAGGATTCCACTCCCCTGGACCTGTATAGCACCCTGCACAGACAGCGTCTTGGTCGTGGGTATGACCAGAGCTCTGGATCCCAGGGTCCAGCCCTCCTAAGAGAAGCATTACAGGCAAAACCTTGCTCTTCTGCTGCAAGGCCCGGGTACCGACCGTTTAGCTATGAAGCTTTTTTTTGGTGGGATCCGGAACAGCTTACTAAGGCCCAAAAGAACCTGTACGCAAGCCCAGTGAAAACACATGTTACTCTTTGGCCAACACCTTAGACACTGGCAAAAAACTGAGGTGCTCCCGGGTGGGAGGGGCTTATATAGGGGAGGGTACTTCCGGTTTGGAATTGGCCAGTGCCAACACCTGAAGGTAAACTATATAACCCATTAGTAATGACTAAGTCGCTCTGTGTCCCGTGATGTACGAAAAAGAAAAGGGGCCTGGTCTTTAACCAGCCAAAATGGTCCGTAAACTGACCGAAGTTCATTCCTTTGATCTAAAGAACTACATGTTACAATGTTTCTCTTTATCTCCGATGTTGTGATAAACTTGGCAGGCTGCCTGTATTTTTTACTTTTCTTGTCAGCTGTCTGAGGTGAGCAGAGAACTCTCTGCACTTGTTACATAGAATTGGGAAATGCTGTGAGGAGAGTTGAATCGCGATTCTTTAATGATCGTGCTGCTCTACCTTCACCAGAAAGATTCACCCGAAGTGAATATTTGGTCAATGTCACATCTACTGCTTAAAAAATTTACCCATACAAGTTAAAAGATGTTATGCATGTTGACATGTATTACATTTGTTTCCTACACTTTCTTTGACTTCTTTAGGCCCCTCAGCATTCATTAATGTGCATTTAACACATTATTATTATTATACAGGATTTATATAGCACCAACAGTTTGCGCAGCGCTTTACAATATGAAGGCAGACAGTACAGTTACCATACAATTCAATACACATAAGTATGAACCTATCCTCAATATTACAGGATAGAGTGTTTTCACATTAAAACTTTTGACAATTCAATAAAGTTGATTGTAACATTTTATGGCATTAAAGCGGAAGTTAACCCATCCATAAAACCATTTAATTTCCGTAACGTGCCGGAAATGTAACACTCCCATTGGTTTGCGCTCTCAACCAAACTGTCAAACCATCCAATGGCTGGTGTCTGAACTGATCACATGTGCAGCATCATGGCAGTTGTAGATTAAACAGATGGCAGCTTCCTTGGCTGAAAACGATAGGGGGTTCTTTAAGAAGAATATGTGGACAAGAAAACCTACAATAAAAACATTAGGTAAAAGTAGATTGCCTGTCATATCTGTATACTGCTATTCATTTTCCGCTTCACCGCTCAGGAATAAACCCAATTTTTTTTATTTGATATCATCCATTTTCATCATGTGCTGCGCTTCGAGTAGATTATCGAAAGTGTTGGCAGTGTGCAAGTGAAGCTTTCATTAGCAATATTTCTTTATGGATTTCAGTTTAATGAATCTGAAACTGTGTATGTTTGGAGTGACTGAGTTCTCAAATCCATAAAAAATGCAAAGAAATGTCTTTAAAGATTTTTATTTCTTTTTTTTTAGGCCAAGGATTTGTACACTTCATTAAATGATGCACGGGGTTTGTTTGGTTCTTTAGTAGCACGTGTTGCTTTGTAGTATGGCCATTAGATTAAAATAACGCAGGTCACATGACTGATACAGTGTCATTGCCCGCTTCCTTTGCATCACTCTCATTGCTGGAATATGTCACTCTAATACTTATCCTTTTGATGTTCTTGTTATCTCTAGCTATAAGATTACCGCTGTAAAGTGTGAAAGGGTTCCAAGCAGCTGAGCATTATTAGTAGCAAGACTGGATGGGGGGTTGTCACAAATAATACTGATTCGGAATTATTTTCTTTGGGTAGGCACTTTTGACATTGGCCATTAAGTTGGTTGTTGCCCATCTACACTATCATTGATTCCCAGAACCACATTGAATTTAAAGTGTTAAACCCAAATCGAAAAATTAATTATCACATTTATTTACATTATGGAAAGTTCATTATTATTGTAGCTGTTGTGATCTTCTCTTGGATTGATCTCTCTCTCTCTTTTTTTTTTTTTTTTTTTATTATTCTGACTTCTGTTTTTGCAGTGGCTGCATTCCTAGCAGGCTCCCTATGGAGCCACTGAAAAATGCACGTTGACCCCCCCCCCCCCCTCCCCGGGACTACAGTGAAACTTTTACTACTATCCTTGCATTACACAGTAATAGATTTAATGAAGGTACAGGTTGATTGATAAATGTTCCAAATATTAGTATTCACAGTTGTTCAATGAAGTATAGTATAGTATAGAAGTATAGTAAGAATTAGGCATGCCAAATATTAACCACTTCAGCCTCAGAAGGTTTACCCCCCCCCCCCTCATGATCAGGCCATTTTGTGCGATACAGCACTAGGTTATATTTTACCTGAAAATTGCGCGGTCGTGTGACGCTGTACACAAATACAATTTATGTCTTTTTTTCACACATAAAGGGCTTTTTTTTGGTGGTATTTGATCACCTCACTTGCACTATAAACAAAAAAAGACAGAATTTTGAAAAAAAAAAAATATTAACTTTCTGCTATAAAACATAGCCAATAAAAAAGTGTAAAAAATAAAATGTCTTCTTTCTTTAAGGCCAATATGTATTCTGCTACATATTTTTGTTAAAAAAAATCCCAATAAGCGTATGATTGGTTTGTGCAAAAGTTAGAGCATCTACAAACTATGGGGTATTTTTATGGAATTTTTATTTATTTTTTTACTAGTAATGACAGCGATCAGCAACTTATAGCGTGACTGCGACATTTTGGCAGACAAATTAAACACTTAAGCCGTGTACACACGATCGGTTTGACTGATGAAAACAGTCCGATGGACTGTTTTCATCGGACAAACCGATCGTGTATGGGCCCCATCGGTCTTTTTTCCATCGGTGTGAAAAAATAGAACATGTTTTAAATTTTTCCGATGGGAAAAAAAACGATAGCAAAATCCGATCGTCTGTGTGGAACTCCATCGGATAAAAAACCCACGCATGCTCAGACTGAATTATGAGACGGGAGCGCTCGTTCTGGTAAAACTAGTGTTCGTAATGGAGATAGCACATTCGTCATGCTGTAACGGACTGAAAAGCACAGAGACTGAAAAGCGCGAATCGGCTCTCACCAAACTTTTACTAACACGCGGTAACACGAAATCAGTAAAAGCAGCCCAAAGGGTGGCGCCATTGGATTTGAACTTCCCCGTTATAGTGCAGTCATACGTCACGGCGTTTGGGATGATCGGTTTTTTGACTGATGGTGTGTAGGCAAGACTGATGGAAGTCAGCTTCATCGGATTTCCGATGGAAAAATCCATCGGATTAGAATCCATAGGAAATCCGATCATGTGTACAGGGCTTAAGTGACACTTTTGACACTTTTTAAAGGGACCAGTGATACTAATACAGTGATCAGTGCTAAATAATATGCACTGTAACTGTACTAATGACACTGGCATGGAAGGGGTTAAAATCAGGGCCAATCAAAGGGTTAAATGTGTGCTTTCTAACTGTGGGTGGGCGGGGGGTGCTTCTACTGTATGCTTAGCAGAAACACACAATCTCTGTCTTCTCCTGTCAAAGAACGGTGATCTGCCTTGTCCATTTACAGCAGGAGCTGGTCGCTGGCCCCCCAGACCAGGAAGAGCGAAATCACGTTCAGGTACATAAATTTCCTGCAGAGAGGCCGCCCTGCTGCAGTAAAGGTATGTGGGTCGGTCCAGCAGCGAATAATCTTTTTTTTTTTTTTCATTCAGCCAGCGGGTTGTGCTGGGACCACAATAAAGTTATCGTAAGGATCGTTGTTGTAGTTGCCGACTCTTCTTTTCGTTTCATTGCCTGCTAATTGATGTGTGAGAGGACATCTGAGCCTGAGCAGCAATCAGTGGATTTTATTACAAACCTGCATTGTGGTTCCGCTGCTCTCAGCGCTGCACCTGTTTTTTCTCCAACCAGCGGGTTGAATGAAAAAAAAAAGGTTAAGGCTACTTTTACACTGAGACGCTTTACAGGCGCTATAACGCTAAAAATAGCACCTGCAAAGCGCCTTGAAAGAGCCTCTCCTCTCACTCCAATGTGAAAGTCCGTGGAGCAGTGCGCTGGCAGGACGGTAAAAAAAAGTCCTGCAAGCTGCATCTTTGGTGTGTACAGTAGGTGCCGCCGATATTGTGTCAATCTCGCCGCTTCTAGCGGCGATATTGACACCCTATGAGCTCCGTCGTGAGAGCCAGCGCCGAGCTGTCTCGTCATCGGGAAAGGAAAAAATGTTCCTTTCACGATGAGCGACACGCATTGCCGATAGGCGGGGATCCGACGCGGATTCCCGCCAATACCAGGCACTGCGTTTGGTATGAATCCTGAGCGGGAACTCCACGCCAATTTTTAAAGAAAAAACCGGCGTGGGTTCCCCCTCCAGGAGCATACCAGGCCCTTGGGTCTGGTCTGGATTTGAAGGGGAACCCCTACGCCGAAAAAACGGCGTGGGGGTCCCCCTCAAGATAAAACCAGACCCTTATCCGAGCACGCAACCTGGCAGGCCGCAGGGGAAGAGGGGGGGACGAGAGCGGCCCCCCCTCCCTCCTGAACCGTACCAGGCCACATGCCCTCAACATGGGGGGTTTGGTGCTCTGGGGCAGGGGGGCGACCTGCGGCCCCCCCACCCCAGAGCACCCTGCCCCCATGTTGATGAGGACAGGGCCTCTTCCCGACAACCCTGGCCGTTGGTTGTCGGGGTCTGCGGGCGGGGGGCTTATCGGAATCCGGGAGCCCCCTTTAATAAGGGAGCCCCCAGATCCCGGCCCCCCCACCCTATGTGAATGAGTATGGGGTACATCGTACCCCTACCCATTCACCTGGTGGAAAATAAATGGAAATAAAAACACAACACAGTTTTTAAAAGTATTTTATTGCACCGCTCCGGAGGTCTTCTGCCGACTTCAGGGGTCTCCCGTGTCGTCGCCGCGTTCTCCAGTTCTTTCTTCTGCTGGGCCTCCGCTAACTTCTTTTTAGCTCTTTTGCTAGCGGAGGCCCAGTCTTCTCCGTCGTCTCGTCCGGCTCTCCGTTGTCCTTCTGCCGGCCCCTCCACTAACTTCTTGGTAGCTCTTTTGCTAGTGGAGGAGCCAGTCTTCTCCGTCGTCGCCGTCGGCGTCTTCTTCCCTCTTCTCCTCCTCGATGTTGACTCGTCGCTTCCTCTCGCAGTAATGATAAATCTTCGGTCCGCAGAGATTAATATAGGCTTCTCATGATGTCACAGTCACATGTTCCCATGACGTCACAGTCACATGCTCCTGGGCACATGGCCCATACATGAATAGAAATTCCGGCTGGTTCCTGCTGAACCATCTGAATTTCCATCCATGTATGGCTGCCTTTAGAGAGTGGCTTCTGCCCATGTGAACTTACCATCTGTACACAATTGCAGAAGCACACCGTGATAATTCCAAGAATACGTTTGGTTGGTGGAAGCCTACTATTTCTCTGTTATGAATAGGTTTTTACAGACCAGTACAAAATCAAACAATAGTGACCTTTTTGGGATCCAGTCAGCAGGACAGGAAATACATTAAAATTAACGATAGACGTAAATCAGCATTATATGTAAAATACTGCTGAAGCTAATCTTTCTGCAGTTGTTGTCAGGGCTGGTTTGAATTGTAACACATTGTAAAGAAATGGTAAGAATAACACATTTATAGTGTGTAAATATCTTGTAAAATCACAGCCATAGCATTTTCACTGAGCAACAACTGGATTGACTATTAAGATACACTAGGAGGCAGCCAGTCTGCAGTAAATTTGCTTATTTCTCACTTAGCTTGTAAAAGATAAAAAAAAAAAATAGTCTATAGAGATTGTTAACCTGGGCAAACTGCAGATGGCTTTTTGTGCCTTGACTTCTGTGCACATAAGCTTGTAACAAATGTGTGATCAGGGTGTACCCACAAGTGTTCTTATTGTAATAATAATCTAAAATCTGTGTGTAAATCTAAAACATACAGTATATACGCAGCCCAAAACTAAAGACCCATATCAGTTATTAAGAATGATCTTAAAATTTTGAGTCGATTACTGGCAGACAGACTTACATCTATTCTTTCTATGCTGATCTCTCCAATCAGGTCTTATCCTGAATAGGCAAATTGCGGATAACATATGTTTAGTGATCAAAAAGTCAGATTATTATTTTTTTTTTTATTAAAATAACAAACATGTTATACTTACCTGCTCTGTGCAGTGTTATTCCTCCTCTTCTTTTTTTGTCCACCATAGCCAGCCGCTTGCTATGGGGAGAAACGTTGTCTGCACATCCCCGACCTGTGTCTCTATGGAGCCGCGCTCCATAGACTTACACAGCGGGACTTAGACCCGCCCCCACTTCCTCCTCACTTCCTCCTCTGCACTTCCAGCCGCGCTGTGCATGTCCATTGACACACACAGCCCAGCTCAGCGGGGGACTCCAGAAAAAAGAAGTAAGGGACTGCTCTCTGCAATACCATAATGGAGAAAACAAAGCCTTGACAATCACTTTAAATATTTGACTCTTGAAATCAGAGTTTGAATGCTTTTTGGTTGCTTTTTTTATAAAACAAACAAACAAACAAAAAAAAACATTTTGTTGTGTTCTGTAAAAGCCCTGCCTTTCCTACACTTGGCAACTCCAGTTATGTTTTTCTGTATCTGGCAGTTGTGTTACCTATTGCTTGTTCATTTTCCACATTGGATCATGCCCAGTTGAGAAAGAGAATTGAAATCCAATTACATGCTCGTGTTTGAACACTACAAGAAAGCAGGATACGTTTTTGTGTTCAAGACTTTTCATGAGTTCCAAAATCCTTGCCTGTTGAAAAAAAGAGTGTTTATTCACAGTTATACGCAGTATGGAGCTTGTACTGAATTTACAGCAAACCATAAGAAATGCTGGCTTTCTCTCAAGAAGCTAAAGATCCAATTGATTTAAAAACTCTTAAGGAGAACCTGTTATTTGGTAATACTGTAAATGAACAGGACTGTGACTGATAGGAGCCAACAGTAAATATCATTGCCTTGGTATGAATCCAATCCAGCGCACAAAACTCGGGGCTCACACGGTATGCAGGTGTCAACATTGCACCTTCCTGCAACTTGTGTTCCTTTCAGTAGATTTTGAAAATGTACGAAGATAAAGATAAACCTGGAGAAAAGGTTTAAATTGCGGTGGACACAAACATGGCATTGGTATGTATTGTGTATGTGTGTGCTAGTTTACAGAATTATAGCAGTCCAGCAGTCAGAATTATGATTTCCAACACAAGTCATAAAGTCACTGCATTTCCTGTCATTTTGTTTAGATGATCTCACTTTTACAGGTGTTCCGGAGTTGATTTTGGCATGATGCACTTATTTTGTAATTCCGTTCAATGCTGGGAAATTATGTGTTTCATTTTACAACATCCACTACATGACTTTTTCCAACGTTGTAACTGTTTATGTAATGTAGTGACCATAATAAATAAGGTGCGTGATGTGGTGTGTCATGCTGTGCATGTTTAAATGGGTAAATGTCTGCATTGTTTTCACTATGTAAAGGTTCGTTTTTTATTTTCTAAATAGGTTTAAGCTAGTGCATTGTTGGTTCACTTACCTTTTCCTTCGATTTCCCTTCTAAATGTTTTTTTTCTTTGTCTGAATTTCTCACTTCCTGTTCCTCCTCAGTAAGCTTGCCCTCATCATCCGAGCCATTCTGGCTGGGGGTTAGTCAGCGTGCTCGCCCCCTCCCTTGGGACTACATCCCTGCGGGGAGACGCTGTGAACGTGCTCGCCCCCTCCCTTGGGACTACATCCCTGCGGGGAGACGCTGTGAACGTGCTCGCCCCCTCCCTTGGGACTACATCCCTGCGGGGAGACGCTGTGAACGTGCTTGCCCCCTCCCTTGGGACTACATCCCTGCGGGGGACGCTGTGAACGTGCTCGCCCCCTCCTTTGGGACTACATCCCTGCAGGGAGACGCTGTGAACGTGCTCGCCCCCTCCCTTGGAACTACATCCCTGCGGGGAGACGCTGTGAACGTGCTCGCCCCCTCCCTTGGGACTACATCCCTGCGGGGAGACGCTGTGAACGTGCTCGCCCCCCTCCCTTGGGACTACATCCCTGCGGGGGGACGCTGTGAATGTGCTCGCCCCCTCCCTTGGGACTACATCCCTGCGGGGAGACGCTGTGAACGTGCTTGCCCCCTCCCTTGGGACTACATCCCTGCAGGGGGACGCTGTGAATGTGCTCGCTCCCTCCCTTGGGACTACATCCCTGCGGGGAGACGATGTGAACGTTCACAGCGTCTCCCCACAGGGATGTAGTCCCAAGGGAGGGGGGGCGAGCATGCTGACTAACCCCCAGCCAGAATGGCTTGGATGATGGGGTCAAGCTTACTGAGGAGGAACAGGAAGTGAGAAATTCAGACAAAGAAAAAAAACATTTAGAAGGGAAATCTAAGGAAAAGGTAAGTGAACCAATAATGCACTAGCTTAAAGGAACCTATTTAGAAAATAAAAAAACAAACCTTTACAACCCCTTTAAGGACCAAGCCTCTTTCTGAGATTTGTTGTTGACATGTTAAAAACTGTTTTTTTTTGCTAGAAAATTACTTAGAACCCCCAAACATTATACATTTTTTTTCTAACACCCTAGAGAATAAAATGGCGGTCGTTGCAATACTTTCTGTCACACCATATTCGTGCAGCGATCTTACAAGCGCACTTATTTTGTAAAAAATAGGACAACTGTAAAGTTAGCCCAATTTTTTTTATATTGTGAAATATAATGTTACGCTGAGTAAATTGATACTCAACATGTCACGCTTCAAAATTGCGCCCACTCGTGGAATGGCGACAGACTTTTACCCTTAAAAATCTCCATAGGTCGACGTTGAAAAAATTCTACAGGTTGCATATTTAGAGTTACGGAGAGGTTCTACGGCTAGAATTATTGTTCTCACTCTATCGATTGCGGTGATAACTCACATGTGTGGTTTAAACACTGTTTTCATATGCGGGCACTGCTCACGTATGCGTTCGCTTCTGCACGCAAGCTTAGTGGGACGTGGCGTGTTTACAATTTTTTTGTTTTCTTATTTATTTTACCTTTTTTTTTTTTTTTACATTGTTCTTTTAAAAAAAAAATTGTATTACTTTTATTCCTATTACAAGAAATGTAAACATCCCTTGTAATAGAAAAAAGCATGACAGGAACTGTAAAATATGAGATCTGGGGTCAAAAAAACCTCAGATCTCATATTTACACTAAAATGCAATAAAAATAAATAAATAATGTCCCTTTTAAGAGCTATGGGCGGAAGTGACATTTTGGTATGGAGATGGATGGGGGCCATCTTCCCCTCACTCGTCTCCATACCAAGCAGGAGAAAAGACCCGATCGCCTCCGCCGCTACCGACGGCTCTGGTAAGCGGTGGCGGGAGGGGGGACCCTCTCCCGCCGCCGATAAAAGTGATCTTGCGGCAAATCCGACGCAGAGACCACTGTTATCGGAAACCGGACGATATCCTTCTTCACAGTGCCGACGTATATCAGCATGCGGCGGTCCGGAAGTGGTTAAAGACTTAAGCCCTGTACACACGATCGGTTTTACCGATGAAAACAGTCCGATGGACTTTTTTCATCGGACAAACCGATCGTGTATGGGACCTATCGGCCTTTTTTCCATTGTTTTTAAAAAATAGAACATGTTTTAAATTATTTCCAATGGATCAAAAACCGATAGCAAATTCCGAACGTCTATGGGCAAGTCCATCGGATAAAAAACCCACGCATGCTCAGAATCAAGTCGACGCATGCTCAGAAGCATTGAACTTAATTTTTCTCGGCTCATGTTTTATGTCACCACGTTTGGAACGGTCGGTTTTTTGACTGATGGTGTGTAGGCAAGACTGATGGAAGTCAGCTTCATCGAATTTCCGATAGACAAAACCATTGGATTAGAATCCATAGGATATCCGATCGTGTGTACGAGGCTTCACACATATCTCTGGTTTCAATGTATGCTTTAAAGTAGAACTGCTACAACACAGACCAAAAATGCTATTTAAGTCACTTTAACCCCCCCCCCCCCCCGCATTTCTGTCTGTGGCTGCCTTAAGTAAGGGCAGATGATTCATGTAGCATTTACTTCCTGGACTCCATCTACTCTTAGCTCAGGCATTCATATAGGAGGGTGTGCTTAGCTGAGAAAGCCCCTCCTCCTTTTCTGGAGACTCCTTGTCTGTAGGACATCATTTGTCTAGGCTTGAAAGCAACTAAAAATATAAAAATAAAAATAGGTTTAAAACATGTAAATATGATATAGCTTCCTATCTTTTCTGTTTTCTAAAGCTAGCAGCATAAAAAATGTAAATGTTCATCACAAAGTGAAGTTCCATTTTATGTTCTAAGATCATTTGATGACTTGACGACTGTCATTCAAAAGTTCTTCAAAATGTAATTTTGCTTTTAACATTTGATTTTCTGAAAAAAAAATGACTTTTCAGAACGAAAACCACATACACTCCTAGAAATTCGTTAATTTGAGAATTTTCCATTCTGCACCTTCTAAATTTTCTTGTCACTCAAAAGCAAATGTCAATTCAACCCCACTAATCATTAGAAAATCAAACATATGTTCTTGAAACAAAAAATTCCCCAAAAAAATCTACTAGGGTATAAGCAGCTTTACCATCTCGCTGTAGTAGGTTGTTGATCAATGCTTCTTTTTATTCCTATTAGATTTTCCTCATTCATTGGGTGCGTTTTGCTGGTAAGTGTGAGCTGTGTACCGTAGTTTGCATTATATGTATGATTAAATGAATCTCCCTACAAAACACATGGCCTCTCAGACCCTTTAATTTGTTTCATCGCCAACAAGCAGCACTGGCAGTAGTGATCATTTATTTAAATTTAAGGTTTGCGCTAGGAAAAATTGCAACATTTCATTTAATAAGAAAATGAAAAGGCGATGATATTACTGACAGATGTCCTTTAATCTATAGTGACTTTCCGGAAATGAAAGTAACATCTCCACCAGGCCTTAACAGAAAACCAGTTAACCATCTGAGTTCTATCTGCACTGGATAATCAGTTTCATCTCGGCAATAACTGTTTGCTGAGAGCAGTATCATTTCTGCTGCAAGAAAATTGACTTTTTTTTCCCCCTAGAAATCTTCACTCTACATCTTATTGCTTGGCTACTAGCTAGAAAATGAAAGCAATATATTTCCATAAACTCTCAACAGAATAATTCTGCTGCCTGTTTAAAGTACTGTCCTTGTCATGAAACCTTCTGCTATTTCAGTGTAATTATTACTAATTTAATTATGATTATCCGGAGCATGAAAAAGGATTAGTTTCTATTCTAAAACGTTATGTCGTTTCCCAAGTCATCCTCCATGACAGCAGAACTGTGGAAATGGCCCACCTATAAAAGCAACTACCAGAAAGCCTCTTACACTAAGGCCTCGTACACACGGCCGAGATTCTCGTCGAAAAAAACATGTCGTTTTTTTCGACGAGATTCTTGGACAAGAAAATTGTCCCGGCCGAGTGTACACACGCTCGATTCAAAGAACCCGCGGTTCTTTGAATGGAGCGTACGCGGTGACGTCATCGACTACGACGAGCATGCGCTCGTCACATTCGATGCCGTCGCCGCCATCTTGGTATACCCTATCTATGCCTAGGAAGCTACCGCGCATGCGTCAAAGTCATTTCGAGCATGCGCGGGCTTCCCGGCGAAAAGGTAAGTGTACACACACACAATTTTCTCGAGAAACAGGCTGACGAGAATCTCGACGAGAAAATAGAGAGCAGGATCTCTATTTTCTCGTCGAGATTCTTGTCGCTTTTCTTGACGAGAAACCATACACACGAACAAATTTAATTTCTCGGCAAAAAATCTCTGCCAGCAAGTTTCTTGCTGGTTTTTGCCGAGAAACTCGTTCGTGTGTACGAGGCCTCAGTCTTGTATTTCCTGTTCTATGTAACAGAGCCATAATCATGTAGTATGACTGAGAGTCCAGTAAGTGATTGGGTTTGACTGTATTTCCTTCTCTTTTTTTTTTTTATATACCTGAATGGTGCAGTCCCTTGTATTTACTGAAATGATAGCATGTCATCTTCCCACACCAGAGGATTTCTATTTCATTCTTTGTGGTTGGCATATGTCCTAATGTTGTTAGTGGGTGACCAGGGTGTCCTGAAAGATGTCATCTAGCTTTGTCAGGGTGAAGTTGCAACAGGCCAGTCAAATAATGAACTTCACTTCAGTTCTTTAACAGAAGTTAGGACATGCGGACAACTACATATTTTATAATGCTACAATGATATAACATATACATACACTTAAGAGGGGGGGTTTTTGGGACTTTAAATGAGACACCCTAGAAAAATGTCTCCATCCCTAATCAATGTATATACTAATAAAGGAGGTTCAGGACTTTGAGTGAGGCACATAGGTGGTACAAGAGACAATTTTGGAAAAAGCAAGTTTTAATAAAATCACACAAGTCATACAAATATCATGGCCAGCAGGCTCCGTATAAAGACATAAGTTGACATCAATTATTAGAAATAGCTAATTCACAGCATGTTGTAGTAGCATAGTGCATCTAGGTACTAAAGAAGACTCATTGGCTCGACGCGTTTCAGCGATTTAATCGCCTCATCAGGAGCAGATGCATTTAATCTGAAAATACATTGGATAACGGTAAGAGGGCCAGTAAATAGATATTGAAAAATTGAGGGGAAAAAGGGAGATTGTAAAGAAAAAGGGCGATAAGGGAATAGGGGAGAGGGGAAAAATTCACCCTCCTACTTACACATTGCAGCACATAGTCTGCTGGGGGTGCCAAGCCGGCGGCAGTCATCAAACATCCCTCCCGGGAGCTGAGGGGATGGATGGGGGCCATCTTCCCCTCACTCGTCCCCATACCGGACAACCGATACTGAACCCCCAACGTGATGGTGACGCCCAAACCGGTGATGGTGGCGATGCCGGAAAAGAAAATGGGAAGTGTCTGAAAAAAAACAAAGGAAAAAAGTAACGAATTGTGTGGGGGTGTGTGGATGTTGGTGTGAGGATATAGGGGCTCATGGTGATGAGCACTATATGTGAAGAAGAGTGAAATAACAAAGGTGTTAAATAGTGTAAAGTGACTAAAAAGAAGGAGGAGGTATGAGAAGATAGTGAGGTAAGAGGAATGGAATATGAAGGATAAGCTGGGTGAGAAATAAGAATGAAAGAAGAGGATTGATGGAAAAGGAGCCTAAGCTCAAGCAGAGGTCTCAATGGTTACCTGGTGTGTGTTGAAAGAAAAAAAAGTCCAAAATATGAGGTGTAACGAAAGTCAGCAACTGGCACCAGCAGCCAGACAGGACGCCCAATCCACGTGGGGTGTCAGGAAGGAGCCCAGGTCAACCCAGGGACATGTCCCCAGCGTCACGCTGGCGTGGCTGCGGTGGAGAGGAACCCGTGCCGAGAGCGTTGTCAGCCGCTCGTGGCAAGGGGTGTGCAACTCCCCACATGCACGCCATCAGATGTTTAAGGGCCCCGGCAAAATGGCGTCAGAGTTGACGTCACACGCACGGCGTCCAGCGTGGCGCCGATGCGCGACTGGACGGGCCCGCCCACCCCCCATAAGCAGCACGAATGCCAGGGGGAGGAGGGAGGGCGCCAGGAGCGCATCGCAGCTCCCAGGTAAAGAGAGGGAAAGACCAAACCAGCCCATACAGCGCCACCTAATGCAAGCTAAAAAACAAAAAATCTATTTAAATCTACCATGTGTGCCTCTAAGAGTAATGATGATCCATACGGAATCTATATTTTAAAGTGTGTACCAAATTTCCTTTTACTTCCTGTCCCAGAAAGCCATCAGGAAGTTAGAGACAGAGTGAGCTAAATTCCCCTCTAAAGCCTAGCACACACTATCAGTTTTATTTTTCGTTCAACCCAGTGGGTTGTACGGTAAAAACTGACAGCTGAGGTTGGAGCCACTGTACTAACAATCCGATGTTAGTACAGCAACCTCTCCTGCTGAGCTATTGTGTTTTGACAGGGGGACGGCCCCCTTGCCAGAACAGTCCAGTCCGCGCTTCCAGCCATTGGCTTAGAGCGCTGATCGGTCGGCTGCTGGTTTTCCAGCATGCTCAGCCAACAGAAGCCGGCTGTTGGATCGGCTGCTATACATACGGGCCGAATGTCAGCCGGTTTTTATTGAACCGGCCGATGTCGCCCGGCATGCGGCCCGTGTGTACTAGGCATTAGACAGTGATCCCTGGAAGGAATTAGTGTCCCCACTGGAAGATTTCCTTTTGTTCTGGGGACAACTTTCTTTTTCAGTGGCAATGGTCATCAGTACAAATGAGGAAATGGGGGGAGAGAGAAGATGCCAAAAAATGCGATAGAAGGTGGTCTAGCCCTTCCCCATGCCATCCAACCATTCAATATTAGAAAAAGAAATAACAAGGTTTGCCTAGAAATACACATTAAACAGCTCAAAGAAAGCAGGTACCCGCTCCCACCGAGCAAAAGTTCTCCCCCTCCCCTCCCTCACTGCAGTCTTCTGGAGCATGTCACAGGTCCCAGAAGACTGCTGGACCATTCGGGAGTCACAGTGCGATTCTCGCCTGCGCATTAGGCAAGCGGCTGTGAAGCCGCAAGCTGTCACTGCCGGGTGCCCACAGTTGGGATGCCAGTGCCAGGGAGAGAAGGGACGGCTCGGGTGAACACAGCTCTGGATCATGGGACAGGTAAGTGTGTTTATTGTCAGCAGCTACAGTTTTTGTAGCTGCTGACTTTTATTAAAGCAAAAAAACGACTGGAGTTCCACTTTAACTTCCCACACCAGTGCTCTTCGCATCCTACTCCCAACTAGGTGAAATTGTTACACACCTCGATCAAAGTTGTATTACGTTTGTCTATATATTACATCAGCAAACTAATAATAAATAAAAACCTCACCAAAGGGCTCACACATGCACAGGTAATATATAGCCAGCATAAAAACTCAGATCAGATCATCTGTCACGGAGACCAGTATATTACATAAAATCACTGATTGATGTGTTTCATTAGTTGAGGACTTTGTCAAGAGCTGGGGTGATGTCGTCCTAGTATACCTTTACAGCTATTAAGTTATATACAACAATACTGCTCCCAGCCTACTGGGAATATTGTAACAATGTAATATAACCTTATTTAAAATGATGGGAAAAAAATGTGTGGCTAATAGCTATACAGAAACAACAACTCAAAACAAAAAAGGCAAAGCGGGCAACTATACATACAAGTACTCTGTGAGTTCCTGATGGATTGACTTTGGCCAGGAGGTACTGTAGAAAGAGGGCACTCAGCACAGAGCAGTGATAATGGCCATGCAAACGGGCCGCCTGTTTTCTTGTATAGAGCACCTGTGCAAACTGGTATGTAATCAGGACTGTCTTCTTGCTTTGAAAAACCCACTGGAAAATGGTCATATATTTTTATATTGGGGGTTGCCTACAGGAAAATAAATAAATTATAGGGTTATTTTACATTGCAAATATTGACTTTATTTACAAAACCATTTTATTTAATTCATATTCATAATAAAAATAGTTGCTTCTAGTCAAGGAGATTTAATTTATGCCATTCAGGTAGAACTATGCTCAGATGTTAAAAGCAAATACTTTGTGTGAATTGCCCAGTCCATTAAGACAACCTTGTTTGTTTTGTAAAGGCTCATTGTAACATAGGGTTTGTACCTGCTGATCCTGCCATTAGAACCCTTCATGTCCAACTTCTTTTCCTAGCCCACTGTAACTTAGGCTTTGTAACTGCTGATCCTGCCAGTAGAACCCTTCATATCCAACTTCTTTTCATAGCCCACTGTAACATAGGCTTTGTATCTGGTGATTTTGCCAGTAGAACCCTTCATATCCAACTTCTTTTCACAGCCCACTGTAACATAGGCTTTGTAACTGCTGATCCTGCCAGTAGAACCCTTCATATCCAACTTCTTTTCACAGCCCACTGTAACTTAGGCTTTGTAACTGCTGATCCTGCCAGTAGAACCCTTCATATCCAACTTCTTTTCATAGCCCACTGTAACATAGGCTTTGTATCTGGTGATTTTGCCAGTAGAACCCTTCATATCCAACTTCTTTTCACAGCCCACTGTAACATAGGCTTTGTAACTGCTGATCCTGCCAGTAGAACCCTTCATATCCAACTTCTTTTCACAGCCCACTGTAACATAGGCTTTGTAACTGCTGATCCTGCCAGTAGAACCCTTCATGTCCAACTTCTTTCCATAGCCCACTGTAACATAGGCTTTGTATCTGGTGATTTTGCCAGTAGAACCTTTCATATCCAACTTCTTTTCACAGCCCACTGTAACATAGGCTTTGTAACTGCTGATCCTGCCAGTAGAACCCTTCATATCCAACTTCTTTTCACAGCCCACTGTAACATAGGCTTTGTAACTGCTGATCCTGCCAGTAGAACCCTTCATGTCCAACTTCTTTCCATAGCCCACTGTAACATAGGTTTCGGAGCTGGTGATCCTGGCAGTAGAACCTTTCGTGTCCAACTTCTTTTCATAGGATGTCACTGTAATTACTCTGCAGTAAAGCTACTTCAGCATTTTCAGCATGCTCATCTCCTACCATGGGCTTTAGTATAACACTTCTTTCAATAGGGTGACAACATATTTACAAGCAGTGAAATCACAATGTCACCCTTTAAAACAAGTTTTTTTAATACTATGGGCTTCAGTAGGTCCTTCATGTCCCACTTCATTCAATAGGGTGAGAACATTCTCACACAGCAGTGAAATAACTGCAGCATTGTTGCCCTCTGCAGCACACCGATCTTCCATGGACTGTAATGATAGACAACACACACTGCTCCATCCCAGCAGAGTCGACATGCCTCCATGTGCATGAGCCCTTTCAACTCATCCACCCAAAACACTCTGGATATGTAGTATGAGCAGAAGCTCGCACATCAGGAAAATTATGTACAAGCTTCTAGATACCTTCTACTCCTTCCTTCACTGTGCCATTGGGCTGGCTAAGAACAACTATTCAGTGCGAAAGTTAAGGTGAATAAGAAAAGCATTTATAAAAATCGATGGTTTACCAGCCCTGTGGTTAGTAATCATTCTAAATGGAAAAAACAGCCGAGTTGAGGTGGACTTCAAGGGCCCATAACCTTGAGTCTTTTTTTTTAATTTATGCAATTTGCTGTGTAGTAAAAATTTAAAACTACAAAAAAAGTTATTTCCTCATGAAACCTATGAAGGGGAAGAACAATGTATACAGTGGAACCTTAAATTACGAGCATAATCCCTTCCAAGAGAATTCTCGTAATCCAAAGCACTCGCATATCAAAGTGAGGTTCCCCATAGAAGTCAATGAAAACAAAAATAATTTGTTCCGCATTCACTTCAATGGTATGCAATACCGCATGTGGCCAGAGGTGGGGGGTGCCGTAGAGCCTCGGAAATGATCGGGGACAGCTCGGCTGACCTCGGAAAGGCTCACAAACACCCGGGAACAAAGTAGTTCCAAACGGCTCCGCTCGGCTCTGCTCGGCTCCGGCGTCCCCACACCTCTGCACACCCCATTAGCTTGAATTCTGCTAATTTTGCAAGGCAACACTCGCAAACCGAGTCAGAATTAAAAAAAAAAAGTTGCTTGTCTTTCAAAATGCTCGTTAACCGTGTTGCTCGTAAACCAAGGTTCCACTGTATCACTAATCAACTGGGTGCACACCTCTGCGTTTTATGTGCATTATGGTAATGCATAATAAACATGTGTTACAAAAAAAAATTGGAAGGAATTACCTAATCTTCCTGTGCCATTATAATAGAAACTGTCAGAAGTGGCATTCACCACATTAAAAAAGCAGATAAAGCTGTTTCAGGCCTATCTACGCCACCTCTATTTCAAAGCAAAATAGAAACTAGTGCAGACCTGCACAGGTTTAACAAAGGGAAGATGACAGTTTCCCATATAGAAAACTGCCCCAGATACCTGCCAGTTGTTGTATAGGATGTAAGCTGTCAGTAGAAAACTTCCATCCCTCTCTCTGCCTGTGCAGTTATTACACTACACAGGCAGAGCCTGCAGGATTGAAAACCCTCCTCCATAATGAAGATGGCGACAGTTGCTGCGGCAGCTGCAAACACTGGTGTAAAATAAGCCATGCTTCCACAACTTCTAAAAAAACAGGAAGCATATTCCCTCATGATGTCACATGATGTCACAAGAGGAAAAGTATCATCAGTTAACAAAAAATAAAAAAGGCACAACGCATGTAAAATGCACAAAAACTAACATTTAAAAATCGCAAGCAGAGTTGCATGACAGTGGAATTGAAGAGAGGTGAATAGGGCTAAACTGAAACTTTTTCAAGAAAATCAGCTTGCTTAGGAAAAATTAGACCTCATCTGTGTATATCATCAGAAGCTGAACGGTGCTGATTTCTGGTCCTTGATGTGACAGAGCAGAGCACAGTAATTTACTCTGCTTCTCACACTCCTGAGAAATATATGTCTACTGCTGCCTAAGCTCTGTGAAGCGACACATTAAACATTGCACCTCCTCAATCCTTCACAAGTCGTTGCTGTTTCTGCACAAGACATTTGTTTGTGTCGGTGATGAAATAAGATCGCTTTGTGTTGGGCTCTGGCCAGCAGCCAGTGTACCACACATCTTCACTATGTAAAAGCCTGGCCCGGCACAGGACCACCACTTATAATAGGTACTATGGGCTTCATTGAGCACTGAATTTTTCGTTTGCTGGAAGATCTGTAAATACTGCCGTTTTAATTTGGCTGTGCAGAGAATATCAATGTCCTTAGGAAGGATGCATTACACCTATTTTTACATTCATCACCAAGGTTTTTTCCTCTGCTGTAAGAGTCCGAGATATTCTTTTTAACAAAGTACTTTTGTTTGGTGAATTAAATTACCAATTATTTATTGTATCTCATGAGGTGCTGGCCGCACTCTGACTTGTGCTGGTGAGTCTTGCTCTTGCTGCATTTATACTAGCACTATTTTGACCCTATCACCCGCTTAATAAATTGCTTGTGAAAGCACCATAAAATGCTTACTTGCAGCATTTCTCGTTTCCGTAATCCAGGGGAGTCAAACTCCATTTCATCACGGGCCATGTCAGCAGTATAGTTGCCCTCAAAGGGCCAGTTGTATCTAGGATGTAGAGTGCAGGGTTCAGGAGTGCGTTACATAGAGTACGGCGTTCAGGATTACAATACATACAGAGTTCAGGAGTGCGTTACATACAGAGTGCAGGGTCCAGGGGTGCGTTATGTACAGAGTGCAGAGTTCAGGATTACACTACATACAGCGTGCAGAGTTCAGGGGTGGGTTATATACAGAGTGCAGGGTTCAAGAGTGCGTAATGTGCAGAGTTCAGAGATGTGCCGTGTACAAAGTGCAGGGTTTAGGGGTGCGCTATGCCCCCCAAGCTTTCTCACATCTTTCTTCTACCTGGCCCAGCTCTACAATGTACCTCTCTGTGTAGGTGGCTCTGCCTCTACTTATAGGGAGATTGTTCTGAGAGAGAGAGTGAGAGAACTGTCCCTGCTGTGCCCCACTGTTAGCAGGGATCAGTTAGTTCTGGGAGCCACTGGGAGCAAAGTTATCCCTTGTAAACACAGAAGTCTTCTGTGTTTACAAGCGACGGCATGGAGCAGGATTGAAGGGTGAGAGCCGGAGGTGGTGGAATGGAGTTCCTCTCTGTTCCGGCTGCAAAACTCTTTGTGGGGGCCACATGACAAGACCTGGCAGTCCTTGTGTTGGACATATGTGCCCATAAACCATTTTTTATTTACTTGCAATGTGTCTACTAACTTGGTAGGAATATTAACCGCTCCAGAAGGAGTCAATTCTATAGCCAAAACCACAACTCCCCCTCCCTCTTTTCACGTCTTAGTCCTCTCCTCTTCTGGGAGTGGTTAATTACTATGTGCTGGCCAAGCTCCTCTGCCGTTCCCTTCAGTTTCGTACATAACCTTTTATATAGCAGAAGAGCAAAGGGGAATAATATTGAGTCACCGCTGTAAGTCTGCTGGGGCTTCTGACATCACATCCAAATTGGTGCAGCAGTCTCAGAGCTTTTAGGTGTCTACACAGGGAGGCTAAATAACATAAATGCATATAAGCTTAAGGAACTATTGTTGTTGAAATAAATGGTCTGGCAGCAGGGTCTCTTTAAAGCCCAAATGCAGCCAAAACTTATTTAACATGCCATGTTTTATTTTGGTCTGTACCCCTACTGGAGAGATCCTCTTGTTAGGACTTGACCTGATGGGAAATCTCTCCAAGGGCAACAAACACATTTTTTTTTTCAGAAGGGTTAGAATTTCTGGATTTTTGTATTGCTATCTGTATGTTCCTGTCCCAGTGATGTCTGCACCCCATATTTCTTGTATGTGTATTTGGGACTGGAATTACCATATATACTCGAGTATAAGCCAAGTTTTTCAGCACATTTTTTTGTGCTGAAAATGCCACCCCTCGGCTTATACTCGAGTCACCTTTTTGCGTCTGATCTCCCGGACTTTGGGGACCCGGTACTGGCCGGCCGTAGGTCCCCTGGACCCCAAACTTGGCACACATGTAGCCCCACTTTTCCTCTACAAGAGTGCAAAGTTTGTTGTCTGGGGGACCTACGGCCGGGGAGCACCGATTTTTCAAATCTGGGCACCCCTTCCATAGACTCCCATGTTAAACGTCAGTCTAGTCATGGACACAGTGAGGCATGGGCACAGTGAGGCATGGACACAGTGAGGCATGGGCACAGTGAGGCATGGACACAGTGAGGCATGCACATGGACACAGTGAAGCAAAGTGAGGCACAGTGAGGCATGCAGATGGACACCCTAGGCTTATACTTGAGTCAATAAGCTTTCCCAGTTTTTTGTGGTAAAATTAGGTGCCTCAGCTTATATTTGGGTCGGCTTATACTCGAGTATTAACGGTAAGCATATACACAAAATACATTTTGAAAAAAAATGGCTGGAATGAGGCTTTACAATTAATGTTATAAATGTCTAACAATTTTTTTTCATTTTGGAAGTATTTGGCTCAGATATGTGTGGTCCCTTTTCACTATATTTGAAAAATAGCAATAATTATAGGGTGACAAGGCAACGGCAGTCTCTAATACACGTGGGTCTCTCTCCACAGTCTTGTAATTAGCGCTGCATAATATATTAGTACTTTATAAATAAAATAATATATTTGTAAAATGGCTTTTATTTGCTAATTCCACCCCTGTAGGAGACGCTGTATATGAAACACTGTAAACTGTTTAATCATTTATGTTTTGTTTTGTGCTTTGTGCTTCTAGAAATAGACTGTTTAAATGAATCTGGCAGCTGGATGGCTCACAAGTATGCAAATGTATATACATGCAGTATAGCTTCAGCGATCCAGCCGATGATCAAATGCTTAGTCAGTTACACAGCAAAGCTACAGTGGTCCGTGCAGCATCTATATGGCAGTCTGTGTCCATTGCCAAGCATTACAGCAGCAGCCGAGCACAGACTGGAAAATGTTACTCACACTCTATTGCGGGTTGTAATAACACTGGCCAAGTTCATACACATATAGATTATTGAAACAATGTGAGGCCTTGCTGAAATAAGTTTAAAATCTGGTGAAAAGTTTTAGTATGTTTTATTGTGAACTTTCAATGGTGCTGATGTTAGATGTTTGTAATATAAAAAGCTTTACTCTACAAGCATTGCAAATAAAGTTTTTTTTTATAGATTGTATTTATGATAACAATTCCTCTGCACAATTCCAAGCACCATGTGAGCCAATGAGGGAATTGCTGTTGCTTTCTAGGAAACAAATGTCACGCTACCCTTGTAGGTGCTGCTGGTAAATGATGGGTTCTCCTATCATTTCCAGGGATGACTCTGACTAGACATAACAACATACCTACACACCGATTTCCATAAATATGCTTTATTTAAAGCAGAAATAAGCTGTGAGGAAAGGAGGGGGTTAACAGGATTGACAAAAGTAAATGCAGCAGTTCAGTTCAATATTACAGCAAGGTGGTGTCTGCTTTTTACTGCCAGGGAAAGGCCTTGCCTGAAATGTACTAGGCAAGTGGAGAACAACGCTGAAGCCGTGTACACACGATAGGTTTTACCGATGAAAACAGTCCGATGGACTGTTTTCATCGGACGAACCGATCGTGTATGGGCCCCATCGGTCTTTTTTCCATCGGTGTGAAAAAATAGAACATGTTTTAAATTTATCCGATGGGAAAAAAAAACGATAGCAAAATCCGATCGTCTGTGTGGAACTCCATCGGATAAAAAACCCACGCATGCTCAGAATCAAGTCGACACATGCTCAGAAGCATTGAACTTAATTTTTCTCGGCTCATCGGAGTGTTTTACGTCACCGCGTTTGAAACGGTCCATTTTTTGACTGATGGTGTGTAGGTAAGACTGATGGAAGACAGTTTCATCGGATTTCCGATGGAAAAAAACATCGGATTAAAATCCATAGGATATCTGATCGTGTGTACAGGGCATTAGAGTAGCAATAAACAACAACCAATGCAACAAATATCTGTGACATGTAGCAGGAAGGGATGCAGCTATCTATTGGAGCCTAACTACAATCAAACAGACTCTAGTTAACTACTGGCCAGGGGGTAAATCTGGACAAGGTTTGCCAGCAGGGGGTTCCTTGAGTGTAACACTGCAGGACTCAATCGTCAAAAGGTATTTGTAATCCACAGGCTAAAGTAGTTGTATAGCAAACCAAAACAAAGTAAATGTAGATCTGACACCTGTTATAGACTAATACAAAAATTCTTATTAATTTCAGGGAAAAAAATAAATAAATATATATATATATATATATATAATTTCCAGTGCTTAAAAAAAAAAAAAAAGCCCCCTCCCTTATTCCCCCCCCCCCTCCAGGATATTGGCTCACCTTCCCTCCCAACCTATATCCCACCACGCCCTGAGAAAGCCCCATAAAGTAGGTGGGGCGAAACATGCAGGCTCCAGGGGACATCCCCCAGAGCATGGACCCATGCTTTGATTGTCTGGAGTGCAAGCCAAAGAGATGGAGATATACCAAGTCAGCCATGGCTATGCCTTAACCGCTTCATTACTGATGGACAGCGACTTCTCCTTTTGGATTTACAGTAATTCGGAGGAATTATGGATATGGTCTGCCAATGGTGAGAAATTGGATGCTATCCTTCATTTTGCTCTGTCCACTAACCATGAGCAGTATTAGTCACTTCAGCTGCACACTGGAACTTTACACAGAGCCAGCACTCACATGTAGACAGGACCTACTGCAATTAGGGACATGATGAACATGATTACCAGTGGATAAGCATAGATCTCGCCAAGGACCCTGATACAGTGTCAGCCCCAAAGGACTATGGACTGAGCCCACTCTTGGCTACAAATATATCAGCTGTATTCAGTGCCGATCCTGACCTCCCTGGGGCCCTAAGCAAAATTCTGCTAAGGGGCCCTCTACGGTGGCAAAAAATGGGTGTGGTTTAGTGGGGTGGCTTACGTGGGCGTGGCTCAGAGGGGTGTGGTTAGAGTCTGAGATGAATGAGGGATGGAGGGAGAAAGAGAGAAAGAAAGAGGGAGAGAAAGAAAGAGAGTAAAAGGAAGAAAGAGGGGTGGAGGGACAGCAGGCCCAGATCCTACACCACAATAGAAATGTGTGTATTCCATAAAGTTTAACAAATCAGCAGATAAAGATACTCCAAACACCTGGTGTTGGCGCTTCAATCATCCCGGCACCATGGTTGTTATGGTGTCAGGATGACTGAAGAGAATTATTTCTATTATTACATTGTAATATAGAATGAAATTATTCAACTCACCATAATGCAGAATCAGTGGAAGCCCTGATTCCCTCCTTTCACCAGGCATTCCCAGCGGAGTCCCGCTTATATCAGGCATTCCCAGTAGAGTTCCTCCTTATATCAGGCATTCCCAGTAGAGTCTCTCCTTACACCAGGCATTCCCAGCAGAGTCCCTCCTTACACCAGGCATTCCCAGCAGAGTCCCCCCTCACACCAGGCATTCCCAGCGGAGTCCCCCCTCACACCAGGCATTCCCAGCGGAGTCCCTCCTTACACCAGGCATTTCCAACGGAGCCCCCCTTACATCAGGTGTGATGCCCCGAGATTCTCTCCGCCGCCATTACGCAGAGGGGACAGTGGAGGAGCCGGCCGGGTGGCTGCCAATAGGAATTAAGCTGCGGCACCGCCCACCCCCCACCCCTTCCCACATTTCACTCACAGACAGACATCAGCGGGGCGGGAGGTGAGCGATGCCGCAGCTCAATTCCTATTGGCAGCCACCCTGACCCTCCTCTTGGTCTACAAGAAAATGGCGGCCGGCGGAGACATCTCCGCCTGGCCCGCGGACCTCTAGCGACGGCGGCGGCGAAGAAGATTCGGGGGCCCCTAGTAATTACTTGGGGCCCTACGCAGCTTGCGTAGCAAGCGTATAGGGCGGATCGGCCCTGGCTGTATTACTTGTGGAGCAATCACTTTCATATACACTACAAGCTGCTTTTACATTGTATATTTCCAAGAGACTTTTATCCATCATTAGTCCCAGCAAATGTCCTTTTCCACATAGGCTCTCAGGGTTTTTTAGAGGAGGGAGTTACAGAGAGGTTAGATGGGGAGGGAGGGTGAGCCAATATCATGGGGAGGGTGGCTTCTTAGTTTGTTTTTGTTTTTTCGCACTGTAAATATTTATATATGTTTTTTTTTAATTAATAAATATGTTTGCATTAGTCTATAGCAGGTGTCAGATCTGTATTTGCTGTTTTGGTTTGCAACTGAACTTTGGAGACACCTCCCCAAACAAATTTGGGTTCAGGCATGCAATTTTTAGTTAGGGATTCCCTGGCATATACACAAGGACTTGTATAGTGCAAACTACTCTTCGCAACGTGTCCCAAGCAAATGAGAGTGAAAAAATTTATAAGTCCGCTTTAGAAAGCTGTGTCATTGGCAGTAGCATCCCCAGACAGGTGTAGACAAAGTTCAACACATATAAGTATGACCAAAAGCTGCCTCCCGATATCCTGCTTCAAAGAAGAGGAAAGCATGGCCGCACGCTGTCACCAGGCTGGATCCAAAACTCTTTATTTCTCCAAAAGTCAGAAACATACAGTTGTCTGAAACATGTCAACAGTCTGCTTGTCCTGTCAAGCTCCTCCCCAAACTGACAATGCCGCTGTCTGATGTGCCTCCTGTTCTCATTTCTCCAGAGTTGTGTCTCAATAATACAATAGGTGTGTTACTGGGCAAATAACCAGGTGAAAAAAGAAAAACTCATGCAGCCACCACATCAAATGATTGGTAGGCTGCAATATATAATACATTGTTGGTTTTTGTGTTTAATACTGCTTTCAGTATGGAGATTAGGGTCTGGCGAGCAATGCTGTGCCTTTGAGACAAGCCAAGATGGCACAGATGCAGGATGTTTGCCATAAATAGGGAAGGGAGCATACATACATGTCATACAAGGCCCCGTTCACACCTGAGTGATTTTCTGCTTGAAGCTTGTAGCTCTAAAACAAGCCAAATACCATTAATTTCAATGGTCCCCGTTCACATCTGAGAGGTCTGTCGCCTGAAGCAAAATGCCTGGCAAATTACAAGCGTTTTTGGCCCCATAGACTTCAATAGAAACGCTTTTTCTGCTCAAATAGCAGCGCTCCACCCCTAATTTCCTCTCCCTTTCCTCCCCCTAGTGCTTTGTATTGGCTAAATGAAAACGCCTGAAGCTGTAAACTACTTGCAATACGCTTGTAAAACGATTTAAAAAAGCTTGTAAAAGGCTTACAAAAAACACCTGAAAAATGCCAGTAAATCAATACCCTCAGGTGTGAATGGAGCCTAAGAACACATTGGGTTAGGTAAAGAGACAGAACTGCAGAGACTACCTGCTTTTAAGCTTATTTTGTGTGATTTCAGACAGCCATTTCTCTATGTAAATTTTAGCTTGAACAATTGTCTTCTGAAAGTAGGCTTTTTACATCAAAGAGGTAAATGTTGATTCTGGAAAATATGAAAAGGAATCTAGATCGCCACCTGTTGGCTCAAAGGAAAATAAAATTAATAAACAATATTCCATATCAACCTGACAAAAAATTATTCTAGAATGGTCACAATAAATATGTTAGTTTCTACTATACTACTACAATATCTTTCCTGTAAAAAAGTTGAGAAAACCCCTTTTTTCATGGTTTTACTGTTGAACTGGTAAAGTTGCTTGAGACACACCCAGCAATTCCCTTCAGAAATGAAGGTTGAGTCGCCTTTATGCCTCATATTTATGGTGTGTAAATGTATAAAACAGCACTGAATCAATGTGTTTTTAGTACCTCTGTGCAAATCTGGAACTGCACAGATGGATGGTTTTTGGATGCTCGCTCCTGTATACAAAATATTCTTGGCGTCTTTATTAAAGTTCTAGGTTTCCAGACAAAATTGAAATGCAGCTGCCCCATGTGTTTTTATCTAATCAGACTTTGACACACTGGACCTTACATTTTAGCACATATTTTAGAATGCACGTAGGTTCATGGATAGCAAAGCTTTTAGCATAAAGCAGTCTTGTTAAGTATGTTATATTCATTCCATTCATGAATGCCCAGAGGACATTAAGACATTTCAGAATCCTTATTTCTGCCCAAGAAACTGCAAGTGGACAGTAAAGTAGTCAAAAACAACTCTGTCGCTGAAATAGATATATATATATATATATATATATATATATATATATATATATATATATATTATAGTGCCCTGTACCAGGAAGACATTTAAAGCTGAACTCTGACCTTAAAGTGGTTTTAAACCTCAGACATGAAATATGAACAAAGCATATCCTTCTATGGTGTGTGTCTCAATCCACTAAGTGTCATTTCTGTCCGCTGTCTCATTCTTCTGCTATAAGCATGAGTCACTTTTGACAAGTTTTTCTGACACCAAGAGAAAAATGGTGACAGGGGAGGGACCTCCAGCAGATTGACAGCCTCAGCTCTGTTCCTGTGTGCTGTGCGAAGGGAAATGTGTCCCTTCCCTCCAATCAGTTATCAGAGTTCTTTCCTCATGTAGCTCTGCAGAGTGTAACTTCAGCTCTATGCCCCCTTTTTTCTGACAGGTTTATAAATTCTGGACTTTGAACAGATGTAGAGAAGAGGAGACTGCAGATAAATGGGTTCAACTTATGTAGGAGGATTTGTTTCATCTCTGTGTATCACCTAAGGCCAGTCACTTCGCTGACTATATGTAAGGGTTTACAACCACTTTAACTTTCCTGGTTACTTTGGGACACTTTGGGGAAGAAAAACTTCTGGGAGAGTGCAATGGGGGGGGGGGGGGCGGGGGTGGTGTCCCCTCCCTCCTCTCCCCTCCCCTCCAATCAACTCCAGAGTTCTCCTCACTGAAGTAAATTCAGATCTCTGCCCCCTTCTTTTCAGAGCTGTGAGATCCAGTGTAAATTATGCACTATGAATGGATGAAGGGGAAAGATGGCTATAGATAAACAGGTACAATTTATGTATAAGAATTGTTTAATCTCTGTTTATCACCTGGGGCCAGTCACTTCACTGGGTATTAGTAAGGGTTTACAGCCACTTTAACTGCAGCCTTGCAAAGTTTTGCAGGCTCCTCTGCTGTACTGAAATAGCTTACTCTGATTTCACTGCACACTCTAAGCTTCTCACAGTGTGCATTAAAATCTGCAGAAAATCAGATAGAGCCTGCCTCGTTCTTTCCTTCCAAACCTTACTGTCACTGGCCCGCCCCTTTTAGTTCTTTTAAACATGGAGGCTCAGCATTGCATATGGGAATTACCACAGCTTCATGTTTGTAGGAAGCTATGTACTGCACCCTGCTGGTCCCTCCCACCAGCACAAGGACCTAGTGATATCGCTGGGTTGAAACTGAGGTATGTAATGAAAACGGGTTTTGTATAAATCTGATAATTAGAATGTTGATGAGGGGAGAATGGAGGAACCAGGAAAGGCAAAAAATAGGCAGTAAATTTCAGCTTTAACGACTTGACCTCCGGAATATTTACTCCCATTCCTGACTAGGCCATTTTTTGCGATACATCACTGCGTTACTTTAACCACTTCAATACAGGGCTTTTTGTACCTATTCAATACCGGGCCTATTCTAGCACTTCTCTCCTACATGTATAAATCATCATTCTTTTGCTAGAAAATTACTCAGAACCCCCAAACATTATATATGTTTTTTTAGCAGACACCCTAGGGAATAAAATGACGGTCATTGCAACATTTTTTCTTGCACAATATTTGCGCAATAATTTTTCAAACGCCTTTTTTTTTTAAAAAAATGGTTTCATGAATTAAAAAATAACAAAACAGTAAAGTTAGCCCAATTTTTTGGGAACATATGAAAGATAATGTTACGCCGAGTAAATAGATACCTAACATGTCACGCTTTAAAATTGCGCACACTCATGGAATGGCGCCAAACTTCGGTACTTAAAAATCTCCATAGGCGACGCTTAATTTTTTTTTACAGGTTACCAGGTTAGAATTACAGAGGAGGTCTAGTGCTAGAATTGTTGCACGCGCTCTAACGCACGCGGCGATACCTCACATGCGTGGTTTGAATGGCGTTTACATATGTGGGTGACTTACGTGTGCATTCGCTTCTGATCGCGAGCTACCGGGGACAGGGGCGTTTTAATTTTTTTTTATTATTATTTATTTATTTATTTTACTTATTTATTTATTTTTTTACAATGATTTTACTTTTTTTTTTTTTTTTTAGCACTTTTATTCCTATTACAAGGAATGTAAACATCCCTTGTAATAGGAATGTGTGTGACAGGTTCTCTTTATTGAGAGATGCTGGGTCAATAAGACTCCACATCTCTCCTCCAGGCTGGAAAGCATGAGATCAGTGAAAAATTTTTCACTGATTTCATACTTACAGCCGCAACGGCGGCTTTGTTTACATTTTTGAGACCCGGGCGTGACGTCATCACATCGCGCCCGGGCCTCCGACGATCATAGAGATGACTGGTGACCATCTGGTCACCAGTCATCTCTATGCTCATCACGTGACTCCACCAACGATGCCGGAAGGTTCGCTCCGGGTCCCCGATCGCACGGGGGAGCCCGGAGAAGCACCGGATGGCGGCGGGAGGGGGGGTGTCCCCTCCCGCCGCCTATAAGAACGATCAAGCGGCGGAACCGCCGCTATGATCGTTCTTATGGTGCACAGAATCGCTGGCACTTCAAAAGGATATCTGAATGATGCCTCTAGCTGCAGGCATCATTCAGATATCCCCCTACAAAGCCGAGGACGTCATATGACGTCCACCCAGGATGGGAGATCCCATCTGTGGACGTCATTTGTCTATGGCTGGGTAGGGAAGTGGTTAACTTACATATTGTGCAGTCATGCGACGCTGTACCCAAATAATATTGATGTCCTTTTTTTTCCCCCCACAAATAGAGCTTTCTTTTGGTGGTATTTGATCACCTCTTGTGCTATAAACAAAAAAAGGCAGAACAATTAAAAAAAAATTAAAAAATTTACTTTCTGCTATACAACATATCAAATAAAAAATAGAAAAAAGTAAAATTTCTTCATCAATTTAGGGCAATATGTATTCTGCTACATATTTTCGGTAAAAAATCCCAATAAGCGTAAAAAGTTATAGCGACTTATAGTGGGACTGCGATATTGCAGCGAACATTCTGACACTAATTGACCCTTGTCACACTTTTTGGGGACCAGTGACACTAATACAGTGATCAGTGCTAAAAAATATGCACTGACACTGTACTAATGACACTGGATGGGAAGGGGTTGACACTAGGGGCAATTAAAGGGTTAACTCTGTGCCTAGCTAGTGTTTCTGTGTACTGTGGGAGGTGCTTTTACTAGGGGAAGACATCTATGTCATAGAGTCATGTCCCTGCTTTGCCGGAACACAGGATCCATGCCTTCCTTACTGACAGGACGGCGATCTGCCTTGTTTTCATAAGCAGACTGACGTTCTGCCTGTGTAATGAATGATCAACGGGTGCCTGCGGACATCGAGTCTGCAGTAACCGCTGATCGGTTCCTGCTGTGTATAATCACAGTATGGGTGAGGCGCCAGCAGCACGCAAGCATGCCCCCTTCCCAAAAGATCTGGATCACGTGTGTATATATATATATATATATATGTGATCCTGTGCACAGCTGGCATGCTGTAGCAGTAAAACTGCTATGGGGCAGACAGCAAGTGGTTAAAGCAGAATTCCACCAAAAAGTGGAGGCTCTACTTATCTGCCACCAAAAGCAGGTACCTGTTTTTGACATGTACCTGTCCCCACGGCGAGATCACTCCTCCTCCTTCCCCCGCCGCCAGGCCATTCAGAAAATGCAGCGCACTTCGCACATGCATAGTAGGGGGCTGGCTGTGAAGCCAAAAGTCTTCACTGACAGTTTTCTTTACCACAAATAGCGGTGCAGCGCCCGAAAGCCTATGGAAACAACGGCTGGGGTGATGACATTGCTGGAATCCAGGACAGGTAAGAGTCTTAAAATTAAAAGTCAGCAGCTACAATAGGTGTAGCTGCTGACTTTAAATTTTTGGCTGGGGGGGTGGAACTCCGCTTTAATACTTGCTGCCCCTACTAACTGTACTGCTAATCACCACTGTATTGAAGAAATACCAGTTCCTGAAGAATGTTTACAAGCTAACATTTCCAGGATTGTCAGATTTCTAGTTCACCGGTGTGCTGTGTGGTTTAGTCCACTGGTATCTACATCCATACTGTGTCCTGTAGTGACATAACATCCAGCAGGAGGAACCACTGAGCATGGAATCCACCAGGAATCCAACAGCCCTACTAGTGACTGCTGAATAGAATAGAGTTAGGAAGATTATGGAATCTGCCGAATTCAATATTGGATAAGTGGTTAACTAGATGAGGCACCTGAGAATAAACTGTGGGGAAGGGTTCCATATTGGGAAACCAACCATAGTCAGATGCCAGCCAACGTATTACCCCCATTGTTGCCAAACTAGCTACTGACAAGGCTTGTGCTTATCACACTGGTAGAAAAAACATGAAAGGTCCACTCATTTCTATACTACTTACATTGTGTTCAATCAAGCCCTGATGAAGAGGGGCCCCCAAAATGTGTTGGATACTCTTTGTACTGTCCCCCTGACTTTTAATGAAATAAAGTTGTATCTGGACTTCTTAGCAGTGGTGATGCTTTAGTTTCCAAGTGTGTTACATTATACTACAAGATAGTAACCCGGGCAGCAGCAGTTTAGAGCCAAGAGTAGAGGGTGCAGGCGAGGTATACGAGCAGTCCCTGTATGGGTCTTCTATTCGATCTCATTGCCATTGCTAAGAGACAGGAGGTAAGAGAGATATCTCTCTTTACTACCCCCCCCCCCCATTCTACCCTTTCCTTCCCATTTTTCTCTATTTTTGTACTTTTAAGCTAAAAAATTGATGCACATGACCTATCCAGCTCTCTCTCTCTCTGGAGGTACTACACCTCTAGTTCCTGTCACTTTTAGATAAATGGGGAAAATCGGAGTGGGGGCTGTATCCACGGGACCCGGGCACTCTTATACCTACGAATCCCTGACGGACATATCTCGGTGGGCTGCGGATGGATATATTGAGACCAAGGGGTTACGCGACCTATCATTGGGGAAGGTTTATATTAGGCTTGTGCAATTCGTTTCGTAACGAATTGAAATTCGTCCGAATTTAGCAACTTTCGGACATTCGGAAGCATTCGAATTTCCGAACAAAGCAATTACGAATAAGACCGAATCCGAAATAAATTATACCGCAAATAGCGAATGCCCGAATGTCTTCGGCATAATTCGTTATGAAAAAGTTACGAATGTACGAATCCATACGAAGCACAATAACACTCACTCTGCTCTGCTCTCTGCTTCTCCCACACCGTGCTGAACTCCCTCTCAAAATGGTGTACAGGGGCGGAGGTTATAGCCGCATGTAAAAAACGAAAGTAAAATACGAGATTTCGAATCCATTCGAAGCACAATAACACTCACTCTGCTCTGCTCTCTGCTTCTCCCTCACCGTGCTGAACCCTCTGAAAATGGTGTACAGGGGCGGAGCCTATAGCCGCATGTTAAAAACGAAAGTAAAATACGAGATTTCGAATCGTTACAAATAACCGCAATGTATTTAGAAAAGTACAAATCCATTCGAAGCACATTAGGCATAATAGGCAGCGTCGTTGTGAGAGAGACACGGAAAATTACGAATCAACGAACCCAAAAAAAGTTACGAAAGTAGGAGTTGTGTCCAGAATCAACGAAAAACAACGTACTCTACCGAAAGTACGAACCCAAAAAAAGTTACGAAAGTAGGAGTTGTGTCCAGAATCAACGAAAAACAACGTACTCTACCGAAAGTAAGAATTATAAAGCAACAAAAAATTCAACGAAAAATGTCGCTTGCAAAAATACGAATGAGTCCGAACACGAAAAATCCCGTCTAGCAAAATTACGAATGATTACGAATCAACAGGACCGGAAAGAAACGAACCGAAACGGAACGAATTTTTCCGTTGTGCACAAGTCTAGTTTATATACAGATGGCCATGAGGGGATGTGTTTTCTCTATGTGTTCACTCCATACTGCACACTGCATTACTCTTTGAATGTACATGTCTGTTACCTACTGTCGGGGTCCATGTGGACCAGTCCCTCCGTTGTAAATAAAAAAAATTGGAAAAAAAAATTGATGCACTCTGTCATGGCCGAATACCGTTTAAGATATAGGCCATCATCACTAGTTGCTATTTTCGCAACGGTAACGAAATCTGTATTGATGGCACAAAACTGCTTTGTTTCAGGCACATATACAGATAATGTTAGATTGTGTTATTTACGCTGAATGTTCCTACACTGAAGCCCTGTACACCCGATCAGATATCCTATGGATTCTAATCCGATGGTTTTTTCCATCGGAAATCCGATATAACTGTCTTCCATCAGTCTTGCCCACACACCATCAGTCAAAAAACAGACCGTTTCAAACGCGGTGACGTAAAACACTCCGATGAGCCGAGAAAAATGAAGTTCAATGCTTCTGAGCATGCGTCGACTTGATTCTGAGCATGCATGGGTTTTTTATCCGATGGAGTTCCCCACAGACGATATTATTTTGCTATCGGTTTTTTAACCATCGGATAAATTTAAAACATGTTCTATTTTTAAACACCGATGGAAAAAAGACCGATGGGGCCCATACACGATCGGTTTGTCCGATGAAAACAGTCCATCAGACTGTTTTCATTGGTTAAACCTATCGTGTGTACACGGCTTAACTGTGATATAGCATGGCCGTTTAACTATCTGTAATTGTCATCTCGTGTGCATCTGTTAATAAAAAGATAATAAAAAAAAAAGAGACAGGAGGTAGATGCATTGATAGCTCTGCCTGAGTAGCTGTTTCCAGTTCCTTTGCTTGTGGTAATTAGCAAAAAGTAGCAGGGATTCATGAGATCCATCCAGGGACTGCTCTGGGTCACAGGCTAGGATTTACAGTAGGTAATCATGCCAGCTTTTAGTTATTGAAAATAGCATGTGTGCAGACACGAAAGTTGGTTTCTGACTTTAGGTCCTCTCTGAAAGATGTAGGCAGCTTTCTTAAATCTTGATATATTATTCCATTTCCATAACTAGTAATTTTGAATGCCTTTTATACATTAAAAGCATTCAAAAAATGCTAACAATGACATGCCTATCACATTTTCGCTTTGCCTAGCAATTTACTTTTGCTCTTGCTCCAAATATCTTGATAGGTAAAACTCGGCTCATGGTAATAGCTTTTTAACCACTTCAGCTCTGGAAGGTTTACCCCCTTCCTGACCAGGCCATTTTTTGCGATACGACGCTGCGTTACTTGACAATTAACTGACGTAACTGACAGTTGTGCGGTCATGCGACGCTGTACCCAAATAAAATTGATGTCCTTTTTTTCCCACAAATAGAGATTTTTTTTGGTGGTATTTGATTAACTCTGCGGTTGAAATTTTTTGTGTTTTATATATATATATACATACACAAAAAAGACCGCTGATCTTGAAAAAAATAAATATATTTTTTACTTTCTGCTATAAAATATACCCAATAAAAAAATAAGAAAAAAATCTATTTTCTTCATCAATTTAGGCCAATATGTATTCTGCTATGTCTTTGGTAAAAAATAAATAAAAAAATAACGTGTATATTGATTGGTTTACGTAAAAGTTAGAGCATCTACAAACTATGTGATTTTTTTTTTTTTTACTAGTAATGGCAACGATCAGCGACTTATAGCAGGACTGCGTTATTGCGGCGGACAAATCGGACACCTAACTGACACTTTTTGGGGACCAGTGACACTAATACAGTGATCAGTGCTAAAATATATGCACTGTCACTGTACTAATGACACTGGCAGGGAAGGGGTTGACAGGGGCGATCAAAGGGTTAACTGTGTTCCCTGCGAATGCTTACTAACTGTGGGGGATGTGCTTTGACTGGGGGAAGGTAAAGATCCATGTTCCTGCTTAGCAGGAACACAGGATCAGTACATTCCCCTCTCACTATGTAAACAAGGCAGACCGCCGTTCTGCCTTTCCCCAAACGATCGGTGGGTCCCGGCAGACATCCGTTAGGCCCGCTGATTGGCTCCCGCTGTGTCCAATCACAGCGGGAGCGAGTCACTCACGGCACATGTGCGCCCCAGTCCCGGAAGTGTCAGATCACATACTAGGTACATGATCTGGCACAAAGCGGCCGCCCTGCTGCAGTATATGTGCGTGGGGCAGTCCCTAAGTACTTAAAGTGAACCGGCCAATTTGTTCGACCAACAGTAGCAAAGTGAAATACCCATCTTATTGGGCACGGAAAGCATGTGGCGCACCCCCTCCTCTTATGTAGCAGTGCCGGATGCCCGAACAACCAGTCACCAGGTAGCAGTGCTGCCACATGGGGCAGGCAGGAATTCATTAACCCTTTGCAAGCTTTGACCATATGACCTTTGAGAAACTTGAGAGACCTGGTAGTGAGGGGAAGGGAAGTAAAAGCAGTTGTGGAGAGTGGTAGGTTAGAGAAACGTGTTGCTTTGCCTTGCATGAGCAAAAGTTCACGGATGATGAACAAGGGTGATCCTTGTAGGAAATAGTCCTGTTTTCAGAATAACATTTTGTTTTTCATGATGTTAGAAGACAACTGACGGAACTCTATAAATTCCAGAAAACTCTGACAAGCGAGTGCAAAAGTGTGCAAAACTAGTAACAAAGAAAGGCTAATAAGCGTCTGTCATCTCTGAGGTTTTAGAGAAAATATATAAATTGCTTTTATCTTTAAATTCATGGTGCCATTTCAAAGTAATGTGCAGAGGAAATTGGCAGTCTCAGCACCTTTTATTTAATCAGCCTTCATTCAAGGGAGCTGCATGGAGACAAGAACACCTGGCGCTGATGTGCTGTCAGGCTGCAGATATTCAAAATGTCCTTGGCCATAGTTAATTTGATATTCACTTTTTAAGGGAAATAATTATTGTTTGAGGCAAAATTTAAGATTTTTTTTTTTTTTACTATTGATATAAAATCCTTGCGGCCATGACACGATTGCACAGAGCAATGTTTCTAAACCTTATTTAAGTCAAGGCACCCTTTAAAATTCTTGAATCTTGAGGCACCCCATTCTATAATCTTGAGGCACCCCATTCTAAAAGGTAAACAACGAAATGAGTAGTTTTACATAACACGGCAACATCCACACACGTAGAACACGCAACATTAGAGATGATTTATTCTCCCAAAGCAAATACACAGAGGCGACTCTCTAATTAGGAAAATTAGGTGATTTCCTTAAGCCTCGCTACACAAAAGGGCCTCGCCGCCTAGTTTACCTTATTATAGAGTCGCATCTTATTGCAGCAGAGATCCCCGCCACCAGCACAGCGCTGATTCCGCTCACTGCTGCAGAGAAAACAGGCTGCGAGTGAGACAATTCACTGGGTGATCAAGGCTCACAGAGAGCTCCAGATCACAGCCAGAGAGAGATGCTCAGCTCTGGTACTTCCCCCCTCCCCCTGCTACCAGGGGCGGATCCAGGGGGGGCAACAGGGCAATTGCCCCCCCGAGACCATCTGTCACACACTTGCTTGCTCTTTTTTTTTTTTTGCGCCTGATCTCCCGAACGTTGGGGACCCGGTACCGGCCGGCCGTAGGTCTCCTGGACCCCAATCTTGGCACACATGTGCAAAGTTTGGTGTCTGGAGGACCTACAGCCGGGGAGCACTGATTTTTTAAAACCGGGCACCCCTTCCATAGACTCCAATGTTAAACGGTAATTTCTCCAGTGAATTTGCGGACCCGGTACTGGCCGGCCGTAGGTCTTCTGGACCCCAAACTTGGCACACATGTAGCCCCATGTCTCCTCTATAAGTTTGAAAAGTTTGGTGTCTGGGAGACCTAGGGCCGGGGAGAACCGATTTTTCAAACCCAGGCACTCCTTCCATAGACTCCCATATTAAACATCAGTCTAGTCATGGGCACAGTGAGGCATGGGCACAGTGAGGCAAAGTGAGGCACAGTGAGGCATGCAGATGGACACCCTAGGCTTATTCTTGAGTCAATAAGTTTTCCCAGTTTTTTGGGGTAAAATTAGGTGCCTCGGCTTATATTCGGGTCGGCTTATACTCGAGTATATACAGTACTTGTTCTGCGGCTGCCGCTGCCTCTCTGAGTCTCTCTCTCAGTTTCTCACATCAGCCGATCAGCGGCGCCGAGAGAGAGACTTGTCTAATGTAGTTACGTGGCGCACTGACACGATACCAGGAGCGGAGGAGGAGGTGGGTGGAGCCTCTTCCCTGCACTCGTTGCTAACGCCTTGGCCGCTTGGCGTCTAGCAACGAGTGACGTCAGTGAGTCACATCAGGCCGCTCTGCGGGCAGGTGCGATAGCATGCGGCTCCGCTTGCGGCGCGGTTTGTTGTCAGGGGGCGGCGCGGTTCGTGAGCAAGGCAGGCAAGTTAGCGACAATCCGCAAGGTGTGGCAGGCGACGTGGCAAGTGACAATTCGCAAATTGTGTCAGGTGACGTGGCAAATGACAATCTGCATCTGGTGGCAGGCAAGTGACAATCAGCAAGGTGTGGCAGGTGACGTGGCAAGTGACAATCCGCAAGGTGTGGCTAGTGACAATCCGCAAGGTGTGGCAGGTGATGTGGCAAGTGACAATCCACAAGGTGTGGCAAGTGACAATCCACAAGATGTGGCAGGTGACGTGGCAAGTGACAATCCGCAACGTGTGGCAAGTGACACGCTCAGGGCTCCCACTAATTGCAGGCGACAGTGGCAAGTGACACACTCGGGGCTCCCACTGATTCTGCATTGAACTATTTAATTTCATATTACAATGTAATAATAGAAATAATGCGCTTCAATCATCCTGACACCATAACAACCATGGTGCCGGGATGATTGAAGCGCCGGCACCAACCATTTCCCCGATAAATTTCCCACAAAAAAAAACATTTTTTGGCAGTGCCCCTCCCGAGAAAAGACTCTGGATCCGCCCTTGCCTGCTACCCGCACATCCAGATAGAGGAGAGCACTTCTTCTACTCCTCCCCCTCCTCCCGTCTTCTCCTCATGTGCTGCCCTGCCCCCTTTCCCAGACAGACACTGTTTTGCTGCCTAAGAGAAGGAGATGTGAGCTGGAAGATTCAAGCTCAAGCCCAGCAAACGGAAAGGAAAGAAGTCTGATCCATCCATCCACCCAGTCCCTCCTGCCTCCCAGTGAGTTCACTGTATGTAGGGTGCCCTTCCTTCCCTTCTCTCTTTCTTTCTCTTTCCATCTTTCTGTCTTTCTTTATTTCTGTCTTTCTTTCCTTCCATCTTTCTGTTTTTCTTTCTATCTTTCTTTCCGTCTTTCTTTCCTTACATCTTTCTTTCTGTCCTTCCATCTTTCTTTCTTTTGTCCTTCCATCTTTCTTTCTTTCTTTCTGTCCTTCCATCTTCCTTTCTTTCGTTCCTTCCATCTTTCTGTCATTCTTTCCTTCCATCTTTCTTTCTCTTTCTTTCTTTCTTTCCTTCCGTCTTTCTGTATTTCTTTCCGTCTTTCTTTCTTTCCTTCCATCTTTCTTTCTGTCCTTCCATCTTTCTTTCTTCTGTCCTTCCATCTTCCTTTCTTTCTATCCTTCCATCTTTCTTTTTTTTCCTGTCCTTCCATCTTCCTTTCTTTCTTTCCTTCCATCTTTCTGTCATTCTTTCTTTCTTTCCTTCCATCTTTCTTTCTCTTTTTCTTTCTTTCTTTCACTTTTTCTTTCTTTCTTTCTTTCTTTCTCTTTTAATTTCTTTCTTTCTTTCTTTCTTTCTTTCTTTCTTTCTGTCTTTCTTTCCGTCTGTCTTTCTTTCCTTCCATCTTTCTTTCTTTCCTTCCATCTTTCTGTCTTTCTTTCCTTCCATCTTTCTTTCTGTCCTTCCATCTTTCTTTCTTCTGTCCTTCCATCTTTCTTTCTTTCTGTCTTTCCATCTTTCTTTTTTTTCAGTCCTTCCATCTTCCTTTCTTTCTTTCCTTCCATCTTTCTTTCATTCTTTCCTTCCGTCTTTCTTTCTTTCTTTCTTTCTTTCCTTCCGTCTTTCTGTCTTTCTTTCCTTCCATCTTACTGTCCTTCTTTCTTTCCTTCCATCTTTCTTTCTTTCTGTCCTTCCATCTTTCTTCCTTTTTTTCCTTCCATCTTTATGTCTTTCTTTCTTTCCTTCCGCCTTTCTTTCTTTCTTTTCTTCCATCTTTCTGTCTTTCGTTCCTTCCATCTTTCTTTCTTTATGCCCTTCCATCTTTCTGTCATTCTTTCTTTCCTTCCTTCCGTCTTTCTTTCTATCTTTCTTTCCTTCCGTCTTTTTTTCCTTCCGTCTTTCTTTCTTTCTTTCTTTCTTTCTTTCTTTCCTTCTGTCTTTCTGTCTTTCTTTCCTAACGTCTTTCTTTCTTTCTTTTTTTCTTTCTTTCTTTCTTTCTTTCTTGCCTTCCATCTTTCTGTCTTTCTTTCTGTCCTTCCATCTTTCTTTTTGTCCTTCCATCTTTCTTTCTTTCTTTCCTTCCATCTTTCTTTCTTTCTTTCTTTCTGTCTTTCTTTCCTTCCATCTTTTTTTCTTTCTTTCTTTCTGTCTTTCTTTCCTTCCATCTTTCTTTCTTTCCTTCCATCTTTCTGTCTTTCTTTCCTTCCATCTTTCTTTCTTTCTTTCTTTCTGTCCTTCCATCTTTCTTTCTTTCCTTCCTTCCATCTTTCTTTCTTTCCTTCCTTCCATCTTTCTTTCTTTCCTTCCATCTTTCTTTCTTTCCTTCCGTCTTTCTTTCTTTCTTTCCGTCTTTCTTTCTTTCTTTCCTTCCTTCCATCTTTCTTTCTCTTTCTTTCTTTCTTTCCTTCCATCTTTCTTTCTTTCTGTCCTTCCTTCTTTCTTTTTTTTCTTTCTGTCCTTCTTTCTTTATTTCTTCTGTCCTTCCATCTTTCTTTCTGTCTTTCTTTCCATCTTTCTTTCTTTCTTCTGTCCTTCCACCTTTCTTTCTGTCTTTCTTTCCATCTTTCTTTCTTTCTTTCCTTCCGTCAATCTTTCTTTCTTTCTTTCCTTCCGTCAATCTTTCTTTCTTTCTTTTTTTCTCTCCTACCCACTCCCCCCTTTTTACACCCTCCTCCTTATCCCCTACCCCATGAATCCCAGCCCAATCCCCCAAACCCATTTATTTCAGGGGCTAAGAAAGAACTCTAAGCATCTTACATAGGCAGAGCATCTTACTATTGCTGCTGCTTGTGTGGGTGGGATGTGTACTGGGCCAATCCCTGCTGACCCTCCTCTCCTATTCATCCCATGTGATTGGTGCAGTACACATCCCACCCACACAAGCAGCAGCAGTAATAAGATGCTATGCCTCAGGGTCCTTCCTTAACTCCTACAAAGTGCCGCAAGAGAGCAAAAAGCTCTGATGGGGAAGGTAGAGGGGGAGTACTGTGTCCACTTACCTACCCCCTGTACTGTATCCACTTACTCTCCCCCTATACTGTACCCTCCTGCCCTGTGTACTGTCCACTTACCCTCCCCCTATACTGTACCCTACTAATACAGGTAATTTTTATCACTTTAATTATTTTTCCCATTATGGGCGTGAGTGGGGCCTCATGTCCAAGTTTTGCCTAAGGCCTCACAAAACCTAGAACCGCCTCTGCAAATACACCTTTGCACCTTAGTACTGACTATTATTCCATTGTTTCTCTTCTCCCTCAGTTTCTTTTCCTCACTCAGCTAATGTGACCCCAGTGCTAATATAGGGGGGCAGGGGCCCGACATCCTCCTTATCAGCTGATGACATCATTGGTTGTTAGGACACCAGCGGCTAGAAAGTTGTAATGTGCACAATGAAAACTTGTGGCTTTGTGTAACCAAAAGGCAGGCTCGAGCCACCCGCTGACTTGTATACAATTTTTGGCCAATTTTTAGGCATTTTGTCAAGGCACTCCTGAAGAATACTAAAGGCACCCTAAGGTGCCTGGGCACATTGGTTGAAAAGGGCTGGCACAGAATATTAAAAGTTTTACTTTACTAGAGTGCAATAGAAAGGGTTTACATTAACGCTTTGTTCTAAATTTCTGATGGAGTCACCTAAACAGGCATGGAAGTGGAGGAGTCACTCATTCACTTGTGAGTGCATTTTGCCTTCAGATAGTCAGCTTTGTAAATAGGCTTTTTTTGAGAAAAGCAGATAGGAATAGCCTGGAAATCATATGACTAGAAGCGTAAAGCTACAAAAAAGGAGAATACAAAAATTACAAAAATATGACATATCTATTATAAAAATTATTTTTACGTTTTAATTGCCGAAAGAAAACATATAAATCATATAACCTATATATTTTTATTTTTATATATATATATATATATATATATATATATATATATATATATATATATAAATACATTTCATTTAACCACCCTGTCCCTGGTGCTTTTTGTTAATAGGCTATTCATCTCTGTGCTATTAAAATGGCCCCAGACACAGTGGTTGTATGATCCAAGTAGATTAGCGTGCAAATGTCTAAGCAGCATCCAATCACTTCTCAATAATTAATTAGCCCATTGATAGGGATGCAGCACCACCTTATTTCTTGTGCAAGTAGTGAATATGTAATGCATAGCAAAGGAGTGTATTTACAACATGTCAACCAGAGCAACAGTTTTGGGCATCCTCACCCTTCCATAGGCTACAAAAGTGTAGTAACATCCACAACTGTTGTTCTGATTGCTATGTTGTAAATATGCTTTTTTGCTATGCAATACATATTTAATTTTTTTTTTAATACATTTTGAACTGCTTGTGCAAGAAATAATAACTGTTGCTGATGCTTTGGCCAATCGGGAAACAGGTTTCACCACCTGCCTCCTGATTGGCGGGAAGGAACTTTAGTGTGAATATAGCGAAAATTCATTCGCTATCGTCACACAACTGGGTGGGCTCGGAGCGCATTGCTCTGCGCTCCGATGCCACCCTTTTTTGAAGCCTATTAAAGCCACTGGCTCTAATCAGGTGCTTCAAAAAAACACCCCCCTGCATTGGAATCCATGGTCCGGCACTCTGATATGTAGATCAGGGGGCTGGACGCATGGATAGGGAAGGCGACGCCTGTGTGCTCTCCTATGGACAGGCCGCCACTGACAGGCAATTTTTTTTTTATCTAAGTATATTACCTTCAAATATCGGTAGGCACTGATTGAATGAGGATCCATTGGGAGCACTTACTTTTTCAAGTGACTGTATATATCCCAACAATTCTGAGTAAACGGTGACATTTGCTTTTACTGAATAAGCTAAAACAATGACATTCATAAATTTACTGATTGCAAACCTGTAAAAACATTTGTGCTAAATGATGTTCATGCAAACCAAAATTGATCTTACAGAGGTTGTAAAAACTTGAAAAAAATTCACAAAAAAAAAAACCTTTAAGACAAAAGCATAATGATCTAGTATGCATTGAATACTAGCTCATTATGAAATACTTACCTTAAAATGAAGCTGTTGCAGCGGTCCTCGCACACCGCTGTCACGGCCGACATCTTTCCCAGAGCTTCTTCCGGGTTCGCGGGCGCCGGCACTGTGATTGGCATGCACGCGTGAGCCGGCGTTCACGGCACGGGCTCGGAAGGAACAGCACACGTTGGCTGTTCTTTCAGAGCACATGCACCAGTGATGTCACTGGCTGCATGCACTGGAACTATCTCCTAAACCAGTGTTTCTCAACTCCAGTCCTCAAATCGCCCCAACAGGTCATGTTTTCAGGATTTCCCTCAGGTCACACGGCTGTGGTAATTACAAGGCAGTGAAACTGATCAAATCACCTGTGCAAAATAATGGAAATCCTGAAAACATGACCTGTTGGGGCGCCTTGAGGACTGGAGTTGAGAAACACTGTCCTAAACTGTACAGGTTTAGGAGATATTTTCAATACCTATAGGCAAGCCTAATTATAGGCTTACCTATAGGTAAAAGTTTGCAGAGGGAGTTTAATTCCTCTTTAATGTTATTGCTGCTTTTCCTGTAATATTATTGCTGCTTTTCCAGTAACGTTTATACTATCATTTAGCACTGAAAAAGGAAATAAAAACTCTACTTATATAAAATGCAAATGTTCACTTTGAGCTCTACCATCACATATATTACATAAAAATCACACGCATGTGGTATCCTTTTAATCAGAAGATTTTGACAGTTTTTTAGGGTAAACATCTGAGGCTGAACAAGTTACATAAATTTTACATTGGGAAAAAAATACAGGAAAATAATGTAGCTATTTTTTTTAACAATCTATTCCTTATAAAAAAATAGGAAAAAATATATATGTATTATATATATATATATATATATATATATATGTATCTTTCAAAAGAAAAAGTATATTCTAGGGTAGACATCAAAAGGTAAAAGATATAGAACTAAGACATCTCTGAAACTAAAAATAAAAATGCTCTGGGACTTGAGTGGGAGTTTACAGAGAAAAATCCTCGGGGACTAAAGCAGTTGATAAATTGATTCTTATTGATAGGCAACACAGATTCTACTCTTGCCTTGCCTTGCCTCTCAGTGGACCTTGGATCGATTTCTACCTAAAGCATGCTATATTGAATGTTCGTACCATAAATTACGAAAAAGGCTCTTGGGTCAGATTGGGAAAACTCTGTTTTATATTGTCATACAGAAATTATTCTTTGAGTGATAACTGAATCACAAATTGAACTTGGCAAGTATTGGCAAGGAGTATTCACTAAGTCTGTTTTGTTTGCTTTTTTCATGTTTTTTTGGCTCAATATTCAGTCAATTGTGTCTACTCATGATTTCATCATGTTGAGCTGTGTGCTTTTTTTATACTATATTTGATGTTTCCATTGATAATTCAGCTACCATCTTCTCAATATATCTTTTGCAATGCTTCCTTCTTCCTTTTAAGAAGGAAATATATATGTGAGTGCAGTTTGTAATTTACCTGTTAAAAAAGAACTTTGGTTAGTGCATTAAGCATCAAAGTGTTTTCTTGATTCAGCAGGTACTATATTATCTATTGGAAATAGAAAAAGTCATTACAGTGCAAAAGCATACAAGGCAATAAACAGTGAAGTGGGGAGGCTGTACTTTGTAATACAATTCCTTTCTATAATATGAAATGATTAGGATGATCTTTTTGGAATAATCATAAAAGCAGAAAGTATAGAATGCCATATGCTAGAATATATTTTATTTATTAAACATCTCTGCATCGAATTTCATTTAAACATGCATTCTAAATTGAAAAATCAAATCTCTTGATATACAGGGTGACAGACTGAGACCGCTCTGCGCAGTCCCATCTACAAGCTTGGGTGAGGATCTCATCGAATCTGGCTAAAATGCATGAGTGTAACCACAGTGCATAGGGCCCCATAGATTTTTTTTTTATAGGGGCCCCTCAGCAACTTCCCTTCTGTAATCTGCTCTTAACACAAAGTATGTCTAAATCAAGGACAGGTAGCAAGAGAGTAGTCGGCAAAGTCAGTACACTACTAGGGACCAGAGCTGTGGATAGATGTTGTCAGGGTATGGGGGGCATCCTTGCAAGAAATCCAATTTTAACCTTCATTTTACAGTAGGGATGAGCTGAACTGCCCTGGGTTTGTTTCAGCAGGGATTTGTTAATCCCCGAATCCCATTGAAATCCATAGATGCCGAATTTGTGAAATTTAGAATGCCCATATTTTGGGCAGATAGGCAAGGGGGTGAAAAAAAAGGGGCGGGGGGTTCTGCCCTGGGGAACATATACCAATGCAACAAAAAAATTCCATGCAGCTGGGAGCAGTGATTTTTTTTTTTTAGCACTGATTTTTCCAAAGGAAAAAGTTTTAAAATTGCTGGCAAATGACTGACAGCTCTCATTGAAAGCTTCTTTGTTTAAAGAAAAAAACAAACAGCACACAGACTCCCATCAAGAGCCTGCTATGTGTTTTGGGGGACATTTGGAGGGGTATGCGTAGTATTTTTAAAAATATATATATATTTTAAAGGATAAGTTCACCTTAAAAAAAATAAAAAAATAAATGCACATTTTTCTGCAGGTAAAAAAAATGTGCATTTATTATTTTTAGTTGCAGGAGCCTGTAAAATATTGCCTCATCGATCAACAGATAACTTATTTCTCAGCATATTTGATTACAAAATATAACCTAAAATCAAAAGTTCCCCTAATTATTTTAAATTTGCAATAAAACTGCTTCAGGTCATGCCAAACTCTGATCCCAAAGCTAGCTCCATCTTTGATAAGCCCATGGGCTTCTTTTTCATCTGCCCAAAGCCAACATCAAACAAAATCTTGCACATGCCCTACCTATTTAGCAATGAGGAGAGCTGTCAATAGCAGCTATTGTAAGAGGACGTTTAGATGTCAGAAAAGTAGAGTAATGTCTCAGCACAGAGTACATGGCTTTCCTGACATCTCCTTGATGCTGGGACCAATGATATATGCGTGCATGAGCTGTAACACAGAGGCAGCTTTAAATGTTTGCTGTGGGCTGCAATGTAATTAATCTTCCACTGGAGTCAAACAGCAAAAATCAAAACAAAAAAAAAACCTTCACAATCTGTTCAAAGCTAAAATATCTGGCTAGGTTGTTAACTGATTCATATGTTTATAGATTCCCTTTAAAGTGTATTCCCTTTCACAACCATATTGGGATAACACCTGCATTATATTTGTTAGATGTCTCCATTCACATTGCATAACTTTTTTAAATACTTAGAAATTGCTGCTTACCTTTTTACTAGCTTAAAGAGGAGCTCCGGCTCCCCCAAAAAAGAATTATAAATCAGCAGCTATAAATACTGTAGCTGCTGACTTTTAAAATAATGACACTTACCTGTCCAGAGATCAAGTGATGCCCGTACCCGCGCCGCGCCGATTCGTAAATCGGCTACGGTTACAGGCTCTGGCATCTTAGGTAAGGGAAACCGACAATGCAGCCTTCTGGCTTCACAGGCGGTTTCGTACTGTGCATGTGTGAGTAGCACTGCGCTTTGTGAATAGTCCCACAGTCTTCTGGGACCTGTGTGTGTCTCAGATGGCTGTGGGGGGGAAGGAGGAGGGGGTGGAACATCCTCACAGATCGCAACGGTGATCTGAACCGGAAGTGGGAGCGGGTACCTGTCAAAACCAGGTACCCGCTCCCCCCCAAAAAGTTCCAAATGTGGCAGTGGAGAGGGGAGGATGCAAACAAGCGGAACTGCCCTTTTGGGGTGAAGTTGCGCTTTAAAATTTTATTAGATTTTTGCTTCAATTTTATATTAAAGTGGTTGTAAACCCTTTACAACCACTTTATGCTACAGGTAAGCCAATAATAAGGTTTACCTGTAGCTACTCAGGATATCTCCTAAACCTGCACGGTTTAGGAGATATCCCCTGTCCCCCTGCATGTGACGATGTCATCGGCACATGCGCACTAAAGCAAAATGAAGTAGTCAGTGTGCCGTTACCGGCGGCTCCCGTGCGCATGCGCGTGAGTGACGTCATTGCGGCTTCGGCAAATAACAGCCCCGGAAGTCACTCCGGGAGAGATATCGCCGGCCGGAGGGGGCTACAAGGACCGCTGCGGGGGCTTCGATGTAAGGTAAGTAATTCATAAGAGCTAGTATGCATGTCATCGGCACAGTATACACTAAATGTCTCCTAAACTGGCACTTTTAGGAGATATTTACAGTACCTACCTAAAAGAAAAAAAATTAACTCTAATTAAAGAGATTGTGTACCCTCCTTTATGATTTGTACCTATAAGTAAGCCTTATTCTAGGCTTACTTATAGGTACAAATCATAAAGGAGGGTATTACAATCTCTTTAATTAGAGTTATTTTTTTTCCTTTAGATCATATTGCCACTAGGATGTCTAATTTATAATAATCCAACCCAACTGGCCTCGCTGATTATATTTTTTGCAGCAGACAACCTAACAACTTGTTCAGTTGCTATTGGAACCAGTTACTTTTGGGGCTTACAATTAAGGCCTTCTAAACACACATGCAGTTGAAGAGAAAATTCTGCTTGAATGAATGCTGAAACATTCCAGTTGACTCATAAACCTTCAAAGAAACAATAACAGTTTGGTTCATTAAATTGTTCAGTATTGGGCTACAGTATATGTATAGGGATGCTGTCTGATTCATAAAGCATTCAAGATTTTTTTTTGCTAAACACGATGCATATTTTTCCAACCTCTTACCAAATGATCACATAGCACTGTATTGGGGAATGATGTCAGGACTATAGAAGGAGCACATCCAGTTGTGTTTGATTTAGAAGACATCTCATGACTTGGGTGACTCAAAAACAATCATAGGCCTGATAACAGTATGGTTTATTAAATTGCTCAGTATACTGCAATATGTATAGAGATGCTATATGATTCATTAAGCATTCAGGATATTTTTGCCAATCATTACACATTTTTCTAACCTGATACCAAATGATCACATAGCACTGTATTACGGAATTAAATTTGGGGCCTACACAGAGTGCAAGCTAATTCTGTGCTATGAAATATAAGAACAAGGCTGATAAAAATAGCAGGTTGGCTCATGGAAGCTTTGTGCATAAAAGATAATTGTTGCCAAAATGTTCTAGAGGGACACAGAGAGGTCCCTGTGACAGCATCTCCCGACACCTGGGGGCATTGTCAGTTCCAGTACATGTCTCCCTGATAATAAGGTCAGTGGTGAGGGACATCATTCTGATAGGAAATAACAGGCCTTGTGTTTTTGAGATACGTTTCTTAAAAAGCATTTGTACCTTGAAATGAGGCAAGAAAACTTGAATAGTATAATAATGTTAATAATTACATGTATAAGATTGTAATATGTATTTCAACATTGTTAAACCATTTGAGACTGCTAATCAGCAAAACCTGAAAGGTCGATAAGTGGGACTAAATCTTCAGTGTTTAAAAATGATTCAATCACTTGATTAGATAGTGATTTCATATATCTCGTTTTCAGTCTGCATCCACAGGAAGGAAAAGGTTTACTACTTACTTTATTAGCCTGATACATGATTACTTTGGTGAACAGAACAGGTAAATATGTAGTGGTGTATTTTATAGCCTCGGTGCATCAAATTATTTTTAACACGGCTCCCAGTAAATAATAATCCTATTTCTAAAATGTTATCCTGTGTTTTCCTTTATTGGAGCTTCTACTTTTGCTGTGTGTGTTTGTATGTATATATATATATATATATATATATATATATATTAAGTACACCTTGCTAGTACCGGATTGGAAGCATTTTGCCTTAAGAGCTGTCTTGATTTTTCCATATTGACATGATAGCATTATGGTACACTGTAGTCATAAAGGGATGACTACAATACAAGTGTGCCAAGAAAATATCCCCCACACCATTACACCACCACCACCACCAGCCTGAACCATTGATCCACGGCAGAGATATATATATATATATATATATATATATATATATATATATATATATATAAATATATGGGTGTCCATATAAATGGCTGGCCATTTTTGTGTTTTAACAATAAAAGCCTGACACGGTCTTCCTCCTGTTTTGCACTATTCACAACTAAAAAAATAAAAACCCAAAAAAGTGTGTGGAGTTGGGCTCCAAAATAGGTCTTTGTTGGTGAACCTTATCCTTATTGCTTTCTGCTAGTGTTCTAATTTGAAGACTGCCTAGCTCTTACACTGTGGCATTGCTGAAATTTCAAATGTGCTGCCCGTTTGTTATTAAGCAATAGCAACAGTGACACTCATAGGCTGTGCTTAAGTATTACACGCCATCTCGTTGTACTCATTGGTCAAGACTAATACTGTTTTGCTTAAACTTGAAGATAAGAAATAGTAAATTATGATAGTATATTTTGTTTATCAAACTGTAAAACCTATTGTATATTTACATGTTAATTTATACAACCATTCGTTAAATAGGATACACATGCACATATTCCCTAAAGTAAACCATATTTTTGTCTTTCTTTCTCTCTAGTAATGCACAGAAATCCCTTTGGGATGGAAATTTGCTGTCGGAAAGGGTCACGTAGTCCACTCCAGGAACTCTACAATCCAACACAGGTAGGTGACAATGCACATTCTCCGATACGTAATGTAGGACTTTTACCCAGCACCACCATCACATCAATATTTGATTGCTTTTTAACTCACTCATTACATGGTTGCCTCAATGTTAAGGGCAAGCTATTCTACATTTGTGTTGATAAAATATTGCCCCAGAAATTAAAGTTTTGCTTTCAGAGCAGAAAATGTTGGCTTTTTTTTGGGTCACATCTGCATTCAGAATAGGAAATGTGGTCTACTTCTGGGCCACTTATTTCTTTACTGAAAATAATCAGATTCTCTACATCAGTGATTCTCAACCAGGGTTCCGTGGAACCCTAGGGTTCCTCCAGAGGTTGCTAGGGGTTCCTTCAGCATTGGGCAATTTCTGCCTCTCAGATAAGTTCACACTGACCCCATTGATCTTTTTAGCTATCTGTAAGGAGGTAATTCTTCCCAATTGCCACAAGTGTAAGGACCATTCTTCCAACTGACTGTCACACTAATGTATCATGAGTTGTAGATTTCTCAATTTTAGCAGGGGTTCCCCGAGCCCGGAGAACTATTTCAAGGGTTCCTCTGTGTTGAAAAGGTTGAGAAAGGCTGCTCTACATCATCAAACACCGTCAAATTCAAGTATTGCCATTGTGAAGTATAAAATAAAGGAATTTGTGCAGAATGTGATTTTGAAGCGAAAATTTAATAGACAACATTGTTATAGTGTTACCCACTGCTAAAGAGAGCGTAGCAGTTACTTATATCGGATTCCTTCTCACAGGGATGTACATGCCTGTAATAGCCTAATTGTTTTTCTCAAAGTTTCAGTGTCTTTCATAGACATGAGATGCTAATGACTTTCTTAATAAATCAGAGCAAGTAAAAAATGTTATAAAAATATATTTCATTAAACTGCAATTGCTTAACACCTGCATAGTGACTGCATAGCTTATCAGTTATAAATAATTTGGAAACACGGCTAATGAAGAACTAATGCCCAGAACAAATGAAGGAATGGCACATGGCCATCACATCACTCTTTGCCAATAATTATCAGTCAGCACTGGATTCCAAGGAGATATCAAATACACTAACTACTGCCATATGCATTCAATCCAAAAAGTCTGATTTTTATTCAGGTACATTTTTTTAAAAGAAAAATTTGCACACATAGACTATCTTGCATATCACATCACATCGAATAACATACAGATAATACACAAGCAAGTGTTCCTAAATGCAACTAGTGTAAGTACCTGACTTGGTATCAATGAAAAATTCTGCGTAGCATCAATGGGAATGGAAGAGGGATAGGCAGCATTAGGAGTCAATCCGGCTCTGCTACATTTACATGTACTGACAGTAGCACATAGCAGGGTGAGCAGAGGGGGACTCCGTAAGTCTGTGGATGCTGCTGTTGCTTCATTGTCTATTCGGCAAGCTGGGTTTTTTCCAGGTCGTTCTGTAATGTAATGTAATGTAGGGGGAAGTCCCACACCTGGCTTTGTGTTCTCCAGTCATGCTGAGAGAGGGTTCTTGACCAGGTTTTCTTATATAGCTGCAGTTGGTTTAGGGGGGGGGGGGTCACTAAATATTTGGTAAATAATATTGTGGAATGGTATGCAATGTTCCTGTAGGATAAAATAAATAGGATCACAATGACAATACAGTAATGATCATGTCACAGTTATTAGAGTAACTGTCATCCTGTTGCCACCCTAGATTGACCATGCAGGATATTCAAAAGAGCAACCAGAACCATGCTGTTTTCTTCACACATGAAGTGTCATCAGTATAAACAAAGTGCAGAATCCAGATGTTTCCCATATAGCATATCTGAATGAATCACCAAGAATGCTACTTAGCAAGTGCCCTGGCAGGACAGAACCCTGATTCTGCTTAAAACCAGTCTAATAATCACTTCTATTCAAGTCTTTAAGACCCCTCCAAACCACAAAAAATCATGCAGATACAGGTAGCTAACAACTGTTAGGGTTCCCTTTCATGGCATACATCTCCAAGATGAAGAAAGGTCTCCAGATTGCTGCCAAGGTTGGTGCAATAATTAAAGCATATATATTATTTTGTAGAAAAAGGGGGTTAGATGCAAAGACGAGTGCATTCACACAGGCATTAAAAAGAGGTACTTGGCAGGTGGTTGTGATCCTTGGCTTCCTAAACCATGGGGTCCAAATGGTGAACCGGCACGTATACAATTAAGGGCAGTCTAAAATGTTCTGGACAGAGGCTGCTCAAACATTTTGTGCAATTTTTGGCCACCAATGCAATAAATTGTTCCTGTGGTGTGCCAGAATAGATTGAACGCTATCAGAAAGCAACCGCAACAACATGGGCTTTGACATCAATCCCCATGGTAATTCATGCTGAAGACACTACAGTAATATTCACGTAATAGTAATTGTCATCCTGTTCTCATAGCGTGATCATGCAGGATATTTAAAAGAGGAACCAGAGCCACACTGATTTCTTCATATAGTTTAATTGTCTTCTTTTGTGTAAGTAAAGCTGCATTAAAAGGACTGCTTTGTCATTTATTCTCATCATTAGCACTTAATTAGCTCTCAGTTCATCAGATCTCTTCTGGAGTCTGTAAAAAGAGCCTGATACCACACACCAGATGAAACATTAATGGAGACCTTGACACATGCCTTTTTATATATTCTCTGTAGAATACTTGTTCTGTGCAGCTGATGTAATTGCGTACTCTGCTGCTTTTCTCCGATCCATCGCCAAGTGTCTTCTGTACTCTCACCTGAATGGATTTACAGTTTGGGGCATATTGATTTAATGTAGAGTGCTGCCACTTTATTTTTTAGGTATCACAAGGTCACAAAATAGCAGCCTTACTGGAGCCAGTTAATAGTGTCTTCCATTTTCTTCCGTGGTTTGTGTAGCATTCAGTAAAGGAGTTTTTGTCAGACCATGATATTCCAGTGTTTTTTCTTGTCCGGACCGACTAAAATTCACATAAAAAAGACCATAATATGGTGCATCACATGATGACAGTGGGAAAATTTGCAAAGAACAGAGATGTCCATAATAAACCTAAAATAATAAAACAAACTGACTCACATAGACACACATAGGTTGGGACCGAATGGATCTATGACTTTTTCCAACCTTATTTTAAAGGTAACTATGTAAAGGTCATTGCAAATGACAGGGGAGCACTCTTTGCGTGACTTTGGAGGAAAAGAGGTTTAACCTCTATATACAGAAAGGCTTATTCACAGTGAGAGCTGTGAAAATGTAGAAACTAGTTCTGTACACAGTACAGTTGGATGCATTTCTAAATGCATAGAATATAAATGTAAAAAAAACAAGATTGTATGTTCTGCAGCAATGGGGCCCAGGTAGGACATAACCCTAATCCTGTTTTTAACCGGTCTAACTATAGCATCTATTCAGTTATTAGACCTCTTCAAACCGATAAAATCATGCAGATACATTAATCCAAACATCTATTAGGGTTCCCTTACATGGCATAAAGCTCCAACACGAGATCCTCAGATTGCTGCCAAAATTGTACTGGCTTATAAGGGTTAAAGCATGACTAAGAGCAAAACTTTTTTTTTTTTTTCGTGTGGATATAGTGATATAGTGGAGAGGGATTACAGAACCTTTCAGGTTTTCATTGCTGTTTGCGTCCTCTTTAGGTATATTCACCCTCTCAATGTGTCCTGTTTTCTGTTATCCCCAAAAGCTAAAGGTGTTGTCAACAGAACAGGAATAGAGGGGAAATCTTCAAATGGGGACACCTGTTGACAACAAGGGATTCCTTCACTTTGGAGGGATTGTCTCTCACTTCCTGTTTGGACTATGGGACAGGAAGTGAAGGGGAATCTCCCCAATTGAACATTGATGGGGAAAAAAACTGTCAGGGGCTATAAAACCTCCTCCCTGCCCTAACTCTACTTTATTCAAAATGAGTAAAAAAATAGTTTTTACCTGCTTTCGTGGCTGTCTGGACATGGGGTCATATTTCCAAATATAAATTTTGCAGAAACCAATCCCTATGCTTCCGCACAAAGCTCTTTTTAACCTACGCCCAGCAGAGATCACCTGGGGGCACCATGCTTTGATGACCCATGTCACAACGGCCACTAGGCATATGATAGCAAAGGCTTGGTTGTTTGATACATTATCGATACCTGAAGTTCACTTTAGCATGCAATGGGTCCTAGTCAATGAAAAGCTTACTGCTAAATTGCAAAGAACCATTAAAAAATTCACAAAGTTTGGGCCCCCGGTGTTTCATTTTCTTCCGAAAGACTTTGACCGTCGCTTTCTTGCCCTCTAACTTTTGAAGCTGCCTTGGCCGGAGTCTCTGGGCTGGACTGAGGTCAACCCCCTTCTTCTCCCCTCCTCTGTGCCCCTACTCTGATTATTTTTTTCTTCTCTTCTTCCTTTCTTCTTTCTGACTTTATTATATATAGTGCTCATTGGCCTTACTCTTACTATAACTAGGTTCCTGCTCAAATGTTTACAATGCTGGCAAGCTTTATTCTGCACTGTATTATTTGTTATAGCATTCTTCATTGAACAGAGCTGTGTATCTACAAACCCTTATAGTTTATACCAGAGGTGACTTCCTGTATTTATACCTGTTGATTAAAATCAATAAAAATATTAACCAAGAAAAAGTTTTACCTTTAGTTGTACTTTAGGTCCAACAAGAGGTGTATTCCAGTTTGTGGTTTTATCTCTTCTATTTACTATTTACATTTTTACCGAGTGCCATGAGTATAACTATTGCTCGACTTCTGATGCTCGCACACAAGATATTCAAGTCTCTGATCCTGTAGCCACTCTTCCCGCCCTTCCTCTCTTCTTCTGCCCGATCACAGAAGGCTTTACATTATATAAACCGATACACAGAATGCAAAGTATTCTGTGAATGGACAACAGAGGAGAGAGACGGGCAGTGAGGCTGCTGTTTGGCATAGTGTACCTCTCCTGTCAGAGTTCCAGGAGGAGTATAGTGACAGTACTATTCCTGGTGCACAGTATAAAATGGAAAGAGTAAATGAAAGAGATACACCTCATTGAACATAAAACTTGCCATACACTGATCAAAATGTGTCAGATGCACAAGGACCAGCTGAATTTTGATCAGTGTGTGGCTGTCCCAGGAGTTGATTACAGGGATATGCTGGAAATTTTTTATCGATCAGCAGCTGCAGCCAAACTGTTGCAGCCACTAATCAGTGCATTCTGACAGCGCTGTCAGAATACAATGTTCCAGCTAGGGGGATTTCTCCATCCATCTCATTTGTGTGGATGGAGAATCTGTTAGTTCAGCCAGCGGCTTAAATGAAACAAAAAAAAAAAACAGCTATAGCCAGCTTTACCCCTTTGAAACCTGCATATTTTTAAAACGTGCTGTAATTCCTAGAGTTCAACTTAAAATTGTTTATGTGGTTAGTCCCCCTGCCAAAATAGCCCTGCTGTCAGAAAGTGACTCCAACAACATTGGCTTCAACATCTAGTCCCCATGTTAATCTAGGCTAATGGCTAATGCTTACATAATATAGTCAGCCATTCTCTAGCAGACATACTCAGCCTTTGGTTGCAGAACTAGATGTTGTGTCAATAGTCTAGGGCACCATTTACTACGTTGCAGTCCTTAGGATATCTTATATTATCTGGCAACCCAAAAGCTGATCTTGGGGCTTTATTTGACATGTGGACTTAAAGAAGAACTCCAATGACAATAAAAAAACTCTTATGCCTTGTACACACGATAGGAATTTCTGATGAAAAAAGTCTGATGGAATTTTTTCATCAGAAATTCCTATTGTGTGTGGGCCGCATAGGATTTTTTTCCGTCGGAGTTTGTAAATAGAACAAGTTTTATTTTTTTCTGATGGAAAAAAATCCTATGGGAGATTACGATCGTCTGTGTGGAACTCCGACGGAGAAAAAACACGCATGCTCGGAAGCATTGAACTTAATTTTTCTCGGCTCTTCGTAGTGTTTTACGTCACCGCGTTTTGGACGGTCGGAATTTAGTCTGACAGTGTGTATGCAAGACTGATGGAAGACAGCTTGAATGGAATTCTGACAGAAAATTGCATCAGATTTTAGCCCATAGGAAATTCCTATCGTGTGTTCAGGGCATTAGCCAATTAAGAATAAAACAAAACAAAAAACTTTTTTTGGTGCAATATTCCTTCCATCCAGAGCTTTTCCAGGCCAGAATCATGCAATCTGCTGCCTCTGCCATAGACATGCCCCTTGGGGTTGGGAGCTCGTTTTTCACTTTAAAGAGTGTAAACCTCCTATAATACAAATCCACTTTCAATAATAAAGAAGAAGATTGCTTACGTGAAACTACTGTTTTGAGTTTTGGAGATTTTTGCCTTTTTACACTAGCACAACTGAATTTTGTCTAAAGTACGGTCACTAATTAGTTTAGAAAAATAATATGTTATTCCTTACTTATAGTCTGCAGCTTTCCCAGGTCTGTAAAAATCTATAATTTACAGATGTGTTAGCCCTGTATTTTCATGATTTTAGTCTGTTAGAAAATACAAAATGACTGTAAATTATTCAGTGCAGCCTATAAATGTTCCTACCCACAGTGACAAGTTTTTGGTGGAAACTTTCACGTTGGAAACAATTATAGTTTATTTGTCTTGTTATTTTACACAGCTGCTGTTCTAATAGGTTGGAATTAATGTTTTCTATGGCTAAGACTCCACACGACAATCAGTGTTCCATATAGTAACACCACTAAACAGCAATCCACCATGGAGTCTTAGAAACGATGCGTTTGTGACATAAACATCTATTGGAACTCTTTGGCAGAAGGAAAATAACTATTTGGATGATACCTTCCCGAACTGTTTGTTGGGTTATTGGTATGTACTGTATTTATTGGCGTATAACACTCACTTTTTTACCCTGAAAATAGAGGGTAAACTGTGCCTGCGTGGTATACGCAGGGGGCTGTGGAAAGTTTTTTTTCCTGAAACTTCCCTCTTAAGCCTCGTGCACACGATCGGATATCCTATGGATTCTAATCCGATGGTTTTGTCCATCGGAAATTCGATGAAGCTGACTTCCATCAGTCTTGCCTACACACCATCAGTCAAAAAACCGACCGTTCCAAACGCAGTGACGTAAAACACTCTGATGAGCCGAGAAAAAGAAAGTTTAATGCTTCTGAGCATGCGTGGACTTGATTCTGAGCATGCGTGGGTTTTTTATCCGATGGACTTGCCCATAGACGATCGGAATTTGCTATCGGTTTTTGATCCATCGGAAAAATTTAAAACATGTTCTATTTTTTCAAAACCAATGGAAAAAAGACCGATGGGTCCCATACACGATCGGTTTGTCCAATGAAAAAAGTCCATCAGACTGTTTTCATCGGTAAAACTGATCGTGTGTACAGGGCTTAAAAGTTAGGGTGCGTGTTATACGCCTGTGTGTGTTATACGCCGATAAATACGGTATGTACTAAAAGAAAGGCGTTTTGTTGTTTTCAAGTGCCAGCTTCACTGTAGCCATTATTGTGTGCCACTAGCAGTAGGGAAGAAAGAAGGAAAAGAAAAAAAAAACTAACATTAGCTAGGATCAAAATTTTCACAGCATTTGGTTGTCTGTTACAAAGTAATACAATTCTAAGTCTGTAAGTGGTAACTATATAATTGCTTGAATATTTGTGTCGTTCGTCTCAGTCTTTATTACTGTCATGCAATGACTGATGAATCCAGGAATAGAAAATGTAAGTAACATATGTTACAAATTTTATTTGTATCCCTTTATTATATAGCCTTCCTGGTATAACACTGTAGATCTTGACCATTCCCAGGACATTTACCATTGTTTTGAAGCTATCCTTGTGTAGTGTTGGCTTCATGCGTCAGGTCATTGTCTTGCTGGAAGAAAAATGTTTTCCATAGACTCAGATTTCTTTCTTTTCCTATAGAATAATACTGTCACCACCACGTTTCACAGTAGGTGTGGTGCACTTATAATGGTGCATTGTTTAAATCAAGCATGAAAAAATTCTCAGACTAAATAACCTTCTTTCAACTGACTTCTGAGTCTTCCACTTGTTTCTGGCTAACTAGGTGAGATGTTGCATTACTTTTAGTTCATATTCCCCCATACAACTGCAACTGTTATAATGCCAGTATGTTTCATATACTTGATGATTGCTAGTGTTCTTTTTTTATTGCTGTTTATGTCTTTTTATTCTGTTGGCAGACACTTTCCCTACTACTAATTTTTGTGTCACTGGAACTGTTAGTGAGCCAAAATCTGCCCAGTGAGGTCACAGTCAATAATACCTTAGACCCCTTTTATATGGAATTTCTTATCACGTCTATCTGTCAGTTTTTTTTATGGATCTGTTCAGAAGTTTAATGCAACTCTTGTGGGCAAGTGGATGTAAACTGACTTACGTAATTCCCTTTTTAATTTTTTACCTTTTTACTTGCTTCGCTTTTTGTTCAGAAAATGCCAGAAAAATATGTTCCATCCATTACATGGCCCGTGAATAGAATGCTTCTGTGAATAAGGGATGGGGCGTGTCAGTGGCCCAGTTGCTGCCTTGTTTTCACTCAAAGGGGCTATCTCCTATTATGTTCAGCTCAGTGATTCAAAGTATTGGAGTAAATGGGTCATTAATAATATCAGGAGAGCTTAGCCATGGCAGCCACAATGTCTCTGTCATGACAGGAATCCTTTTAAGCTCCTGATAGAGCAACATGCATCATAGGGGGGAAGAGTCAGGTGGGGTGAAGTGGCTATCACGAGTACACTTACCAGTCGGAATATACATGGTCTCCTGCAGTACATGCCAGGATCACCAGAACTCTTAATAGTCAAAACCTTGCCAGAAACCAGCATTCTGGAGTGGTGTCCCAGATAGCAAGAATAACTTGCCACAAATTTGTGGCAGTGTTGAATTGTAAGTCTTGTTAACTTGCTGTACATTTTCACTGACAAGTTGTACAGTTGCAGAGCACTTGAAACACAAGTTCTAGTTGACACTTTTCCAATTTGTAGCAAACTTGCGTGGCAAGTCTCTAGCAAGAGCAAAGTTGCAGTGCAGAGTCTACAGCAAGAGCTCTGCAAGTCTACAGCATGAAAATTCCGCCACAGTGACCCCTGTGGTGGGATGACTATTGCACAACATAACTGAACTAGAACTTGCAGCAGACTTGCAAAATGTTTGCAAAGAAAGTTGATCTGGAGCCATTCAATGTGGACTTGATGCAGTTGTGCAACAACCTTGTGAAGTCTAGCAATAGCTTAGCAAGTAATTTTCAAACTTGCAGCTCAATTGCTTGCTATCTGGGTTGATAGTTGATGCGAAATGTTTTTTTTTTTTTTTTTTTTTTTGCACCAAGATCTATAAAAGTAGAAAAGTCGAAAAGCAAAATGATATCTTGTAGAGCTCAGTTCATTTTATTAACATAGCCTCTGTGTTCACTGTAGAATAGTAAGAGCTTTATAAAAGATAGAATTCTGTATGAATGAGGAATTGACTAATTCACACAGTGACAGCTTACATTGACAAAGGCTGATGAACAGTACGTGTTGCTTTTTTACATATACACTGATACAAATTGTAATAATACAGTACAAGCTGACACAACGTGTACAAGACCGTTTTTTAAATTCACTAAACAATTTGGTTTATTTTTATGTATCTCAATTTAGATCCTGGTTTATTTTTTTGTAAATAACAGCTATTAAGTGTTCTATTTAGCCATATGAATGCAAACTGCAGCTGTTAGAGCAAAAGATGGATCAATTAACCACGTGTTCATAACTGTACAGAAAAGGACACCAGTTACAGGCAAGGATTATACTACTGTTTTGTAGCTTGGTGTCCTTTTTTTTTTTATAGAAAATAAATGCAAAAACAAAAATATCTCTTTGTGTGTAAGTTGGGGTATGTGCGTAGTCTCAGTTCAAGTAGTGGAGCAGAATACATCAAATTTATTTGCAACTCTAATCTAATAAATTTAATGCAAATCTTTAAAGCCAGAATGGCTTTTGTTTGTACGTAGCACATGGTGCTGCTGTAGGGAACTAGACCTTTATAAATGACCTCTGTAAATTTAAAGCTGCATTGTAGCCATCTAAAAAAAATCCATGGAATGCAGCTGGACTAGTGTTTTTTTTCTAAAATGTTTAATCCCTTTTTAATTCTTTATCTTTTTGCTGTATTCCCTTTTTGTTCAGAAAATGCCACCAGTGATTTCAGGAAAATACGCTTCATCTACTACATGGCCTGTAAATGGAATGCTTCTGTGAATAAGGGATGGGGGCTTGCCAGTGGCTGCCTTGTTTTCACTTAAAGGGGCTTCTGCACACAATGGTCCCAAACACTACTCTGCATGGGCTGTCAGTAGGAAAAACTATAGTGATTTAAAATAAAAGCCTTGGAGTTTGCAGGTTATCAATACATTTACATGACATAGGTGTAAATAGAAACTTACTCAAATCAGTACAGATCAGTTTAAATATATACAATTTAAATTAAAGTGGAACTAAACTTCATCTTAGCACCACAAACTAAAAATTATATTTAATTCATTGTTATTCAAAGCAAACTTGCCCATCCATCTATGCCTCCATGCTTTATTTTGTTGAGAAATCACTTTGAAAAACACCCTCTAGCATTTCTGGTCGTGGCAATCTTGAGTAAGGGCTAATGTAGCATTTACTTCCTGGAATCCACCTGCCCTTAGTTCAGGCATGCAAGCAGGAGAGGGTGTGCTTAGCTGAGAAAGCCCCTCTTCCCCTACTGAAGACTCCTGGGAGGTATGATATCATTTGCCTAGGCATGGAAATCAGGAAGTAACTGAAATGTAAAAAAAAAAGGGTTTAAAACAAGCAAATATGATATACTTTCCTATCCAGTTGTTAATTCTAGCAGCATAAGGAATACAAATAGTCAATGTTGATTGAGAGAGTAAAGCCCTGCTTTACATTTATCAGGACAGATCATTGCTGACTTACCTTTGCAGCTTCATGGTCTGAGGCTGTTAACTTTATTCTTGCTTCACCTAAAACATTCATGTTCATATTTGGTGCTGTGACCAATGATATGCATATACAAGTACTTGCTCCAGGTCCGTGAGCATAAGGATGACAGAACTACAGATGGCATACTTAAATTTTTTTTTAATGTCAGCGATATTTTAAGTCAGAAATATTGGCTCTTCCATTTATATTATATGTTCCTCTTAAAGGAAACTAACTATTAAAGTGTATATATGTGATCCCGCCCATTCCCCATCTCCAATGGGACTAGACAGGGATGCCCCTTGTCCCCCTCAATTTTCAACCTCATTATAGAACCATTAGCTGAAAAAATTAGAGCCCACTCAGGGACACCAGGTTTCAACCTACTAGGGGAATCCCACAACATAAACCTCTCGCGGACGATATTATCCTACTTTTGACTTCCCCACAGACCTCCCTATCTCAAGCCCATAATATCCTAGTCAACTTCAGTCAGATATCTTACTATAAAGTTAATTTTACAAAATCCCTCATTCTAGGACTTAACCTTTCCACCCCTCTCCAACGACGATTACAGAACGACTTCCCTTACACTTGGAGCTCTTCCAGTATACCATATTTAGGACTTCATCTTACAGCAGACCCTAACAAACTAGCTGAAGCCAATTACGGCCCCTTAATAGCCAAACTAGCATCTGAAATACGACGATTAACTAAAATTGACCTAACATGGTCAGGCCGCCTTGCATCTTTCAAGATGCTGCTCCTCCCCCAAATTCTATACGTTTTTCGCACTCTCCCTATCCCACTCAAACCAACCTATCTCAACGCACTTAATCTTCAACTCAAACAATATATTTGGGGAACCAAACGACCAAGATGTTCAAAAAACCTGCTTATTAAACACAGACTGGCTGGAGGTATGGGATTAGTGGATCTAAAATACTACTATAGAGCAGCTCTACTTACCCAACTGAAATGCTGGTTCCCTACACAGGCAACTAACCCCTGGTGCAGACTAGAACAAGCATTATGCCCAACGCAAAATCTATACCACCTCTTACTTATAGATATTTGGAAACCATTCTCACTCCACGCCCTACCACTTACCATTAGGGCCTCACTCATAGTGTGGAGGGATCTTAACAGGCATAGTATAACGCCCCCCATAAATACTCACCTCCCAATGCCCCTAGAATTATTGAATAGCGCGATCCTACACGCAAATTACTCTAAATGGGTGACTCAGGGTATTACCATACTATCTGACCTATATGACAATAACTCACTTAAATCCTTTGATACGTTAGTCACAGTATATTCCATCCCACAGTCTGACCACTACAAATACCTCCAACTCTCTCATTTCCTGAGTTCCTTGAAGAGCATCCAGGTCCCTATACAAGACGACTTATGGAAATTCCTTAGTAGCGAATCCAGCTCTTTAAAAGGCATAACGTTTTTTTACAAACACTTCCAAAGTAAATTTTCATTTACCAAACTACTGCCGTTTCACAAATGGGAGCAGGAGATAGGAGAATCCTTCACAACCGCACAATGGAAGATGGCATTCAAATCAATATATAAAGCTTCTAGATGTGTTAATCATTGGGAACTCTCATTGAAAATAGCTCAAAGATGGTACCTCACACCATATAGAATGTCCAAGTGCTACCACGACAACTCCCCCTTATGCTGGAGAGGATGTGGAGAAGTTGGGAATATATTACATATATTTTGGAAGTGTAAAAATTTGGTTAGCTTTTGGAGGTCTGTTTTTGCATGTATCTCTCGTATTACTGGAATTCTCCTGTCTCCTAACCCTGGAATGGCACTACTCAACCTCAATATTGAGAAATTTCCTCCTAACTACCGCACTGTGGTAACACACATATTTCTCGCTGCTAGATCGGTCATAACTAAAAATTGGAAATCGAATGTGTCCCCCAATGTGTCTGAAATTTTAGATATCACATACTAACTACATCTTTGAATCAATAATAGCAAAAAAGGAAGGCAGAAGCCAATTTTTACACAACCACTGGTCTATCTGGACTTCCTGGTACAAAAGATAAGTGTTATAATATACTATGTTATTGTATGACAATATGGTTATGATCCACCTCTGACGTGATCCTGCCCCCCCCCTCCCTATCCTCTCCTTTTCCCCTATCCTCCCCCCTCTACTTTCTATCCTACCCACTTACGGTTATAATAGGAACACATGTATCTTTAGGAGGGTCTCTCCACCCACCTTTGATGTATAACTGCTCTATCCTAGCAACACTATTTGGATTGTAATTCTGATAGTACCTTATCATACTATGTAACCACTACTATATTTCTTCTATGCTTACTGTACAATATCTGTACTCTGTTTATACAAGAAAATTTTGTTTTCAATAAAAACTAATTGTAAAAAAAAAAAAGTGTATATATGTGTGTGTGTGTGTGTGTATATATATATATATATATCATTTATTTTAATTTTTAGAAAAGCTATGCCCCACCACACTTGCCTTACTAAATGACAGCTCTCCAGCTGCTAGAATGTAAACAAACAGCCAGGGATCCTGGATAACACAATTGACCGTATTATGTCATAACCAAATATGGTGCCTCCAGCCCTGTGTTTACATCAATGCAAGGATCTGTCAGAAGTTTGGAGGGAAGCATCATTGGGTGGCAGGGATCGCATCTGGATTTCCAGCTGATGTCTGATAGTAGCTTTAGGCTGCCCAAACATTGTATAAATTTTTTTTTTTGTGGTGATTGGATTCAATTAGAAATTAGAGGGATCTCCTACAGGGATGTAAAAAAAAAAAAAAAAACTTTTTGGTATGATAGGGAAAAGCTAAAATCATTTTCATTGCTGTTTGTATCCCTGTTGCTTAAAGTGGAGTTCCACCCAGAAAAAAAAATTTTCACCAAAAAACCTAAAAAAAATAGAAAACAAAAAAAAATTGATTTTTTTTTATACTCACCCGAAATAGCCGTTGCTATGCGGAAGTCCGTAATCTGCCTCTTCCGTAGCCGCAGTCTGTTTTCTTCCCTGTCCTCTTCTAGTGAATGGGGCGCACTGCTTTCTGGGAACACTGTGTAATCCCAGAGAGCAGCCGCCCATTCACAAGTCGGCGCAAGACTCGCACATGCGCAGTAGGAAACGGGCAGTGAAGCCGTAAGGCTTCACTGCCTGTTTCCCTTAGTGTGGATGGCGGCGCGGGACCTGCACCGATCGAGGGTTCGGCATCGGGGGGGCCATCTGCGCGGGAGAGTAGGACAGGTAAGTGTCCTGATTAAAAGTCAGCAGCTACAGTGTTAGTAGCTGCTGACTTTAAAAAAAAAAAAATTGCGGGTGGAGCTCCGCTTTAATTTCCTTCACCTCCTGTCTGGTGACAATGTTCCTAGATAGGAAATAAGAAAAAAATCCCCCTAATGTGGCATCAGGCACAAAAAAAGTTTGGGCTGTAGTTACAATTTGCACACAACTCAAGAGGGCCTTACAACGTGCATTCAGGCAGCTTGTTCAATACAGACTGAAATATGCAGTGGCTGTACACCAATATACGCATCTGAGTGGTACATGCATACAGGAATGTATGTGCTGCTCTTAATGCAGACAGTCTGTCTGGGGCAGAACACTAATCCAGTGCTGAAGTGTATCAGGTACATCTCTGGCACCCAGGAAATACTCCAGGCAGGGATTTGCCTTGTGACCTAGGAGGGGCCAGGTCAGTTTTCTATTTTCTATGCCAGTTAGCTGGAAAATGGGTTCTTTAAATAATAAATAAAGTGGGAAAAAAAAAACTTCATTGGGACAACAGACAAGTGTTATCTGGCAGTTGTTTTGCCTCCTAGAGGACAAAGCAATGAACGTTATCTTATTTCTACATATTTTTATAACACATCCCCATAGTGCAGTATCCATTGTATTGTGTCTGCTCAAATAGTCCAAAGCCATTGTTGCTACAAGACAGCATATGACAGAGGTGAACTATGGAATGAATGGAGTTTTTAAAAAGTGCAGTGCAAGGAGGAACCAATTTATTGTGTGTTACACCAATCATTTATACCTCTGATGTCCTATTATGGCAGAAGCCTCCAGGCCATCTATATTTTACATTGGACTTCCATTACATTTTATGTGCATTATTCATAAATTAGAGTACAGTGTCAGTGCAGATGGTATCACTGATGTTTATCAGGGTAATAGAGCTGTCAAAGTACATTGTTTAAATGAGCTTGTAGAAGGTAAAAGTGACATTTTACAGCGTGTCACATATCCTGTTCTTTTTACATGTACATGTTCATGTCAACATATTCTGCAAACACTATCTGCAAGGATAGTATTAGCATTATAAATAAATATATACGCTCTGTTTTGGAAATAAAGGGGGGTAAGTGTATTTTGGGAATATCCCTGTTATTTTCAAACACACATAAAAACTATATGTAATGGGACTTGTTAGGCAATTATCTTTGATAATATAGAAATAAAACATATAATAATATTTTATCATCATAAAAGAATAGATAGAAATAAAACCATATATTGGTTGACATTATTATACACCATTTTCCTTTCACACTCAGTGCCTTATAGTATACCCAAAAAGTGGGCCCTGCAGCCATCTTGATCTCTCTCCATGAAGAGTAAGGTATTCTGTCTGATATATGTATTTACAACAATGAACAGCTGTAAGTTTATACAAATATGTGTACCATAGTAGTTCATGTTCAGTGTCATATTGTAAAAAATATATATATATTTTATTGTATTTTATGTCCCTCAAGAAGACCGTGTTCAAAGCACGTCGGGTTTGTTCTTGGACTTGGGACATGTACAGAATCATCAAGCACAACAATATCTGCATGATCCCTTCCGGGTTATAACATTTTGGGTAAACTATGAAGCATAAAAAGAAAAGTGTCACGGTATATAAAAATGATAGCCAATATTTGGTTTGAATTCTGTTTATGCTTTTATGATGATAAAATAAATTTTAACTTTTCAAATCAATACTGTCAAAGACAATTGCCTAAAATGTGTCAATAGATATAGTTTTTGTGTGTGTAAATTATAATAATACAAATATATATATATATATAGAGAGAGAGAGAGAGAGAGTTACTTAAAAAAAATGAAAATCATTATCATGTTCTAATAAAAAAGGAGGTAGGTTATCACAGGAAAAGCCAAAATTTGCTGTTCATTTCATATTATCACATATTTTTCTTTTGATGTTTCACACTGTTATGATGACTTCTGTGAAAGTCATGTGAAAGGCTACTTGAATAACAGAAGCGTTGAAAAAGAAAAAAAACAATAAAAAAGGCTGTAGCAAAGTGATGCTCCATCTTTCCATTTTTTGTCGTTTTTGCTGTTTTCCCTTACCAAATTCCCTCTGGAATTGTTGCATATTAGTCATAGAAGCCAAAGACAGATTTCTGGACCTTGCCTCATCCTGAGCTGTCTTTGAATATACAAACTGCTTTGGTAAAATCAAGCAAAGAAATCAAACTCTTTATTTCTTCATCTGTTGCATAGCGCCAAGCATTGGTAAATGTGGCTCATACAATATTTACAGAGCAATTATTTTCACAATTCTTTGAAATTATGCTCAAATTACATTAGCATGTTTGAAATGCCATTTTATTAGCCTACTGCGGAGGATGATATTATGCCAAATCTAAAGTACAATCCTTTGAACATAAAATTCAGACATCACACAATCTGTTATTTTTTTTCAGTTAAATGCAAAACAATATTAACCTATAGTATTTTTTCCTTTTATGTTGGCTGCACAGTGATGTTATTATGACTAAAGACGATACAATTGCCGCTCATGCTTATCCCTACCTGTAGCTATCTATTTCGTTGACATTAAAAGGTCCACTTGTTTGATCTCTGCTGTTGGGTAGGGAAAATTATAGCTTTGTTTCTGTTGTATAAGGTAAGTGCTGGTTCACACAGTGGTGACTCGTCAGGTGACTTAGCCGCCTGACAAGTCGCGCTCCGTTCTGTACAATGGAACTGTTCTAATAGGAGCGACTCAAGTCGCTCCGACTTAGAAAAAGGTTCCTGTACGACTTTGGGACGACTTCAGGGCGACTTCCATTGACTTCAATACAGAAGTAATTTTGCAAGTCGCCTCTGAAGTCGTGTGCAGATCGCCTTGCCGAGTCACGCGGCAAGTCATGCTGCCCCAGTGTGAACCAGCACTAAGACAAACTGTTGAGTTTTAATGTATCAAAACCTATCAGGAGCATATAAAATTCAGCTCTCTTGCCTTGAAGATAACTAATAAACCTGATAGGCAACGGATGTTTACATAATAATCAGAGCAATTATTCTCCATTACATTCCATATAGTGGAGGTGGTTAAAGTGTAAGATAGCTCAAAGTGGTCTTCAATATTTAAAGTGCTAAGTATGATAGAAAAGGGGGAGACAGTTCTAACCCCCCTTTTCTCATGGGAAAGCGGCAGGGCAAAAAGTTTTAAAATCCCCTTAAATAGTCATGATAGGATTACCAGAGGGAACAGCTGGGGGGTTTTCATATGGCATAGGGAAAGTTAAAACGACTTTCCCGGGCTTTAGCTGATCACCTGGTGATCACGCAGTAGGCTCGTGCTGTTTCCCGGGTTTTTTAGGGCTAAAGTGGTACTGGGCTAGTCAGTACCGGTCTAATCAGGTTCCTATTAGGGCTATATAAAGGGGGTTCCGTTTTTATAAGTCAGTCGCCTCAGAAGACAGGATCTGTGGTGTTCCCCTACCCACCCGCCCCTTATATAGAAATTAATTGTCGTGGTTGCTTATTATGTGGTAAGGTCACCTTTGTTATTAATTACATAGGTGGACAGATGTTTTGAATATATTTAGTTTTTATTGTATGGATAATTTGAAGTTTTAAATATTATATAAGCTTGAGCCGTAGTGGCTAAGCTGTTTAAAGTTAATTTATTTATGAGAAGTTCATAATTTTATTGAAATCCAATAATAAAGCAGCCACGGCCTTATTTATCCAATACTTGGTATGTTGATTTATTTTAATTATAGAGGTTTTAAGGTCCTGCCTGCTGTCCCATAGGAGAGCCAATATATTTAATCAATAAAAACAGGGAAGAAAGAGAACTGTCACCAGTTATACTTCAATTGAAAAGAAATGTAGTTTCAAAAAGGAAACCTCATGCTGTGCAACTCCTACATTTTTGTTCAGGCCTGTTTACCTGAGAGAGCTTACGTTCTCTCATCTCACTCTGGAAAGAGAAATCTTAAAGGAAGCCCAACAGAATAAAACTTTGAAAGCCTCCATTGCCGGCTTACTTTTGAAGGTGCAAATCAAGGAATGACATGTTTATTCTTACTAGGAAGATGCTGAACCAGTGCATGCATGCAGTCATAAAGTATCGGGTATCGAGAAACCTGGCATACTTATTATGGGTCAGGGACAGAAGTGAAAATAATCAGGATGACAGCCCTGGATCGTATACTTTAACAAGTCAACAGTTTCAGTTCCCACTTTTTTGTTGTGAAAAGTGGAAAAATAGGACCCGTAGGGGTTATCTCACTGGTATTGCTATCTTATGCCCTGTACATACAATTGGAATTTCCGATGGGATAAAATCCGATGGAATTTTCCGTTGGAATTCCATTCAAGCTGTCTTGCATACACACTGTCAGACCAAATTCCGACCGTTCAAAACGCGGTGACGTAAAACACTACGACGAGCTGAGAAAAATTAAGTTCAATGCTTCCGAGCATGCGTCGACTTGATTCTGAGCATGCGTGTTTTTTTTCTCTGTCGGAGTTCCACACAGATGATCGGAATTTCCGATATTAAATTTTTTTTCCGATGGAAAAAAATCCTATGTTCTATTTCTAAACTCCGATGGAAAAAAGTCCGATGGGGCCCACACACGGTCGGAATATCCGATGAAAAAATTCCATCTGACTTTTTTCATCAGAAATTCTGATCGTGTGTACGCGCCATTAAAGTATTTGTTGATGCAAATGATCTGGTTCCCAGGCAGGCAGCTTCTACACCCCAGAGGGTCGCCACAATCTCCTTGGTTTGTAGTGTAATGTCACAAAATTTTAAACTGAAGCACCACACCACTGCTAAGAGGTTCCGATACAACATTATTTCAGTAAAAGTCAGGAGGACAATCCAGAAAGTAGCAAATGGGTTTCAGGGGTCCAAGAGCACCCCCGTCATCAGGACTATAAAATACATAAGGGTATTTGCTTTTATATATGACACCAAAGGGGGGATATTGCATTGATATTGGATTGATAAGGAGATGCCCTTATATTTTCTAATTCCGATGAAGGGGTGCATTTGGACCCTGAAACATGTTGGCCACTTTCTGGTTCCCCCCCTGACTTTTATTGGAATAAAGTTGTATTTGGTCCTCTTAGAAGTTGTGTGGCACTTCAGTTTCCATTTAGTTTAAATTTTTCTGTCCTTTTAAATTGTAGAGGTTGTAGCCTTTGACGGCTGAGACTGCCATTTAATGTATATATACACACTTCTCTAATACACTAATTTAAATAACACAGTGGTATTAGGGAATCTCAAGCATCTTTATTTATTTAATTTTCATCATTTTCTTTCCATGCTTACATTTTATAATTATTTTAATTATTGTTAATATTGCTTTGTTAGTCTAGGAAATCAACAGAATTCAGAACCTTAATATCCTTGTTCAGAATGTCAAAATGATAAATGTAAGAATTTTTAAACGCTTTCCATTTTTGTTGGACTGTCTACCATTATAATATCCACAAATTGGAATATGAAATTCTGTGAATACAAAACTCTTTGGATTCCAGCGTAATAATAATAAAAAATCCTGGCATTTTCTACCTTTGTGATGTTATCTTGGCAGCTAATCCTTTATCAGCATAAATAGTCGCTTTTCCATCAGTGCTGTTCTGATAAGAAAGCTGGTCTGGTATAGGTGATAGCTCACTAGTCATGGCCTCAGGTCTCCTTAATATTGGCAGTGTATCAAGCATGCTTTTAACCTTCACATATCTGAGAGTTCATTATACAGACATGAGATAGTAGGAATATTTAGAGTGGGTTCCTCAAAACCATTTATTTCCTAATAATTCCTTTTCTTCTGTGCACATTTAAGGAAGTATAAAATAATAATTCTCATTATTGCTATAAATAATACTATCCTGTCAGATTAGTAGTACTTTTCACAGATGTAGATAAAAAAAAGTCTTCCTTGCCATCTGTGTCTAAGGAGATGTCCCTTCACTTCCTGTTCTATATACTCAACAGGAAGTGAAAGGATATCTTTCTGCCCTCTTAGGCAGTTGTCATAGAAACGTGTGCCCATTGAAAAATGTCCCTGTTCTGGTGGCAGCCCAAAAATGTGTATTTACCCTAAAGCCCCATACACACGATCAGACTTTTTGACAAACTTTTTCGGTTCTCATCGGACAAAAGTTCGCTCTGCAAACGGATAAACTTTTCGGCAACAAAAGTCCTACGGTGCCAAGTCCTAACGTGTGTACAGAAATCCATCGGACTTTAGTCCGAAGTACAAACACGCATGCTCAGAAGCAAGGACCAGCCGGAAGCGTTCTGTCTTGTAAAACTAGCGTTCGTAATGGAGATATCACATTTGTGACGCGGCAAGTTATGAAATCTAGAAATGCAGCGCACATTATCTTCTTCTTTAATAATGGGATAATAATAAAGGTGCTTTGCTGATGATACGGAGAAATGACAAATGTATTTACAAAGGATTTGTGTTCTAGTGAAAATGAAAATCGCGAATCAACACTGACCAAACTTCTACTAACTCGAGATTAGCAGAAGGAGCCCAAAGGGTGACGCCGGAGAATTGAACTTCCTCTTTTGAAGTGTCGTCAGTACGTTGAAATGTCACTACGTTCGTGTTTGTTGCCGAAAAAGTCAGAGCGTGTGTATACTATGGGCGTTCACCGCCAACTCCCTTCGGACAAAAATCCACAGAAAAGTTTGTTTGAAGTCCGACCGTGTGTACGAGGCTTTACTTTCATTCCCAATGACACTGGAGATCAGGCCAGTTAGGCTGGTTTCACACTGGGGCGGTGTGTGCGGTGGCGGTTTGTGCATCGGGATCGCTGAGGTATTCGGCCGCTAGCGGTGTGGTTTTAACCCCCGCTAGCGGCCGAAAAAGGGTTAATACCACCCGCAAACCGCGGCTACAGCCGCGGTTTGCGGGCGATGTTACCGCGGCGTCCCATGCATTTCAATGGGAAGGAGCGGTGTAGGAGCGGTAAACACACTGCTCCTCTCACCGCTCCAAAGAAGCGGCTAGCAGGACTTTTTTTCACGTCCTGTTAGTGCACCGCTCCAGTGTGAAAGCCCTCGGGGCTTTCACATTGGAGAAACAGCAGCCGATGTTGAGGCTCGGTTTGCAGGCGCTATTTTTAGCAAAATAGCGCCTGCAAACCGCCCCAGTGTGAAAGGGGCCATAGAGAGAGTAAATCTTTCTGGGAAACAATCAGGTGTGCTACAGTGCAAAAAAAAATAAAATTCTGATAGGAGGAGGGAGCAGAGAGATGAGCTTTTCAGTATGCAGTTTCTCTTTCATTGTCCATTAGCAGGGTGCAGAGGAGACCTGTAAGTGAAAGTGAAACTGCAGCAGCGAATGGTCAGGATCCCTGCTAGACCGGGCTGTGCTGTGAGGTAGTGCTGCACAGTATTAATCTCAGAGTTGGGTGGACAGAAATACAAGTTCTTTAGTAGTTCTTCTAGTACATTAAAAAGTGAAATATATGTAAGCATCTCTAAAAATGCTTTCATCACTGCTGTAATATCGCTAGTAATATCTGGACCAGTCACATAGCTTGGAACTTTCGATTTTGTATGACTAGATAGACAATGCTTTAACTTTAAAGAGAAAAACAATACCCACGCTCAACCACAAGTACAGCTTCTTGTGGCCAGGAAATGGTGCTCTGGCTAAAGTGTCTCCACAACCAAATGACAGGGCTAGTAGTAAATTCAAGCTGGCTACTGGGGATCATCCATAAAATACGAATTTTGATTGGATACATCATTAAACATACAGTAACCGTGTCGGGCGTCTGTGGCCACCTTCCTCTTAGCATTTTTTTATCTTATAGCTTTAACTTTGTTCTGTTCACTTGTGCATGAAATAGTGTGGTTTGTAATTATCATCCCTATACTAAGGTGTCCATATGTGTGAGATGATCCTTGCCTGATCTAGTAGGATCAGAAGAATTATCATATGTCTATGGATATTTTGAAACTTCACTACCCTCTGGCTAAATGTTCTCGGGTGAGTTGTCTTTTTCCTACTAGCTGCTTACATTTTCCCCTGAGATAAGAAGATGCTCACCGACTCTAGCACTGCTCCCCTTCTTCTTACAAACATCCATACTCAAGGAACCCAGATTTGGCTTCATGCCCACTGGACCTCTGTTTAAAGCGGATCTCCCACTTCCATACATTTTTTTTTTTTTGGTCATTCATTTGTTTATGCCATATTAAAATATTACTCACTATTACGCTTTTTCAAAGCATCCGCTGTCCAATTACGTATGAAATCGTAAGTTATATTATCTGTCTAACGATGTTTCCATTTTACTTGTGGGCACTGTGAAGCCCACAAGAACTCATTTCCTTGCCATCACAACGGGCGGTGTCTCGTCACATTTGGCTTCCCTATCACAGATTGCTCCGGAAGTGATGTCCCGTCGCCGCCATCTTGCTACACCGCTTGCCCCTTTCTCACTCTATCATTACTGTGCAGGAGTGTGGGGAGTACCAAGATAGCGGCGACGGAACGTCACTTCCTAGGCAATGTGTGATGGGGAGCCTGATGTGACGAGACAGCGGCGTTGCGCTTTACGAAATACCGCTACAAATCCGAGGAAGCCTCCACAATGACTCCTGGGAGCAAAGACAAAAGCTCCCAGGACACATTGTGGTTACAGGAAGTGACGAACTACCCGCAGACTACCCGCACTTCATAGAGACAGGAAGCAGTCGGAAATCTAAGGTACTGTATACCCTAAGAAAAAACAAAAAAACTTCCATTTTCACATGTATTGCAGACTGCAGTATGAATGAGCTCATGTGTTGAAATAGGGTGGAGCTCCGCTTTAAGCCCCTCTGAACAACAGAATTCCTGGCAGGAAAAAGCTGTTTTAAAAATGTGGTATCCAGAATATTTATTTTTTCTGACCACTGGAATCGATTACCGCTTTAACCCTTGACGTGTTTGGCATTTATGCGCATTTATCGTGTTCAAGCCCGCTCAGTGTTTTTACTGCTCCTCCCCTGAACACACCTTTTGTTTTGTTTTTCTGCCTGTAAATGCTCCTCTTCTAATACACCTGTAAACGCCAATGTGTGCATGGAAACATAGGACTACTTAGTAGTGCTTTTACAGGCTGAACGCCTGTAACAATGGTGTTTAGGCTCTGTGTGCATGAGGCCTTATGCCGTGTACACACAATCGGTTTTACCGATGAAAACAGTCTGATGGACTTTTCTCATCGGACAAACCGATTGTGTATGGGCCCCATCGGTCTTTTTTCCATCAGTGAGAAAAAATAGAACATGTTTTAAATTTATCCGTTGGGAAAAAAAACGATAGCAAATTCCGATCGTCTGTGTGGAACTCCATCGGACAAAAAACCCACGCATGCTCAGAATCAAGTCGACGCATGCTCAGAAGCATTGAACTTAATTTTTCTCGGCTTGTCGGACTGTTTTACGTCACAGTGTTTGGGACAGTCGGATTTTTGACTGATGTTGTGTAGGTGTGTAGGCAAAACTGATGGAAGTCAGCTTCATCGGATTTCCGATGGAAAAATCCATCGGATTAGAATCCATAGGAAATCCAATCGTGTGTACAGGGCTTTAGAGTTTTATAAGTGATGGTTGGATAATACCACCATTGTCTATTACCAGCCTAATACTAGAGCAGAATGAGTGGCAGTAGTTGCATTCTAGAGTAGATGTTCTCCTTTGGGGTTGCTATTTATAGAATAGTAGAGAAAAGAAAATGTAAAAGTTCAATGGTTGCCTATAGTAGCCAATCACGGAAAATTATAGTATAATTTGGCATGCGCCCCTATATTTCCAGACCTTCAGAATGTCCTCTGGTGAAGCCCCTTGCCTGCCTCATTTATAATCTTCCCCTTCCACATATTTAGCTAATCGGCAGTTATAACACAATGGATACATCTGGTTTATACACTTCAGTTCAATCTGAGTGAATTTCAGCAGAGAAAATATGTTTTAATCTCAGCAGGCATCATTTAATCCAAGGTGAAAAATCCATTTAGCAAGATGACATGTTACAATGTCTGCCTTATTATCTGAAATATGTCAAGTCTGAGCACTGTGCTAACAAAGCTCAGCCAAGCCGGAGCAGCGGATCACCGGGAATAGCTGGAACGGAGGTAGCTGGAAATATTTTCAATCACTTAGGCCCCATGCACACGAGACGCTGTTATTTGCTGTTGAACGCGTGTTCAGAGGCAGTTGGACGCTTTTTTCAACTGCCCCTGAACCCATTCAATGTTATCCTATGTGTCCATGCACACACTCTCGTTTTTTGGCGTTTACAAGCAGTTGCGTTTAACCTCGTTTTTCCAGAAGCAAAAAAATGGGTTCAGACGCAAAAGTTTTCCACGTTTCAGACGCTAAACGCCGCTAAACGCGGGTAAACGCGGTACCGGCGTTTTGCCGCGTTTGCGTTTATAAGCGTTTTTAAAGGTGACCTATTTTTTAACATTAGAAATCTCAAAAATGATGGCAAATGATGAAAAACTATTAAAAAATATAAAAGAAAACTGTAATTGCTTGCATTGCATTGTGGACAATCCACAACTTGTGGCAGGTAACGTGGCAACTGGACAATCAACAACTTGTGTCAGGTGACGTGGCCAGGTGACGTGGCAAGTGGACAATCAACAACTTGTGTCAGGTGACGTGGCCAGGTGATGTGGCCAGTGGACAATCCACAACTTGTGGCAGGTGACCTGGCCAGGTGACGTGGCCAGGTGATGTGGCCAGTGGACAATCCACAACTTGTGGCAGGTGACCTGGCCAGGTGACGTGGCCAGGTGATGTGGCCAGTGGACAATCCACAACTTGTGGCAGGTGACATGGCCAGGTGACGTGGCAGGTAACGTGACCAGGTGACGTGGCACGTGATGTGGCCAGGTGACGTGGACAATCCACAACTTGTGGCAGGCGACATGGCCAGGTGACGTGGCAGGTAACGTGGCCAGGTGACGTGGCCAGGTGATGTGGCCAGTGGACAATCCACAACTTGTGGCAGGTGACATGGCCAGGTGATGTGGCAGGTAACGTGACCAGGTGACGTGGCACGTGACGTGGCCAGGTGATGTGGCCAGTGGACAATCCACAACTTGTGGCAGGTGACGTGGCCAGGTGACGTGGCACATGATGTGGCCAGGTGACGTGGCATGTGGACAATCCACAACTTGTGGCAGGTGACGTGGCCAGGTGACGTGGCCAGGTGACGTGGCAGGTAACATGGCCAGGTGACGTGGCCCGGTGACGTGGCAAGTGGACAATCCACAACTTGTGGCAGGTGACGTGGCCAGGTGACGTGGCAGGTAACGTGGCCAGGTGACGTGGCAGGTAACATGGCCAGGTGACGTGGCCAGGTGACGTGGCAAGTGGACAATCCACAACTTGTGGCAGGTGACGTGGCCAGGTGACATGGCACGTGATGTGGCCAGGTGACGTGGCAAGTGGACAATCCACAACTTGTGGCAGGTGACGTGGCTAGGTGATGTGGCAGGTAACGTGGCCAGGTGATGTGGCAGGTGACGTGGCAAGTGGACAATCCACAACTTGTGGCAGATGATGTGGCAAGTGATACGCTAAATACAAGTACACTGCTGCTCTCTCAGCTGCTGCTACTCACTCTGGTCTCACAAACTGGCTGAAATGGTTAAAATTTACTGTTTTTTGAGCTTAGGGAGGGTCTTATGATGAAACGCTTATAAACGCAAACGCGGTAAAACGCCGCTAAACGCAGCCGCAAACGCGGCAAAACACGCGTTTTTAAACGCCGGTTTCAGCGTTTAAAAACGTGTGTTCAGCAGAGTTTGCACCTGCGTCTCGTGTGCATGGGGCCTTATACAGTTCCCTGTAATATTATACTATGATGACTGACAATGACAGTGGAAATGCAGGAACATACCTTTAAAGTGGTGAATGTTTGGTTGGGGGATCCCAAAGGCCCAGCTATCCCAAAGGATCTTTTGCCGCAGTTATATTTATATTGCAGAAAATTAAGATCTTTACCTAAAATCCTTGTTTACTGCTCAGGCCTCTTGCACACTCAGCTCTTCTGAATGCTTTTCTCCTGACATTAGAAAAGCCGCGTTAAAAACATGCCAGAGGTGCATTTAGACATGCTCACGCGTGTCAACCGTTTGGATGTTTATTCATTTCATTGGCCAGAATATTAATTTATTCTGGTCATTGAAATGAATAAATGCTCAAGTGCTAAATGCGCCTAGCGTTTAGTCGCGTTTACACATGCTTAGGCATGTCTGGTCTTTTTTCTGCTCAAACGTTCCTCTCCTGAACACTTTGGGTGCGTTCAGATTTCTGCCCCTAAATGCCCCTGCTCCTAAACTCCTCTCTAAACCTTGTGTGTATGGACACATAGGCTAACATAGAGGGGTGTTTGGAGCAGAAATAAAAAACGTCAAACACCTGTAAAATGGGCGTTTGACGGCGTGCATGGGGCCTTAAATTCTGCCGCAGCTGCAGGATCATATATAAAAACACCAAATCTGAGTGTAAATATGACCCCTATTGTTTACAGGATTTTTAATGTATTGTATTTTGCATCATAAAGTGTTCCAAGTGCCTACCATTGAAATGCATAATAGCAGACCTCTTTTTATGAGAGAATACACAGATAATAACCGCTGGAGAGTTTGTAGCTCATAAGGAGCTTGCACAGGAAAGATCTGACAGATGTGAAGACAGGTGAGTAAATACCATATATATTGTGACAGCTCTAGGCCCTGCCATTGTGTTAGTAGAGGTAAATGGCACAAAGGTTTCTCATGGATGTTAATTGTTGGGCTCCAGAATATGTTTTGAGCTGTGAAAAATGCCTTTTCAGTTTTGTTTGAGTTTTGTAATTCCCGGATTGGCTTCTGGAGTTTCAAGGCCTCAAGGAGTCTTGGAAGGGACGAAGCCCCAAACCCTGTGTCCTGGTTATACTGGAGGTCAACAGGCTGTGTGTGCAGGTTTGCACAGTCCTTATGGCTCCTCCTGAGAGAGAATAGGTTCCATGTCCATACCGGGGAGTGGGCCAGTGCAGCAAAGAGCTGCAGGAGTACAGAGAGAGCTATGAGAGCTGAGAGAAAGGTGCAGAGTTTGCACAATGGTGCCTGTGAGTTGATGTGAGGAACCAACCAAAAGGCGTAGACTTGGGATCTGAGCAGTGAAACTGCAAGAGAGCTAGGAGGCTTGAAGTAATTTTCTTTGTGTTGGACGTGATGGTGGAAACCCCTATGAGGGCAAATGTTTTTTAACTTTTACTTTCTTCTGTAAAAAAAAGTGGGCCAACAAGCCCTGAACAATATTTCCTGGTTGGAGGGAACTCATAAGGAAGCACCACACCAAGGTTTACACACACAAGTGTTACTAAACCCAGGCCCCTGCATTCACTATATCTGCTCTCCCACAGTGCACAGAACATGTAAATGCAATTATTTTACTTAATATAAACTGCTAAATACCTTTTCTCATCAGCAGTTAGAGCAGTTGTATGACTTCTATCAGTATCTGGTTAAAGCTTATAGGAGGAGTTTTCATTCTCCCCTGATTTTTCTGCGAGGCTGCATATTACTATGATCTGGTGGGCCCATGGCAACTGCTTTCTATGTCTCTTAAAAAATCTATTTTATATATACCGTATATACTCGAGTATAAGCCGACCCGAATATAAGCCGAGGCACCTAATTTTGCCACAAAAAAATGGGAAAACTTATTGACTCGAGTATAAGCCTAGGGTGGGAAAATGCAGCAGCTACTGGGTAAACAATGCCCATCTGCAGCCTCACTGTGCCCATTTGCAGTCTAATTGTGCCCATTTGCAGTCTAATTGTGCCCATTTTCAGTCTCACTGTGCCCAGTTGTACCCTCACTGTGCCCAGTTGTAGTCTCACTGTGCCCAGTTGTAGTCTTACTGTGCCCAGTTGTAGTCTTACTGTGCCCAGTTGCAGTCTCACTGTGCCCATTTGCAGTCTCACTGTGCCCATTTGTAGTCTCACTGTGCCCAGTTGTAGTCTTACTGTGCCCAGTTGCAGTCTTACTGTGCCCAGTTGTAGTCTTACTGTGCCCAGTTGCAGTCTCACTGTGCCCATTTGCAGTCTCACTGTGCCCATTTGTAGTCTCACTGTGCCCAGTTGTAGTCTTACTGTGCCCAGTTGCAGTCTTACTGTGCCCAGTTGCAGTCTCACTGTGCCCAGTTGCAGTCTCACTGTGCCCAGTTGCAGTCTCACTGTGCCCATTTGCAGTCTTACTGTGCCAATTTGTAGTCTCACTGTGCCCATTTGTAGTCTCACTGTGCCCATTTGCAGCCGTACCTTTCATTACTAAAACAGCGAGTGTTTCCCGCTGTGTAATGCAGTTTATTCGGCCGTCCATTGAAACAAAGCCCCGCCTCCTCTTCGTCCGTCCGTGATAGAGGAACACTGATACGATGCTGGGAAACTGTATCAGTGTTCCGCCTATAACAGACGAGGAGGAGGCGGGGCTTTGTTACAATGGACGGGCGAACAGAATGCATTACCCAGCGGGAGACACACGCTGTTTTAGTAATGAAAGGTACGGCTCACTCGAGTATAAGCCGAGGGGGAGTTTTTCAGCCTGAAAAATGGGCTGAAAAACTCGGCTTTCACTCGAGTATATACGGTATATATACTCTCGCCCTTTCATGTGGTGCTCAGGTCTAGCAACTTGCTGCTGGACCCAAGCACTGTCACAAAAGAGGAGGACTGATACTGCTCCATATACATAAGGTGCGGTGAGTATAAGGGATATTGAGGACCCCTTTGTAGACACGCTGTTACTTTGCCCTGCATGGGCATGTTGGCAGCGTCTCTTTAAGTCTGATATTACCTTATTTTGGGTACCTAGTTATTCATCCACCCATGGTCTATTCATACTTGTGAATCTGAAACGATATTTCTTTTTATTTGCTGTTTACATGTTGAAGCACTTTCCCACGTCTTGAACCAAACCTGGGTTACACTTTGAACGAACTGAGGTGTGAATGAAGCCCAAGTTGCTTTCAGGTGTCAGTTCACAATTATAAGATGCCTGCTTTTGTGTTCTAGCGAATTCCACCTTATTCCTTCTATGTGCAAGGAGGTCAGTCACATGACTACATTTAGACAATTGTAGGACAAAATGAAAAGTTTTAGATTTTATTTTATTATTTATTTTTAAGGCTGCTGTTTATTCTTTACTGTCGGGTCAGTGTTACTGTTTACTTAGCTTCATTGAGAAGAGTACTACAGTCTATCACTACTCAATACAAAAAACAAACACTGGTAATCAGTAAAGTGTATTTGCTCAGCTGGTAGTTGCAGTGGTGATGAGCAAAATAAAATAAAAAAACATGAGATCAAATACACATATGTGAATTTTACAGATACTTTTGACATGTGTTTACTATTTTTTTAGAGGTGCAATAAAATATATTTGATGTTGTATACCAAATTATTTTATTAGTTCTTGTTCAGCAGTATCTGTCTACAGTATATACATGTGTCTCTCAGGCCCCTTTCACACTGGGGCGGTAACGGTGCTTTACCGCTAGATTCGCGGCGGTATTCGGCCGTTATCGGGGCGGATTTACCCCTGTTGGCAGCCGAAAAATGGTTAAAAACCACCGCAAAGCACCTCTGTAAAGGCGCATTGCCGGCGGTATAGCTGCGGTTTCCCATTGCTTTCAATGGGAAGGAGCGGTGGAGGAGCGGTAAACACACCGCTCCTTCACCGCTCCAAAGATGCGGCTAGCAGGACTTTTTTTCCAGTCCTGCTAGCGCACCGCTCCAGTGTGAAAGCCCTCGGGCTTTCACACTGGACAAACAGCAGCCGCTGTTTAGGGTCGGTTTGCTTACAGGCGCTATTTTTAGCGCAATAGCGCCTGCAAACCGCCCCAGTGTGAAAGGGGTCTAATGCCCCGTACACACGGTCGGGATTCCCGACAGAAAAAGTCCAATGGGAGCTTTTGGTCGGGAATTCTGACCGTGTGTATTGTGACAGCAGGAAGGTAAAGTCACCTGGTTGCATCCAGGGGGGTAGATATATTTCGCCCAGATTCAGGCTTTACGCCGACTTATACAACTAGGTGGAGAGTTGTATAAGCCCAGCTAAGGCTAGTGGGCTCATGGATGACTCATACCTCTAGGGAGAGTGTGGGGCGTCGTGCAGGCAGGGAGTTGATGAGGCCAGCTGAAGCTTGTCAGCTCATTTAGGCCTCTATAAGAACTCCCAGCTTCATTAGATGTTAGCTCATGCCTGGAACCAGACCTGTGTGGACTGTCTAGGGAGAGTGAACCCCTGTGCGGTGAGAAAAAGCCTGTGTGGCTATTTGCTTGGACATTTAAAACCAGGGACTTAGGGACTAGGACAGCACTAGGCTGATCCCAGTTGTTAGTTAGGAAACCTGTATGTTTAGTCAGAGGTCAAGTTGACCAGGATTTATTTTGTTTATATGTTTCTTTTGGCTTTGCTGTGTTTTGTCACTGTAAATAGAAAATAAACCGCACCTTTTTTTTGATTTTGAAAACCACAACCTCCGTTTGCTGGGCCTGTTTTTGTGTGGGGAGCCCATCCCGGGGGTCACACACACCCGCTGCCGAGCTAACCCCCTCACAGTTGGTGGAGAACCAGTGGCAGTTTTTTTTAAGCCAGCATGGAGGAGATACTGAAGCAGCTGGCTCTAGCAAATGCCAATCAACAGCAGACAAATGCAGGTTTGCAAAAGAGCCTTGCAGCTCAACAACAGAACTTCGCAGCCCAGCAGCAAGCTCATCAACAGAGCCTTGCAGCCCAGCAGCAAGCTCACCAACAGAGTCTGGAAGCTCAGCAACAAGCCCAGCAGCAATCTGAGGCCCGCTTCATAGACCTGTTACAGAAGCAAGAGCAGAGACTACAACAAATGGAAGCAGTAATGCAGCAACGTCCGCAGACCAGTGAGGAAAGCCGTCCCACTAATACCGCGTCCTTTGGGGTGAGTCGTTTATTGACAAAAATGACTGGAGAGGATGATCCAGAGGTATTTTTGACCACATTTGAAAGGACTGCTGAAAGAGAAAAGTGGCCTGAGGAGCAGTGGGCTGGACTGGTGGCTCCTCTGTTAACTGGTGAATCGCAGAAGGCTTACTATGACCTAGAGCCTGACCAAGCAAAAGACTATGTGATGCTAAAAGCTGAAATATTGGCAAGGCTGGGTGTCACCCTGGCTGTCCGGGCTCAGCGTGTGCATAACTGGACTTTCCAGCTTGGAAAACCCCCCAGGTCTCAAATGTATGATCTCATTCACCTGAGCAGAAAGTGGCTACAGCCAGAGACTTTGTCCGCACCAAAGATTGTGGAACGTGTTGTAATGGATCGGTTTTTGAGAGCTCTTCCTACTGCCATCCAAAACTGGGTAAGCCATGGAGACCCAGAGACGGCCGATGGTCTTGTGGATCGTGTGGAGAAATACTTGGCTACAGAGAACCTGACGGCCTCTTCCAGAGACACTCGGACTTTCCACCCTAAGACCAGACCATCCCCAGGGGCGGATAAGAGGATTCCAAGGGGTAAGGGTGGAGAGAGTGAGAGGGTGGGAGCTCTACCCCAAGTTTGGCGAGAACAGCCTGGGAAATCAGCGGCTCAAGAGGCGGCAAGAAGGATCGTTTGCTACCGCTGCCGGCAAGCGGGACATATTGCAGCCAATTGCCCGGTTGTGGAGGAACCCATGCAGTGTGACTTTCTGACGGGCAGACGTCAGTCGCTGTGTGCGACAGTCGCATGCACTGCCATTCGAGGAATTGAGAAACATTTATGCAAAATGTGTGTTAATGGTAGAAATGTTGTGGTATTGCTGGATTCAGGTAGCCTTGTGACCCTGATAAAGGCTGAGTTAGTTAAAACAGAGGTCTCTGGGAATAGCAAGGTAGCTGTTATTTGTGTGCATGGGGACACCCGAGAGTATCCAGTGACTACAGTGTGTTTCGAGACCCCCAAAGGTACCCTCTCTCATCCAGTGGGCTTAGTATCTCAGTTACTGTATGACGCCATTGTGGGAAGGGATTTTCCGAAGTTCTGGGAACTGTGGGATGATCCTGAGCCCCCCACTGGTGCCCCTATGTACCAGGAATGTGATAGCCAGAACTCCCCTGAGAGTGGTGAGGACTCTCCGGAATTTCCCTTATCAGTATTGGCAGGGGAGACTCAAGAAACTGGAGAGGAGCCCACCTCCTCAGACGAAAACCTACCGTCTGTGGAGTTTTCTGATCTTGAGGTTCACAGGGAAAACTTTGCCACAGAACAGTTGAAAGACCCCGCCCTAATAAAGGCACGCGAAAACGTAGTGAAAATAGATGGCGAGTTAGTGAACCCAGATAATACCTGCACTTACCCATACTTCAGCGTAGAGAAGGACCTACTGTATCGGGTGGCAAAAAGGGCAGAAGAAACCGTTGAGCAGCTTGTGGTGCCCAAACCTTACAGGAAGTTGGTGTTGGAGTTGGCCCATGGGCACATTCTTGGAGGTCATCTGGGGACAGAGAAAACCCGAGAGAGGGTATTACAGAGATTCTATTGGCCGGGGGTGATGAAGGACATAGAAAATTATTGTTCCTCCTGCCCTGTGTGTCAGAGGTCGGCCCCGATGCCACATTTCCGTAGCCCGCTGGTCCCTCTACCCATCATTGAGGTCCCGTTTGAGAGGATCGCCATGGATTTGGTAGGTCCTATAATCAAGTCCGCTAGGGGGCACCAGTACATATTAGTTATAATGGACTATGCCACCCGTTATCCAGAAGCGATCCCTCTCCGAAATACCTCGGCCAAAACCATAGCCAAAGAGCTATCTCTTGTGTTTAGCCGGGTGGGTATTTGTAAAGAACTGCTTACGGACCAAGGTACACCCTTTATGTCCCGGGTTATGAAGGAGCTGTGTAAATTGTTCAAAGTGACGCAATTACGTACATCTGTGTATCACCCCCAAACCGATGGGCTGGTTGAAAGATTCAACAAAACCCTAAAACAAATGTTGAAGAAAGTGGTGGATAGAGATGGAAAGGATTGGGACTGTCTACTTCCTTATCTGATGTTTGCTATTAGGGAGGTGCCCCAATCCTCTACGGGATTCTCCCCCTTTGAGTTACTGTATGGGAGACACCCAAGAGGGCTGTTGGATATTGCCAAGGAAACTTGGGAAAGTGAGAGTTCTCCCCACAGGAGTGTGATTGAGCATGTCGCCCTGATGCAAGACCGAATTGCACAGGTAATGCCCATCGTGAAGGAACATTTGGCCCAAGCGCAGTTAGCACAGCAGAGAGTGTACAACCGTGGAGCCAAGACCCGTACCTTTTCCCCGGGGGATAGGATACTGGTACTTGTCCCTACGGTTGAAAGTAAATTCCTTGCCAAATGGCAAGGCCCCTACGAGATAATGGAAAAAGTGAGTGAAGTGAATTACAAGGTCAGACAACCAGGAAGGCGAAAGCCCGAACAGATCTATCACGTTAATCTGTTGAAAGCCTGGAGGGATAGAGAGTCCCTAGTCGCAGACACTTGGTCACCAGCTCAAACTGGTTGCGTGATTCCTGAGGTTGGAATAGCAGCCACCTTGTCACAACCCCAACAACAGGAGGTTAAGGAGTTTGTGCTTCGCAACAAGGAGGTATTCTCTGAGCTGCCGGGACAAACATTTGGGGTAGAGCATGACATCATTACCCCGCCCGGTGAAAGGGTGAAGTTAAAACCCTATCGGATCCCAGAGGCCCGACGGGAGGCAATACGGGAGGAAGTACAGAAAATGCTGAACTTAGGGGTGATAGAGGAGTCCCAAAGTGATTGGTCTAGTCCCATTGTGTTGGTGCCTAAACCGGATGGGAGCTGGCGATTTTGTAACGATTTTCGTCAGTTGAACAAAGTTACAAAATTTGACACCTACCCCATGCCACGTATAGATGAGTTGATCGACCGGCTGGGAACAGCCCGATACATGACGACTCTTGACCTCACAAAAGGGTATTGGCAAATCCCCCTGGCCAAATTGGCCAAAGAGAAAACCGCATTTGTAACCCCAGACGGGGCGTTCCAATATAAAAGAATGCCGTTCGGGTTACAGAATGCGCCGGCCACATTCCAGAGGAAAATGGACCAGATGCTGAGGCCCCATCGGAAGTATGCTGCGGCTTACCTGGATGACGTAATTGTCCATAGCACAGATTGGGCCTCACATCTGCCAAAAGTGCAAGCAGTCCTGGACTCTGTTCGGGAAGCGGGGTTTACGGCTAACCCCAATAAGTGTACCATTGGGCAGGAGGAGGCCAAATATCTTGGGTACACCATTGGGAGGGGAGTAATAAAACCCCAACTCAACAAAGTCGAGGCCATCCAGAGTTGGCCACGTCCCAACAGCAAGAAGCAGGTACGAGCCTTTCTGGGAATCGCTGGGTATTATCGGCGATTCATTCCCCACTTTGCTTCTAAGGCTGTGCCCCTAACCAACCTAACGAAGGGGAAAGGGTCGGTCATGATTAAATGGACCCCCGAGGCTGAGGCAGCATTCCAATTCTTGAAACAAGCCTTATGTAGCCAGCCAGTGTTGTACTCACCCGACTTCTCTAAAGACTTTGTCGTACAAAGTGATGCGTCAGATGTGGGGTTAGGAGCAGTATTGTCCCAGGTCTGGAACGGGGAAGAGCACCCAGTCATTTACCTCAGCAGGAAGTTGAAGTCCCATGAGGTAAATTACGCCACCGTTGAAAAGGAGTGTTTAGCGGTGAAGTGGGCTCTAGATTCCCTTCGGTACTACCTGCTAGGTAGGCACTTTGACATGGTTACGGATCACGCTCCGTTAAAGTGGATGGCTCAAAACAAGGAAACAAATAGAAGAGTGAATAGGTGGTTCCTGGCCCTCCAGGAATTCAACTTCACAGTAAAGCATCGCCCTGGCGTTCAAATGGGGAATGTGGATGCTTTGTCTCGAGTACATGAATGCCTGATTGCTGGTGTTCCAACCCCGAGGTTAAAACAAGAGGGGGGGGGGTATGTGACAGCAGGAAGGTAAAGTCACCTGGTTGCATCCAGGGGGGTAGATATATTTCGCCCAGATTCAGGCTTTACGCCGACTTATACAACTAGGTGGAGAGTTGTATAAGCCCAGCTAAGGCTTGTGGGCTCATGGATGACTCATACCTCTAGGGAGAGGGCTGGGCGTCGTGCAGGCAGGGAGTTGATGAGGCCAGCTGAAGCTTGTCAGCTCATTTAGGCCTCTATAAGAACTCCCAGCTTCATTAGATGTTAGCTCATGCCTGGAACCAGACCTGTGTGGACTGTCTAGGGAGAGTGAACCCCTGTGCGGTGAGAAAAAGCCTGTGTGGCTATTTGCTTGGACATTTAAAACCAGGGACTTAGGGACTAGGACAGCACTAGGCTGATCCCAGTTGTTAGTTAGGAAACCTGTATGTTTAGTCAGAGGTCAAGTTGACCAGGATTTATTTTGTTTATATGTTTCTTTTGGCTTTGCTGTGTTTTGTCACTGTAAATAGAAAATAAACCGCACCTTTTTTTTGATTTTGAAAACCACAACCTCCGTTTGCTGGGCCTGTTTTTGTGTGGGGAGCCCATCCCGGGGGTCACACACACCCGCTGCCGAGCTAACCCCCTCACAGTATGCTCCATCGGACATTTTCTGTCAGTAATTCTGACAAAAATAGATTGAGAGCAGGTTCTCAATTTTCCCGTCGAAATTTCCGACTGACTTTTTCCCGTTGGAAATCCCGAGCGTGTTTACGAGGGAAATTACAGTTTTTAGTCAAATAAGAGTTGCACTTCACTCAACATTTTATCAGCTAGCCCTGGAAACTTGACTTTTTTTGTTTACTGTGCTATAAGTAATGTTTAAAATCAAACTCCAGCCACTCTTATAATCCATCCACCACTACCAGACAGTATAGTTAGGTTGGTGACCTCTCTTACCCAATGCAGCTAGGCAAAGCAACATTTTGAGGGAACCACCCCAGCCTGCTGATTGGATAATGAATGATTAACAGGTCACCCTTGTTTCTTTTCCTCCTCCTGTAATCATGTTGGCAGTGCTAGACTGACACCACCGAGCAAAGCAATACAGCTTAGTAGCTCCCCTCCTTAAAGTGATTTTAAACCTTGCAAAACAACCCATTCAGTCTGAAACAGAAAATAAAAAGGAAAAACATTTTCATATAGATATAAAAAATAAAATAAAAATCATAAATACCTTTTTTCCTTTTTTTATTTCCTCTGTTCTCAGCTGCCTAAGATCTGGAGGGAGAAGCAACAGTACACTGAGCTCCCCGTGAATGGCTGTGTAGGAGGTGTGTGTCAGGACAAGTCTGATCATTGGAGAGCAGGCTGAGTTCCCAGCATAGCTAGAGAACTGAGCACGATGTGCTCTCCTGCTTGGTGTGGTCAGTTTTTAATAGGAAAACAGGGGGACTGGCAGGAACACCATGGATTTCACATAAAGGAAGCAATACAAAGAGAATAGGAGACTTTCTCATACCAGTACATGGTACAGCAGGCACATATCAGGAATATGAAATTTTGGGGTAACAAATGCTTTAATATGGTCTCAGAGCTGCTCTACAGAATGATTACAGAGGTGAATGTAAAGATGTATTTGTGTAGTTCAACTATTTGTATTTTAAATTACATTTTTTTTAAGGAGTTCATAGCTTGGATAATTATTTGTCTGTTTGCAGTTCAGTTTGTTGTATTGAATTTTCAATTGAGCCCAATGAGATGGGTATTTAATTAAGTTTGCCGCCAAGGGGGAAATCATAATGTTTAGTGTTATCACAAACAGTCTCTAGTAATAGATTATAACACTGGGTGGATGTGACTATGGCTTTCCCATATTACGAGCAAGACTGGAACATTTTCCATTTACCACAATGGTTGTTTCAGAAGAGACAGTTCAGGAATAAAACAACACCTCCTCTGCTTAGAAAACCATTACATTTGTTCAGTTAGATATGGCAAAGTGCAACCTTTTTCCAATTGGCATGGCCTATACCGTATATACAGTAGCTATCAGTGAAAATTGGCTTAATAGATCTGTGTGCAGTAAACTGCAAAATGATTGGTTACTTTGAGGTATACCTACAACATAACCACTTTTTCCATGGGTGTTTGAATAAGCCTAGAAAAAAAAAAATCCCATTAAAACATTTAAGCTGCACTTTATTAATATTGCAATAATACAAAAAGCCCAACCCTAACCCCTAAATCATTTAGAAAACACCTCCCTAAAATGATTATGGTATTAATAGAGGGATTTATTGTTTTATTGAGTTAGTTGTGTGGCTAAATGCTTTGATGGGATTTTGTTTTTGGCGTTTAATATATGATGTCCCTGGCCTTTATGCCATGGCGGTGCAGATCAAGTGACTTAGGAGTTGTTTGAATAAACCCATTTATGAATGCAAATCAGTGCGTTTACATCGACTGCCAAGCCTTATCCTGTGGGAATTCTTGTCTGCAGCAAAGTTTCCTGACCAGAGAGGACCAAAAATTCAGCATCCCTTTAAACATTAATAAATAAGAGAAAAACCTCACCATCTTCCTTTGCAATATTACATAAAAACCTGAAACTCGGGTTTGTTAATTGTTCATATGGAGGCAGATAAAGCTGTGCGCAGATATGAGTTTTCCAAAACAGGAATATTATCAGGGAATATTAATTCCAGACAATATATGTATTATTTCCTTGTAGAATTGTAACAATTGTTAGGTTATTGTTAGCCTGCCTTTATTCTTGTTGTAACGAATGCACTTGTTCTATTCTGGAGAGGTTATAGTAGATATAACAGGACAATGTAAGTGATTGATGTAGCATCTGCTTTAGTGTATGTTCTCCAGAATGCTTTGAGATATGAAACCGTAATGCCTGCTATGCAAAGCCTCTAATTAAATCATCTTACTCACATGGCTTGCGTAGAGAGAGCAAGAAAGAAATGATGCATGTAATAAGGAGGTACATATACTGTATATATACTGTAATGTTATAAGGAAGAATATTTTGCCATACATGTTTGAATGTTTCTTTTAGAAAAATATTTTGTCTTATTTAAAAAAAATTCTTCATTGTTGCACAATTGCATTACATGTGCTTACATTGGGTGCCAGTAGGATTTGATAAGTTGGGTATAGTGTGTGGACTCCCTTATGGAGTTTTCATATATTTTTTATTATTTTTAAACCCAAGAATAAAAAAATGCCTTGTCCTTAGATGCGGTCCCTGCCTTAGTTTGAAATTTTTAAGCTACCGTATATACTCGAGTATAAGCCGAGTTTTTTCAGCACATTTTTTTGTGCTGAAAATGCCCCCCTCGGCTTATACTCGAGTCACCTTTTTGCACCTGATCTTCCGGATTTGGGGACGCGCTACTGGCTACGGTCATTTCTCCAGTGACTTTGGGGACCCGGTACTGGCTGGTGGTAGGTCCCCTGGACCCGAAACTTGGCACACATGTAGCCCCATTTCGCCTCTACAAGTATGCAATGTTTGTTGTCTGGGGGACCTACGGCCAGGGAGCACCAATTTTTCAAAGCCGGGCATTCCTTCCATAGACTCCCATGTTAAACGTCAGTCTAGTCATGGACACAGTGAGGCATGGGCATAGTAAGGCATGGGCACAGTGGGGCATGGACACAGTGAGGCATGCACATGGACACAGTGAGGCACAGTGAGGCATGCAGATGGACACCCTAGGCTTATACTCGAGTCAATACGTTTTCCCAGTTTTTTGTGGTAAAATTACGTGCCTCGGCTTATATTCGGGTCCTGTTGATACTATTATAAATCCAGTGTCATTGTAACTTCCATGTAACCAAACTTAAATCTCAAAGTGTCTTCCTAGTTATCTTCTGTGAACTAAAAAACACCTCTCCCTATGTAACAGTTATAGGAAGAGGATGGGGTGTTTGTAGTCCAGATCTGGAGAGCAGCCTAGAGTGACTCCATAGATACAGTACAGTGAGTGAGCCTTGTCGCCCTGGGACAGAAAGTGTGTTACTGGCAGAATCACCAGATGAAAATAAAGGCCTAGGAAAAAGAAAAAGTAATGTAACAATCACATGAAAGGACTGGCAAGCTGCAGTATACCACATTTTTGTTTTTGTGTTTAGATATACTTTAAGGGCCCTTTCGGATGAAAAACAAACATACATGTATCCCTATGGGATTGCGAATGTCAGCGGATGAACATCCGCTGACATCCGATCTCATCAGTCTCCGCTATGCTCCCTTTCTGCAGACGGAGGAAAATCCTATTTTTCCATCTGTCTGCGGATCGGATTGGATGAACACGGACAGACGGTCCGTGTTTATCCAATCCCCCCATAGAGGAGAGCGGATATCGGACAGGGCGGCCCCTGCACGGTGTGCAGGGACCACCTTGTCATCTGCCGGCTCAGCGGGAATCAACGGAGCGATCCCCGCTGAGCAAGCGGATGTTAAAGGAACGGATCCTCACGGGATCCGTATGTGTGAAAGGGCCCTAAGACTTTTTTTTTTAATTTTCTCTTCCTGTGAATGTACTTTTGTCGAGTTTTTATTTTTTTTATTTATTTATTCTTTATTTAAGGTATGCGGATTGAACAATAAGGTATGGCATTACATATGGTAACTAATGACATCCAGAAATATTGTTGATATTATTTATCATTATTTAATATTGTTTATTATTTTAATAAAGTTTTAAATATTACTGAACAACATAATTTTATTATACTTTTTTTCTGTCTGCATTCAATTTTTTTTATAGGGGAAAATATGTTTCCAGGTCCCAAGTAGTAGTATAAACTACATTCCATGCTATAATAACACCTACTTTAAAATGTTTTCTGAATGCTTCAAGGGAGTGTCATCTGTTGACCTATCAAAAAAAAGGAATAGGAGGGGGCATGCACTGGATAGAGGGAGATTAATTTTGTAGATAATATATTTTAAAGGAGTCGTTGCTCTGTTTGCAACAGTAAATGATCTTTGCCCCTTACAGTGACATGCCTAGGCTCATCTGTCCAGTACAATTAACAAATACATTTATATTTATTTTTACTCTTTCCCTTCCACCAGTCACACAATATTTATATAAAAAACTATTTTATATACATGCACACTATTGGCACAAATTTGTTCCTTTTATACATATGCAAGTCATTTTACAATTCAAGGAAACCAATGTTTTTTAATTGAAAATGGCACAGTGCAGCTCACTTATAATCAAGTGAGCAGGAGCACATAGACATTGGCAAGATGATTAGCATTAGCGAGAGCTAGTAATTAGATATTATTTCTATATCTTGCATATAAATGTTTATTAGAAGACACTTTGTAAAAGATCAGTTTATGACCTTAGTAAGATGCTACTTACATACAAAAACTTCATTTAGTGGGATATTATTTTGTAATTGACAGTAGCAATGTTTTTCTAGTACAAGATTATTAGAATTACAATATACTGTAGGTACCTGCCTCAGACGCCAAGGTTCTCAGCAACCAGGCGCAATAACAAGGTGCAAACTTACTATACCATCAATAATGGTAATGCTAGATCACATTTTTCAAGTAAACACTGTTGCTATATTTCTGTATGCTGCACTTGCATTCCTAATACCACCTTCTTAACTTTTGTTCTTTGTGGGTGTGACCAGACAGGGACATAGAATGTGATTCAAGAGATTCAAGAGGGGAGATTCCTATGTGCAGAAATTAGCAAATGCCCACAGCATATTGATTTTTATCATACTCAAATGCTTGCAGATTCTCCATTATGGATTGCAGGATCCTTGACTTGAAGGTTGATCCTCCAGTAAACAAAGGATAATGGTTAAAAAAAACTCCAACTTGCAGGTGTTACTCCTGTTTTTCCAGCAATGAAACTCATGTTGTTTTGAGGTTTGGTGTCAGTAACTAGGCTTAGAAATTGTGTAAATCTCCTTTCACACTTGTGCAATTTAGGATCTGACTTGTGAGACCCCAAGTCGCAGGACATGTGGAATGCCTTGTATCTCTATTAGAGCCATTCTAATTGACACTACTGAAGTCGCTACGACTTCAGAAAAGGTTCTTGCACTACTTTGATCCGACTTTGACGCGACTTTAATGCCAGAGAGCGTAAAATTCTTATCAAACTCACTTTAAGGTTGTATCAAAGTGGGGCTCTAAAGTTGCATTGAAAATCGCTCAACTTTGTAGTCGAAAGAAGGTGTAAAAGGAGTCTAACACAATTAACAAAGATATGCAAAAAAGCGAGAGGCTGTTTTTATCAACTGTTGAGTTGATAACCTTTGTATTATTTATATCAGATAGAATGCAATATAACAGTCGTAAGATCTTATATCTGCACCTCTTCTGAATATTTTTTTTTATTATTCTATACAGGCAGTAATTGCTTTATTACATGATTTCAGGATTTGCTTAGTCTTGCAGCAAGGGTTTCCAGGCAATCTGATATTGGCTAATTCTTGGAATGTTATAGATCATATATTTCAGATTCTTTTAACAACCCACTTACATTTTTGGATCTCCTATCATTTTATTTTCTGTTAATGTGATGTACCGTAATACTCTCTGCCTCACTCTATACACAGAGATTTTCCAGCTAGTAGAACAGCCATCCAAACACCAACTGACTCAGAGTGATCGTTCTTTGGAGAGGTCAACTGAGCAGTTACACACACACAGTAACCACCACCGTGTGTTATAATGGAAAGATGCACTATTCACATGATCAACTGTTGCAATTCTGACCTTTAAAAACAGTTTTTTATCTCTTGTTGCCACAGCCAGAGAGAAATGTAACAGAGTTTACACTATAGTAGCGTTTTCAGAGAGACAATGGGCACAATTCACTAAGCGATATTTTACTGCATCTGAGTATGCAGTAAAATAACATACAACATCACGAAAAAAAAATGGAATTCCTGAAGAAACTCTTCTTAAAATCTTGCATGCGTTATCTTTCCGAAGTATGCCTCAAATACTGCATGAAACCGTGCATTAAGTTATCGCAAGCATCTGATAGGATGCTTTTCCAACAAAGTAAGGCAGCCAGCAATTTAGTCATGGCTGCTATGGCATTGCTTCTCTGTGTTGAGGGCTTAAGATACCCTATGAGTTGGGTATAAAGCTGCATGATAAGTGGCTTGGATAACCTGAACTTCTGCAGGGTATCAGAATCTATGAATTTATCCAGCAGTGTGTGCTCCTTAAAGCTTCTTTCCTTTAAAAGGACCACTTTAGCTCTTCTCCTCCTCCCTGTTCTGCATTGCTTTAAATTCCAGAAGACTGGATTTAAAGGGCTCCATCCTCTTTGCTATGCCATCTGCCAGCCTCCAGAAACAACTCCTGACTAATATCTAGCTGACACCTGCTCCAGCTTGCACTTTCCCACCTATTTTTTAAACCAATCACTGGGGGTCTGACCACTGCCTTAGTTACCGAATAGTTATCGCAAGCTTGGACCAGTACCGCATGCATTTATATATTTCCTTCTGTGAATTGACTTTAAAGAGGAAGTAAAGTCTTCCTCTTTAATTGTACCTACACGTAAGCCTATAGTAAGGCTTACCTGTAGATACTGTAAATATCTCCTAAACTTGCACAGTTTAGGAGATATTTACTATATACACTGCCGCCGACATTATCGGCGCATGCGCACTGAAGGAACGGCCCGCTCGTGCCATTTCTTCAGGACCCATGCTGTGACCGGCGGGACCCTTGCGCATGCGCGGGAGTGACGTCATCGCGGCTCTGGCCAATCACAGCGCCGGAGCCTGCGAACCCGGGAGTAACTGCAGGAAAGATGTCGACCGTGGGAGCGGAGTGTGGGCGGCACTGCAGGGCATCGTTCTAAGGTAAGTATTTCATAATGAGCTAGTATGCGATGCATACTAGCTCATTATGCCTTTGTCTTGCAGTTTTTTTTTCAGAGGTTTACAACCTCTTTAATGCCTTTTTATGCGGTATTTAACAAGCGTTTCTGGAATTTACATTTTCATTATCTCATGCGTTACGTTCTAGTTAGAGCATTCAGAGATTCAGCTTAATGATTTATAAATATTGCTTAATAAAATTAAAGAAATTTGTCCTCACTATCATCACAGTTAATTATGATCTCTCATACAAATAGAAGGATAAATCTTTCCAGGGGGAAGCTCAATAGTAAAAATTGATAGGGGTTCTAACATTTTCACATTCTATCCAAAACTAAAAAAAGAAGGTTTTGCCTATAAATATACTTTTATTGAATGAAAAACTGTTTACTAGTTATTTTCTGGGCTGGTTTCCCCAATAGTAATCAGTTGCTGATCTTGCCACATTTTACAAATATAGTTGTGAGCCCTTTGGCAGAGTATAACCATGTACAATACAGAAATATAACCTGCTGTGCCATGCATATACAGCTGCTCGAGTGCTGATTATTTGTGATTAGCACCATATTCTAAAATCTAAAGCCTTTGGTGTGGGGAAAACAATGGTAAGCATAGACGTTATCTGCTCTAACTGGAACATCTAGGATAATTTGAGGACCTATCCGTTGGGAAATCAATTTATTATATCCCATTTTTATGAAGGAGATACTGTAATGATTGGTGTGTGCAGTGCCTTAGGGCATGCTGCTCGATGGCTTTACAGATGTGGCCATATATACTATTATTGCAGAACACCCAGGAAGATGAATTATTCATGTCCTACATTATGCATCCACCCCCACATTTGTACACATATAGCTCCCCTCTTCTTGTCTGGTAACATGCTGAAAATCCACATCAGCCTCCTAATGATATCCTACAAATGTCACCCAGAATAATTTGCCTTCTAATGCAGGCCAACCTGTTTACTAATGCATTGATTGCTTGATTACATTTCATATTTTTTTTTACTTTTAAATGAAAATAATTTCCACATCTCTATGGCAATATAAAACACTATCTTTACACAATTTAAGTAAAATTTTTACGTTATTTATTTTAATATAATAATATATTTTTATTACTTAAATGGATTTTATATTTAAACCATGTAAGCAAAATAATATATAACTGACAGTGGAATATGTTCAAGTTTTTTTTCTCCAGTAGCAGAATCATAATAACATCTGTGTATAGGATTTTGGACATTCAAATTTGAACAAGATATGTACTTGAAGGTGAACTATGGTATGTGTTCTTCCAGTGCATTGGTTTTTAATGGGAACTGATCAGTAATTCTAATGCTAAACATAGCTCATAACATTTGACCCCCAAACCCTAAGCTTGCGATAGACATTACAATCTCAATATACACACTTTGTACCAAAATTTGTAATAAGAGGACTTACCTAAATTATCCAATCAATGTGTATCCTATCAGGCAGACCCTTGCACTCTACAGTGGTTGGTTGATTTAAAGGAGTCAGATTGTAATGTGCCAACAAATTCCTTTTTGCACTAAGATCTACTGGCACCACAAACACTACTTCAATATTTTTTTTTTAATTAAAATTCTTCGAGCTACAGTTAGTATTGCAGAGATGTATTTTTCATGCGGAATTCACATTTTATTAAACTTTTTTACCCAACCTGATTGGAATAAAACCTGGTTGCTATGGACTACTGCAGTTTGCACAGTATTATTCCCCTTTAATATGCTTTATTTAATAAGCCTGTGCGTAGATATTAGGGTCATAATTTTAACACTGCTGATCCAGATAAAGCCTAGGGGAAATCCAAATGAGGCAGCTGTCATCTTATGCTTATAATGGGGAAAATCCCTGACCCCTTTAATGCCATTTAGATTAATGTACTGGATACATCTAATCCCTTATCAATTTTACTAATTGGAATGGTTTGATATAAATTTTCAGACAGCCATGGGACTTTTGTATACAACCACCTTCTTCTTTTTTTTTTTTTCCTGGTTGCAGAATTTTTTTCAGCTTCAAGGTTTCATGTAAACAGTCATAAAGATGAAACCATGTTCATCTTCCTGATGTTTATTTAGTCTGGATACCCTTCTCTTCACAGTATATAAATGGTCTCTGACATGGGGTTTCTACTTTTTTAACAGAGTCCATGCTAAGTCATTTCACATGAATGTTCTTGTAGTATATAGGTTTATTGATCCCTGGAATGCTACTTTAATGAAATCCACTAAATGCAATCCTGTTAGATATTGTGTATTATTTATTAGGCTGTGTTAGGTACATGGAATTTCCTTGCACTGTTTACACAGTAGACACCCTGATTTCACCTATGATCTATGTGAAGAGTTTGTATTTTACGGGGTTGTAGATTTTCTAGCAGGAAATGCAGAACAGGATATCAAGAATATTAGTAAAGAAAACCAAGCTGGCTCCTTTCCTTGAAGATGTCTGATCATAGATAACATTTATAAGTGGCTCAGCATAGCAGGAGTGTAGAAGAAGCAATGTTGATCTGGGGATCTCATGTAGAAGCTTTCAAAATCTAGGTCATTGTGTCAGTCAGCATTTATTACTCCTCTGCTATAGTTACAGGAAATTATACTTTTTATTTTTAGGTATACATGTCATGTTAATTTTGCTAAATTATTTTTGATACATTCACATTTAACTTCCTTGTCGTTCCTTGCTTTGATTATAGTATTTCACATACAAATTTGTGTGATGGTCCTCTGTACATCAAGAAATGTAATAGCTTTCCTGCTTAAACCTAAATCACAGCTTTTAATATTAAAAACTAAAACAAAATCTTATATTCATTAAATGAATAGTATTTTTCAAAACTTTTTATCTATATATCCGTATCTGTCTTGACATGGGCCCTGTCTAATCCCAGCACAGCAACACTCACACTGGGACAGGGATCGCCATTACTCTTAGCCAATCAGCACACTGGGGTTGATTTACAAAAACTGGCTTCTGTCAGATGGCTGCCTTACACATGGGCCGAATGTCGGCCAGATTTTATTGAGCCGGCCAATGTTGCCCGACAATCGGCCCATGTCGCCCAACATTCAGCCCGTGTGTACTAGGCTTTAATCCTAACTAACTTAAACTACAATTAAAAACTTTGTAATATTTGGGTACCGGCAGATCTGGGTTCTCTCCAGCTGCTTGTCCAGGGATTCAGCCACAGTTCACGTGTCCCAGGAAAGGGCATGATATGTTTTCAGCCAAAACCACCCATTGATATGCTGGCTCTGACTAAAAATCACCAATTGACAACACCCACAAAACTCACTGGCTGTGTGCCAGTTGGAAGTAGGTTTGAGCTGTGAATGGATATGCAAGCCAGAGAGTTTATTTACAGTTTAGGTGTTTGGGTAGCAGCTAGAAAATGTATTTACTAGAGGGTTTAGGCCCTGCTGAACAGCTCTGTTAAACTACCTACAGACATTAGTTGTCTTATTACATGCAGACACAGTTCAAACATCTTTCCATGAACATGAACATTTGAATTAGATGAATGTGCATATTTAGGAAGAGTGGAAAAAGCATCAGAGGAGCAATTCTCCTTCTTCAAGTGCTCCTCTGGAATGTTTTCAACTTCTATATAAACTTCACTTGATGACAAAATAAAACCCAGGAACCTATTCCTACAATAAGCACCGCTATTCCTTATGAAACCCCCAGCCCCCTTTGCAGCCTGTGTGTTGGCTGCAGCGCCTGTTGATCAAGAAAGTAGGTCATTTAGTCAATGTTCTAACTAGCCAGGATCAGTACAGTATTTTATCTAATAAGCATGGTTTCCCTGTAGGGTATTTAAGGCATACACAGGGTCAGTGCATAGGTAAGTAATCAGTACAGTGCTGCATCTCCAGGCACAGGTAAGCTAGGGAGTGGTAATTTGTACTTGTCTTGGCTTTGAGACATAGACATTGTGGTCTATGGTGAGTTTGTGTGGCTTTACAGAAATGTAAGTAGCATGGAGGCTTGGGACAAATTTCTGTTGAAAGGCTACCTAAAAAAAAAGTCTCATGTTCTCTTTGGATTATGCCTTTGCACTGGGAGAGCATACTGAAACGGCAGTCAGTAACAAGAGTTAACGATTTAGATTTCAAATCCAGTAATAATTCACCATCATCTTATATCTCTCCTTGACAGACTATGTGCAGTTGTTTTATGAACTCCCTTATTAATTTGTATTAAAAAGTCAATTAGGCATGTTGCCGCAGGCAATGAAAATTACTAGTAGAGAAGTAAACAGGCTGCTTTATAGAATTTATCCCTGCAGCAGTATTGTTTTTTGAGTAAAGCAATAGACCATACTGTGCAAATCTGGGTTGTTTGATTTATGATCAAGAAATTCGAACAATGAGAGAGCTTCAGTAGAAAATGCAGTATAAACCTAATACGGTTTCTTAAAATTCCCTGTTCCCTTAGATAGATATCCCCATTTGCCTGCCTGTAATTTTCTTACCTTTGTTATCGTTTTTGATTTCTTATAATAAATTGCAGGTTTTAAATCAATGGCTTTTTTTCCTTTTTAGCCATGTATACAGTACTATGTGCCACATTTAATTTTCCCTCTTTTCCTTGTCTAGTAAAAAATCTTTTTGTACAATTGACTGTTACTAAACTAAATAAAGGATGTTTGCGAATTACAAAAATCATATCTTTTTGGTAAGTTCCCGGGGAGGAATAATGGACAGAATTATTATTTAGCAAGATGGAGTTAAAATATAAGATGAGTTCCTACTTTCTCCTACATAGCTCCCATATTCCTCTCAAATCCTACCATAGGTCATTTCACCACTATTTACTAAATGCAGCCAATGCCTGCACCCCCTAAAAATTGATAAATCTATCCCCAGCTAGGAGGAGGAGGATTTCTCTTATCTCTAAATAAATGTGAACTCCACCTTCAAATGCGGTTTTACTGGAATATCTTCACCTTCTTGGAAGAGATTAAGGCCCTAAATGCTGAGCTGTACCTAAATACCATTGTGGTCCACCACTCCCTTTTACCCACTTTTTTTGTAGCTCATCTACCCCCTCCTCCCCTGCCTCTTTATTATTTTTCCTTATCTACCCTGCAATTTTGATTTCTCCCTATTTACATTTGACCTGCAGTTTCACCTTATCCCCCTCCACCCCTTTCCCATTTTCTTCCAATCTCATCTTCTGTTCCCAACCTTATCTGCTCCATCCCTATACAGTATATCCCTACCCGAAAATGGAAATCTCACTTCAAAATTATTTTTCTCTCGTACTTCAACCATCTTTAACAGTACCAATCAAATACACACTCCCATTATGTCATTGGTAAATTGCTGAGTGATCCATCTGTTTCTTCAGCAATGCTCTGGTTGAGGTGTATTTACCAGTTCTCCAATTTTAATATTACTATATTTAAACTGTTATATGATATGATAAATGTGTTCTATGACTCTGTACACCAGGGGTGTCAAACTCAATTTCATTGTGGGCTGCATCAGTATTATGGTTGCCCTCAAAGAGCTGGTTGTATCTGTAAAAATGTATCTACTCTTTATCATATTAAATAATTGCCTCTACATTCCATTATTACTGACAAGAAATGTTATTGGAGACTGCTCAGACAGAAGATTGTTCTGCCATGGTGCTCCGTCAGAGTAGTCTCCCAAAAAGTTTCATGTGGATGATACCAGGGGTGTGTGACCCTCCTTTTCAGCTGGCATGGAATTGTATTATTCTCATAATAATTATAAGCAAATGCTCAGAGAACCCTACCCTCCCCTCCCCCTTACATCAGATATCAAGAGCTCCCCACCCTCCCTTACATCACAGTGCACCTCCTTACTTTGGGCTGCTGCCAGGAGGGATGGAGCTGGGAAGCAGAAAGCGTGGGATCTGGCGGAGGGGTTCTGTCCTCCACTATGCTGCCGACTGCTGAGACAAGGTGGAGAAGGAGACGAGGGGGCTACTGTATCTGCAGGAAAGGTGCAAGGGCCATATGAAATGGCCTGGAGAGCCGGGTTTTTCCCACAGGTCTTGTGTTTGACAGGTGCTGTACACTGGTATGAAGGATTGTACAACACAATATAGCTTATAGCTTTTTGCCTTGTACTGTAACTAACTTTGAAGTATGAATAAATAAAAAATAGCATGGGTCCCTCTGGATAGAGAAAAAGGTTTACTTTTTATTAGCATTACAGTGACCAGCAAGGTACTGCATGCCTCAGGTGTGTTATTGCTTCAAAGCCTGTGGGTGCTATGCATTCCATCTGTGAAAAAGGACTGTCCACTAGTTTTTGCTTTAGTCTTGGTTCACATATATGCGGTGCGGGAAATGCAGCGAATACTGTGCGTTATCCGGACCGCATCGAAATCGTATGGCATCCATGCGAACCACAGCGGGTGTCAATGTTAAGTTAATGACACCCCAAAATGGTTCACAAAACACAGTGAGATTGGCAGATGTGGACACCCATGCGATCCGATTCCAGTGCGGAAAAAAAGGGTCCTACATCTTTTTTGTGCGGAGGTGGTGCATTTGAGCCATACAAATGAATGGCTCAAATCGCACCGCACAGACATTGCATGTGATTTGCACAGTAATGTGGTTGCAATTCCTGTGCAAATCACATGCGATGTGCTGCACCACATATATGTGAGCCGACACTTAGGGTGACTTCATTCCCTCACAGGGTCCCATGGAGCCACCTCTGTGTGTGCGCTTCTGGCTAGGACTGTCCCTATACTGTGTGCATCCAAAAATTCAGCTAGTACTAGAAGCCTACAGGGGGAAGCCACTCTCCTGCTCCTCCCTTCTCCAGCAGCTTGATTGATAGCAGCTTGAGCCTGCACTGTTACATTTTATACTAGTACCCTGTGACTTGCTTACTATAAATGCTTTTCTACTCCAAATTCAGGGAAATGATGCAGAGCACTCTGAAGTCAATGCCAAGTATTATGGCAATATTTTAGAAGTATTTTAAACAAACTGCTCTGGGTTTTAGGTACAGCTACTTATTTTGCTAAAAGTCTCCCCTACATGTATGTTTGCTCTGGGTCTATAATACATTGTATGAAGGAATCCACTCCATTCAATCTCTGATCTTAGCAGGCTGTTACTAAATCTTAGGTTATGTTTGATTCTGTAGAACTGTTGTAGCCCTGAAAAATAGTGATGTTAATACAAGAAAGTTATCTATTATTATGAATATAGTATACAATGTGAAATAAGTATCAAGGCAGCAGCCTAAAAAATTCTACTTGCATACGGAAGTCTAAATACACTGGTATTGAGTGCTAGCGCTTTTCTTTATCTGTATCCTGCTGAGTAAAATGCTCCTTACTTTAATAAGCAAATCGGTATTATTTCAGCAGGACTGCCATTACTAAGTTAATGTAATTTAAACTTGTCAAATGCTGTAGTGATTTCCTGTAGGCTAGTCTGGGTAAAAGTGTTTTTGTCATATATGAATTTCTCTCATATAAAATACTTGCTATTTAGGCAGACTTACAGGCCCACAGATGGTTGACCATTCTTTGAGGAACATGGAGACAACTGAAAGATCTTGTGTGTCCTCATAATATGCACACACTACTTAGCCAATGCTTTGCTATTCACTCAGTATAAACAATGGTCAGCAAACTCTAAGGAAGGAAGCACATTAAAGGAGAAGTACAGCCAAAGCTCATTTGGCTGTACTTCCCCTGTTGATCAAAGGAGTAATGATTGTTCTGCACTCCTGTGACCTGTTTTCAGCAGACAGTGGGATAGCCAGCATCCTTTCAGTGAGCCGCTGAGAGCCTGAGCCAGCTGCTCCTGCCCCCTCCACAGACCAGCACTCCAGTGAGTGAGGGGGGGGGCAGAGAAGAGAGATGTGACTGACAGTCACCAGCTCTCTGCTCGCGGAGCTGTGACAACCAAGCGATCGGCAGAGTTTGATTGCTCGGTTATCAGTGCTAGAGCCGGCGGGGTGCAGATGCAGCATTAAACCAATGCTGCATCCACCTAGGTAAGTATGATTAAAAAAATAAAATAAATTCCATACATCTCTTTTAAAGCTCACGTGTGCAGGAGGGTCAGGAAGTGACTAAAATCGAGGGGAGGGGAAGATCATGTACATAGCAGAGTATGATCTCTAGAAGTGAGAAAGGGAATGTATGGACATAGGCCTCTAAGGCTGGGTTCACACTAGTGCGACACGACTCCTACTTTGGATCCGACTTTGCCCTGCGACCTGAAGCCGACATATGTCCGACTTTCAATGAACGGGGATCCAACTTGGATCCCCGCCAATTATGGACACGGTGTTTGGTATGAATCTTGAGAGGGAACTCCATGCCAAATTTTAAATAAAAAAATCCATACCATACCCTTATCATGGGGCGTGGTCACCAGGTGACATCATCCGGTAACCACGCCCCATGCCTATATAAGTCGCTGCGCACCATGCACACGGCATTACAGCGGGAGAGAGCATCGTGTCAACATCGGAACAAGAGAAGGGGGAAGAAGACGATGGAGAAGACTGGACCAAGGCTAGTAAAAGAGCTGGAAGAAGATAGCGGAGGAGCCCGGCAGAAGGCACCGGAGAGCGGGAGAAGAGAGTGGAGAAGTCGGAAGAAGACCCCCCAAGTCGGAAGAAGACCCCCGGTGCTGCCTAATAAATTACTTTAAAAACCTGTCTAGTGTGGTTTTTTTATTGACACTTTTCCTCCAGGTGAATGGGTGGAGGTACGATGTACCCCATACACATTCACATAGGGTGGGGGCCAGGATCTGGGGGCCCCCTTATTAAAGGGGGCTCCCGGATTCTGACAAGCCCCCCGCCTGCAGACCCCGACAACCAATGGCCAGTGTTGTCGGGAGGAGGCTCTTGTCCTCATCAACATGGGGACAAGGTGCTTTGGGGTGGGGGGCCCATGTTGAGGGTCGCCCCCACCCCCTTTCCTGACCGGCCGGGCTGCATGCTCGAATAAGGGTCTGGTATGGTACGGTTTTTCGGCGTAGGGGGTTCCCCTTAAAATCCATACCAGACCGAAGGAGTTCCCCCTCAAGATCAGCAGAGCAAAAGTCGCATGCCAAAGTCAGAGCATGCAAGACGGTGTTCCGACTTTGATACGACTTCAATGATATTCAATGGGCTGAAGTAGGATCAAAGTCGGACCAAAGTAGTACAGGGAGCATTTTCAAAGTCGGACCGACTTGTGTCGGGCCAGTTAAGACGGCTCCCATAGGGAAACATTAATTTTCACACGTCATGCGACATGAGTTCCCAATGTCGGAGCATTTGTCGCACCAGTGTGAACCCGGCCTAAACCTAAAGCGTGCATTTAGAAAAAAGTGCCAACACAGGATGGATCTGTGGGTACTCAGGATAATACAGTGCCGCGTCCTAACGTCAATTGGAATATGTTGGAAAGAGAAAAAATTTACTTTCTAGGCACCAATTATAAAATTGAACAAATAATAATTTCACAAAAGAAAAAAACACAACATGAATTTAAAAAGTTGTAGATGGACTACAGTAGCGACTAAAAAGCGCTCCAAAATTTGGTCAACAGAGTCTACACAAGTTACATAAAACCTGAGTGATTATAAACTGTATTGTAACAATATTTGCTCTACATGTTTCGCGAGAATCGCTTATTCAGGAGAAGAATCATACGAGAAACAACAGGCCTGACAGCATCACCAAGCCACGGATCACCTCTGTTTTTATATATTTCATTTGCATGGGTGCCACCTTCGCTGCCAATGACCGGAACCTATGTTGCTGCTTGGTGCCACATCAGAACAGGTGGCACCAAGCAGCAACATAGGTTCCGGTTATTGGCAGCGAAGGTGGCACCCATGCAAATGAAATATATAAAAACAGTTAGGTATAAAGTTAGGTATAAAATCAATATATAATCAAATATATTTATACAAAAAAAATGCAAAAGAATATAAAGATGATAAAATTGAATTGTAAACAGAACATGAATTTCTTGATTATAGATTGGTTCAGGCATTGAGACATCTAACTAAAGCAAAGAGAAGAGACACAAAGACATTCAAGGATTAAATCCACTCAATACATAAGTGCAAAACATGAAGTCTAACATGGCCAGAAGCATAACTAGGTGTTTGCCAACGACAATGTGACCCCCATAAGTAGAGTCTGGATCTATAAGAAGGATTTGTAAGTTTGTAATTCATTAATACCGGGTGGATGTATAGCGTTGAGGCGTTGTAGCCACCTTGTTTCTTGCTGTAAATGTCTTTTGTCCCAGTCGCCCCCTATAGGATCCCGCTGGATGACAGCCATGACCAAGTAGTCACCTTCTTGCCTGAACCAATCTATAATCAAGAAATTCATGTTCTGTTTACAATTCTATTTTATCATCTTTATATTCTTTTGCATTTTTTTTTTGTATAAATATATTTGATTATATATTGATTTTATACCTAACTATTTTTATATATTTCATTTGCATGGGTGCCACCTTCGCTGCCAATGACCGGAACCTATGTTGCTGCTGGGTGCCACCTGTTCTGATGTGCGGCCAGGGGGCCGCAGATTTTTCTTTTTCCTCTCTATCTTGTTGAGGTGATCCGTGGCTTGGTGATGCTGTCAGGCCTGTTGTTTCTCGGATGAGCAATTTACTTGCTCACCACTAGATGTCCTCTGGTTTTAGCCCTTACAACGGCCCCCTGCCTTTGCTGGCAATACTGGAGGTACCTGTAGAGGGAGCACTCACCCTTTGGCTTTCCATGTGGATGCTCGCTCTTACTCATTTCATCCCATGAAGGCCGCTTTGTGGTGCGCATGCGCGATTGAAGTGATGTGCGTGCGCACCCTGCTCTGGTTGGGTCAGGTGATGCGCCGCACACCTGATTAGGGCGTGCATTTAAGGCTGTGAGTAGCAGCCTCACTTTATGGCACTACCTCCATCCGTGGATTCTTTATCTGGATCACCCATGTTGCACTGCTACCACTGGTATGTCATGTCTCCTATGTGAGACACTACTTGCGTGGACTTTGTACTTTTATTGCTAGCTTTCCATACTAGCTTCTTATGGTTGTTATGTTTATCTTTTTCTTACAGATGCAATGTTATTCCCTTCCTTGTCTTTCGTTTTTATTGATGCTGTTTGAAGGAGATCAGTCTATTTATTAGGCTAGTTTGTGCTGTGACCAGCCATATCTGCTGGAAACATTCAGTGCCAGCATTCTTTGATAATGTTCCCCCCTTTCTGGTTCATTACCAGGTAAGAGTGAGTATTTGGCTGGGTTATTACCTGGTCTTATTCCCTCCCTGTCTCCAATTACTGGATTGTCATTGTTATATCTTTTAAACTTCCCCTCCACTATTATTTTTAGATGCTAGGATCACCTGTCCCAAATAACAGCTCATTAAGACATTGGAAGGTTCAGCCCCACATTACATGGGAATTGTTCCCTGCCTGTTGATATACAATTAATGACTCCAGATTGGTAAGGAGTTGCTCGCTTTGTTTTTTCTAACAAAACTTTAGGTGATGGGGTTTTTCTGCCAATCCTTGGTGCCTATTTCTTATCTTGTTGGCTTTTTTAGTTATGGTAAAGATGGTTTGCATCTATACGCATGTTTTCAGTTTTTTCCTTTGTTTATGAAACAGATTGCCACATGCTGCGTTACTATATATATTCTTAACTTTCCTATCTGGCATGTCCTCACATCATACTTGTTGTGCACTCTACAAGAGGCTCCTTTCTGGCACTTACCATCTTTGCGGTTTTGGTGTTACCCATGCTACATGAAATGTCAAATTTTAAACCAGATAATGTGTTTTACATAATGTATGGTATATATAAACTAAACTTTGGTCTTTCCCTTTTCAGAAAATTACAATAGCTCCTGAAGAAGCGATTCTCGCGAAACATGTAGAGCAAATATTGTTACAATACAGTTTATAATCACACAGGTTTTATGTAACTTGTGTGGACTCTGTTGACCAAATTTTGGAGCGCTTTTTAGTCGCTACTGTAGTCCATCTACAACTTTTTATATTCATGTTGTGTTTTTTTCTTTTGTGAACTATGTATTGAACTAAACCTAAAGTGGTTGTAACCTTAAAAAAAAAAGGATAATGTTACTTTAAAGCATGAATAACAGCACAGTGCTTGTGCTGGGTAATTTGGCCCTTTCTATCATCTAAAATACCTGGCTGATACTGACCTCCCCTCTGTAAACTGACCACGTTTATCATAGCTGCTGAGCCCCTGATACTGTGGTCAGTTTACGTGCCTCCATCATTCTCTGTCTCTCCTTTCTCCACTCCCTATACTTTATAGATTCCCCTCTGTTTAATTATGTTATGTGCCCCAGTGTATGTTCTACATAAAAAAATGTAGATGTATACCTTATTTTAGAGTGCCGCTCTGCACCTACGTGACCACCCGCCGCTCTCTTTCTCTCCTCCCCTCCTCCCGATGTCAGCAAGGGATTTTCAACCCCTTCTGCTGCAGTTGTCAGATCAAGAGAGGAGAGCATCGGGCAGTCACGTGAATGCCGAGAGGTGCTCTGAAATAAGTTGTGTTGAACAGCAGAGTAAAGCCTAGTACTCACTATCAGACGAGAGAAGGTACGATATAACCAAAAATGATATCAACTTGTACAAAAATTCTTGAATGGCAGAGGCAAATGTAGCTACATACTAGATTAGTATTAGAGCAAGTGGTATAGTGTACGTGACTAGAGTTGAGCGGGTAGCTGGATATTCGGGTCCGGCGGGTTCGGCCGAACTTCGGAAAAAAGTTCGGATTCGGGACCGAACTTTAGCCCGAACCCGGACCCGGACCCCATTGAAGTCAATGGGGACCCGGACTTCTGACGACTAAAAAGGCTCTAAAAAAGTAATGGAAAGGGCTAGAGGGCTGCAAATGGCAGCAAAATGTTGCTAAGAACATGGCAAGTGCTCTGCAAACAAATGTGGATAGGAAATAACTTAAAAGAACATAAAAAAAATAAAAAAATAAAAAAATATGCTGGAGGCCCCCTTTTAAGCAGAAGAGGTACAGGAAGTCATTAAGAACCTCAGAAACTCAACGACACGATGCCACACATATGGTGGGAATGCCCCAGAATACGCCCTTTATGGAATAAATTATTTAATTTAATGGATAAGCTAGTGGGAAAATAAAATACTTTGAAATAAAAATGTAGGGGGGCGTGACCGGATGTGATTGCGGCAGGACGTGTCTGCCCGGAGCTCCGGCTTTCATCCGGCTCTATATCCTGATTGCAGCTGACTAAATATCCGGTACTCGGTGCTGCACTGCTCCGGTGAAAGGGGAACTGCCGCGGCACCTAACGATGCCATCCTCGGCTTCGAAGAAGCAGCAGAAGCACCTTAATCAGCCACCTTTAGAACAGAGGCAGTTGCGCTCTCAGAGCAATATGGCGCTTGGCTCCGCCCACGCCATCTTGGTTCCTGTTAACTCGACACAGCGCGCCAAACCACAGATCTCCAGGATGACGCAGCCAGTGAGTATGGCGTCGCAGGTACAGGAGGCACCATCTCCCTTGCCGCAAGAAATAGAGGTGGATACGGCAGCCATAACAGGTCCAATCCTGGAAGCTATTGCGGCTTCTAAAACGGAGCTTATGACACGTATTGACTGTTTGGCCTCGGAGTGTAACCTTATCCGGCATGATCTGGACAAGATCAGAGGCAGGCTATCCACAGCGGAGGATCGCATCTCTGGAGTGGAGGACGCTGCCCATACTCAGGGTTTTCAACTCGGGGAGCTGAAAGATATGGTCCGGTTCTTGCAGCACAGAGCAGATGACGCCGAGGACCGCCAGAGAAGAAACAACATAAGAGTTGTGGGGTTACCTGAAGGGGCTGAGGGGGTAGCCACTACTACTTTTGCCGAGCAGTTCTTCAAATCACTGCTGGCTTTAGGGGATCTCCCCCCCACATATGTTGCTGAGAGGGCACACAGGGTCCCCACTGGAGCTCGGCCATCGGGTGCCCCACCTCGTCCTTTTCTGGTCCGGTTCCTAAACTATAGGGACCGTGACATGTTACTGGCGGAGGCAAGAAAACATAAGGAGCTGAAATATGACAACGCACGCATCATGCTTTTTCCGGATTTCTCGGCGGAGACTCAGAGGAGGCGTCGCTCCTTTACAGATGTGAAAAGAAGGCTCAGAGAGAAAGATCTGAAATACAGTATGTTGTACCCCAGCCGTCTCCGAGTGCAGCACAAGGGTTCAGTAAAGTTCTTTGAAACTCCACAGGATGCCTGCGACTGGTTGGACCAGAATCCGTGATGCCGTACGAGGTTTACCTGTCCACCTTGTTACTGTTATGATTTTTCTATTTTTATTTTCTGGTCTGTTGTTTTTTGCAAGGGAACTGCCTGTCTACTCCTGTAGACTTACTCTATTTTCCCCTTCTCTTTTTGGGGCATCAGGCATTGCTATACTCTCAGGATCAGAGTCAGGGGGCAAGATGTTTTCTTTTGCTATTTTTTTTCCCCTGGGACCCCAGTATTATGGCTGAAATCCGGAGCCCTTGGATCTGCTTTATTGTGGGGCCACCATCTCACTATTCCTCTGTGAGTGCTCTTTTTCAGAGATGCACAAATGTGGCAGCTGCATTGTACTTTTGTGGTAACGACTACACAATGGTACATTCCCACGGTTCAGGTTGTACCCACAAGGGGTTCTTTGTGCACGGTCAGCTGCTACTTCTATATCATGGACAGCCGTAGGAGTCTGGTGCGACTGGCACAGATTTTTTTATTTTTCCAGCTTCAAATGCCGAACTGTCAACGCTTCAGGTTGAACTCCTACAGGTTTGTTTGTTTTGGGACTAAAGCTGCATACCGGAAGATTTTTGTTTTTGTTCAGGTTTTGGATTTCATGTTGATTTTGTATTTTTTTGGTAGATTAGTAGTTTGTGGTATGACAGCAGGGGTGTTTTTTTGTTTTTCTGACCAAGGCCATGGAGCTTCTCCCGGATTTGCACAACTACTGGCTGAAATGTGTATGTCCTCCTATATGATAATTGCAACTGTTTTCCCTCCGCTAACTGTTTTCATGTGGTTATCATATCTCTTTGATTTTCATAATGGATAGTAAACTTAAAATACTTTCCTGGAATGTCAGGGGTCTAAATAATAAATTTAAGAGGGCTGCAGTTTTCCAATACCTCAAACGGGTCAAACCACATGTTGTCCTCTTACAGGAAACTCACTTGGAGGGCAGTACGATTTTGTCGTTACGCAAGCCCTGGATTCAAAGGGCGGTTCACGCTACCTATTCCACATACTCTAGAGGGGTTTCCTTGCTAATTAGTAAGGCAATTCCATGCACAATACATCAAGTGTTTACTGACTCGGGAGGTCGATATGTGGCAGTCCTCTTGGAAATATTCTCTCATAAAATCCTACTGGTGAATGTATATTTGCCCCCTCCTTTCAAGGTTAATTTACTATGTGATTTGTTGGTAACATTGGCCCCGTATCTCCATCTGCCGATACTTTTCATGGGGGATTATAATGCCATCTTAGACCCGGTGCTGGACTCCTCCAATGCTGGGAGACCGGCCTCGGCGGATCTCTGCTCCTGGATGTCGATGGCGGGTCTGACTGAACTGTGGAGGTGGAAGCATCCGGATACGGTATCCTACTCGCATCTGTCTTACACTCACAAATCTTCCGCTAGGATCGATTTGGCGTTTGGCATTGCTTCCATTCTGCAGTATGTATCTGAGGTGAACTACTTACCTGGGGGAACTTCGGATCATAACCCACTTATGGTCACTATGGCCTTTCATGTGAAGAAAAGGGTAGGGGGTGGAGATTGTCACCAGGTTGGTTGTTAGAGGATCAAGTGCTGGCTCAGATTCAACAATCCACAGACGCCTACTGGGAGGCAAACGAGGGATCGGCTGATCCCTCGGTGGTATGGGATGCTTTCAAAGCAGTGGCAAGAGGGGAGTGTATTTCCGCAATAAAGTCAGTCAGGAAGGATCATATCCAGGAGAGTGAGCTTCTCATGGCTCATGAGCGAGAGAGTGCTAAAGTAAATGCAGACTCTCCCTCAGAGGCCAATTATGTATCCTTACTGGAAGCTAGACGCTTAGTAGCATTACATTTCACGGATCTGGCGCACACTGAGGTGCGTCAGAGGGCAGAAACGGTGTTCGCTGAGGGTGACAAAAATGGCAAGTTGTTAGCTAACCTTGCCACTGACCAAAAAATACCAGTTAGTATACCGGTGATACGGAATAAAGGGGGGACCTTGATTACGGATCCCACAGACATATTAAGGGAATTTGTTCAATTTTACTCGTCCCTGTACTCGCCTATCCCTTCTTACGATCCCTCGGAACTGAATGAGTTGTTGCTGAGCCTCTCCATACCGAGATTGTCAGATACTGATGCTATTATGTTAGATGAACCTATTTCTGTATTGGAAATTGAAGCAGCTATGCTCGCTTTTCCCCCACAGAAGGCGCCGGGTCCGGATGGATTTCCGGCGGATTTCTACAGAGCGTTTAGGTCCCGATTGGCCACAAGACTAAATGTGCTCTTTCGTCACTGCTGGGAGCGGGGGGCCTTGCCGGCGTCAATGATGGAGGCCTACATGGTGCTCCTCTTGAAGCCGGGGAGGGACCCACTACAATGCTCATCATATCGACCGATTGCGTTGCTAAATGTAGATCTGAAGATCCTTGCTAAAGTGCTGGCGTCAAGGTTGGCCAGGGTAATTTCGTCCCTGGTGGACATTGACCAGACGGGCTTCATACCCGGCATGTCGACGGACACTAACTTGAGGAGGTTGTTCACGCATATTCAGCTAGGTACCACTGACTCCCTGGCCAAGGTAATTGTCTCGATAGATATAGAGAAAGCATTTGACTCGGTTGACTGGTGCTACATGCATGGGGTGTTGGAGGGAATGGGCTTTGGACCCGGTTTCCGTCGATGGATCACTCTATTGTATACTAATCCTCGAACAGCGATTCGGCTCGGTACAACAATCTCTGAATTTTTTCCGTTAGGTAGGGGTACTAGGCAGGGGTGTCCACTCTCCCCCTTTCTTTTTGCATTAATGATGGAACCAATTGCTAGAGCACTTAGGCGCTCCAGTGGGGTGGGGGGTATCCGAGTTGGCTCAATTACAGAATGTGTAGCACTATATGCTGATGACTTGCTCCTATTCCTTAGGGACCCTGGGCCCTCCCTCAGGGCTGTTTTGCAGATCTTAGATTTATTTGCCTCCTTTTCGGGGTTGCGGGTGAACTGGAGCAAGTCATCTATTTTGCCGCTGGGCCCTGAAGCACAGATGCTTAGAGATAACGACTTACCGTTGCAGTGGGTCTCTACTATTACCTACCTGGGTGTCAGAATAACTGCCCATATTGGAGATTATATGGCTTTGAACCTTCTCCCGCTGGTGTCTGGCCTCAGACAAAAAACTCAGGTCTGGCGGAAACTGCCTCTCTCCCTGATAGGGAGAATAAGTCTTCTCAAAATGAAATTCCTACCAGTACTCCTATACTTCCTGCGTCACTCTCCAGTGTGGATTCCCAAAGATTTCTTTAAAACATTGAATAGTATAGTGGGGGCTTTTCTTTGGTCTCCACAATCCCCTCGTATTAGTATTTCGGTCCTGCAGGAGCCCCTGGGGCAGGGGGGGTTGGCGCTTCCGGACTGGCAAAAGTATTATCTGGCTGGCCAGATGGTGTTTGCTAGGCGCTGGCTGCTGGCTGATGACGGCGATTCGGCCACGGTCCTGGAAGCGGCTCATTTGGGATCATATGAGAGCTTACGATTGGCCTTATTTAGGGGTCCCAGGTCCAGTCTCCCTTTAACAGTCTCTATGAAGGCCACCATTAGGGCCTGGGAGGTCACTACTGCTCTGATGTCACCTTCCTATCTGGGAGTTTCGCCTTCGGCCCCTCTCTGGTTGAACCCAAACTTATCAGATTTTTGCTCCCTCCCGGATCCAATGATTTGGGCTTGTGGGGGGATTAAAGTGTTAGAGGATATTACTAGGGAAGGTGAGCTTATTTCTTTTGATCAATTAAAAGCAAGGCATGATTTGCCAAATTCCTTCTTCTTTCGCTATCTGCAGCTGCGCCACGCTTTTCAGGCGCAGTTCAGTGGCCAAAGAGTCGAGTCCCTTCCATCCCCACTGGAGACCCTTTTGAAAGACAAAGACCTAGCCAAACCTCTGTCCACTGTTTACAAATCCCTATTTAAAAAAATACCGTTGGGGGTAACTAGGTGTAGAGAAAGGTGGGAAAGGGAAATTCCAGAGATACAGGGGGAGGATTGGGAGGATATGTGGGATCGCCCATTTAGGCATTTGGTTTCTGCTAGAGATCGTCTAATACAGTTCAAATTTCTGCACCGTATATATTTCACTCCTGCTAGGCTTTCTCGTATATATCCTACCACCAGTGGTCAATGTTGGAGGTGCACATACTCCCCGGCAGATTCGGAACATGTTTTCTGGACGTGCCCACGGATTCAGACCTTTTGGTCTGGGGTGGTGGAGTGCATGTCGGAGGTGCTTGGAGCTCCGGTCCCCCTGGCGCCCAGGGTTTGCCTCCTGGGTTTGGTGGAGGGGGTGGTTCCATCATTGGCACACCGCACATTGCTAATTATTGGGATGTTTTATGGCAGAAAGGCTATTTTATTAAAGTGGAAGAACGCTAGTGCCCCCACACTCTCATTCTGGAAAGGTCTGGTTAACTCAGTTATACATCTATATAAGGCTACGTACAGGGCACGTGGATGTGGGAAAAAGTTTGACAAGGTCTGGCAGGCATGGCTGGACTCTTCTGCAACAGTAGGCTGATCTGATCAATGGAATTGACGGTCGGTCAAAGATAGCATGATTATAAATTTACTACTGTATAGCTGACATGTGTTCCACATGGTTTTCCTGGTGAATATAGGCTCTTTAGGAGGATAGTGGATATAATAATAGGAGGACGGACTGTGATGTTAGGATTGATGCAAGAATGTCTTATGTGTTATATATATAACGGCGGCCTTGGTCGGGATGGGGGGGGAAGGGGGTTATAGTTATAGATGAACTATGTTAGTTCTGGTAGAGTGGGCCTTGCATGGCCGCGGTCGAGAGGGTATGTTGCCTACTCGAGTATGTGTTTTAATGTTGTACTGTACTGTACTGTAAGAAAATCTAATAAAAAGAATTTATAAAAAAAAAGAAATAAAAATGTAGCGGGGTGCTAAATTTAAGGAAAGTGTTTGAGTGGTAAATAGGCTCAAATACCCTAATTCTGTAGGATTCATGGACCATTTTGTCCTCGGGGGACAGTATTAGTGTGCAGTTCCCTGCGGCCTACAGGTGGCGCCTTTTGTGTCCCCTCTTGGCAGTAGTACAGCGGGGCGGGGAACCTGCTGTGCATGCCGGGAGAGCATATAAAAGGGGCAGACCTTTGGCCTGGGGGCTGATGTCCAGTGGGGTCCGCGCCCAGGTGCCTTCGGCCTGGGTGCATGTGTTCCTGTTCCATCTCGGGCACCTTTAGCCCGGGGTGAGGTACTATCCTGGAGTTCTTGCTGCCCTGGGTATGGAGGCCTAGGGGCGGGAGTAAAGCCTGGAGTCCAGAGCCGCCTCGTGTAGGGGACCCTGTTCCAGGGAAGGGAGGATCATTCTGATGGACCGATGCGGGAGTCACGGTGAAGGAATGGTCTGTTGACTCCCTGGAGAGATGTCTTCCCCTTGATATGGGCTAGGTTCGTAGAAGGAGAAGCTCAAGGTCACCTTGACTGTATCAGAGGCCTTATTCAACCGGCCCGTGGCAGGGGCCTTATACACCCTGGTCTGTGGCTGAGACCAAAGTTCTCCAGGCCCGTGGCAGGGGCCTTGTACACCCGGTCTGTGGCAGAGACCAACCTTAATGTCTGTGGCAGAGACCGTGCGCCAAAAACTGTTTGAGAAACCTAAGCAGTGAAGTGAATGTGCTACGTTTGTGCCTGGACCTCCTCCACACCTTAAGCTGTCCTGTTTCTTTGCTCTAACCTTTTCTATCTGAGTACAGTTTATTTTGCCATGAGAGAATAAGAGTTGGAGTTTCAGCTGGTGTGGACATTGAGTTTACTGGCAATTAAAGGACTTGCCTCTACCTACAGTAGAGGTGAGAATCATCCTCTGGAGGAGTTTTGACTCCGGCTGTGGACATGGCCCGTCAAGTACACCGCTCAACCTCTTTATATAGGAGGATACGGGCTGGTAGTGCGGTGTGCCTTTCTCCCTCCTGCGAAGAGCCAACAACATAAAGGCAGGTAAGGGGGAAAGGATCTGTGCGCTACAAAAAAATTAAATAAAAATTTTAATCTTGGCCTAGCAGGACGAGGTCCATATGGAGTAGGAGGTTGAGGTGGCGGTGGATGTGGCTGTGTAGGTGGAAGCGGCGGTGGAGGAGGACGAGGTAGCCAACACTGGTTCAAAAATACAACAATGGCTGGGTAAGGCCGGTGATGTGTCGAATTCTGTCCCCTGTCGAATAGTGTCCGCCCTGTACTGCGCTTGCTGAGTATGTAGGACAAGGGGATTTCAAAAATCTCCCAAGACTAACGGCGCCTGCGTGTTGAGTTCAGGTGAAGGCCACACCATCCGTGGTTCAAGCCGAGCCAAGCAAGGCCGCGATCGAAGCGAGCCCGTGAGGGGCCCTGTTACTATGTGCTACCGTATGTCCTCTTGGATGGTGGGGCTTGAACCTGCACTCACAGCGCAGGCGCCGTTCATCTTCGGAGATTTTGTGAATCTCCTTGTCCTCTGTACTGCGCAAGCGCTGCGCCTGCGCAGTACGGGCCGGGCACAATCCGATGGCCGGACAGTTTTTGTCACAACACCGGTATACATGTCTATTCTGCACAAGGTACGGACAAGTCCCGTGGGATCCATGCCTGGTTCATTTTAATGAACGTGAGCTTGTCCACATTGGCTCTGGACAGGCGGCTGCGCTTGTCTGTGATAACGCCCCCTGCCGTGCTAAATACACGTTCAGATAATACACTGGCTGCAGGGCAGGCCAGCACCTCCAAGGCATAAACGGCAAGCTCAGGCCATGTGCCCAATTTGGAGACCCAGAAGTTAAAGGGGGCAGACCCGTCATCCAGTACGTGTAGGCCTGTGGACACATACTGCTCAACCATGTTGGTGAAATGCTGCCTCCTGCTAAGACGTTCCATCTCAGCTGGTGGTGCTGGTTGTTGTGGCGTGCTGACAAAGCTTTTCCACATTTTGGCCATGCTAACCCTGCCTTCTGAGGTTCTGCCGGTGCCCCGGCTGCGTTGGCGACCTCTTCCTCCTCCTCTGCCTTCGCCTTGTGCTTCCACCGTACGCCCGCTGTCAGGTGGGAATGCCACCAGCAGCGCGTCTACCAGCGTGCGCTTGTACTCGCGCATCTTACGATCCCGCTCCAGTGAGGGAATTAAGGACGGTACGTTGTCCTTGTAACGGGGATCCAGCAGGGTGGCCACCCAGTAATCAGCACCAATTAAAATGTGGGCAACTCGGCTGTCGTTGCGGAAACACTGCAGCATGTAATCGCTCATGTGTGCCAGGCTGCCCAGAGGCAAAGAAAAGCTGTCCTCTGTGGGAGGTGTATCGTCTGTGTCCTCTGTATCCCCCCAGCCACGCACCAGTAATGGCCACGAGCTGGTCTGAGTGCCACCCTGCTGTGAACATGGCTCCTCCTCCTCCTCCTCCATCTCCTCCTCCACCTCGTCATCCTCCAGAACTGTGCCCTTTCTGCCGGACAATTGTGTACCTGGCGTTTGTTGGTGCAGGAACCCACCCTCGTAGCCACTTGTGAAAGACTGCCCTGAAAGCCTTTGAAATTATCCCGCTTCCTCCTCCTCCTCCTCATCCTCCTGTGCCACATCCTCTTCCATCATCGCACGAAGCGTTTTTTCAAGGAGGCATAGAACTGGGATAGTAACGCTGAGAACGGCGTCATTGGCGCTGGCCATGTTGGTGGAGTACTCGAAACAGCGCAACAAGGCACACAGGTCTCGCATGGAGGCCCAGTTATTGGTGGTGAAGTGGTGCTGTTCCGCAGAGCGACTCACGCGTGATTGCTGCAGCTGAAACTCCACTATTGCCTGCTGCTGCTCGCACAGTCTGGCCAGCATGTGCAAGGTGGAGTTCCACCTTGTGGGCACGTCACATATGAGGCGGTGAGCGGGAAGGCCGAAGTTACGCTGCAGCGCTGACAGGCGAGCAGCAGCAGGGTGAGAACGCCGAAAGTGCGCACACACAGCCCGCACTTTCTGCAGCAGCTCTGGCATATTGGGGTAATTTTTAAGGAACCTCTGGACCACCAAGTTCAGCACATGCGCCAGGCAAGGGATGTGCGTCAAACCGGCTAGACCCAGAGCTGCTACGAGATTTCGCCCATTATCGCACACCACCAGGCCGGGCTTGAGGCTCACTGACAGCAACCACTCATCGGTCTGTTGTTCCATGTCCCTCCACAACTCCTGCGCGGTGTGGGGATTTTCCCCCAAACAGGAAAGTTTTAAAACTGCCTGCTGTCGTTTACCCCTGGCTGTGCTGAAGTTGGTGGTGAAGGTGTTACGCTGAATGGATGAGGAGGCGGTAGAGGATGAGGAAGCGGAGAAGGAGGAGTTAGCAACAGGAGGCAAACTGAAGCGCCCTGCAATCCTCGGTGGTGGAAGGACATGCGCCAAACCGCTATCTGCCTCAGGCCCAGCCGCCACTGCATTTACCCAGTGTGCTGTTAGGGAGATATAACGTCCCTGACCGTGCTTACTGGTCCACGCATCCGTAGTTAGGTGGACCTTGCCACAGATGGCGTTGCGCAGTGCACACCTGATTTTGTCCCCCACCTGGTTGTGCAGGGAAGGGATGGCTCGCCTGGAAAAGTAGTGGCGGCTGGGCACGACGTACTGCGGGACAGCCAATGCCATCAGGCTTTTAAAACTCTGCGTCTCCACCAGACGGAATGACAGCATTTCAAAGGCCAGGAATTTTGAAATGCTGGCATTCAGGGCCAGGGATCGCGGGTGGCTAGGGGGGTACTTCCTCTTCCGCTCCAATGTTTGGGAGATAGAGAGCTGAACGCTTCCATGGGACATTGTGGAGATGGTTGGTGACCCAGGTGGTAGTGTTGCTGGCAGATCCTCTGTTTGCGGGGTGACAGGTGCCACTGTCACTACAGAGGTGGATGAAGAGGCCGAGACTGCAGCAGAAGAGGAAGCAGGAGGAGCCAGAGACCTTTCTTGGTTTTTGAGGTGTCTACTCCACTGCAGCTCGTGCTTTGCACTTAGATGCCTGGTCATGCAGCTTGTGCTCAGGTTGAGAACGTTTATGCCTCGCTTCAGGCTCTGATTGCACAGCGTGCAAACCACTCGTGTCTTGTCATCAACACACTGTGTGAAGAACTGCCACGCTAGGGAAGTCCTTGGACCTGGCTTTGGTGTGCTCGGTCCCTTGCTGCGTTGGGCAGTAGCAGATGTACTGTCTAGGGGACGAATGCTCCGTTTTTGCACCCTGCTCCCTCTTCTGCTGTGCTGGTGGCTCTGTGCGACCACCGCCTCTTCCTCCGAACTACACTGGTCACCTGCATAACGTTGATTCCATGTGGGGTCGAGGACCTCATCGTCCTCCACATCATCTTCCACCCAGTCTTCACCCCTGCCCTCCATGTCTGTCTGCACAATTGCGAAAGCAGCAGCAGTTGGCACCTGTGTTTCGTCATCATCCGAGACGTGCTGCGATGGTCCTCCCATGTACCCATCATGAAACATAAGTGGTTGGGCATCGGTGCACTCAATCTCTTCCACTTCTGGGGCAGGGCTAGGTGGATGGCCCTGGGAAACCCTGCTAACAGAGTCATCGAAAAGCAGAAGAGACTGCTGCATGATTTGGGGCTCAGACTGCTTGGCTGATTTGCAAGGGGGTGAGGTGAAAGACTGATGGACATGGGCTTCAGGTGCCAACTCTGATCTTTCATCAGAAGAGTGGGTGGGAGACAATGTGAAGGAACCCGAGGCACTGTCAGCAACCCAATCTACTATCGCCTGTACTTGTCCTGGCCTAAACATTGGTACAGCCTCATTAGGCGCGACAAAATACCGCCGCAGGCTCGGTCGCCTACTCGCACCTGAGGAAGGTGTTTCACTTGTGCGTGTAGCTGGCACAGATCCACCACGTCCTCTCCCTGCAACAGGAGCTCCACCAGCAGCACCACGACCGGGGCCACCACGTCCCTTTGACCTTCCCCTCATATTTTCCAAATTTAGGATCTTGCCCTAAATGGCGTTTTTTGGAAGACCACAACACACCCACAGTACGTAATGGCTGAAACGCACAGCTACAGAACTGCAGAAAATGCTATTCAAAAAAAAAAAGTTTTTTTTTTAGTATAGCACAGTACAAGGAAAATATATAGAAATTGTTTATTTCACACACCTCCAGATGTGTATTTCACACTGCAAAATATTTTCTATGGCCCTAAATGGCGTTTTTTGGAAGAGCACAACACAACCACAGTATTTAACCACTGAATCGCACAGCTATAGAAGTGCAGAGAATGCTATTCAAAAAAAATTTTGTTTTTTTTAGTATAGCACTGTACAATATATAGAAAATGTTTATTTTACACACCTCCACATGTGTATTTCACACTGCAAAATATTTTCTGTGGCCCTAAATGGCGTTTTTTGACAGACCACAACACACCCACAGCACGTAACCGCTGAATCGCACAGCTACAGAAAATGCTATTCAAAAAAAAAGGTTGTTTTTTTTAGTATAGCACAGTACAAGGAAAATATATAGAAATTGTTTATTTCACACACCTCCAGATGTGTATTTCACACTGCAAAATATTTTCTAAGGCCCTAAATGGCGTTTTTTGGAAGAGCACAACACAACCACAGTATTTAACCACTGAATCGCACAGCTATAGAAGTGCAGAGAATGCTATTCAAAAAAAATTTTGTTTTTTTTAGTATAGCACTGTACAATATATAGAAAATGTTTATTTTACACACCTCCACATGTGTATTTCACACTGCAAAATATTTTCTGTGGCCCTAAATGGCGTTTTTTGACAGACCACAACACACCCACAGCACGTAACCGCTGAATCGCACAGCTACAGAAAATGCTATTAAAAAAAAAAGGTTGTTTTTTTTAGTATAGCACTGTACAAGAAGAATATATAGAAATTGTTTATTTCACACACCTCCACATGTGTATTTCACACTGCAATTTTTTTTCTGTGGCCCTAAATGGCGTTTTTTGGAAGAGCACAACACAACCACAGTATTTAACCACTGAATCGCACAGCTATAGAAGTGCAGAGAATGCTATTCAAAAAAAATGTTGTTTTTTTTAGTATAGCACTGTACAATATATAGAAATTGTTTATTTTACACACCTCCAGATGTGTATTTCACACTGCAAAATATTTTCTGTGGCCCTAAATGGCGTTTTTTGGAAGAGCACAACACAACCACAGTATTTAACCACTGAATCGCACAGCTATAGAAGTGCAGACAATGCTATTCAAAAAAAATGTTGTTTTTTTTAGTATAGCACTGTACAATATATAGAAATTGTTTATTTTACACACCTCCACATGTGTATTTCACACTGCAATTTTTTTGCTGTGGCCCTAAATGGCGTTTTTTGGAAGAGCACAACAACCCCAACAGTATATAACCGCTGAATCGCACAGCTGCAGAGGCCAGAGAATGCTATTCAAAAATAATGTTGTTTTTTCACACACCTCCAGATGTGTATTTCACACTGCAAAATATTTTCTGTGGCCCTAAATGGCGTTTTTTGCCAGACCACAACACACCCACAGCACGTAACCGCTGAATCGCACAGCTACAGAAAATGCTATTCAAAAAAAAAAGGTTGTTTTTTTTAGTATAGCACAGTACAAGGAAAATATATAGAAATTGTTTATTTCACACACCTCCAGATGTGTATTTCACACTGCAAAATATTTTCTGTGGCCCTAAATGGCGTTTTTTGCAAGAGCACAACACAACCACAGTATTTAACCACTGAATCGCACAGCTATAGAAGTGCAGAGAATGCTATTCAAAAAAATTTTGTTTTTTTTAGTATATCACTGTACAATATATAGAAATTGTTTATTTTACACACCTCCACATGTGTATTTCACACTGCAATTTTTTTTCTGTGGCCCTAAATGGCGTTTTTTGGAAGAGCACAACACAACCACAGTATTTAACCACTGAATCGCACAGCTATAGAAGTGCAGAGAATGCTATTCAAAAAAAATGTTGTTTTTTTTAGTATAGCACTGTACAATATATAGAAATTGTTTATTTTACACACCTCCACATGTGTATTTCACACTGCAATTTTTTTTCTGTGGCCCTAAATGGCGTTTTTTGGAAGAGCACAACAACCCCAACAGTATATAACGGCTGAATCGCACAGCTGCAGAGGCCAGAGAATGCTATTCAAAAATAATGCTGTTTTTTCACACACCTCCAGATGTGTATTTCACACTGCAAAATATTTTCTGTGGCCCTAAATGGCGTTTTTTGCAAGAGCACAACAACCCCAACAGTATATAACCGCTGAATCGCACAGCTGCAGAGGCCAGAGAATGCTTTTTAAAAATAATGTTGTTTTTTCACACACCTCCAGATGTGTATTTCACACTGCAAAATATTTTCTGTGGCCCTAAATGGCGTTTTTTGGAAGAGCACAACACAACCACAGTATTTAACCACTGAATCGCACAGCTATAGAAGTGCAGAGAATGCTATTCAAAAAAAATGTTGTTTTTTTTTGTATAGCACTGTACAATATATAGAAATTGTTTATTTTACACACCTCCACATGTGTATTTCACACTGCAATTTATTTTCAGTGGCCCTAAATGGCGTTTTTTGGAAGAGCACAACACAACCACAGTATTTAACCACTGAATCGCACAGCTATAGAAGTGCAGAGAATGCTATTCAAAAAAAAATTTGTTTTTTTTTAGTATAGCACTGTACAATATATAGAAATTGTTTATTTTACACACCTCCACATGTGTATTTCACACTGAAATTTATTTTCTGTGGCCCTAAATGGCATTTTTTGGAAGAGCACAACACAACCACAGTATTTAACCACTGAATCGCACAGCTATAGAAGTGCAGAGAATGCTATTCAAAAAAAATGTTGTTTTTTTTAGTATAGCACTGTACAATATATAGAAATTGTTTATTTTACACACCTCCACATGTGTATTTCACACTGCAAAATATTTTCTGTGGCCCTAAATGGCGTTTTTTGACAGACCACAACACACCCACAGCAGGTAACCGCTGAATCGCACAGCTACAGAAAATGCTATTCAAAAAAAAAGGTTGTTTTTTTTAGTATAGCACTGTACAAGAAGAATATATAGAAATTGTTTATTTCACACACCTCCACATGTGTATTTCACACTGCATTTTTTTTTCTGTAGCCCTAAATGGCGTTTTTTGGAAGAACACAACACAACCACAGTATTTAACCACTGAATCGCACAGCTATAGAAGTGCAGAGAATGCTATTCAAAAAAAATTTGTTTTTTTTAGTATATCACTGTACAATATATAGAAATTGTTTATTTTACACACCTCCACATGTGTATTTCACACTGCAAAATATTTTCTGTGGCCCTAAATGGCGTTTTTTGGAAGAGCACAACACAACCACAGTATTTAACCACTGAATCGCACAGCTATAGAAGTGCAGACAATGCTATTCAAAAAAAATTTTGTTTTTTTTAGTATAGCACTGTACAATATATAGAAATTGTTTATTTTACACACCTCCACATGTGTATTTCACACTGCAATTTTTTTGCTGTGGCCCTAAATGGCGTTTTTTGGAAGAGCACAACAACCCCAACAGTATATAACCGCTGAATCGCACAGCTGCAGAGGCCAGAGAATGCTATTCAAAAATAATGTTGTTTTTTCACACACCTCCAGATGTGTATTTCACACTGCAAAATATTTTCTGTGGCCCTAAATGGCGTTTTTTGGAAGAGCACAACAACCCCAACAGTATATAACCGCTGAATCGCACAGCTGCAGAGGCCAGAGAATGCTATTCAAAAATAATGTTGTTTTTTCACACACCTCCAGATGTGTATTTCACACTGCAAAATATTTTCTGTGGCCCTAAATGGCGTTTTTTGGAAGAGCACAACACAACCACAGTATTTAACCACTGAATCGCACAGCTATAGAAGTGCAGAGAATGCTATTCAAAAAAAATGTTGTTTTTTTTAGTATAGCACTGTACAATATATAGAAATTGTTTATTTTACACACCTCCACATGTGTATTTCACACTGCAATTTATTTTCAGTGGCCCTAAATGGCGTTTTTTGGAAGAGCACAACACAACCACAGTATTTAACCACTGAATCGCACAGCTATAGAAGTGCAGAGAATGCTATTCAAAAAAAATGTTGTTTTTTTTAGTATAGCACTGTACAATATATAGAAATTGTTTATTTTACACACCTCCACATGTGTATTTCACACTGCAATTTATTTTCAGTGGCCCTAAATGGCGTTTTTTTGGAAGAGCACAACACAACCACAGTATTTAACCACTGAATCACACAGCTATAGAAGTGCAGAGAATGCTATTCAAAAAAATTTTTGTTTTTTTTAGTATAGCACTGTACAATATATAGAAATTGTTTATTTTACACACCTCCACATGTGTATTTCACACTGCAATTTATTTTCTGTGGCCCTAAATGGCGTTTTTTGGAAGAGCACAACACAACCACAGTATTTAACCACTGAATCGCACAGCTATAGAAGTGCAGAGAATGCTATTCAAAAAATGTTTTGTTTTTTTTAGTATAGCACTGTACAATATATAGAAATTGTTTATTTTACACACCTCCACATGTGTATTTCACACTGCAATTTATTTTCAGTGGCCCTAAATGGCGGTTTTTGGAAGAGCACAACACAACCACAGTATTTAACCACTGAATCGCACAGCTATAGAAGTGCAGAGAATGCTATTCAAAAAAAATGTTTTTTTTAGTATAGCACTGTACAATATATAGAAATTGTTTTTTTCACACACCTCCAGATGTGTATTTCACACTGCAAAATATTTTCTGTGGCCCTAAATGGCGTTTTTTGCAAGAGCACAACAACCCCAACAGTATATAACCGCTGAATCGCACAGCTGCAGAGGCCAGAGAATGCTTTTTAAAAATAATGTTGTTTTTTCACACACCTCCAGATGTGTATTTCACACTGCAAAATATTTTCTGTGGCCCTAAATGGCGTTTTTTGCAAGAGCACAACAACCCCAACAGTATATAACCGCTGAATCGCACAGCTGCAGAGAATGCTATTCAAAAAAAAGTTTTTTTTTTTTTTTTTAGTATAGCATAGTACAAGAAAAATATATAGAAATTGGTTATTTCACACAACTAGAGATATACACTGCAAAATATTTTTTTTGCCCAAAAATAGGTCTTTTTTGCGCACAACAAAGTGCCTTTTTTTTTTTTTGCAACAGCACAATAATGGGTCTTTTTAGCAAAAGCACAATAAAGTGCCTTTTTTTTTTTTTCTGCCCGAAATGGGTCTTTTAGCAAGAGCACAATACAGCCACAGTATGGAATAGGTGTATCACTCAAAGTAATGCAGTGCTGGTGCACTGAGCTTGCAACACAAACAGATAAACCTATGCAGATCCTGAGCTATTATATCTCTCAATCTGGACTCCTATCTAAATCTCTCTCCCTGAAAGCACAAACAGGATCCTGCCCCTACACTACACTACACTGTTTCTCTATCTTTTCTATCAGTAGATTGCAGAATCAGGACTAACTCCTATCATATAATTCTCTCCCTCACAGCAACAGCAGCCAGGATCCTTTCCCTACACTGTCTAAAAGCAGAGTGACGATCTGTGCTGTGTGCCTCTTGCTTATATAGAAGCTGGTCACATGCTGGGTCACATGTTGCACTGACCAATCACAGCCATGCCATTAGTAGGCATGGCTATTATGGCTTCTAAGGGCACACCAGCTAATCAAATGGTGATTGGCTGGCCCCTGAAGCATTTCTAACTGCGCCATTAAATTCCCGAATCCGAACCCGAACCCGGACTTTAGCGCAAAATCCGGGTCCGGGGTCGGGAAAACGCCAAAATTCGTTACGGACCCGAACTTTACAGTTCGGGTCCGCTCAACACTATACGTGACCCTTCCAGCCATGTCCACCAAATACGTTTGATTATTTCTATACGATTATTGTACACATTGAACGACAATCGGACGTTGTGTTAACTTACAATAAAAACTTTCTAGCTTGAGATCACTACAATCTCATTTAATGTAGTACAAAGTCTGTGTATTTTTCCGTTTTGGCAATCACAATTCTACTTATAAAATCTTAGCTCCAGACCTATTTCTGTCCTTGAATATAACAATCATGTAAAGTCTACTACTTTTATGTAGTCAGCAGTTTCATAATCTGAAACTATTTGAATGCGCAAAGTTTCAAGATAAAGATTTCAATTTAAGTGAAATCTGTTGAGTTTCACAGAATATATCTAATTTATATGATGTATATATTATTGATAAAAGCGGTATTGATGCTAACTATCCAAGGACACCGTTTTACTCTTTCTTGTTTCAGGTGGTGGTGGTGGTGGGGGGGAGAATGTGGGTTTCCAAGTCTAATTTTCCAAATATATCAGCTTGACATTTAGAGGTAAAACAAGGTATACATTTTTCAGAACCCCTTGCCATTGTTTTTCAGGAAACCACAGTTGAATAGTAGTATTTTTATCTTTGCAGCAGCACACTATCAATTCAGCTGGGATCATTTGTAGACCTTATATTAAAATATAGAATTTAGCTGGACACAAGGGGTCTCAAATAAATAAGCAAAAATTCAAGCATGAACTATGCACTGAAGTGGTCTATTGAGGAGCATTATGTAACCACAGTTAAACATAGCTCAGATGTTTCATCACTCTGTTACCGTGAGGGGCTGTGTTACTATGTCTACACAAAGCCCAGTTTTTGGATGGTTAGCACACTGCACCATGTGTTCATTTTTGTCATTCTTTTTTTTAAAGCAGTGCACCTAAAGGAAGTTAAATAAGGTTTAGAAATCTTTTTTATTATTATTTTAGTGTACAATGAAATTTTTTTATAGCTTATTTTTTATAACTTATTCTTCGGCTAAACAATTATTTTGCACACAGCAACCTAATTTCACAAAAAAATAATAATGGATAGGGGCAGAGCTAACATTCTAAAATGTTGAATACTGAAGATCCAAACCTAAATGGCAAATTACTCCTTGGAAATACAAAGCACATCATTTACATATTCAATACATGAACAGTATATGATGCTATATATATATATATATATATATATATATATATATATATATATATATATATATATATATATATATATATATTTATATATTTAACCATTTGCTTACTGGGCACTTAAACCCCCAGACCAATTTTCAGCTTTCAGCGCTCTCACTCTTTGAATGACAATTGCGCAGTCATACAACGCTGTACCCAAATGATTTTTTTTAAAAAAAAATCATACAAATAGAGCTTTCTTTTGGTGGTATTTGATCACCTCTCCGGTTTTTTTTTTTTGTTATTTTTTTTTTTAAAAGACAGAATTTAAAATAAATAAATACAAAACTGTTTTATATTTTGTTATAAAATTTTGCAAACAAGTAATTTTTCTCCTTCATTGATGTACGCTGATGAGGCTGCACTGATTTGCACCGATAAGGCGGCACTGGTGGGCACTGATAGGCAGCACTGGTGGGCAATGATAGGCAGCACTGGTGGGCACTAATAGGCTGCACTGGTGGGGACTGAGAGGCGGCATTGGTGGGCACTGATGGGTGGCACTGAAGGGCATTGATAGGTGGCACTGGTGGGCACTGAGAATTGGCACTAATGGCACTAATAGGTGTCATTGATAGGTGTAAAGAAAGTAACTAGAGTTTAGGATTTGATTTGTCGTTTGTAGCCTAAGAGACTGCATAAAGAAAAAATATTAATCCCAGATGTGATAAGAAAGGGATTAAAGGAAAAGTAGCTACTTTTAAACGACAGTTTAGTCTAGGCCATTGGGTTAGAAAAATATATACCATTTATTGTTGAGTATCAAAGGAAAACAAATTTATACATACATGTTCAGTTAAATAGACTAATGAATAAAATATAACTTCTTAAACTATTTTACCGATTGACTCCTAGGGGAGGAGTCAATTCGGAAGGTATTACAATCAAACAAAGAGGACAGACAGAACTAACAGTACCATCACCAACAATAAGGGGAAAGACACACAGCACAGATGGTCCGGACGCCGGCAATTGAATTCAAAGTGGAGCTGTAAAATGGCAAGACTAACTTGATTCAAATCAGTTTATACATTTTTTTGGTCATATGGACAAAATGTACCATAGTGCAGCTTCACTGTGAATAAACACTAATAAGATTTGGGCCCAACTAGAGAAGATGACAATGTTACCATTAATATCAACTTCCTGGGGGAGGAAGGAAGGTTTTGGAGTAGTTTTGGTAGAATTTAGGAAATGAAGGGCAAGGGACAAGTGTTCCTGTTGCACTTTAGGAATCAAGGTATAATACTCAGATAACCTTCTGTGGGTTTTTACCAGATGGTGAACTTAATCACATCTCCTCCAATGGTGGTCAGTTGTAATGGGGATGGTGAGGGGTTTGAGTCACTAGTTCATTGGTTAATTAAAGAATATGACCCCTAATAGCATGACAGTCAGTAATTCAATACAGCGCGGAGTGGTGGGAGCTAGGGTAGCCACAGGTATACATCAACTTCTTAGTGTATTCAGAAGGGGAAGGATTCAATTAACACTGACATACTGAGCGGGGCCAGTTTACTTCGCTGGGCTCCCGTTGGTACTTTACCCTCTCAGTTGCTCAGCGTCCTTTTGAGTTAGCTGTGGCTCCGTGCTCTGCCGATTCTCCTTGTCGCGATGGGATGTCTCGCTGTCTGCTGGTCTTTGCACGTTGGTTTGTAGTGGATCTATGGCAGTGTAGAGATTCCAAGATTCGTGCTGTATGCGCTGCATACGTGCCGACCGGGACTTTAAACACCCACCGCGTCCGGCGCTGCTGTCTGCAGGTGTCCTCCGTGCATCAATCTCCGCTGTCAGGCTGAGGGGTTGCGTTGCCGGCGTCACGTGACTACCAAAACTACTCCAAAACCTTCCTTCCTGCCCCAGGAAGTTGATATTAATGGTAACATTGTCATCTTCTCTAGTTGGGCCCAAATCTTATTAGGGTTTATTCACAGTGAAGCTGCATTATGGTACATTTTGTCCATATGACCAAAAAAATGTATAAACTGATTTGAATCAAGTTAGTCTTGCCATTTTACAGCTCCACTTTGAATTCAATTGCCGGCGTCCGGACCATCTGTGCTGTGTGTCTTTCCCCTTATTGTTGGTGATGGTACTGTTAGTTCTGTCTGTCCTCTTTGTTTGATTGTAATACCTTCCGAATTGACTCCTCCCCTAGGAGTCAATCGGTAAAATAGTTTAAGAAGTTATATTTTATTCATTAGTCTATTTAACTGAACATGTATGTATAAATTTGTTTTCCTTTGATACTCAACAATAAATGGTATATATTTTTCTAACCCAATGGCCTAGACTAAACTGTTGTTTAAAAGTAGCTACTTTTCCTTTAATCCCTTTCTTATCACATCTGGGATTAATATTTTTTCTTTATGCAGTCTCTTAGGCTACAAACGACAAATCAAATCCTAAACTCTAGTTAAATATTTTTAGTTCATATTTAATGAACGGGCCTTTTGGGTTGAACCACCCTGGTACTCGTTGTTCCTCTTTTCTTTGTGTGTCATTGATAGGTGGCAGTGATGGGCACTGATAGGTGGCAGTGATAGGCACTGATCAGCACTGGTAGGTGAGACTGATAGGCAGCACTGCTAGGTGGCACTGATGTTCCACTGGGGACCAATGTCCCTTACACAAAAGCTGGTGACCGGCTTTTTTTTCTCCTCACGCTGTCAGCGTGAGGAGAAAAAAAACCGATTACTGTGCTTTGTTTACATCACATGATCAGCTGTCATTGGCTGACAGCTGATTACGTGGTAAGGGGCCGGGACCGGCCCCTTATTTGGATCTGTGATCACCTGAGTTTTAGTGACTCGGTCATCACAGCGCGCGCCGCGCGTGCCCTGCAGGGGATGCGTGCAAAGGGGAGGACGTCTATTGACGGCCTCCTGGCAATTCAGGTCCGCACTGTAGCCATCATTCGGCTATAGCGCGGACGCCAGGTCGTTAATTAAATAAAAAACGTTTTCTAATAAGCCAGCATACATTGTAAACATTTAAAAATATTTTAGTGGCTGATAGCTATTCCTCACATATTTAAGCAGCCTGGCTGTTTATGAAGTTGATTTACTAAAAGCAAATAAGCTGTTCACTTTGCAAGGAAAGTTGCACTGTACAGGGGAGTTTTCCTCAGAGCTTAGTGGATAAGGTGAAGTTTCACTTTGCAAAGAATAGCAGATAAAATGTAAAAAAAAATTTTTTTTGCTTGCACATTATTGGATGATGGAAGTCAGCGGAGCTTCACTTCATTCACTACTGTAGATAATTCCCTTGCAATGTGCAACCTTTCTTGCAAAGTGAACCATCTATTGGCCTTTAGTAAATCAACCCCTATGTGTCATGTTTTTAAGAATCAGGTTTACTCGATTATGTGTCATCACATGATTCCATGGTACAGCTATTAATTCTCCTTTAAATCACCATGACAGAAACTCATTTTGGTGTCCCATTGCTGTAACACAGTAAGTGTGGACGTTTGTAATACCAGATTTGCAGTGGAATGTGGATACAAAGCAAACCTCACCCAGCCTGTCAGTCCTGGAAAGCATCAGTAGATGGGAAACTCCCTCTGACTTCATTTGAGTATCCTGGCAGAAAATTGCCTTCCTCAAAGTTATTCTATTAATGTTATGTGATGATTGGAGGCATGTAGCCCTCAGCTTACAATGTAAAGCACTCTTTCTTCAGGCAAGGTCAGTCAATGATGAGTCTCTCTACCCTAATTAAGAGAACCCTACACTGGATTTTCCTCTAAACTGCCCTGGCTTTGAAAAACATCACTTTGCAGTCCTAAATTAGAACAGAATAGTCATTTGAAATGATTGTTTTTTCTTTATTTAATTGGCAGTGACATTGTGACCTAAATCTGTACCCTATGGCCTTTTGCACCTTTTTTTTATGTATTTTTTTTTCAACTGAACCTAAACTGAAATGCCTTTTATTGAATCATGACATTTATTGGCATGCACTGAGAATAACTTTTGTCTTTTTCAAACTCGTAGCCAACTAATTTTAAGAGTTTACACCTGCTTACCCCATTGCAAGTTCATTTTATTGGAAAGGCTACATGTACATTTTTACTGTATAACTTATCCAAAAGGTTGTACAATAGGGCAGTAAAATATGGTAACAATTAGGCTTCCTGTATCCCCATTTGAGACTTATTAATTCTGATTAGCGGTATGATTCTGTCTGGAATTATGTACCAAAAGCGGTACAATTATTTTGCATGGAAATTTGGTGTTATGTATTGTAGGCCTGCAATTCTTAGTAATTACTTACTTAAACCTGACCAAACAAGAGTCTAGTAGGTTTACCGGGTATGATAAAGTTTGAAACACAAAATCATAAATTATAATATAATAAATAATTATAACAAATAGTAATGTAATTATAATAAAAAATATTCAATAATGTAATTGTAGCGATACCTTCAATTAAGAAGGCCGCAAGTTTAGTTTGGGCCCTGAAAACAGCTCCGCCAACCCCCGGCAATGTACTCGACCCCCTACTGGCACAGTTAGTATTGGCAGCAATACATATATTCTTATACTGTATGAGTAAACCCAGACACCAAGACAATAATGAAAAGGGTGTCAAATTTACTTTAAGCTTTTGGTAAGAAAAGTTAACAGTGGTAACGGTTCACAGATAATAAATTGCAGAGCCCTGCAGCAATAACAAACTATGCATTTAAAATGAACAATAAAGGTGCGCCACGTGGGCGACCGTTAACTAGGCGTCCTGTGACGCAGTAACCAAATGAACTAACTAGCTGGCCAGGCCTGGCTAAGATATCTACAACTCAGTCTATAGGGGATGATGGTTTCTTCACCGGCAACTCTTTAAAGGTGGTGCACGTTAACAGAATACCATTTGTAATCCAATGGGAAAGTTGTGATGAACTAAACACGTTACTTCATGAACTCTAAGTTCCGCTCTGATATGAATCTCCAGTGAGAGTATCAGAAATAAACTTGTGGGCCTCGGCAGTCTATAGGCACATTAGCAACAACAGTATATGGTCTGAGCATACGCCCTCTCACCCCTCCGGACGCGATCCCAGTCCGGGAACTTCCACTGACCGCGTCCTCACACACACAGTGTCTCCAGCGATCAGGTCCCCGATCCACCCAAGGTTGTAGACAAGCGAAGTCAAATGCCACCCAGGCTCGCAGTGGGGTGGAAGGCTCTTTGGTGCTGTGCAAGGCCTCCGGCTTCAGGCCTTGCACTCCGGCACATCCGCACAGGAACATCAGTCACTGAAGTCTCGTGTCCCAAAGAGGCCGAGCCCAGCCTCGCCTCCTCCTTTTATAACCCCTCCTATGAGTCTCCGGGGTGGAAACATTGCCGAATGGGGTTCTGGGTAAGGTAGTCCCGAGAGAAGTAAAGGGGACCCCGCTACACAATCAAATCAAAAACACTGAAATTTGCTCAGTTGCAGAATTGTCGCTGTCATTAGATTTAGTGTTTGATGACGAATTTCCCCACAAATCGCTATCGCTCAATTCTGCAAGTGATTCTAATTTATTATCGCTGTTTTTTAGCTGGTCTAAAACCACTTTTGACATAAAGGGACACTTTTTGGTTGCTATGGACAATCTCCAGTTTCCAGGCAGAAAGAACAGTTTTATTATATAAAAGTGCATGCAGGACACTGGACAGACCACTAGGGACAAAGGGGGTGTGTAATTATTTGATACAGTACTGTAATCTGTAAGATTACAGTATACTGTATGTGTATTGTGTTTTTCACTTTTTGAATTTGGCGCCGATCTCCGCCCCGTGCGCCGCAACGTCGCAGGGAACGGAGCTCGGCACTCGGCAGTGTGAATCGAGCGAGACATGGCTTGCACACACTGCGGGGAGACATATCAGGATCCAGGGAACAAGGTAAGTAACTTCCCCTGGATACTGCGATGCAGCCCGTGTCTGGCTCGGGGTTACCGCTCTTAGCATTAAAAACTCACCCCGAGCCCGACTCGGGAATACCGCCAAGGGGGTTCAATTGCATTTTCCACACTCCAAAGTCATGCTGGTAGGTTAATTGGATCTTGTCCAAATTGGCCCTAGTATATGTACCGTATTTGCTGGTGTATAAGGCGACCGGTGTATAAGACGACCCCCTAATTTTACAGTTTTTTACGTTTTTTTGCCTGTACTCACCGTATAAGACGACCCCCCTTCCGAGGCTTCCAGCGCTCCTTCTGGAGCCATATTCTTCTTTATTCTTGCTGGAGATGGAGCCATATTCTTCTTCCTTCTTGCTGGAGCCAATCACGGTGAGGGATGTATTCTATTAATGAATACAAAGCCTGCTTGGATTGGCAGAGGCTGTAACATCATCAGCCCACGCCTCTTTGACTCTCAAAGCCAATCTGAGCAGGCTACTGTATGTAGCCTGCTCGGATTGGCAGAGGTTGTTACTCCAATCCGAACAGGCTCTGTATTGATTTGAATACATCGCTCACCGGGATTGGCTAAGTGGCATATACTGTATGTAGCCGAAGCTACATACAGTATTACCGCACATCCAGCAAGCATCCGAGCAGCTGACCCGGCGTATAAGACGACCCCTGCTTTTTGGCCAGTTTTTTAAAGCGTAAAAGGTAGTCTTATACGCCAGCAAATACAGTATGAATGTGAGTTAAGGACCTTAGGTTGTAAGGTCCTTCAGGGTAGGGACTGATGTGAATGTATATGTAAAGCGCTGTGTAAAATTGATGGCGCTATATAAGTACCGGAAATAAATAAAAAATAAATAAAAAAATTCAAAGTGCTGGCAAGTGCTGGCAAGTGCTGGCCAGCAAATATCCACCCATGCAGAACCCTCAATCTGTTTGTAGAGCCAAGAAAAAAATTGTTCCAATACGTATTCATCAAGAATCACTTTTTTTGAATATGCAATTCTTTTTACTTGTTTGCCTTTTTTTTTTTTTTTTAGCACTGCAGCTTTCCATTTAAACTCTATTTTCAGACATTCACCCCTAACTAATATCTATAAAAAAAAATCATTTAGAAAATAAATCCCCATTTTGAAATAAAAAAATGCTTTCATTTTGGGAACCACTATCCTTAAAATATTACTGTTTTGTATTTTGATTATATTTCAACGTTTTTAACGCAACTATTTTCAAATTCAAGAAATTTGCATGTTTTAAAAAAAGAAAGAAATAGTACACTGTGCGATTTGTTCACAGAAAGATTTGAATAATAGACCTTATGATAATGCCATGTAATTGAGTGTGTTAAAGCTCTCAATAGCCCATTATATTTCAGCAGCACACTTGAGATCTTGCATATATACTTACATTTACACGTTCCATATGTGGAAACTTTAAATTAATAGGCGAAGTGTGTCTGCTTTGGCTTAAGGAGAGCCTGAAGCAATATAAAGACAGTCTTTATCCCCTCCTTCCTTCAGTCTCAGCAGCACAGACTAGGAAAGCAGCAGAGAAACAGAAGTAATTTGTTAACTTGCTTCCTCTGGTACATTTCCATAGTGACATAGCCTGGATACGCACAACAGTTATGTATTAACTGCACTGCTAGAAGATTACATGAAACAGCAATCTGCTGTGCAAGGGTCTTAGAAATACAACATCAAAGACAGGCTTCACATTTTGTCCCATGCTTGCAAGCCATCAATTGGCACAGTGCATAGCATTTACACCAGTGTGATCAGATGATACGTATGTTGCATAGATTGTGACCTTTTCATTTCTTTTGGGGTTTTTTATTTCATGTAATTTATTGTAATTACAGTTTATACATATATTGCATTTAAAATGCTGGTTGTTATTTCTATGAAAATTAGGGTATTATACATATGAGTGTGTGTGTGTGTGTGTATATATTAGATATATATCCACTTGATAGCCGGGCCATATACAAATGACGGCCTCAAGGTGGATCTAGAAATCCGGGAGGCCGTCATTATACGGCCACGGCTATTCCGGCCACTGGGGGGCGCGCGAGTGCCGCCAGCAGCGCGCCCGGCGCATCACTGAGATGCCGATGCGCGTGCCTGGCGGCCGCGATGTCCGCCAGGTACCCGCGATCGGCGTGTACACAGACAAGGACGTGGATCTCTGTGTGTAAACACAGAGATCTAGGTCCTGTCAGGGAGAGGGGACCGATGCTGTGTCCCTTGTACATAGGGACACAGATCGGTCACCTCCCCCAGTCAGTCCCCTCCCCCACACAGTAGTAATCACTCCCAGGTTACACATTTAACCCCTTCCTCGCCCCCTAGTGTTAACCCCTTCCCTGCCAGTGTCATTTTTACAGTAACCAGTCCCAAAATGGTGTCAAAAGTGTCCGATGTGTCCGCCACAATGTCGCAGTCACAATAAAAATCGCTGATCGCCGCCATTACTAGTAAAAAAAAATTTTTTATAAAAATGCAATAAAACTATGCCCTATTTTGTAGACGCTAAAACTTTTGCGCAAACCAATCAATAAACGCTTATTACGATTTTTTTTACCAAAAATATGTAGAAAAATACGTATCGGACTAAACTGAGGAAAAAAATATTTTTTTTTTAAAAAAAAATTGGGATATTATTATAGCAAAAAATTCAAAATATTGTGTTTTTTTTCAAAATCGTCGCTCTTTTTTTGTTTATAGAGCAAAAAATAAAAACCGCAGAGGTGATCAAATACCACCAAAAGAAAGCTCTATTTGTGGGAAAAAAAAGGACGTCAATTTTGTTTGGGAGCCATGTCGCACGACCGCGCAATTGTCATTCAAATCGTGACAGCGCTGAAAGCTGAAATTTGGCCTGGGCAGGAAGGGGGTTTAAGTGCCCAGTAAGCAAGTAGATATATATATATCTATATATATATGTGTGTGTGTGTGTATGTATGTATGTATATGTACACACGCAAATAGAGGGAGAGTGAAAGAGAGAAGAAAGTCTGGATGCCACATAAATAATGTTGCAAATGTAGTAAATTTTATTCCATCGTGGTGACCTTGATGGAATACAATTACTACATTTGCAGGATTATCTATGCAACATCCTGATTCTGATTTTCTATAGTAAATTGGCAGTAATTGGGAATTTTCCCAATTAGTACTACAGTCAGTTTTTTTCTGCCATCAGTGTCACATTGCAGGGATTTCCCTTCACTTCCTGTCCCATAGCCAAAACAGGAAGTGAGAGGAAATCCTTCCAAAGTAATGCCATCAGGGTCACCAGAACTAATGTCCCCATTGTAAGATTGCCCCTCTATTCATGTTCTGACGTTAACCTAAAATTTGGGATTTTCTTTTACTTTCACTTTCGATGATAAAGGTGAATGGGAATTTCAATGAGAGGGTAAATCTCCCTAATGGGGACACAGTAATAAAAATCAGACAGGGGTCTAATCCCTCTCCACTCTATCCAAAACGTAAAAAAAAAAGTTTTGCCCTTAGCGACACTTTAATGCTTGAAAAACAATGGACTCCAAAAAGCAGCCCTTTGCTTGCCTTTAACCAGCCATTAGGGGCTCTATTCCTCTGAATGTCATCAGCAGCCTGGGAACAATTCCTACCACTGACACCAAAGATGGGCCACTATTCCTCCTGCAGAAAACAATGATAGGGCACTATTTCCTACTGACACCAATGATAGGTCACAATTCCTCCCACTGACAACTGACACCAACAATGAGGCATTATTCCTCCTGGGGGTGCTCACCGCATCAGGGGAGGGAGTAGGTCTGCTAGCTGTGCGGTCTCTGCGCTTTCCCTGCAGGTTGGACTAGCAGTGACCACATAGCTATTACTTTGTGCTTTTGGTCCTTTTAGGTATTAGGGGTACTGTTATAAGTGTTTATTCATGTATTTGCCTGCATTAGGCTATTAAACTTTGTAGTATAAATTCATTTAGGTGTGTGGAGGTCTATTTGTTTTATATTTTTTTGTTATTTGATACATATATATATTTTTGACCACACCCCCGATATTTTTCGGTGAGAACTACTGTTCCAATAGGTAGGATTCCCATGTGGCTCTCCTTTTGTAGGCATTATTCCTCCTCCCACTAACCACAGGTGTTTTTTTCTCCCCATAACTATCAACCCTGAGGCATTGTTTACTCCCACTGACCACTGATGCCAGGATATTTTTTCTCCCATTGACCATAATCTGGCTAGTGTGAAGGATAGTTTGAACTAGCCCTTTGTTTTGAAAGTTTGGGGACCCCTGCTGTGAAAAACTAAAATATGAGGTTCATTGTTAAACAAGTTATTCTCATTATGTGTAATTGAACCCATTCACCCCAAAAGGGTAAAACAAATCTAAAAGCACACTTTTGAAACTTTAACATGTGTTGGTAAAACTGTACATATGATCACAATGTCTTTGTGCATCCAGGTGGATTATACCTTGTTTTTTTCAGGACAAAATGGGCTTTCTTTTGATGGTAACTAGTAATGGATATGGGGGCCGCAGGCCTTCCTGAATTTGTAGGAGGAGGCGTGCTCTATAAATATCTGCCCCTATTCCTCCCCTTTCTGTCGGCTTTTCTGTTCCCGTTATTTTTTTAATATTATCAAAGGAAAACTGTCCTAAAATAGTAAAAAAAAATTTTTTTTTTTTTTTTAATTTAGCTCTATATTTCTTAATTTCCCAAATGAAATTCTCTTGCTCATGAAGATCGCAGCAATATCTTATATGTGTATGTTAGTTGTTTGTACCTGTAGTACAGCCCGAAAACAATAGTACCCATATTTTTTTTTTTTTCATCCTAACTAAAACGCACTGACACTAATTGACACTGATACTAAAGAAAACAAATCCTGTCAAAAAAAATATACTGACCCTGACTTTGACCCTGACCTTGACCCAAACACTAACCCTGGCCCTGACCTAGATCAGACCTTGACCTAGGTATGTTTTTGTATTTTTTTTTTATTATTCTTTATGAGTTACAATGCATCTCTCTCTTCCATTCACAGAGAGAAAAAACAGGGGTGGGCTTCACAGTGACTGATCACTGTGATAGCCAATCAGAGGCTTTCACAGCGATCAGGTGACCAAGAATCCGGAGTTCTGGGTCTCGATCGTTAGTACAGAGGCCGCAGCTCTCAGTGAGACCCTGGTCTCTGTACTGGGAGTGCGCTCTGCGGCGCTCTCCCAACACAAAGGGTGATATGCAAGAATGCGGCCCCACGGAAAATAACCCAGCCCTCTGGGGGCACATATTTGCATACAGTCGGCGTGAAGGGGTTAATGTATTAATAAAGATGTGAATATAAGAATCACTACAAAGGGCTAACTATGTTTGTCAAGTGAAAAAAAAATACTTAATATTATAAGAAATTGTGTCTAAAAATACAGACAAAGAAAAGGAGCATACAAGCAACTCTTACCATTAAAACATATTTATTTGTAGTGCATGTTACAAAATGTCATTTTTGTTTGATTGTTATGCACAAGGCCATTACTTTTATTACCTCAAGTTTCATACCTACGTGCTATCAGAAATAAAATATGAGCGTATTTGTTCTTTGGCCTGGAAGAAAGCACTTCCCAATAACTCTTTTCAATTGAGGTTGTTCAGGGATTTAAAGCTTTCACGTCATAACTATATAAAGTCCAAGCCCAGCTCTTAAATAAGCCATGCTAGGTTGGATTGGCTGTTAAGCACTATGCCACTATAAATACCTGTTTGGTTCTGTTAGTATCTATTGCAAGACCTACCCTAGCTAAAAGCTTGTCTCATTACGGTTGATTCCAGTGTATAGTTCACACTTCGTACAACCCTGAGTTCAGCCTCTAGGCAGCAGACAACTGGTCTCATCTCTGTATTATTATTATTATCATACAGGATTTATATAGCGCCATCAATTTGTGCAGCGCTTTACAACATGAGGGCAGACAGTACAGTTACAATACAATTCAATACAGTAGTAGTAATCAGAGGGCGCTGCTCCTAAGGGCTTATAATATAGGAGCATATAGATTTTTATTTTTAAGTGATTATTGTGCCAAGTAGAGGGGGGATTTCAAATGATACCCTTGTGAACAAATAAAAAATGAAAAACAGAACTAGGCACAAATAATAGCAGTCTTATGGTAAGGGGATTTATCATTAGGGATGAGCCGAACACCCTCCCGTTCGGTTCGCACCAGAACCTTCGAACGGACCAACCGTTCGCACGAACTTTAGTACCCTATTAAATACAATGGACGCGAACGTTCGAAATCTAAAGTGCTAATTATAATGCCTAATATGCATGTTATTGTCCTAAAAAGGGTCTGGGGACATGTATCAATGTAAAAATAATCTTTTAAAACGGTCGTTTTTTCGGGAGCAGTGATTTTAATGATGCATAAAGTGAAAAAAAAAGTGAAATATTCCTTTAAATATCGTACCTGGAGGGTGTCTAAAGTATGCCTGTGAAGTGCCACGTGTTTCCCGTGTTTAGAACTGTCCCTGCACAGAATTACATTTCTAAAGGAAAAAAAGCCATTTAAAACTGCTTGCGGCTTTAATGTAATGTCTGGTCCCAGCAATATGGATGAAAATCATTGAGAAAAATGGCATGGCTACCCCATCACCCCCCCCTCCCACCCCTACCCCAGCCCATTACCAGCCCCTTTGGGTCTTGTATGGATATTAAGGGGAACCCCGCACCCAAAATAAAAAAAGGCCCCATATACTCTGAACAGCCATATACAGGTGGTGCAAAAAAGACAGGGACTGTAGGTTTGTTCTTAAGTAGAATCTGTTTGTAATTTGGAACAGGTACATTTTTTAATTGTAGCTCCAGCCCAAATATCTATTTTTAAGCTTTTTGGAGAACATAGGGAAGGGTTATCATCCCTGTAACATTTGTTTTGCTGTATGTGCACCAGTTCAGAACATTTCACCTCACTTTCCATCCCAATGACAAATGTTTTTGGAATTTTTTTTTTATTATTGAAACAAGGATTGGTGATAAAGCATCAGTGGAGAGGAGACACCTTTTTCCCATATTAACTCTTACAGGAGAGATTTTCCCTTCCTAGGGGTAGATTTCCTCTCACTTCCTGTTGTCTCCTTCCGTTTGCAAGTAGGAGTCGTTTGTAAGTTGGATGTTTGAAAGTAGGGGCCTGCCATATATAGTCTGCAGAAATTTGGCCCTTAGGTGTTGGTGTTGCCACAACACTGTAAGCCCTCACAGTTACTCTTGGTGGGCGCTGGAACGCCCTGCTGTCAACTATTATATCAGGAATTGTATTTACATGCCACTGTTGAACAGTGGTAGTAAAAATTGGGCCTTTGGTGGTGGTGCTGGTGCCACAACACTGTAAGCCCTCACAGTTACTCTTGGTGGGCGCAGGAATGGGCCCTGCTGTGAATTATTACATCAAGAATTGTAATTGCATGCCCCTGTTGAACAGGGGCTGAAAAATTGGGCCCTAGGCACTGGTGCTGGTGCCACAACACTGCAACCCCTCACAGATACTGTACTTAGAGCGCAGCAATGGGCCCTGTTGCAAAGTATTGCATAAAAAATTTAGGCTTTAGGTGAATGCTATGCAAAGCACACAGTAGTACACTAAGTGAAACACTGACTGTCTGCAGCTAGCACAATCACCGGCCTGCCTCTCACAGTATAGAGAATAACTGTATCCAGGTGAGCTTTAGGTGATCGCTATGCAAAGGACACAGTAGTACACTAAGGCCCCTTTCACACTGGGGCGGTTTGCAGGCGCTATTGTGCTAAAAATAGCGCCTGCAAACTGAGCCTAAACAGCGGCTGCTGTCTCTCCAATGTGAAAGCCCGAGGGCTTTCACACTGGAGCGGTGCGCTAACAGGACGTGAAAAAAAGTCCTGCTAGCCGCATCTTTGGAGTGGTGAGAGGAGCGGTGTGTTTACCGCTCCTACACTGCTCCTTCCCATTGAAAGCAATGGGAAATCGCGGTAATACCGCCGGCAATGCGCCTCTACAGAGGCGCATTGCCGGTGGTATTAACCCTTTTTTGCCCGCTAGCGGGGGTTTAAACCGCACCGCTAGCGGCCGAATACCTCCGCAATTCCGACGGTATAGTGCCGCTAAAAATAGTGGTGCTATACCACCACAGCACCCACCGCCCCAGTGTGAAACCAGCCTCAGTGAAACACCTGCCTGCCTGTCACAGTATAGAGACTAACAGGAACGGATCTATCTAAACTCAATACAGTGTATGAATATATATACAACACCTAGGATGCATATATATCCTCTACACACTGTAACAGCAGCTAACTGACTGGCCTGCCTGCTCTATCTAGCTCAATATAAATGACACTGTCTCTCTCTCTGAAACTGCCTCTTTCACAAATGCCAACACACTACACAAGGCCTTATATAGTGTGGGGCGTGTACTAAACCCCCTGAGCCATAATTGGCCAAAGCCACCCTGGCTTTGGCCAATTACGGCTCTCCGTTTTTTTTCGCGCTGTGATTGGCCAAGCATGCGGGTCATAGTGCATGCTTGGCCAATCATCAGCCAGCAATGCACTGCGATGCCGCAGTGAATTATGGGCCGGGTCGCGCAACACGAATTTAACACGAACGGTCCGTAAAGTTCGTTCTTCATCGAACGGCCGATGTTCGAGTCGAACGTGAAGCTCATCCCTATTTATCATATAAATATACAGTATGTGTGCAGTGTTCATATAATTTAGTTTAAATACTATATGGATCATGTTGCTGTATTTGGAAAAAAAAAAACACAATTTGAACATACTTTAATTATACTTGCTTGACATGCTTGACCATAAAATTTTATTTCTCTCTAAACAAGCAGCAAATGCTCCTTTATAAGAACAGTGAGAAATATAGGTGATAATATCATTATTGTGAAAGAGAATTCCCACACTATTTAAACAGCCTTTTGGTAACATACTATATGGATACATCTCTCCCAGTGTTACATGCACATGCATTTCTAAGCAGCTGGAGCTTCTTTGCAGAGTAATTCTAACTCTCCAGACAGGAATCCCATTATCAAAATGAATTATTTCAATGTTCTAGCTTACATTATGAAATTTGACAGACAAGACGTTGAGTTACTTCACAAGTGTAGGTTTTGCAGTAGAGTTGAAGAATTATTTTACTTTTGTTAGTAGAGCGTTGTACCATGTCAGCCGTTGATTGCGTTTAAGTGACACCCTTTAATGGCTAACTTGAGTTATTAAAGATACAAGCTTTCAAAATAACTTAGATTGTTTTGTCAGGCTTTATACAGTAATTGTTTTGGAAGGCGTACTGGGGGAAATTGACTAAAACTGGAGCTCTCAGAATCTGGTGCAGCTGTGCACAGTGACCAATCAGCTTCTAACTTTCAGGCCGGGTTCACACTGGTGCGACAAACGCTCCGACATTGGGAGCTCATGTCGCATGACGTGTGAAAATCAATGTTTCCCTATGGGAGCCGTCTTAAATGCTCCCTGTACTACTTTGGTCTGACTTTGATCCTACTTCAGCCCATTGAATATCATTGAAGTCGGATCAAAGTTGGAACGCTGTCTTGCATGCTCCGACTTTGGCATGCGACTTGTGCTCTGCTGATCTTGAGGGGGAACTCCACGCCAAATTTTAAATAAAAAACTGGCATGGGTTCCCCCTCCAAGAGCATACCAGGCCCTTCGGTCTTGTATGGATTTTAAGGGGAACCCCTACGCCCCCCAAATCCATACCACACCCTTATCCTAGCACGCAGCCCGGCTGATCAGGAAAGAGGGTGGGGACGAGCGAGTGCCCCTCCCTCCCGAACCGTACCAGGCTGCATGCCCTCAACATGGGGGGTGGGTGCTTTGGGGCAGTGGGCGCCCTGCGGCCCCCCACCCCAAAGCACCTTGTCCCCATGTTGATGAGGACAAGGGCCTCTTCCCGACATCCCTGGCTGTTGGTTGTCGGGGTCTGCGGGTGGGGGGCTTATTGGAATCCGGGGGCCCCCAGATCCCGGCCCCCCACCCTATGTGAATGAGTATGGGGTACATCATACCCCTACCCATTCACCTGGAGGAAAGGTGTCAATAAAAAAAAACACACTAGACAGGTTTTTAAAGTAATTTATTAGGCAGCTCCGGGGTCTTCTTCCGACTTCGGGGGTCTTCTTCCGACTTCTCCGCTCTCTTCTCCCGCTCTCCGGTGCCTTCTGCCTTCTGCCGGGCTCCTCCGCTATCTTCTTCCATCTCTTTTACTAGGGTTGGCCCGGTCTTCTCCCCTCTTCTCTTGTTCCGATGTTGACACGATGCTCTCTCCCACTCTAATGCCGTGTGCGCCGTGTGCAATGACTTATATAGGCATGGGGCGTGGTCACCGGGTGATGTGACCCGGTGACCCCGCCCCCTTATGATGTCACATTCCCACCATGGACTACAGTCCATTTAACATGGTTTCCTGTGAGACACGTTCACCTCTATGCTTTTTTCAGCCACTGCGTTTTTGGAAAGGACTTTTTAAAACACAAAACAGTGCTTTTTTGCTTTTTTTGGTTCAATAGACCTCATTGGAGAAGCTGCAGAATAGCACGTAGTGCGTTTTCACCGTGATTTTTCCGCTAATTGGATTTTTTTATCTGCCCAACAACAAATTGGCCAAAAAAAAGCATGAAAAAGCAAAACACATCAAAAACGTGTGTCCAGAAATGCAGAAAGCACTGCAAAATGCACTGAAGAAAGCTTCAAATTCAACCTGCATGAGTGTTAATTGAGCCTAAGGGTAGGAAATCTGGAAGCAGCTGGAGAAATCCCCCAACCTTGTATAACCATTGTAGTAACCCCCCACAAAATATGCTACCTAAGCAGATTTAATGTACTGTTTCTGATATACAAATTCTGAATTCAAAAGTCAGTAGCTAAACCCTCATCTAAATTTGCAGAACTAACTCCATCTGATCTCCAAGGTGGTCTGAGCAGTCTTTGATGCGTTGACTGTGATTGACAACCTGGCTGCACCCTCTCTTTACTGTGCAAAAGGCAAGATGGTAGCGCCCAATTGGAGAATAACTGGGTCTCTGGGGATAGATCCAGTGGAGTTTCTGTTCAATTTGTATTTGCTGAAGCTTCTGTAAGCTTTAGAAAAGGAAAGGTTTTCTTTAACTTACACATTCATTCAAAGTCGTTAAATCATTTTTTTTTTATATAGCTGCTGTAATTAACTGAAATCCATCTTTATACAGAAATGCAGAAAGCCATCTGGAGTTTGTATCAAGCTCACAGCTGCGACACCTGCTGTGGAAGAGAAAGTACTTGGGTAGATTTAAGGGAGAGAGATGGCTCAGGATGGGTGTCACCATTGTACTGATTTATTTTTCCCTTGTATTCCATAGAACAGTAAGGAGCTGAAGTAGTGGCACCTGGTCTGTAAAACTGCTAGCTCTAAAAAGTTTGTCCTTGTTATACTGTGCAGGTATATTTAGGATTGCTTAGCTCTCAGTTTGAAAAAGCTGGTTGCCTGGCTGTCATGCTGACCATCTGACTTCAATACTTTGCAGTATGCAGACTGTTAGTTTTTACTTTCCTCTGTTTGATCTGTTATCTTGTTCTGGCTCTAGCAGCCTCCATATTTATTATTATTATTACAGGTACTTATATAGCGCCATCAATTTACACAACGCTTTACCTGTATATTGTACATTCACATCAGTCCCTGCCCTCAAGGAGCTTACAATCTAAGGTTCCTAACTCACATTCATATACTAGGTCAAATTTAGACAGTAAAAAATCAACCTACTAGCGTGTCTTTGGAGTGTGGTAGGAAACCAGGGTACCCAGAGAACACCCACGCAGGCACATGGAGAACATGCAACTCCAGGCAGGTGGTGTTGTGGTTGGGATGCAACCAACGACCCTAGTGCTGCTAAATATTTTTCTCATGATAGGTTCACTTTTAAGGGTAACTATATTTATTGTGACATTATCTTTTTAAATGATTCTGTTTTCTCCCCATCACCCTCCGAGTAATCGACTTGCCTGTCCTCTCTCCTCCAGAGGTTTCTTGGGGTGACATTGAAAGGATAACGGCACCAAGGCCCTGTCACACCACTCAGATCTGTTGTGACGAGTTAAGTGCTCACACGTTAACACGTTATGTCACACTTTTTTGTGCATTGCCCTGAAACACCCTACGCATTTTAATGAACAGGCTAATGCACTCCATCAGGCAAGAAAAATGTGCATATAGCATTGTTGGCAGCACATGGTTGTGCGTTAATGCACATTTTGTTACAACACAACTGTGGAGGGAAGGTGCACTGACATGCCATTTAGAATAAATGGCAACATGTGTTACTGTGTGTTGCGGTAACGGACGGTTACCACAGTGCACTATTTTGAATGCAGCCTGAAAATCTGCTACCATTTGCTAAATCTTTCTTCACTGTCCTGCCTACTGATACATTTTTATCTTATCAAGAAATGGACCAGTAATGACTCTTTGTATTATTTGTGTGAAGATATCTGAGCTAAAACTGAAGCTGCCTTCATATCCAATAACCCATCTCAAGAGTAAGGCTAACAAAGTCTCCTTTTTCTTAAAACGAACAATAATGCACAGTTCATCAGAGTTTATTATTTCCTGTACATTTGCAGGTTTCACTAAATCTCATTGAACAGCAAAGCGTGTCCTAAATGTCCTAAACTATGCAGCAAGTACTAGAAAGATGTGTTTTTGCTTTTGGTGCTGGCCTTGCAGACCTTTTATTCCTGACTATTTCTAGGTCTAAGAATGATTGGTTCTAAATTCCAAATTCATATTTGTTTATGTAATTTCTTTTATCTTCTTGACTTGGATTCTGAGTATTTCTAGAAAGAAAGGGATTCTTTTTAGACTGGTATATACCAAGCTGCCATTCACATATGATACTGCATGCCTGCTTTGATGAACAGAGGCTGTAATTTACTTTCAGACTTTAAAATAGACCCTTTTTTTTAAATGAACCTGCACATAAAACATGCAAACATATAATAAGATCTATGCTAAATGCAAATTATCATGAAAGTTGGTATGTTGTAAACTTTTTTTTTTAAAAGAGACCAACTCACCGCCACTGTACTAGTTACTGGTACTACGAAAGCATATGAAAATGCTATAGTTTAAAACATGGTGATGAAATATACTTTACTGTGCTATTGAGTTGCTTGTTTAGTGCTAATATGTTTCAGTAATGTTGACTAAATTTAACTCATCTCAATGTCTGTGCTATTTTTTGTACTCTTCCCAAGCCTTTTCACGTCCTGGAATGCTCGTAGGTGTAGTAAATAACATCATTATTTAGCTTTAGTCCACTAGTTCACTACTGTATAGAGTGTTATTCTTCTTTGTTACTGACCTCTAAGGCTATACTTCAGCTTTCTGCCAAATATAATATTGTAAAGCATGACAAAATGTCAAATAGTATTGATTATATTCTCTTTTTCATAAAGAATCTTTGGATAGACATTGCACTTTTTGCTTGCGGCAAAGTTTTAGCTGGTCAGGAATGGATTGGAGACACTTGGACTGCTGTATGCTTGCATGCCCTATGTGCAAAATTATAAATAACTTTAGACAGCTAACAGGGTTGCTACCTCAACCCTTAAATTATGACATAAATAAATAAGTCTAACATTTACTAAGATTCAGTACCCTTCCTGTTAGTCATAGAGCCTTGTGTATTTTATTTTGTGCTAGTGAATGTCTAGTCGTTTTTATAGATTTTCTTGCTTCCAGGAGAAAAAAAAAACAAGTATTATTTATTTGAGAGCTTCACTAAAAAAAGAAGCGGTCATCAATCAAAAAATAGACAGTAAGGAATTTTTTTTTTTCGCATAGTACATTTATAGGTACAGGGCAGCTTGCCACGTTACATAGTATAATCATATATAACGCAAAATATTAAGAGAAACAGTAAACAGATTTGACATAGAATGTTCGTTGAAACTACTCATATTGTATAAAGTACCTAGGAGGATCACCGAGGTATAAGTCAAGAGAGTAGGACCCGGAAAGTGTAAAGAAGGGGGGGTTCTTTCTGTAGGAGTACAGGAGATTAAGCGCTAATAAGATTAGAAGTAAGAATAAGAGAGAAAAAAAGAGTGGAGGTATAGCTAAAATATCATTGACACGCACACCAATATATACCTATAGATATCCACACCCATGCGATTGGGGTATGGCTAAGGGGAATTCAGTGCATGGAGGGACGTTCTGACTCCTAAAACCAGTTGTTTATATTTAGCATAGCATTTCAATGATTCCAAATAATAAAATGTTTGGTCTGATCAATCAAAAGTCTTGTCTCTGTGGGCTGTGGTGCGGTCTTCCATGTCTTGAATTTCATTGACACTGGCAAACCACTGTCGCAATGATGGTGGGCTAAAATGTTTGCAGAAGCTAAGGATATAATCCCTGGCAGCATTTAACAAGGGAGAAACCTGTAAGTATCTCCGTAACTGGTTGCCAGGAGAGTTTTAGTGAAGGGTGCGACAGTAGTCACTTTGGGCGGGGGGGCTTGTGGAACCCAGCTTACCTTAGAGAGCTCTGGAAACTCCTTGTCCAGCTCCCACCGGCCCCTCCCATGTGTAAGGTCTGGTCTGCACTAACCAGACTCACCGTACAACCATACCGGACTCAGCATTCCCTTATACGTGTGGTTTGTGTTGAAAGAATGAAGGGGCTCTTTCACTTGGGACAGTAATATTTATGAACAATATCCCTCAAGAAATATATAAAGATAAATTCCACCTTTTGTCTCAGACCATTGCTAGATAGTATGAGGTGGGGTGGGGGTTGTTGTTTGTTTGTTAAGTGCCTGTATCCCATTGTTCTATTGTTTCTGTATGCCTTGGGAGCAAAGTATTATGGGATATATATGTGTATGTGGATTAGATGCTAGGGGGGGGGATTTCTCCAGCAGCCTCTCCTAAAGATGGCCCTGTATCATTATGCAAAGAAGAGGGGGTTGTCCCCTGAGTGTATATCTCTTTGTGCCTGTGTTAGAATAAACAGTCTTATGCTTCTTACCACCCTACACAAGTGACTGGGTGGGCTAAGGGATCTTGGGTCGTGCTGGTACCGGGCAAGGGAAGCTTATAAGGCGGACATACTCTTCTGGAGTACGGAAGTCCATCACATAGGGCAGTTACAAAAAATATGTAAAAGTGTATGTGTATGTGTATGTGTTCCACAATGCCAACAAGTAGCACCACGGCTTTTATTCTCAAACAATAGGTGCTGGAGCTCAACCACGACCCCCCCAAAACCCCTCTCATTACACACACACCCCAAATCCCATCAAATAGTGGGTATGGTCAGATTTCACAAACAGTAGGAGGGTCTTAAAGGGCATTAAATACCAGGATTGCATTACATACAGAGTGCAGAGTTCAGGGGGGGTTACATACAGAGTGCAGAGCTGTCACTTGTAAACACAGAAACCGGACTTCTGTGTTTACAAGTGATTGCAGTGAGCAGGCACCAAAAGGGTCTGAGCTAGAGGTGGTGGAACTAAGTTCCACCCAGTTCCACCAGAAAAAAAAGCCCTGAGTAGCACTATGTTGTGGGACAAGTTTGGCGAGGACTGGCGGCTTCCTATACCATCTGGTCACAAACTTGTAGCAGATCTCCTGATATTTATTGCAGATATAGGCTTTATGGGCAAAAAACAGTATCCTGCTCTTTTTATCCTCCATCAATTTGATTTGTAGGCCCCTCTTCTGTTTGTTTGGATACCAAGGTTCAGCCTGTGAGTGTGAATAAACAAGAAATTGGTAGCTAAGAAATAAAGAACTCCTTATTTATTTATTAGTACAAATATTAAAATTCAATATACTGTTTAAAATATAAGCTCTGGTTTTTGTGACCCCCAAATGCAATTTCAAAAAATGATGTCTTTAGAACATAGCAAGTTACCATAAGGCTAATACATGTCAGAGAGAATAACCAAATGGTTTGGAATAAATACATTTAAATTCTTACTCTTATACTTAAAAATAAATAAAAAAATCCCCTTACTTTAATTATTTTCCTCAAATATCTATATAATCTTATACCTTATTAATTGCTGGGGAATTTTGTGGCCTTATGTTTTAAGACACTTCATAAAAGTCTGCCATGCCTCAATTAATATCTTGTTTAAGAATAGTATCTAATAAAAGTTTATGCAGCTTTCAATAAAGCCATTTTTGGGGGTATGTGGTACCCATGTTTATAGATTTGGAAAAACAAAGCTGTTTTTTTAATGGCCTACAGACTTGCGATCAATTTAAATTTATGGGTGAGAAAACTTTAAGTGACCTGTAACAAATCTGTTCCCTTCATAGTTCCAGACCAGTACCTGCATACAGAGAACAGGATGCCTGCCGTTCATTGAGCAGAGATTTGACTGTTAATACTTTTTTTTTCAGTTCCTCTAAATTTCATACACTATGTGAAAGTGCTGTGTGACCGCAGAGAGCAAAATAGCATTGTAACTTAATAGCTCTATATATGTGCTTTATACCTAGAGTACACATGATTTAACATTGAAATTTAAATATTTAAAAACTTAAACCTAAAATTTTAAAATGAACAAACCTGTCAAACTTTTTGAAAAATATTTACGAATGAATTCAACAATGCAAGAAACATGGTGCAGGAGCCCATAACAACCAACCAGAATGAATATTTTTGGTATATGCAGTATGTTGAAACAAGATTGATTGCCTTTTAATTACTGCAGTTTTTAGGTCAACTTTCCTCTCTTTCCCTTAATATGTAACTTAGTCTCATGTACAGAGACGACCTCTCATTTTAATGGTTCATAACTACCAGTTTACATCCCACTTCATTTCCCCAGGACAAAACAGTTCTTTTTTTAAAGACTCAATAATTAGGTGGATGTTGCAGTATGCAGCAACCAGTCAGAAATCATCTTACATGTGTGTTACGGCTGTAAACTGCTCAAAGCTCAACACTGTAGCTTTAGGCTGCATTCACACCTAGCATATTTTAAAGGCGATTTTTTTGTGCATTTTTGTTTTGCACAACACCCATTTGTTGGATTTGATTGATTTCAATGGGCTGTCCTACGCGCGACAACGCAGCAAAGTAGCTCATGGAGCTTTTTGCCATGTTCCAGTTTGCACATTTTCCTGAATGTTTTACCATATTTATTGTGCGTGTTTGCATGCGGCAAAATGCACATTTGCATGCTGCGTTTGGGGTGCTATTAACAAGGTATGGCACTGCAAACACTCAGTGCATTTTGTAAACTCATAGGTGTAAATGGAGTCTTAGGCTTCTTACACACGATACTCCTGTTTGAGCATCTACTTTTTCAGACTTTTTAATTTTTTTATGTATTTTCGCATATATGCGCTTGCGCAATATTCGCACACATTTTCACGCATGCGCGGAAGCTTGTTCCCAGATTGACAATGTCAATAGACAAATCTGTGTGCATTTGCATGAATGCGTACAAACGTGCGTGCATGAGGCGTAAATTACTGACCAAAAATGCAGATTTTTCTATTTATTTCTTTTTACTGAAGGATACACGACACTTGTTTACACGCCTGTGTGCATAGTAGGGCTGGGCGATTTTCCCCCCCAAAAAAATCTGCGATTTTTTTATAAAAAACTTGATTTAGGATTCGATTTGATTTTTTTTTTTTATTATATTAATTAAAGTGCATCAATAAACAAAATTGCAAAGGCAAACCCTTTCTCTAACTGCAAAGTCAGTGTGCATTGTGCAACTCTGTCAAGGTGCATAGGCACATTACAATTAATGATCTGTATTGTATTTTAGCTCAGTAAAAAAAAAAAAGCTGTACTGAGCTTTTTCAAGCTGCAGTGTGCAAAAGGCCTTAGAGCAGGGGTCTCAAACTTGCGGCCCTCCAGCTGTTGTGAAACTACAAGTCCCATCATGCCTCTGCCTGTGGGATTCATGCTTGCAATTGTCAGCCTTGCAATGCCTCATGGGACTTGTAGTTTCGCAACAGCTGGAGGGCCACCACTTTGAGACCCCTGCCTTAGAGGGCCTTATATTGAAGTGAAGACAAACTGCTAAATTCACAGCTGAAACACGTGTATCATTTTGCTCAGCCGGCATTTTAAACCCAACATCAACGCTGGCAGACTCTGACCAAGTTTTTCTCTTCTCCAGTTCAAGTCATACTTTTAACCTCAGTGTTTTTTTTTAACAAATTGAGCCCAATAAAATAAACATTCTCCAGTAACGTATTTGTTAAAACATTTACCCTGGCACCTGTAGTTTACAACTTTTCAATACTGGTGGCTCCTGCTTTTGCAGTATTGCTTTCCTGAACTTCAGTCATCACAGGGAAGAGTTAAAAGTAGAGAGTGCAGTCTCCACTCAATCTGTTATCTTGGGTGGAGGCGGGGCAGGGGTGTCCCTTGCCATCCTAGGCTACAGGCTTTGTGTTTTTATTGATGCACACAGTGTAGGGAGACACAACTCTAGTCGCTGCATGCAAGGGTGGCTTCAGAGGATAATGCAAAAGAAAGGAGCCACCCTGAAACAGGAAACTTGGGGCAGTGGTCATGGCACCAAATTAAACTGGAATGATTAAAAGCTGGATACTCAGTAAGTGATTGTATCAGCTGCTGAAAATGCGTAAAAAAACTGAAGGTGTAAAGTCATTGTAGTGTAAAAAACAGTTGGTCAAGGAGAAGCCCATCCTGTGAGTAGATGGTGAAGGAATAGCAGCAGCCTGATCAGGTCAGCTCTGTGCTCTCCCCTCCTATGACCCAGCTTCCTGTGTACTGGTCAATTTAGTAAGCCTGTATCTGTTGTGCAGGGAGCTGCAGGGGCTAATAAAAAGACAGGTTACATTACTTACAGATACATTTAGAGCCGGTTCACACTGGGGCAACACGACTTCCAGCATGACTTCCAGAAGCAACTCAGACACGACTTGAGCATGAATCACAGCGAGACTTGGAGGAGACTTCAGCGCGACTTGTGGTCATTAACAACACGACTTGAAGTAAATTCCTTGTGGCTTCTGGGTAAATTCCTTTCTGCTTCCTGTAAAGTTGCCTTCAAAATGAACAGTGATCAGACTTCTAAGCGACTTCCATTGAAATCAATGGGTACAAGTTGCCTACAGGTCGCATAGAAGTCTGATTGAAGTAGTACAGGAACCTTTTTTGAAGTCAGAACGACTGCAGTTGTATACATTAAAACATCTCCATTCACTTCAATTCGATTTAAAAATAGCGCAACTTGAGGCAACTCGGGGCGACCTGAAGTCGCGTCCAGAGTCGGCCCTGTGTGAACCGGGTCTTAGGCTCCATGCACACTAGGAGCAAAAAATAGCTAAATTAGCAGAAATGTTTTTTCCTTTTAAAAACGCTTATAAACGCAAACATGCATAAACGCGGTTTACCGTGGTTACAAGCGTTTGAATGCCAGTGAACTACAGTCCTAAACGCAATTTTTTTTTTCTGCTTTTAAAAAAATGCTTGTAACCTCAACTGCCTATATTTCAATAAAAAAATACATTGGTTAAATGTGTTTTTGAGGGTAAAGAACATTTTTTTTTAGAACAGTTTGTAGATTATGGATTGTGGCGCAGAGACTAGAGGCAAATCCACATTATGCTGTTCAATTCAGTAAACACTTCACTTTGTTGGACGTGTTAGTACTGCAGCACCTTCGCCCATTTACCTTGTTTTCACAGACTGTTGCAATTATCACACATTTAAAACTATTATTTATATGTGCAGCAATTAGGTTACTGAAATATGACTGAATGCACCTTTAACAGGCCTGTGAGTGACTTCTCGTGGCTGCTGAACCCATATTACATTCCTGTTTATTTTTACTGTCAGGATCATTTTTGCTGTATTATTTTACCTGTGCCTGTTTATTTTCTATGTTTATACAATTGTGTCTTTCTTTTGCTTCTGGTTTCATCTGATATAGGGAAAAGATTATATATCAGATAAAACCACTAAATGCCAATGAACTGGAGTCTGCAGCATGTTCATTTTCTATCGCTGTGGTATTACGCATCCAAATGAATCCCATTTTTGTTGCTTTTTTCTTACTTGACTTATATACATATACTGTTTTATTTGCTTTTTTTATTGATGAAATGAATGACAATAAAATTGTATTTCATTCTTCAGCAATAGGAGTTGACAGAAGCTAGAACAATCAAGAGATGCATGGTAATATAATATAACATACCTGTATAGTAATTACATATGTGAACTGGCTGAGCACTAGGCTTGAGCAATTCGTTTCGTAACTAATCAAAATTCGTCCGAATTTAGCAACGTTCGGACATTCGGAAGCATTCGAATTTCCGAACAAAGCAATTACGAATAAAACCGAATCCAAAATAAATTATACCGCAAATAGCGAATGCCCGAATGTCTTCGGCATAATTCGTTATGAAAAAAGTTACGAATGTACGAATCCATTCGAAGCACAATAACACTCACTCTGCTCTCTGCTTCTCCCTCACCGTGCTGAACTCCCTCCCAAAATGGTGTACAGGGGCGGAGGCTATAGCCGCATGTAAAAAATGAAAGTAAAATACGAGATTTCGAATCGTTACAAATAACCGCTATGTATTTAGAAAAGTACAAATCCATTCGAAGCACATTAGGCATAATAGGCAGCGTCGTTGTGAGAGAGACACGTAAAATTACGAATCAACGAACCCAAAAAGAGTTACGAAAGTAGGAGTTGTGTCCAGAATCAACGTAAAACAATGTACTCTACCGAAATTACGAATTATAAATCCACTAAAAATAAGGCTTACATTAACCACTTAAGCCCCGGACCATTTTGTAGCTAAAGGACCAGAGCTGTTTTCAGAATTTTGCACTGCGCTGCTTTAACTGGAAATTGTGCGGACATGCAATGTTGTACCGAAACGAAATTTGCGTCCTTTTCTTCCCACAAATAGAGCTTTCTTTTAATGGTATTTGATTGCCTCTGCGATTTTTATTTTTTGCGATATAAACGGAAAAAAAACGAAAATTTTGAAAAAAAATGATATTTTCTACTTTTTGTTAGAAGAAAAATCGAATAAACTAAATTTTAGTCATACATTTAGGCCAAAATGTATTCAGCCACATGTCTTTAGTAAAAAAAATGTCAATAAGCGTATATTTATTGGTTTGCGCAAAAGTTATAGCGTCTACAAACTAGGGTACATTTTCTGGAATTTACACAGCTTTTAATTTATGACTGCCTATCTCATTTCTTGAGGTGCTAAAATGGCAGGGCAGTACAAAACCCCCCCCCCAAATTACCCAATTTTGGAAAGTAGACACCCCAAGAAAATTGCTGAGAGGCATGTTGAGCCCATTGAATATTTTTTTTTTTGTCGCAAGTGATTGAATAATGACTAAAAAAAAAAAAAAATTACAAAAAGTTGTCACTAAATGATATATTGCTCACACATGCCATGGTTATATATGGAATTACACCCCAAAATACATTTTGCTGCTGCTCCTGAGTACGGGGATACCACATGTGTGGGACTTTTTGGGAGCCTAGCCGCGTACGGGCCCCCGAAAACCAATCACCGCCTTCAGGATTTCTAAGGGCGCAAATTTTTGATTTCACTCCTCACTACCTATCACAGTTTCGAAGGCCATAAAATGCCAAAATAGCACAAAACCCCCCCAAATGACCCCATTTTAGAAAGTAGACACCCCAAGGAAATTGCTGAGAGGCCTGTTGAGCCCATTGAATTTTTTTTTTTTGTCCCAAGTGATTGAATAATGACAAAAAAAAATAAAAAATTACAAAAAGTTGTCACTAAATGATATATTGCTCACACATGCCATGGTTATATATGGAATTACACCCCAAAATACATTTTGCTGCTTCTCCTGAGTACGGGGATACCACATGTGTGGGACTTTTTGGGAGCCTAGCCGCGTACGGGACCCCGAAAACCAAGCACCGCCTTCAGGATTTCTAGGCACAAATTTTTGATTTCACTCCTCACTACCTATCACAGTTTCGAAGGCCATAAAATGCCAAAATAGCACAAAACCCCCCCAAATGACCCCATTTTGGAAAGTAGACACCCCAAGCTATTTGCTGAGAGGCATGGTGAGTATTTTACAGCTCTCATTTGTTTTTGAAAATGAAGAAAATGTTTTTATTTTTTTATTTTTTTTTAATTTTCAAAACTTTGTGACAAAAAGCGAGATCTGCAAAATACTCACCATACCTCTCAGCAAATAGCTTGGGGTGTCTACTTTCCAAAATGGGGTCATTTGGGGGGGTTTTGTGCCATCTGGGCATTCCATGGCCTCCGAAACTGTGATAGGCAGTGAGAAGTGAAATCAAAAATTTACACCCTTAGAAAGCCTGAAGGCGGTGATTGGTTTTTGGGGTCCCGTACGCGGCTAGGCTCCCAAAAAGTCTCACACATGTGGTATTCCCGTACTCAGGAGAAGCAACAGAATGTATTTTGGGGTGTAATTCCACATATGCCCATGACATGTTTGAGCAATATATCATTTAGTGACAACTTTGTGCAAAAAATAAAAAATAAAAAAATGAATTGTCTATTTTCCGCAACTTGTGTCAACATATAAAATATTCCATGGACTCGACATGCCTCTCAGTATATAGCTTGGGGTGTCTACTTTCCAAAATGGGTTCATTTGGGGGGGTTTTGAACTGTTCTGGCATTTTATACACAACATTAGGAAGCTTACATCCACTCTTCTAACCACTTGAAGGCAAAGCCCTTTTTCACACTTTTTGTTTACATGAAAACATATTTTTTTTTTGCAAGAAAATTATGTTGAACCCCCAAACATTATATATATTTTTAAAGCAAAGGCCCTACAGATTAAAATGGTGGGTGTTGCAATTTTTTTTTCTACACAGTATTTGCGCAGCGATTTTTCAAACGCATTTTTTGGGGAAAAAATACACTTTTTTTAATTTTAATGCACTAAAACACACTATATTGCCCAAATGTTTGATGAAATAAAAAAGATGATCTTAGGCCGAGTACATAGATACCAAACACGACAAGCTTTAAAATTTCGCACAAACGCGCATTGGCGACAAACTACATACATTTTTAAAAGTCTTTAAAAGCCTTTACAGGTTACGCCGTTAGATTTACAGAGGAGGTCTACTGCTAAAATTACTGCCCTCGATCTGACCTTTGCGGTGATACCTCACATGCATGGTGCAATTTCTGTTTACATATAACGCCAGACCGATGCTTGCGTTCGCCATTGGGCAAGAGCAGGGCAGGACAGGGGTGCTTTTATTTTATTTTTTTATTTTTTTTATTATTAATTTTGCTTTTTTATTTTATTTTTAAACTGTTGCTTCCATATTTATTTATTTTTATCATTTTTATTGTTATCTCAGGGAATGTAAATATCCCCTATGATAGCAATAGGTAGTGACAGGTACTCTTTTTTGAAAAAACTGGGGTCTATTGGACCCTAGATCTTTCCTCTGCCCTCAAAGCATCTGACCACACCAAGATCGGTGTGATAAAATGCTTTCCCAATTTCCCAATGGCGCTTTTTATATCCGGGGGGGGACATTCCCTCCCACTGCTTGTAAAAGCAGTCCAGAGGCTAATTAGCCACTAGGATTGCTTTTACATGAAAGCTGGCCGCTGGCTGAAAAGAATGATACCAAGATGATACCTAAACCCACAGGCATCATTCTGGTATAAACATTCAAAGTCCAGCAACATACCAGTACGTTGCTGGTCCTTGTTGGACATGTATTGTAATCTTTTTTTTCATGCAGCCTGTTGGCTGAACGAAAAAAAAAGATTGATCGGTGGGTATGCCCACCATTAGAATACCGCCCTTCATCCACCCACTTCTAATGATGGGCATACATGCACCATTTATATATGCCGAAGCATGGGGGCATCTTCCCGCAAAAGTTATGCCGCGTACACATGGTCAGACTTTTCCACGGGCAAGCCTCCGTCGGAATTTCGACCGTATGTACGCGGCATTAGGAGCAAAATCGCTCCTCCGACCCTGCTGCCCCAATGCTTCGGCATATATGCTTTTTTTTTTTAACTGTGGTGGTGAAATCACCTCCTACAGCACTGGAGTCGCAGGGATCAGGCCTGTCTCTGCGAACGCTGCAGTTATGTGTGTTGTGTTTTGTAAGTGACAGTGATCGATCGATACTGCACTTGGGTGGCCTGGGCTGGACGGAGGGGCAAAACACAGGTGCTAGCAGGTATCTGGGCTGATCCTGCTAACACTGCATTTTTGGGAACCCTAAACTGCTGGGGACGCTAGTATAGATCTGATCAGATCAGATATTGATCTGTTCAGATACTATACCACTAAGGGGGGTGTATGCTTAACGCGTGGGTGTTAGCGCTACTGGCACTAACCTGACGCTGCCTGGGGTGTGACGCAGACCCTCTCTGACGCTAAAACCTAATTGATATCACCCGCCGGGCGATCAGGGGGTTAAACCTTTATTGGGTTATATACGGCGGGTGCCCTGACACTATAAAAAGCAAACTAACTAACCAGCGTCACCCGTAACACTTATATGATGATCACTGGTGAAAGGGTTAACTAGGGGCAATTAGGGGGTTAAAACCTTTATTAGATAATATATGGGGGTACCTGACGCTATAAAAACCTGACAGCGAACCTAAAAAAAAATTACTGGCTACCTATCGGCATCACCGACACTAAGACAACGATCATAAAAACGATCGCTTAGCGACAGTGGTGATAGGGGGTGAAAGGGTTACCTGGGGGGCGATCAGGGGGTTAAACCTTTATTAGATAATATATGGGGGTACCTGATGCTATAAAAACCTGCGGCGAACCTAAAAAAAATTACTGGCTACCGATCTGCATCACCGACGCTAAGACAGCGATCAGAAAAATGATCGCTTAGCGACAGTGGTGATAGGGGGTGAAAGGGTTACCTGGGGGGCGATCAAGGGGGTTAAACCCTCTATTAGGTAATATATCGGGGTACCTGACGCTATAAAAACCTGCGGCGAACCTAAAAAAAATTACTGGCTACCGATCTGCATCACCGACGTTAAGACAGTGATCAGAAAAATGATCGCTTAGCGACGGCGGTGCTAGGGGGTGAAAGGGTTATCTGGGGGGTGATCAGGGGGTTAAACCTTTATTAGGGGGGGTTAGGGGGCTACACTGGACCTAAAACTAAATGTAGTGACACTTTCTTTTTCGTACATCACGGGACACAGAGCGACTTAGTCATTACTAATGGGTTATATAGATTACCTTCAGGTGCTGGTACTGGCCACTTCCAAACCGGAAGTACCCTCCCCTATATAAGCCCCTCCCATCCGGGAGCACCTCAGTTTTTTGCCAGTGTCTAAGGTGTTGGCCAAAGAGTAACATGTGTTTTCACTGGGCTTGCGTACAGGTTCTTTTGGGCCTTAGTAAGCTGTTCCGGATCCCACCAAAAAAGCTTCATAGCTAAACGGTCGGTACCCGGGCCTTGCAGCAGAAGAGCAAGGTTTTGCCTGTAATGCCTCTCTTAGGAGGGCTGGACCCTGGGATCCAGAGCTCTGGTCATACCCACGACCAAGATGTTGTCTGTGCAGGGTGCTATACAGGTCCAGGGGAGTGGAATCCTTGGGAACCCGGTCCCTGAAGGTTTAATTACAATGCCTGCCGTGATAGGTGAAGTTTGGGCTTCTGTGGACCAAACAAAGTCCTGCGGCGGGGATCAGGTAAGTGGGGGCCCCCAGGAACTTGGTTCTATTGGGGGACCCCCAAGCCTAATTTGTCTTTCTGTCTGTTACCTAACGGTATTCCCGCTAATATCTGTGTATGCCTGTAACTACTGAAAATGTAAAATTTTAATAGTAGTCAAGAAAAAAAAAAAAAAAAAAAAGGACCGCGGTACCTGTGTTAAACCACTAGAGGCCGCTGTGGTCCATTTTTCTTGTCATGTGGATCTTTGGTTTTCTCAAGTCAAAAGATCCAGGCAGTTGGTAAGTTTCTCTGTGGGAATCCACTTCCTCTGCCCTGTTGCTGCGCTCATCCACCGCACAGGCCCTCCGGCAAAAAGGGCCCTGGCTCCTAGTCCCTGTTTGATTTTCGAAAACGGCGCCAATGGCGCATGGGCGCGCGCGCGGGCGCGTGCACGCGCCTCCTATGAAAAAAAAGGGGCGGGGCGGGTGGATGACGCTCGATGCGCGCCACGGCGCTTCTGCGCATGTGCAGGCGTCCCAGCTTGTATAAAGACACAGTACAAGTGTCAGCTGGATGCAAACAGAGCTAGCAACAAACAGTGGCACACAGAGGCGGTTGATGCAGGCATCCCCATAGAAAGGCACTTTAGTGGACACCAGCTGGTATATAGCAGCAACTGTGTTAGACTATTACCAGCAAAATTGGTGTATGACGACGGGAATACCTCAGCTTTGTGCTTATAGGATATGTCGTCCAGACGCTCTGGAAATAGATCTTCCAAGAAGCGAAAGGGGTCTCCGTCGGGCTCTGAGGATTTTGGGCATGCTGTACTGCGCCAATCTCCCCTGAAATTTCAGAGGTCAGTAGCCGTAGGAACCCCGCAGGAGTACCTGGTACTGCGGCTGTCCCCAGTCCACCTGCTCCTGTATATATAACAGAGGAGGTTTTATCCTCAACTCTGGGAGGATTGGAAGAGAGATTAACAGCATTGATCGCTGCTTCCCTGTCAAAGGAAAAGCACGTCCGATCTCCGTCTCCTCCTGCAGAGTGCCTGTTAGTGGAGGAACAGTCCCAGAGATCGACCTACCTGAAGGGGATCAGGTGAGGTTGATAAAGTTATAGAGGAATCAACAGTGGAAGAACCTTTCTCAGCATCTCAGGCTGAAAGATTATGGGTTCAGTCTCTGACTAACATGGTCCGAGCAGCATTTTAAATGCCTCTGGCGGAACCATCAACCACTACTGTCTCCTCGCTGGGGTCGCTGAAAGCTCTCCAGACTGTCTGTTCCTTCCCAATCCACCCTTTATTGGAAGGGTTTATTTACCAGGATTGGGAGCATCCTGTAAAATATTTACTCCCCCCAAGAGATTTCCAGTGATCTATCCCATGGAGGATAAGTTCATAAAAATAAAAAAAATGGAGGGTCCCTACAGTGGACACAGCCATCTCTTGTGTAAATAAATCACTGACATGTCCAGTAGATAATGTTCCAATGTTCAAGGACCCAATAGATAAAAAATTGGAGTCTTTACTAAAATCTGCTTTCTCTACAGCAAGCATGGTGACACAACCTGCAGTAGCAGCGATTGGAGTCTGCCAAGCAATGAAAGATCAGTTGAAACAAGTCTTAAGGGACTTACCAGATCAGCAGGCTCTTGCCCTAGCTGACCTACCTAGAGCCTTGTGTTGCGGTGGACGCCATAAAGGATACAATCCAACAGGCATCCCGCTTTACGCTGTCTGTAGACATATGCGTAGGCTTCTATGGCTCAAAAAACTGGTCTGCTGAAGCTCCCTGTAAGAAATTGCTGATTAGCTTCCCATTTCATGGAGAACGCTTATCTGGAGATGATCTGGACAAATATATCCAGAAAACTTCTGCCGGTAAAAGTACACTCTTGCCGGTTAAGAACAAGGGTAGAAGTCCTTCTTTTAAGAGGCCTACTTCTCCAGTCCCTGGCACATCGGCTGTGAAACAGTTCCGACGGTCTCCGCGGTCAAATCCAGGGGGCAGAAATCAGGGACAATCACAGGGTAACAAGAAACCCTGGGTCAAGAGAGGTACAAAACCTCCCCCTAAGTCATGAAGGGTTGCCCCCACTCAATCGGGTGAAGGGGAAGACTTCAGTTGTTCACAGAGACCTGGCGGGACACCATCAGAGATGGCTGATCTCCGCAGTAAGTCTGGGATACAGGCTGGAGTTAAGACATTCCTCCTGCCCATTTTATAAGGTCAAACGTGCCAAGCGATCCCCAGAAGAGTGGATCCCTCCTTCTGGCACTAGAGCAACTATTGCCCCAAGGGTAATCATGAAGGTTCCCTTGGAAGAAAACGGGTTCGGGTTTTACTCGAACCTTGTCACAGTCCCCAAACCAAATGGGGACATGAGGCCCATATTAAATATAAAAGGGCTAAACAAGTTCCTACATATCAGGACTTTTTCGGATGGAGTCGATCCGATCGGTGGCCACCGCCCTACAAGGGCAGGAATGGTTAGCCTCGATCGACATAAGGGATGCTTATTTGCATATTCCCATCTGTCCGGCCCACCAGAAATTTCTACGCCTTGCAGTAGAAGGGCGCCATTTTCAGTTCAGAGCCTTACCTTTCGGTCTGGCCACAGCACCACGAGTGTTCACAAAAATCCTGGCCCTACGATTGGCCAAACTAGGAACACAAGGTGTAACGATAATGGCATATCTAGACGACTTGTTGCTGATAGACCACTCAGTGAAAAAAACTAGAAGTGGTCGTTCACAAGATAATCAAGTATCTGGAATCTCACGGTTGCATTATCAACCGAGACAAGTCAGCCCTAAAACCAGTCAAAAGCCTGGAATACTTGGGGGCTAAGACTGGATTCAAATCAGAGAAAGATTTTCTTACCTCCGGAGAAGGTGTCGTCTTTGAAAGATTTGACCCACTTAGTGGGTACAAAAAAGAAAAACCATCCATACGCCTGTGTATAAGGCTGCTGGGAAAAATGGTGGCTTCATTCGAAGCAGTACCCTACGGTCAATTCCATTCAAGGAACTTGCAGAGGGCCATACTGTCAGCCTGGAACAAAAAAGTTCAGGCTTTAGACTTACCAATGTCCCTGTCCCCTTCCGTTCGCAAGAGCCTCCATTGGTGGTTGGTACCAGAATCTGGAAAAAGGGAAACCCTTTAGTCCGGTTTCTTGGAAGGTGGTCACTACAGATGCCAGCCTCATAGGCTGGGGGGCAGTACTGGAGCAATGGTCTCTCCAGGGCAAGTGGTCAGAAGCAGAGAAGGCCCTGCCCACCAATCTCTTAGAGATACGAGCAGCCCGGTATGCCCTAGTAGCATGGACATCCAAACTCCAAGGGTCGTGCAGCCCAGAGGGAAGCGAATTGCATCCTGGAATGGGCAGAAAGGTATGTCACAGCCATATCCGCGGTTTTCATCCCAGGAGTGGAAAATTGGAGAGCAGACTTTTTAAGTCGCCAGCAATTATGCCCGGGGAATGGTCTCTTCACCCCGAGGTTTTACAGGCAATATGCCAGCGGTGGGGAACACCGGATGTAGATCTGCTAGCATCCAGATTCAACGCAAAGGTGGACAGATTTGTGTCTCGCACAAAGGATCCCCTAGCTTGCGGTTCGGATGCCCTAGTGTTCCCTTGGGATCAGTTCAAGCTGATATATGCATTCCCACCGCGATTAATCCGCAGAATCAGGGTAGAAAAGAAACCAGTGATTCTGGTGGCTCCAGCGTGGCCCCGAAGGGCATGGTACGCGGAGATTGTAAAAATGTCAGTGGGAAGTCCTTGGACCCTCCCACATCGTCCGGACCTGCTTTCGCAAGGACCGATATACTACCCTTCCTTACCAGCCCTAGGTTTGACGGCCTGGCTATTGAAGCCCACATTCTAAAAAAGAGAGGGCTCTCTAATCCTGTGGTATCTACCATGATCAATGCCAGGAAGCCGGTATCCAGGCAGATCTATTATAGGATCTAGAAGGCGTACATCACGTGGTGTGAGGCCAGGAAATGGCATCCACGTAAGTACGTAATAGGTAGGATTCTGGACTTCCTACAGTGGGCTGTACATAGGAAGCTTGCCTTGAGTACTATCAAGGGTCAGACGGCCTTGTCAATATTTTTTTCAAAGGCCCTTGGCTTTGCATTCATTAGTCAAAGCTTTCATACAAGGAGTGATGCGTATTAGCTCTCCGGTTAGTATTCCCATATGTCCATGGGACTTAAACCTGGTTCTGTCGGTTCTACAGAAACAACCATTTGAACCATTGCGGCACATTTCCTTGGTTCTTTTCACCAGGAAATTGATTTTCTTAGTAGCCATTTGTTCGGCTAAAAGAGTATCGGAATTAGCCGCCTTGTCCTGTAAGGAGCCATATCTGGTTATCCATAAGGACAGAGTAGTATTACGTCCTCATCCAGCCTTCTTCCTAAGGTGGTATTGAGGTTCCATTTGAACCAAGATGTGGTTCTTCCTTCCTTTTTCCCCCAAACCTAGTTCGGTAGAGGAAAAGTTATTGCATTCTTTGGATGTAGTAAGAGCAGTTAAAGCTTATCTTAAAGCCACTGCTCAGATTCGTAGAACGGATACTTTGTTTGTTCTGCCGGAAGGCCCCAGAAAGGGTCAGGCAGCATCAAAAATCTACTTTAGCCAAGTGGATTCGACAGGTCATAATACAAGCCTATGGCTTGAAAAGAAGACCGCCTCCGTTCAAAGTTAGGGCGCACTCCACAAGAGCAGTTGGAACTTCATGGGCAGTGCATCACGAAGCCTCCCTGGCTCAAGTCTGTAAGGCCGCAACATGGTCCTTAGTACACACGTTTACTAGATTCTACCAGGTAGACGTCAGAAGTCAGGAGGATGTCGCCTTTGGGCGCAGTGTGTTGCAGGCCGCAAAAGAGCCTCATGCCTGATGGCGCCCAGCTCATGTATCCCTCCCCTCATTTGGCATTGCTTTGGGACGTCCCATTAGTAATGACTAAGTCGCTCTGTGTCCCGTGATGTACGAAAAAGAAAAAGGGATTTTTATAACAGCTTACCTGTAAAATCCTTTTCTTGGAGTACATCACGGGACACAGAGCTCCCACCCCTCTTTTTGGGACACTTATTGCTTTGCTACAAAACTGAGGTGCTCCCGGATGGGAGGGGCTTATATAGGGGAGGGTACTTCCGGTTTGGAAGTGGCCAGTGCCAGCACCTGAAGGTAATCTATATAACCCATTAGTAATGACTAAGTCGCTCTGTGTCCCGTGATGTACTCCAAGAAAAGGATTTTACAGGTAAGCTGTTATAAAAATCCCTTTTTTACAGTCACAAATGTCACTGATTGCAGTGATCACTAAATAAATGGTCACTGCAATCAGTGACACTGTGATCTGGGGGGTGATCTGGGGGGGCGATTTATGTGCCTATGTGTCCTGGTGTCAGTGTGCTGTTTTGTGCACTAACCTGCATCTTCTCCTGTACGGCGCTCGGTATATGTGAGCGCCGCAGGAGAGATGACATCACTTCCTCCTGCCTGGCAGGCAGGGGAAGCTCTCTCATTCGCCGGGAGCGATCGAGAGGGGGGGCCGGAATCGAACGGCCGTCCCCTCATGCCGGATCGCTCCCGAAGGTAAAACGACCACCCACTGTAAAGAAGGGGGGTCCGATCGGACCCCCCAACTATACAAAGGCAGTCACATAGATATACATGATTCTGCCTGTCGGTGCCATTCTGCCGACCTATATTTACAGTGGGCGGTCGTTAAGTGGTTAATACGAATCATTCCGATTCAACTAAAAATGTCGCTTGCGAAAATACGAATTAGTCCGAACACGAAAAATCCCGTCTAGCAAAATTACGAACGATTACGAATCAACAGGACCAAAAAGAAACAAACCGAAACTAAACAATTTTTTCCGTTGTGCACAAGTCTACTGAGCACTATTTTTGCTCCACCCTTACTTCTTATTGCAAGACATCAAGTGCTACAGGGAGAAAACAAAATCCATGAGCACATATACCCGGCATACATCTTGCAGAGAATAACAATTAGAGCACTTTTGAAAACAAGCTAGCAGGTAGAAGTACAACCCGTACCCATCTTTTGTAAAGAACTGCTCTGTGAAGTCATTTATAATTCTGCATAATTAAATTTAATTTCAATGTTTGCAGATATAGGGGTTGATTTACTAAAGGCAAATAGACTGCTCACTTGGCATGGGGAATTTTCCCTTAGGGCACTTTCACACTGAGGCGTTGTGGGTGTTGGCGTTAAAGTGCCGATATTTTTAGCGGCGCTTTACCGTCGTTTTTGCAACGATTTTCGACCGAAAAAGGGTTAAAACCGCCCGCAAAATGCCGCTGCAGTAGCGCTCTGCGGGCGGTTCAGAGGAGTTGCCCATTGATTTCAATGGGCAGGGGCACTTTAGGAGCGGTATATTCACTGCTCCTACAGCACCTCAAAGATGCGGCAGGCAGGACTTTTTTTACCGTCCTGCCAGCGTGCCACTCCAGTGTGAAAGCCCTCAGGCTTTCACACTGGATATAAAGGAGTGGCTCTTTCAGGGCGCTTTGCAGGTGCTATTTTTAGCGCAATAGCACCTGCAAATCGCCTCAGTGTGAAAGCAGCCTTAGGTGGAGCAAAGGAGGTGAAGCTCTGCTGACTTCCATTATCCAGTTATGTGCAAGCAAAAATAAGGTTTTTTTTTGTTTTTGTTCTTTGCATATGAGTGGGAATTCTTTGCAACAGGAATTTTTGTCACATTTAAGTTAAGGAAAAATTACCTTGCAAAGTGAACAATCAGTAAATCCATCCCATAGTACTTCAGGAAAAAGGATGCTATGAAATAAGGATTTTACTGCTGCGTGTGCAAGCATGCAAGTCCAGGATCATCAGGAAGCATGCATGTCTGATGCAATGCCAGGTATTACCTACTTTAAAGGATAAAACATATTAAGTTTGCCCCCCACCTCTCACCCGCTGTCACATTTTAAAGGTTAAGTGCACCTTTGGAACATGTTGCATGTTTCACCTGCATATAGGGTGGAACATGTAACATGTTTCAGCTCCGGCCTCCTCCCCCTCCCATCCCCCCTCCTCCTCGTCTTTGTGACAGCAAGCAGGGGACTTTCTCCCCACACCCACTGTCCCAATTCAAAACCAGCGCAGCCGTGCCGGGTTCTGCTCACACAGCTACCTCATTTACTCACAGAGTTCTGAGAATGAATGAACTACAAGTACTATCGGTCACTGCAGCCGACAGCTTGTAGTTCTCAATAAGCTGCAAGGGAGCTAGTGAGCTTTTTCTTAGTTCATTGATTCTTTCTGCAATTCAAAAACTGCCTGCCCTTATCAGAGGTACTGAGAGTCTGCAGGATTCTGGCATTGCACCTGCGATCTGCTGATCTTGGGTGCAATGCTTTACAGCTTGCAGTTTAAAAATAATAATAGATGCATATTGTTTTACCTACAAAAAGATGAGCATTTTTTATTTTTTTTAAAGGGTGAATTTATCCTTTAAAAATTTTGTGACAGCGGGCGAGGGATCCTCTCCCCGCACCCATTGTCACATCTTAAGAATGGCACGGCTGCACAGCTGCCTCGTTCATTCACAGACATGTATGAATGAAAAAACTACAAGTTCTGTCTTCCACCGCAGCAGGTGGCTTGTAGCTCTCAATGAACTGCGCGTGCACTGATCAGCATGCCCATAGTTAATTTATTCTTCCTCTAGCCTATAACAGAAAGCCCATACAGAGGTCCGGCAGGAAGACTGTGCAGAAGCCTGACATTGCACCTGTGATCTGGAATCGTGGGTGCAATGCCTTTCATGCTCCTTTAAAAATAAATAAATAATAAATGCTTACCTGCAAAATAGTGTGCATTTATTTATTTATTTATTTATTTATTTATTTATTTATTTAAAAATTGGCCTTTGCCTTTAATATAACACTGCCTATGCTTTTATTTCTTATTTCCACTCACAGCTCCATAAACACATGCTTTTAGAGCCTTTACTGGAGGCATATGCTGTTGATAAATCATGGTTTATTGTTGCTGCCAATGATTCGGCTAGGTATGAGTAGAATTAATGTTAAGATTTTAGAAATGTACACAGATATTTTACCTTCTATTTCTATCGGTAATTAATTATCTACAGACATGTAGGGATTGATTTACTAAAACTGTAGAGTGCAAAATCCGGTACAGCTGTGCATGGTAGCCAATCGGCTTCCACTTCTGCTTGTTTAGTTAAAGTGTTACTAAACCTACAACAGTAAAATCAGTCTGTATATGCAGTAAAGCATGCTTGTTATACTCACTGTTGAATTTAAGGGGTTAATTCTCTACATTGTGTAAAAAGGCTGCTTGATGCTGTATGCATAGGTCCTCCCTTCCCTGCACTGTCCCCCTGGACAAGTCTGGATAAGAAAGAGCATTTGGAGTCAGGCTGCACATGCTCAGTTTGCTGTGTATTGCTAGTGAGGTTTTTTTCTTGGGAGGGTGCATGTGATCAGCACAGGGCCAATCAACACTGTCCAGACAGAGTGTTGGGAGCCCTCTAGCCTCATAGGAAAGCTCAGTGCAGTATAAAAACTCCTCCTACAAGCGTCACCAGGAACTGATTGAAGTCACAAGACTGCTATACACGGCTGATGAAAAGTATTTAGATGTTTGTATTTACAAAAATAATTACATTTTCATGTTCTGTGTACTGTGGGAGACCAGATATAGTGAATGCAGGGTCCTGGATTTAGTAACCCTTTAAAAGTACTTTCACACTGGAGCGGTTTTCAGTCGCTAGAAATAGCCTCTTCTAAGCGAATGAAAACCGCTTCCCATTCATTGCAGTGTGTCTTTTCACACTGGGGTGGTGAGCTTGCAGGATGCATTTGAAAGCGCTGCAAAACTGAACTTTTTACCCTTTTTTGGGGTAAAAAGCTCCCCGCTAGCGGCCAAAAGGCTTGCAAAAAGCCACAAAAATGAGCGTCACTTTAGCTCTGAAAGCCGGGTGCCCCAGTGTGAAAGTAGCCTAAGATCCCTTTTACACTGCACTTTACAGACGCTATAGCGCTAAAAATAGTGCCTGTAAAGTGCCTCTCCTTTTACACTGGAGTGGTGCGCTGGCAGGACGCTCAGAAAAGTCCTGCAAGCTGCATCTTTGATGCGCTGTAGGAGTGGTGTATACACCGCTCCTAAAGCGCCCCTGCCCATTGAAATCAATGGGCAGTGCCGCCGAAACGCTGGCAAAGCACCGCTGCAGCGACACTTTCTGGGCGCTTTTAACCCTTTTTCGCCCATTAGCAGGGGTTAAAAGCGCCCCGCTAGCAGTTGAAAAGCACTGCAAAAACGCCCGTAAGTGCCCTTAGCTTTGACAAACAAAAACCTGGAAGCAGATTGTTTTCTATGCAGAGCTGCACCAGATTTTGCACTCTCCAGTTTTAGTAAATGAACCCCCTAAAGTATGTGTTACACTTGTTGATCTCCTGTAGGGTATTACATTTACTGTAAATAGAACTTGCTTCCATCTCATCTTTTATCCCTTATGCCACGTACACACGATTGGAATTTCCGTCGGAGAAACCGTGGATGTTTTTTCCAACGGAATTCCGCTCAAGCATTGCTTGCATACACACGGTCACACAAAAGTTCTATGAACTTTCGACTGTCAAGAACGCGGTGACGTACGACGAGCCAAGATTAATGAAGTTCAATTGGCAGTTTGGCTCTTCTGCTTGATTCTGAACATGCGTGTTTTTTTGTGCGTCGGAATTGCATACAGACGAACGGAATTTCCGATAGGAACTTTTTCCGTCGGAAAAATTGAGAACCTGCTCTCAATCGTTTGCTGGTGGAAATTCCGACAGCAAAAGTCCGATGGAGCATACACACGGTCGGAATTTCCGACCAAAAGCTCACATCGGACTTTTGCTGGCGGAATTTCCGATCGTGTGTACGCGGCATTAGTGTTAAATTACACATTTGATATGTATCAGTAGAACAGTCCTTTTACAGTCAGGGGAATTGCTTACAGGTGTTGTATTGACATGCTGTAATCACCTAACAATTGTTTGGGGGAGTTGGAGATTTGAAAACAGTACATATGTTTCAGTCAACGTCAGACCACCAATAGGGGAAGGCAGTGGCTATGTCAATTTAAAAAAAAAAAAATGTTATCTAAGTTCCCTTTTCAACTGTTTCTTCACATGTGGCCGATTTACTTTAGTTTAAACCCAGTATTATCTACCAAATGTATATTTAAGCAGATCTAAACCCATCGATTTAGCGGTTTCTCACAATAGTTAAATCCAAGGCATGCCTTGTATTTTCCAGTTAATGGCTTATTTTGTACAAAGTCAAGGCTTCTTGCTCTGTATTAACATTAACCATACTTTGTACATGTTTTTTTTTCTTTTCTGGAAACAAAAATGACTTCTGGAAAACCAATAAAAATATATTGAACGAAAAGTACGCCAGTGGTAAAGAGTGCATTGTTATAAGTGTTGTTCTTAAAGCTTAATTGAACTTTCAGTTTTGTAAAGGCAATTTATTTTATTAAAATAACAAACATGTCATACTTACCTGCTCCGTGCAATGGTTTTGCACAGAGCAGCTCTGATCCACCTCTTCTCACATACCCCGCCAGTGCTCCTCCCCCCTCCCCCTGCTGAGTGCCCACAAGCTGCTTGCTCTGGCGGCACTCGTGTGTGCTCACTCCCGAGCCGCCTCTGTGTGTCTATGAGACAAAGAGCGTGGTTCGGCCCCGCCCCCACTGTCATTGTGTCAGCCAGTGAGGGGGGAGAGGCCTTGTGCATATAGTATAGGGGAGGGGAGGGGGGAGCTGCACACTGAAGGTTTTTACTTTCCTGCATATGCAGGAAAGTAAAAAAAAACTTCAGTCTTTGCAACCACTTTAAATTAGATAAATACATTCCTGGTTCATAAAAAAAAAAGAAGACTGGAGCAGGCAGTATCTGGAGCAACTGGGCATGTCAACCGATCAGCTTCTAGTTTTCACTTTCTAAGCCTAAAGCGTTAGAATCCTCTGCATTGTGTAAGAAGGCTGTTTGATCCTATCTGCTGATAGAACAGAGCCTTGGGGGTGCTCTGTACATGTTCAGTTTGGTGTGTATTGCTAGAGGTTTTTTTTTTTTGGGAGGCTGCATGTGATCAGCACAGAGCCAATTGGCACTGTCCAGACAGAGGGTCAGGGGTCCTACAGCCGCATAGGACAGTCACGGGAGAATAAAAACTCATTTTACAAGCTTTAACAAGACACTGATAGAAGTCACAAGACTGCTATATACTTCTGATGAGAAAAGGTATTTAGCAGTTCATATTTACTAAAATAATTGCATTTCCATGTTCTGTGTACTGTGGGAGGGCAGATATAGTGAATGCAGGGTGCTGGGTTTAGTAACACTTTAAGGTTTTGTTTACACCTGTGGTTGGGGTTGTAAAAACAGTGAGGTGTGTTTCCGTACTGCTCCACCTTAAGTTAGCAAAGGCAACGGGCAGGGGTTTTCTCATCCGTGACCATGATCCTTTTGCGGCAAAAGTTAAACCCCATTTGGTGATCAGGCTGGCAGTAAGTTACTGGAGCCCCACTGCAAGTGCGCCCAATGCACAAGGTTGTGGTGCATTAGTGTGGCATTTATATGGTGTGAGGAGGCAGCATATCAGCATATTGTTGCCCTTTAAATAGGCCTATAGCGAATATTGCATAAGGGGTCCATAAGGGGTATGTAGGTATGGGAGCTGAAGTAGTTAAAAACACCACTAGTTTCATTGGTGTCTAGATATGTCAGTTTGATAACATCAAATAGATTATTCAACCAGCACACACATGTATTATAGTTTTCATCAATCACTGTGCATCTTGTGATAGAAGAGCTATTACTGAAAAGTAAAGTTGTGCCACCTGCTGACATGCAGCGGAAATACGCAGCCTGGTTTCCGTGTCAGTTATTTTTGAGACTGCATACAAATAGCTGTATTTGCACCTTTTATGTTTCCTGTGCATCATTTCTCCCTTGCCTAACTTGAGAAAACCTTGGGTTTTGTTGTATATGTGATTGCTCACTTCACAGCAGCATTGAACAACTATGTGTATTTCTGACATACGAATCATTATATAGATTTGGATTGTCCTGGAACAAAATTCAAGAACAACATATCATCAGAGTCCAAAACAACAGAGGCCATTTGTATCGTACATGATGCTGAAGGCTGTGCAATCAGCGGCATCAGAATCTTTAATTTCCATTTACAACTACTGCAGTTCAATTGAGCAGCAAGGTCACTATCGCCATGCTCAAGGTCTCTGAACATTATCTAGCCCTCCCTCTGTGCGGTCCTGTCTCAGTGATTTATTGTACTGGAACATTTCATAAAGCAGAGAGGCATTATTGAAATACAATAAAAAATAGGAACTTTTCAATCAACTTATTAAGGGTGCTTAATCAAGATGGCAGCAAATAATACATATAATTATTCAGATTTGTCCTATGTAGGCTAGCAAAATACATTTACAAAAAAAAAAAAAGTGAATACCATGCATCAACTTTATACTCCTTATCTAAGCCCTGGTTCACACTGGTGCGATTTGACATGCGATTTGACATGTCAAATCGCATGTCAAATCAGCTAAATTTGCCGCAAATTGCGGGCAATGGCACCGTCCTAATCGGTGCGACGCCGCATCTGCGGCGCTCCACCGATTTCAAAAAGTAGTTTCTGTACTACTTTTCGCGATTTCAGTCGCGGTTTACATTGACATCTGTGTCAGATGTCTCTGTAATCGAGCTGAAATCGGGACTGACAGGCAGGAGTGAAATTGTGCGAGTTCAGCTGAAATTGCACGGCTTCACTCCCGCAGCCCCAGTGTGAACCTGGGCTAATACAGATTTGTTTCAGATCTGCAGCATTTTGTAAAAAAAAAAAAAAAAAGTGAGGGAAAAGAGTATTTGATCCCCTGCTGATTTTGCCCATCGACAAAGAAATGATCAGTCTATAATTTTAATGGTAGATTTATTTTAACAGTGAGAGACAGAATAACAACAAAAATATCCAGAAAAACGCATTTCAAAAAAGTAATTAATTGATTTGCATTTTAATAATGAAATACGTGTTTGATCCCCTATCAATCAGCAAGATTTCTGGCTCCCAGGTGTCTTCTATACAGGTGAGGACCTGAGATTAGGAGCACTCTCTTAAAGGGAGTGCTCCTAATCTCAGCTTGTTACCTGTATTCTAATCTCTCCACCAAGACCAAAGAGCTGTCCCAAAATGTCATGTTTGCTAATACACATCTGAATTATTCGGAGGAGAACTGGGTGAAAGTGTTGTAGTCAGATGAGACCAAAATCAAGCTCTTTGGCATCAACTCAACTCGCCATGTTTGGAGGAGGAGGAATGCTGCCTATGACCCCAAGAACAACATCCCCACCGTCAGACATGGAGGTGGAAACATTATGCTATGGGGGTGTTTTTCTGCTAAGGGAACAACTTCACTGCATTAAAGGGACGATGGACGGGGCCATGTACCGTGAAATCGTGGGTGAGAACGGGCAGGGCTTACGAAGCGCCTGAAAAGCGCTTATGAAGCGCCGCAACACAGGAGTTTTAACCCCTGCTTTGGGGTTGAAAGTGCCCCGCTAGCGGCTGAAAAGCGCCGCTTAAACAGCACTAAAACGAGCGGTGCTTTAGCACTAACGTGGCCGCGGCTCTAGTGTGAATGGGGTCTTAGACTTGCTCTATAGCTGCCCAAACCAGGGAGGTGTTACTCTTTTTGCTTCTCCCACACTAAGGCTGGTTTCAGCTGTCAGTTTTTCAGGCGGACCTGATCGGACCAGCTATTCTCTATGGAGCGGAAGATGTCAGCAGACATGTGTCTGACACCCGTCTGCATCCGATCCTGTCCACCAATAACAGACAGATGGGAGATCCATTCCCCAGCCGTCCGGCCGTTCAGATCAGGATGTCCGTTTTCATCCAACCACCCCATAGAGCAGGGGTAGGGAACCTTGGTTCTCCAGCTGTTTCAAAACTACAAGTCCCATGAGACATTGCAAGACCCTGACATTCACAGGCATGACTCCTAGAGGCAGAGGCATGATGGGATTTGTAGTTTCGAAACAGCTGGAGAGCCGAGGTTCCCTAATCCTGCCATAGAGAATAGTGGGCTGTGTCCATGTCTGCTCTGCATAGTGGAGCAGACACTGACCTGTCATCCACCTGGTCAGCGGGGATGAGCGGAGAGATCCCCTGCTGAGCAGGCGAATGCGCATTACGGAGTCCGCTTCATGTGAAAGGGGCCTAACAAGTAAGATTCTTCAGCACTTTGGTTACCAAGGGACCAACAGCCAGTAGGAAGTCACAGTTGCATTTCCAATGTTGACCCATAGACCTCATTTAAGTTCTGCAATATATAAGAGAAATACACTAGGAGCTCAGACATTATACCCTTATACTTGTTTGATTACCATAGCCTCAAGAATGCACTTCTCTGAAAAATGCCAGAATCAGAAAGTTAAAGTTTTATTGACTTTTAGGGCCAGTTCACACCAGACGCAGTTCCGTTCAGTTTTGTGTGCTTTTTTTCTGCACAAAATGCATGCACAATGTTTTCCATGTATTCCAATGGCTCTTGTAGGCTCTAGTTCACACCATGCAGTCAGTTTCCGGTCAGTTTCTGCACCGGAAACTGACTGCATGGTGTGAACTAGAGCCAACAAGAGCCATTGGAATACATGGAAAACACTGTGCATGCATTTTTAGTGCTGAAAAAATGCGCACAAAACTGTACGGAACTGCGTCTGGTGTGAACTGGCCCTTAGGGTAGTAGTTATGTAAAGCTGAACTCCAGGCAGATATAGAAACACAAATGAATGCAGCTCTGTATTCATTAATACATCAATAAATATATATATTTTAAATGAACCCAGGAAAAGTACCAGATATTGACTTGGTACAAGACCTGTGTTACTTCAATGCAGTAGAGAAACATCAGGTCTTCTGCCCTTTTCAGGGTAGTGCAATGTATATCTGAGGACTGTTTGCGTCTGTGTTTTGTTGTTTTCCTGCAGTTCAGCTTTAAACTGACACTTAGATGCATCAGGAACTACATTGTTTCCATTTGTAAATCATTCACAAATGCATTCTCATGTGTTATATTCACATATGATGCAAAAGGATGACTAAAATTATGGATTTTGCTCTCACCTAACATTTATAAGAAATATGACCATTGGTTGAATGGCAAAAGTAGTACATCACCATTAAAGGATAAGTTCACTTTAAAAATTAAAGGAGAAGTACAGCAATTTTGAAAAAAAAAAAAGTTTTTTCTTAGTTTTGTGTTACAAAATTTAGAAAATAAGTAATTTTTATCCTTCACTGATATGCGCTGATGAGGCGACACTGATGGACACTGATAGGCTGCACTGATAGTCACTAATAGGCTGCACTGATGGACACTGAGGAGGCGGCACTTTCGAGCAGTGATGAGGAGGCACTGATATGCCGCACTGATGGGCACTGATAGGTGGCACTGATGAGCACTGATAGGTGGCACTGGTGGGCACTAATAGGTGGCACTGGTGGGTACTGATAGGCAGCATGGATAGGCAGCCCTGATGGGCACTGATGAGCATTGATGGGCAGCACTGATGAGCAGGCACTGAAAGGCAGTACTATCTGGCAGCACTAATGCGCACTGATTGGTGTCACTGATGGGCACTGATTGGTGTCACTGATGGGCACTGATTGTTGGCACTAATGAGCACTGATTGGTGGCACTGATGGGGCTGTACTGTAATCAGGGCACTGATTATCAGTGCCCCGATTGCCTGTATATGTCTCCCTTGCGAGGAGATGCCGCTGATTGTCTCTCCTCGCCACACACTCTGTGTGAGGTGAGGAGAGCCGATAAATGGCACTTCCTTGTTTACATGCGACCGGCTGTGATTGGACACAGCCAATCACATGGGTAAGGAGCCGTGTCAACAGGGAGCGGCCACGCGTCCCCGCGGGAAAAAGCAGCCGCTCATATGAGGTCGTCCCAGAACGAGAGCGCATCCCACCTGCCGTCATTTTACTATACGGCGTGCTAAAAGTGGCTTAAGTAATTCTGAAGGTTGTTATTTTAATAACAAACATGTCATACTTACCTGCTCTGTGCAATGGTTTTGCACAGAGCAGCCCTGAACCTCTTCTTTTTGGGTCCCCCTCTAGCGGTCCTGCCCACCCCCCCCCCCCCGCCAAGTGCCCCCAATAGCAAGCCTCTTGTTATGGGGGCAGTCAAGCAGATCTGTTCCTGAGCCACGCTCCTTTGAATAAACATTGTTCAGGAGGCATGTTACTAGCCTGATCACCAGGAAAAAACTGAATAAGAAAACGGATGCAGTTTTCACATCTAATGATTGCTAAGCTGCAATATATTCCATTTTTGGTTTTGGGTTTCCAACTCTGTGTGTATATAGTAGAGATGACACTTTGGCAGTATTGTGTAGTAGAGGTATTCATATTGTAGGACAGACTATGCACATTTTTCTCCTGAGTCGAGAATCTAAGGCTGCATCTCTCCTTTTATCTGTCGTAATAGCTGTGTCATTTGTTGTAATTGGTGGAGACAAATTTATATGCACTGTTTTCTTTTGTATTGTGAATGTGGGGCTCTGGTCTATTATAGTCTTTATAGTTGTTGCAAGCAACAGGAGGTTTTAAAATGCATAGCCATGTAATGTCAGAGAGAAAAGCAATTTCATAAACACCAAGAGCCCTTACTGAGGTGTTCTGCGTAAGTCCTATTTTGAAAGATTTTACACAGGCACACGAAAACAGAAACTTTATGTTTACTTCTCAGCAGGTGTTATACTTTTGATTTTTTTTTCTTTGGGGGGGTGCATTTGAATCCCTCCTACAGTTTAGTTTATTACGCTCACTACGGGTACATATAGGCTATGCTCAGCACTATTAACTTGTTAAATAGTTCAATTACATGAAGGCAAAGAGTAACAGAAATGTTTGACTCTTCTTTATAAACATTAAAATTGTGGGGAATTCCATAATTACAAATGGAATCATGTAATTATACAAGCTTTAAAAAACGTGCAATCTTTCCAGAAGCCTTTTCTAAGAACCATGGCACCAGGTCACATGAGCAAGTATCGTGTCATTTGGCCATGTGGTCTCTTTTTTCACAAGAAAGGCCATGTGGTCTCTGCTGAATGGGAGGAACAGTCAGTATGACTCTGATGTTCTCTTTTTTTAGTGGAAATTGTGTGACCACACACCTGCATATTTGGTCATGTATATGACCAACATGAAATCAGTGATTTAACCACAACTATTTAAAGTACACCGGAACCCTAACTGGGTGACATTTAGTTTGCTAATAAATAAAATACTTATTTAGGTTATATTTTCTTGTTTTTGGCATCTCTGTACTCCTGATCTTGCTAAGTGTTTCAATGCATACTCTAGCATCAGGTTCATATTTATGTTTTGGACCAGCTTCCTGTTAGTAACAATGGTGGACCATATCTAAGCTCATAGTCAGGCGCATGTGGGGCAAGGTGACTATGCAGGGGCACGATTGAGAGACAGGTACAGAACGTCAACTCTAAAAGGAAATGCTTACCTTGTGGCAGAACACTTGTTATTAAAGGAGAAGTACAGCCAAAGCTTGTTTGGCTGTACTTCTCCTGTGGATCACAGGAGTGCAGTTCGTTCTGCACTCCTGTTACCCCTTTTTCAGCAGACAGGGGGCTGAAGTCTGCTGTCTGCTTATGTCACAGAGTCAGTTCAGGCTTGGAAACGATCGTGACCATATGGTCAGGATCCATTCACATGCTTGGGCTGGCAACTGGCTCAGCCTCTCATCGCACCTCTGATTGACTGAGGCTCCCGCCTCCTCCACAGTCCAGTGCTCCAGTGAGTGCTGGAGGGGCAGAGCAGATGGCGGTGACTGACAGTCACCAGCTCTCTGGTTAGGGGGCTCTGAGAACCAAGTGATTGGCGGTGTTTGAACCGATGCTGCCTCCACCTAGTATAACTTCATCCCCGCTCAGCCAATGAAAGCGACTGGTGTTCGATAGTCAGAAGCTGGCTGCACGAAGATTACAGATTACGCCATAGCTCTCCTTATGCACCAGAGCTTCCAACTCACCTATTTTGCCTGGCAGACTTCTGGCATTGGTGAACAAACACTTTAATGTATTACATTTTTCTCTGGTGTTTTTCATATCATTTTTAGTAGTACAAATGGCACTATAGTTTCCAATGGCTGTTTGCAACATGGGAACTTTCTTGTAAGATGTAAGTGGCCAGCAGGTAGCTCCAAGACATTGCATCACTGGAGCCAAGGTTCTGCCTTAAATAGATTGAAAATGACATTAGCATATTTAAATGAATTATATTTTTATGACTACAGGGTCACATGAAGTTCTCATTTTGGAGCGAAGAAGAGATTGTCTTTGTGTGTTTGCCTTTTCCACTGCTTGTAGCTACTTTTTCTGTAACCATTTATGATGTTTGTGATTTAAGAAACATGGGGGGATTTATATTCCATAGATAACAGTAAAGAGAACCCATCAACCTATATTAAGTTTTCCTACAAGTGGTTGGGGGTGGATCAGATTTGTTAGATCAAGACTCAAAATATTCTTATTGTGATAATGTTTTTCTTGATTTCTTTTCATCTTCTGGCCATCCCTGAGAACTGAATCTCATCTAGAAAACTGTAGGGGTGGGGGGGGGGGGGTGCAGAGGATGTTAAAGTGTTAAAGGCTAAATTCACCTTGGCTGAACATGTTACACCTGTATTTAGAGTGGTGGCTCTGATTTTTAGCACAATGACAAAAATGGAGAGCAACTGAGCATGTGCTGAGTGGGTGAAGCAGTGAAGTTGATTTACTAAAACTGGAGAGTGCCAAATCTGTTACAGCTTTGCAAGGTAGCCAATCAGTTTCTAACAACTTCAGATTGTTCAATTAAGCTTTGACAAAAAAAAAATGGAAGCCGATTGGTTTATTGGTTATACCTGCAAAAGGGGCCAGCCTGAAGTGATCTAGCAGGACTTGTGTTTGTAACTAAAGTTCCACTTTAATGGCATCCATTGCAATTTGACTGTCTTTTAATGTTAGCATTTGGTTGACACATTTTTCCAGAATTGGGGCTGTTTTGATTAAAATTACTGATGAGTGAACCGTCATATGATAATTTCAATCAATTGCGTTGGAAGCATCAGGTAAAGTACTAGCACCGGATGTCTTAAGTATCAATCACTATCCCTGTTATCACTTGTGGTTTTAGTTTTACAGAACAGGTTGGTACTAAGCGTTGAATATGATATTTTTACTGGAATGACATTTTACTTGTATGATTTTCTTTTATGATAATCTTGCATCTATTCCAAGTGTGTCCTCAGTTCTGACCTTGTTAGCATTAGATTAATATGATTTACAAAAGTATCACATACGGGAAGATTCTATCAAGAATCCAGGGATACAACAATGTTCTGTAATGCTGTTAGCAATGTAATGTACTGCATTGCAGAAGTACTGAAGTGGTTATGAATATAAAACCTGTATGCCTGGATTAGTGCCATTTAATCTCATAAGAGAGTCGACTTCAGCACACAGCAAACTCCGACCTGCTTGCATAAAAACATATTTTGCTTCTTCTGATCTGCGCCATATATGGGGCAATTTAGCCATTAGCCCAACTTAGCCCTAATTCTTCATCCCATCTTTATATTTACTAGGTTTAAGTGTGTTTTTTGTGTCTCTAATTGAATAGTAGACTGCACTTAAAGCTAAACTAAAGCCAATGAATTAACTAGTGCACTTAAAGCGAAACTATATCTACTGATTTAACTATTTCCCAAAAGCAAGTGCAGGTTAGAAATGTTCAATAAATGTTATTACATCCTTAATAAAAAATGCCAATGTTTTCTGCAGCCTTTTAATCTGCACTCTGCCTACTAGTGCATGTGCAGTGTATGCTACATTCACAGTCACAATTGCTAATGTGATTAAAGCAGACCTTCACTCTCTATAGGAAATTTCCTCCTATCCACCCCTCCTCCCATTCTCTTCAAGAATCAGGCATTTAAAAAAAAAAAATACCTTCTTTTGGGAAAAAAGTGTGGTCCCACCCCTCAATGCACGTCACTTGCCTAGACTAATGATGTGCATGGTGCTCACTAGGCCTCCTGGGATATGCACATCACATATCCCAGGAGGCCTTTAGTCATTCATTCAGAAGTAGAAAGGAGGCAGGCCTAGGCAGGCCTAGTGGCACATCACCGTGAGGCCCCAGAAGAGCCGGCAGGTCTCTTGATGACCTCACAAGTAAGATGGGGGCATGGGACCTAGCAGTGTCTGCTGACAGAAGGATGTAAGCGAGACAACGCTGGATATGGTGGCTGGGTGAGTATCCAAACTCTGTCCAGAACAGGTGGTAAGTGGGGGCAAAAAGAAAATGGGGGGTGGGGGTGTACACTGAAGGTCCTCTTTAAGTCAGCACTTAATTGATCATTCAAGCCCTCAAATGACTACTGTCAGTTTTTTTTATTGCTGTCCACATCCTGGTTTGGAAGATTTCCCCTCACCTCTTGTCCTGGGGACCATACAGGAAGTAAGGGGAATCTCCTAATAGGCCCCTGCCTCACCAACCCCCCCCCCCACCCCCGTTCACTTTTGAGAACTTCACTCACCCCCTCAACAATATAAAAAGCTAGTATTTTTTCTGGCTCTTTCGATTTTCTATTCTTTTTTTATGCCTCTGCCATTCTCACTCAGATGAGAATGATATGCCCTGCAATATCTCCTTCATATATCTTGGGAGGTTGCAGGCTCAAACACACAGAGGAGGCAAATCGTTGGAGACCAGCTGCCTGAACTCGAAGTGAATGGCCAACTCCCAATGTGGCAGCAGAATGGCAGATCAACAGTTGTTTTGCTGGGCACGTGAGTATGTTTTCTGAAGAGAACCCAGCAAAACATGTAAGAAGAATGGGGAAAAAAACAAGTGCGGGTGGATAGGGGAAGGAAAAAAAGTTCCTCTTTAAGGGTTTCTTTTGCTTTCTGTGTTGTCACTCCAATGAAGCACTTCACTTTCCATGCTGGTGACCACACAGGGAGAAAGGTAAAATAACCCCAATTGGCTCAAAGACAACAGCTGAAATCTGAGTTTTCACTCCTTTCCCAAATCTGTTTGACAAACAATTAAGCTTTGACTGTAATTGGGCTTTTATACGAAATTCCACTTACCCTCCTCAGAAAAAATGATTTATATGTATTCATACAAGATTTTAAATGACTTGAGAAGTTAGGCCCCTTTCATACTACTGCGACTTCAAAGTCGCGCGATTTCGCCACTATTTTGACCGCAATTTTGCAACCATGATTGTACCGCAAATGCCTGTGTAAACCTGAGGTATATGGACCTCAACTCGCATTCAGGCAGACTAAAGTAGTACTGGGGCTACATTGAAATCGGCACGGCTTGAAGTCGCACATATATGATTAGTTATCATTGGAGATCATGGGGAACAATTTGTCATGCGACTTTGCAGTCCCAAGTCGCAGGACAAGTCGCACAAATGTGAAAGGGGCCTTAGGCTTTATTACTGTTTCTTAATTTTTCTCTCATTCCAGTGTAATGTGGGTAAAACATAACATTAAATTATAATAAAACTCTACCTTTTTGGACTAATTTAACTTTCTTATCCCAGCTGCTATGAGCTGTGTGTACTGTTAATGAATCAGACACATATTCCTAAATTGTGGTATCAGCTCAGCCTGCTATCTGCTGTCCTTGTTCTACCTCTGAATGTAGTTATGGCAGAAAAGAAATGTGTGTTCTGTTCATGTAATAAAAAATGATGCTTTCTTTGGATGTAAATGATTCATCCTACAATACTTTAGCTTCTTGTTTGAAGCGTTTAAAGTCTAGAAAGCAAAAAGCATTAAAATTCACAGGAAGCAAGTCCCTGCTGAGTGACCGTTAATTGCTTCAATTGACTTGCATGTCAATTGGGTTTTCAGTTCAGTGGATCCTGTCTCACTGATTAACCACAGGTATAAAGCAATCATGCCTGTATAAAGGGGGCTTTAGTGCAGAACACAAGATATTTATATTTGGGTGTTTGTTTTATTTTTTCATAGATTTCAGTTGTCAATGTCATTATATATTTCAACTCCTGGGTGCATTAAAAGTTCATATGCTGGTAATAGTATCCCATGATTTCCTTCTGATGTAATATTTCTGCTGTCAACAAAGTGGAACTAAAGTATATATCTGGCCTACATAGTGCCTAAGGTAACAGCAATGCTAAAGCTCAGGCAGCTTGTAGTGCCAGCAGGAGCCTATATTAGCCTGAGGTTAAAGGGGTTGTAAAGGAAAAAGTTTTTTCACCTTAATGCATCCTATGCATTAAGGTGAAAAAACATCCGACAATACCGCCCCCTGAGCCCCCGTTTTACTTACCTGAGCACTCGAAAGTCCCGTGCTCGGCCCGACATCCTCCTCGCCGATCAGCCTGGCCGTTGATTGGCTACAGTGGATGGACTGAAAGCAGCGCAGCCATTGGCTGACGCTGCTGTCAATCACATCCAATGATGCGGTGCGCTGGGGGGGCGGGGCCGAGTGATACAGTGAGCCGCAATAGCTGCTGGCTGTATCACTGGAGTGCGCCCGCAATCACTCAACACCATGCGAGCTCGCACACATATAGGTGGTGATTTATTGCGGGGAGGAGCCAAGACAGCCATCGAGGGACCCCAGAAGACGTGGATCGGGGCCACTCTGTGCAAAACGAGCTGCACAGTGGAGGTAAGTATAACATGTTTGTTATTTTAAAAAAAATATATATATTTTTCTTTACAAACCTTTTAATTTGTCCTCTTCTGGCACTAAGCCTTCCCCTCATCCTTCATCTTCTACTACTGAGTGAACATGATATGGATTTGCGGGGCAGGGATTAAATTCAATATGTATAGGAGTTGTGGTCTTATATAGAGTTCAGACCAGGTTTTCTCAACCAGGGTTCTGGATACCCCTAGGTGTTCTCCAAAGGTTGCTGAAGGTTCCTTGAGTAATGCTCAATTTCTGCCATTGACATAAATAATCTTTTAGCTATCTGTAAGGGAGCAATCTTCTCACTGACCACCAATGTTAGGAAAATTCTTCCCCACAGGCTACTAGTGTACCTAGTGTAACCCTGCAGTATAAGGGGGCCCTCCCCCAATGACCACCAATGTAAAACGCAATCTTTTTGCTGACTTCCATTATAATAGTGCCCTTCTCTCACTCACCATCAGAGTAAAGCCTTGTACACACGGTCGGACTTCAAACAAACTTTTCCGTGGATTTTTGTCCGAAGGAAGTTGGCGGTGAACACCCATAGCATACACACGCTCTGACTTTTTCGGCAACAAACACGAACGTAGTGATGTTTCAACGTACTGACGACACTTCAAAAGAGGAAGTTCAATTCCCCGGCGTCACCCTTTGGGCTCCTTCTGCTAATCTCGAGTTAGTAGAGGTTTGGTCAGTGTTGATTCACGATTTTCATTTTCACTAGAACACAAATCCTTTGTAAATACGTTTGTCATTTCTCCGTATCATCAGCAAAGCAGCTTTATTATTATCCCATTATTAAAGAAGAAGAGAATGTGCGTTGCATTTCTAGATTTCATAAGTTGCTGCGTCACGAATGTGATATCTCCATTACGAACGCTAGTTTTACAAGACAGACCGCTTCCGGCTGGTCCTTGCTTCTGAGCATGCGTGTTTGTACTTTGGACTAAAGTCTGATGGATTTCTGTACACACGGTCGGACTTTGCAGCGTAGGACTTTTGTTACCGAAAAGTTTGTCCGTTTGCAGAGCGAAATTTTGCCTGATGAAAACCGAAAAAGTTTGTCCGATGGAGCGTACACACGGTCTGATTTTTTTGAAAACCTGCTCATTTTGAAGTTTGTTGGCAAAAAGTCAGACCGTGTGTATGGGCCTTTAGGGGACTCTTTTCCCAATGACCTCCAATGCAAGGTGGTTCTTCCACCACTGACCACCAATCCAAGATGCCTTTCTCCACTGACCACCAGTGTAAGGGAGCACTTTTCCACTGACCACTAGGAGAACATACCGTTTTTATTGTCTGTTTTTTTTCTGGCCACTATTACTGAGTATTTAATTATTATTGTTGAAATATAATTGTGCCATGAAGAGAGGGTGCCAAATTCACTTTTCTTTCATTTTAATTCTCAACGTATTATTATTGTACTGTAAATTGTAGTGAATATTTTTCGGGGTTCCCAGGGACCTGAAAGCTATTTATAGGTGTCCTCTGTTATAAAAGGATTGAGAGAGGCTCTTTTAAGGCCTAAAATCCATGGTCTTTCCATGGGCAGAGGGCTCTATTTAAACACCAGCACAAAGGTAATTTAGCAACGGATACTTTACCTATGGAGGTAACTCATAGGTGTGACTCTGCAGCTCCTAGAGTGGAGTGGAGATGGTTCGGAATATGTTCTCTCGTCCGGGGTTGAGGCAGGAGAGCCCCTCCCATTGGTTCCAACTCCAGTCCACTCCATAGTCCTGCAGAGTCACACCTATGAGTTACCTCCATAGGTAAAGTATCCGTTGCTAGATTGTGCCTCTTGTCTTTTAGATGAAAAGCATATGTTATCAGATACCTGCCCATTTATTTATTTTTGACATATATTCATTTACCTTATAGCATCCTATTCCTGATGAGTGGCATGAAACGCGTAGAATCCATACTCAAGGGTGCCAAGCTATAGCCTATTCACCATCATAAATTATTCAATATTTGTACATATTTTTATCCTTATATCATGTATTGTTTGTATATTTTTTTATGACAATCATGTATAATTGATCTATATGTTTATTATATGTATTATTGTTCTCTGTACTAATCATGTTCATTCAAGATTTAATATTAAATATGTTATTATTAATCATGGTTTTCTTTGTAAACCCTATGCAGTATGTATTTTTATATGATGCATTATATATTATACTCATTTATCAAACTTTTTAAAATTATTAAACCATTAATCAAGTTTATCATGGCCATGTGGATTGTCCACTGGGGATTGGGCTAATCTATCCATTTATAGTCATGATCAAATAGTTTATACATTTATTTGTAAGAACAGAGAGGCTTCATTTAAAGTCCTGTACTCCTTTTTCCCTTTTTTTCTCTGCTTTCGCATTTTTAGGGATGGAATCCTGCCTTTGTCATGTTTGGGTACTAAAAGGTCACTCCCCATTCTTTAGCCCATTGTTTGATTTAAAGCGGAGGTGCCGCAGAATTTTTTTTATTAAAAGCCAGCAGCTGCAAATACCGCAGCTGCTGACTTTTAATATATGGACACTTACCTGTCCTGGAGTCCAGCGATGTCCGCAGCAGAGGACGATCAATTTCCCCCACCGCCATCCTCGGTGAGGGAACCAGGAAATGAAGCCTTGCGGCTTCATGCCCGGTTCCCTACGGCGCATGCATGAGTCGCGCTGCACCGTTCTGAATGGTCCCCTGTGTTCTGGGAGCCGAGTGTCTCCCAGAACACAACAGGGAATCTGCGGGAAGTCACGTGCTTCCCGCAGATTTCCCGCAGAGAGGACTCCCGGAAGTGGGTGCAAATACCTGTCTTAGACGGGTATCTGCACCCCCCTCCCCCTGAAAGGTGTCAATTGTGACACCGGAGGGGGGGAGGGTTCCGATCAGCGGAAGTTCCACTTCTGTCAGAATACAATAGCACAGTAGAAGGGATTTGATGTGGATAGGGGAATCAATTCATTTTCACCAAGTTGAATGATAAGTAGACTTGAATTGTGAGAAAGAGCAGTAAAGCTCAATCACTGTGTAGCACTGAAAAGACGGAAACAGAGCCTGCATATGTAATGAGTTATGGTAGCCCCTGTGTTCGCATAGTTACAAAATTCACATTAAAATGTTGCTCTTAATACTTTAACATAAGTGATCATTTAAATCAAGCTGATCACTTTGATCCAAAATAAATTGCTAAGACTATACATTTCCTTTAAACATTTATTTCAAATGTTTCAAAAGTCAATGAGAAGGGCACCTACTGGAAAACCCAGCAGAGACACAATTTGATGAATTGTTAGTCTAATATAGTTAGTCTGATTTCAGAATGTGCCAAAAGTGTTCTGGATGATGTATATGTTTCACAAAGCTTGTTCTCCACCTGAGCTGCAAAGTCTAAATGTGAAATGCTCTCATCTCTATATGCTGCAGCGTGTACCTCCAAGATGTTTGTGGTCTGGCACATTTTCACTGTAGCTCTGGCTGACTTTCAAGTTCAAAGTGAATAGCTTGAGTTATATTTTTGACCTCTACCAGTCTGTACAACAAATACTTGCAAGACAGACAACTTTCTTTGCGACTGCCATATTTCTTTCTGACAAACCCTTTAATTAAAATGCTGATTTATGCCACTGCCTAAAGAATGAGCCAAAGTAGAATGGCATATTAATAGCATTGTTTTTGTTTTGTTTTTTTATTAATCAACTGTTGGATCAGTGCTTTTTGTTTTCTAGGGCTATTAATTTAAGCATGTTAATCAATATTTTGAATAGTTTGTTCTTGTATATATATATATATTTTAAGTTGATATGGCCTACAATAAATATGTACAAATATGCTGAGAGCAGTGTCTGTCAATGTCAGTTAAATCAGGCATGGCTGCTCTCTGATAAGATAAAGGAAAGGGTTTTGTAAATTCTGGCATCTCTAGAATGTGTTTTCTAATTGCTGTAGTATATACTTCAGTTGGGAACCAGGGGATGACAGGTTTTATCTATTTTTATACAACTCTGATGCCTCTAGAGTGGTGTCCAATGAGGTAACGCATACATTACTGCAATTTATAGGTATGAATAGGTGTTTTACTAAAAGATTTGTGTCTCTCAAACTGAGCCCAGATTCACACTGACAGCCGAAATGAAATCGTACAAGTTCAGCTGAACTTGCAAGTTTTCATTACCGCATGTCAGTCCCGACTTCGGGGGCGATATCAGAGACATCTGTGTGGGTTGCTGAACAGATGTCAATGAAAATCGCACCCCGAAGTCGCCAAAAGTTGTACAGAAACTACTTTTGGGAATCGGTGCAGCGCCGCAAATGCGGTGTCGCACCGATTCGGACGATGCCATTGCAGCTGATTGCCATGTAATTTGACATGTAAAATCGCATGCCAAATCGCTCCAATGTGAACCAGGGCTCAAGCAAAATTTTGTTAAATTTTGTTAAAGTGGTTGTAAACCCTTGGGGGAAAAAAAAAACCCTGCAAGGCAAAGGCGTAATGAGCTAGTATGCATAGCATACTAGCTCATTATGAATTACTTACCTTACATTGAAGCCCCCGTAGTGGTCCCCCCCCCTCCAGCATTGACATCTCTCCCGGGGGTTACTTCTGTGATTGGCCGGAGCCGCGATAACGTCACTCCCACGCATGCATGCGGGAGCTGCCGGTAATGGCACAGTCACTGAAGCATCGGGACATACGTGCCATTGCTTCAGTTTGCCCCAGTGCGCATGTGCCAATGACATCGGCACATGCAGGGGTCAGGGGATATCTCCTAAACCGTACAGGTTTAGGAGATATCCTGGGTAGCTACAGGTAACCCTTATTATAGGCTTACCTGTAGCATAAAGTGGTCTGTAAGGGTTTACAACCACTTTAGGAGGGCATTTTAGGTCCAAATAGTGATTCAAATTGTTTTTCTTTTACTTATATATCTAATATGTACATAAGTGTCCAAAAAGCAGTACAGAAGACCCATAATGTAAGCGTTTGGTGACAACTGTGTTATGGTGTGTGCAGTACAACACTATATTCTAGTGCATGGATATGCAATTAGCGGACCTCCAGCTGTTGCAAAACTACAAGTCCCATCATGCCTCTGCCTCTGGGTGTCATGCTTGCTGCTGTCAGAGTCTCGCTATGCCTCATGGGTCCTGTAGTTTGGTAACAGCTGGAGGTCTGCTAATTGCATATCCCTGTTCTAGTGTGTACAGCACATTGAAGAGTTATCATTCTTGTCTCCTACTGTGCAATGCAGAGTCTGTATTCTTTTTCTACATTAGAACTCATTAACTATATGCCAATATCCACTTCATTCATTTATTAATGGGTTTCAGTATAATAATTGTGACACCACCTTTTCCTCCTTCCACATGTAATTATATCAAGCAGCTGGAGCAGAAGAAAACTGTTAATTGAAAGTTGCTGTTATATTTGTCCATTTTTCCTGTGAGAGAAGTAGACATGTGTAGTGAGTTTATATGGCCCTGCTGTGTCCAAATAGCCATAAGAAAGGACCCTGAGGCTTATTATGGAGATTTACCTGTGGGTAACAATTTTGACAGTTAAAAATATCGAGGCTGAGAGGTTGATGGATGTCAATTAGACTGCAAGAGTGGCTCCAAAATCTGGAGCCACCTGTCGTGCCCAGCCTAAGAACATTGTGTGCCAAATATGTAGTTCTCAGTGCTAGCACAACATTTGCAAATAGTTTTACTTCTCTCTGTTGCAATGTTAGTTATCAATTTTATTACATTGTCATGAGAAAATACAAGCTGGCATTGCTGAACTCCTTCCTTACAAAACAGCTGGCTCTTAGGTTGAGCCAAAGGTTTCAGTACTTTTAGGTCACTGACTCAGAATAAGTATGCAGATCAGGAGCTTGGACTTTGTTTTATACTGGCTACATGCTCAGCAAGGCAAAACTAGCATTTTTAGAAATGGTAGCCTCTAAATTTCTCTCAGTAAAGGGTTTCTTTTAAGCGTCCTGAAACTAGCATGGTAGCAGAGATTATCTATGTACAGCATATTCCCATCATTAGAATGTGGACGTCCTACTTGTTTTTCCTTTATCCTTTTGTAAGGAGCCTGAGCACCTCTCTCTCCTGGCTCCGATACCTGAATATGTCATAATTTGGTAGGTTTGTCCAATGCAAGTAAGCCTGATTGGCTCACAGTACACAACCTCCCACTCTGATTACTACTTACCTCAATGTTACAGCATCTGTCCCACGTCACGTGGCGGCTCAGTTCTCGGTCTTCTTGGAGCAGAGAGCAGTAACTGTCAACCACCGCTCTCTGCTCTGCCCCTCTAATGCTTAATGAACCAGGCTGGAGAGAGGGCTTGGCAAAACTGGCTTCTGTTCTCAGCCACAGGCAGCTGAGTGGACCCCAACAATATGGTTGGGATCCCTCCACAGCCTGGAGTGGCTCTGTGATGTCAGCTGATAGCAGACTTCATAATTTAAAGAATAACCTCCTGTGCTTAAGTGTGATGTTTTAGGGCTTCATGGACTCTCTACTTATCCGGTTTAGAAGTATAGCGCAAATGTGTCTTGCTGCCCCCTCGGAACTGTGGGTATCCTTTCATGTACACTAAAAAACAACAAAGAGAGGGTGCACGGACCTAGCATATTACCATTACACAATTTATTGAATAAATAAAACAAGTGATTATCACAGTTGTTAGTGTGGTATGATATATAAGCTGCCGTTCCATCATCCATATTTTTGGCTCTAAAGGAAGAGGGCTTGTCCCTTGAAATGCGTAAACCATTAAGGACACTGAAAGGCCTTCCCATGTCATCAGTTGAGTGCTGTGGACCTGGAGGCAGTCTAATTTGCATTTCATGATACGCATGCTAATGTCATGCGTTTGTGAGTATATCGCTTGTTTTATTTATTCAGTAAATTGTGTAATGATAATGCACTAGGTTGGTGCACCCTCTCTTTGTTGTTTTTTAAATAGCAGACTTTAGCCCACTATAGGCTGATTCTGTGTGCAAATATAAGCGCACTCTCGTGACCCACAAGGGAAGCAGGCCCAAAAAAGCTTAGGCTTTTGTTTGCTTTAAATAGGTTTTGCATTTTTGTACAAATCTATGAGAGTGCAAAACTTGCTTGACACAGAACAAATGCAGATCAGTAGAAGGTCAGCTGCACCTGTCAATGAATTCTGAATGACTTCAGAAGCATCTCAAACTGATGCCATCAGCACAAGAACGTACAGTAAAAATACAACAGGACTAAATGGTGTTTTTAACCACTTAACGACCGCCCACCGCCGATTTACGTCGGCAGAATGGCACGGACAGGCAGAATCACGTAGATCTACGTGATCGCCTTTGTGCAGTTGGGGGGTCCATCCGGACCCCCCTTCACTGCAGTGAGCGGCCGTTAAGTGTTCGGGAGCGATCAGGCATGAGGGGGCGGCCGCTCGATTCTGCCCCCCCCCCCCTCGCGATCGCTCCCGGCCAATGAAAATGCTTCCTCCGCCATGTGATGTAAACAAGGCTGGAGGAAGTGATGTCATCTCCCTCGCCGCGGTCTTTTCGTTCCCGGCGCCGAGGAGTGAAGACAGAGGTTAGTGCACCAACAGTCCACTGACACGTAGGTACACATAGGCACACAAATCACCCCCCAGTCACCCCCAGATCACCCCCCAGGTCACCCCAAAGCCCCCAATCACAGTGTCACTGATTGCAGTGATCATTTATTTTACTGATCACTGCATTTAGTGTCATCTGTGATTGTAAAAAGTTGCAGGGCAGTTAGGATTAGGCCCCTTTAGGTCCAGGGTAGCCCCCTAACCCCCCCCTAATAAAGGTTTAACCCCTTGATCACCCCCCAGGTAACCCTTTCACCCCCTAACTTCAGCGTCACTAAGCGATTGTTTTTCCGATCGCTGTATTTGTGTCGCTGGTGTTTTAGATTATTAGTTATTTTTTTTTAGGTTCGCCGCAGGTTTTTATTAGTGTCAGGTACCCCCATATATTATTTTAACCCCCTGATTGCCCCTAGAGTTAACCCTTTCACCAGTGATCGCCGTATAAGCGTCACTGGTGTCACTGGTTAGCCAGTAAGTTATTTAGTTATTTAGGTTACCCGTCAGGTTTTTATATAGTGTCAGGTACCCCCATATTTAACCTAATAAAGGTTTTAACCCCCTGATTGCCCCTAGTTAACCCTTTCACCAGTGATCACCATATAAAGGTTACGGGTGACGCTGGTTGATTAGTTTGCTTTTTATAGCATCAGGGCACCCGCCGTATATAACCCAATAAAGGTTTAACCCCCCTGATCGCCCGGCGGGTGAGATCAATTAGGTTTTAGCGCCAGAGAGGGTCTGCGTCGCCCCAGGCAGTGTTAGGTTAGTGCCAGTAACGCTAACACCCACGCGCAAAGCATACACCCCCCTTAGTGGTATAGTATCTGATCAGATCTATACTAGCATCCCCAGCGGTTTAGGGTTCCCAAAAACGCAGTGTTAGCGGGATCAGCCCAGATACCTGCTAGCGCCTGCGTTTAGCCCCTCCGCCCAGCCCAGCCCACCCAAGTGCAGTATCGATCGATCACTGTCACTTACCAAACACAACACACATAACTGCAGCGTTCGCAGAGACAGGCCTGATCCATATCAACCAGTCCATAGCAAACGTCCATAGCAACCAGTCCATAGCAACCGTCCATAGCAACCATCCATAGCAACCAGTCTATAGCAACTGTCCATAGCAACCATCCATTGCAACCAGTCCATAGCAACCGTCCATAGCAACTGTCCATAGCAACCATCCATAGCAACTATCCATAGCATCCAGTCCATAGCAACTGTCCATGGCAACCAATCCATAGCAACCGTCCATAACAACCAATCCGTAGCAACCGTCCATAGCAACTGTCCATAGCAACCGTCCATAGCAACCAGTCCATAGCAACCATCAATATCAACCAGTCCAAGGTGAATGTTTTGAACGCTACCACTCAAAAGTGAAGTTTTAGCGTAGGGTACAGCATTTCACAGACAAGGACACACTTACACAGGGTCTCCCAAGATGCCATTACATTTTGAGAGACCCGAACCATTACAGTTGTAAAGTTACAAAAAAAGTGTAAAAAATAAAAAAAAAAACGTAAAAAACAAAACACAAAAAAAATATAAAATAAAAAAAACAAAAATAGTTGTCGTTTTATTGTTCTCTCTCTCTCTATTTTCTCTCTATTGTTCTGCTCTTTTTTACTGTATTCTATTCTGCAATGTTTTATCATGCTTGCTTTTCAGGTATGTAATTTTTTGTTTTCAGGTGCGCCATTCAACTGCAGCGCGGAATTATTTATCTTGACAGCAACAGCGTTTGCTCCCACGATACATAAAGCCGTGACACCACAGTTAAAAAAAAGAGCATATATGCCGAAGCATGGGGGCAGCAGGGGCGGAGGAGCGATTTTGCTCCTAATGCCGCGTACATACGGTCGAAATTCCGACGGAGGCCTGCCCGTGGAAAATTCTGACCGTGTGTACGCGGCATAACTTTTTTGCGGGAGGATGCCCCCATGCTTCGGCATATATATATTTTAGGCACAGGTTGCGTTAAAACATTTTTTTATTTTTTACTAGGTTTTGTTTTGGTATTTGCTTTGCAGGTATGGCATGGTAAGGTCTTACTGTTGTACTGTAATGTTACTTTGTTTTAATGTTAACCACCATTTGCTTAGCAGGTACGCCATTCAGTTGCAGCGCGGATCTATTTATCTTGACAGCCGTGACTCCAACGCTGTAGGAGGTGATTTCACCACCACAGTTAAAAAAAAGAGCATATATGCCGAAGCATGGGGGCAGCAGGGGCGGAGGAGCGATTTTGCTCCTAATGCCGCGTATATACGGTCGAAATTCCAACGGAGGCTTGCCCGTGGAAAAGTCCGACCGTGTGTACGCGGCATAACCTTTTATGCCGCGTACATACGGTCGAAATTCCGACGAAGGCTTGACCGTGTGTACGCGGCATAACTTTTTTGCGGGAGGATGCCCCCATGCTTCGGCATATATGCCCATCATTAGAAGTGGGTGGATGAAGGGAGGTATTCTAATGGTGGGCATACCCACCAATCAATCTCTTTTTTTCGTTCAGCCAATAGGCTGTATGAAAAAAAAGATTACAATACATGTCCAACAAGGACCAGCAACGTATTGGTATGTTGCTGGACTTTGAATGTTTATACCAGAATGATGCCTGCAGGTTTAGGTATCATCTTGGTATCATTCTTTTCAGCCAGCAGCCGGCTTTCATGTAAAAGCAATTCTAGCAGATAATTAGCCTCTAGACTGCTTTTACAAGCAGTGGGAGGGAATGTCCCCCCCCCCCCCGGATATAAAAAGCGCCATTGGGAAATTGGGAAAGCATTTTATCACACCGATCTTGGTGTGGTCAGATGCTTTGAGGGCAGAGGAAAGATCTAGGGTCTAACCCCCCAATTTTTTTCAAAAAAAGAGTACCTGTCACTACTTATTGCTATCATAGGGGTTATTTACATTCCCTGAGATAACAATAAAAATGGTAAAAAAATAAAATATGGAAGGCACAGTTTAAAAATAAAATAAAAAAGCCAAATAAATAATAAAAAAAAAAAAAAAAAAGCACCGCTGTCCCCCCCTGCTCTTGCGCAAAGGCGAACGCAAGCGTCGGTCTAGCGTCATATGTAAACAGCAATTGCATCATGCATGTGAGGTATCACCGCGAAGGTCAGATCGAGGTCAGTCATTTTAGCAGTAGACCTCCTCTGTAAATCTAACGTGGTAACCTGTAAAGGCTTTTAAATGCTTTTAAAAATGAATGTAGTTTGTCGCCGCTGCGCGTTTGTGCGCAATTTTAAAGCATGTCGTGTTTGGTATCCATGTACTCGGCCTATGATCATCTTTTTTATTTCATCAAACATTTGGGCAATATAGTGTTTTTTAGTGCATTAAAAATAAAAAAAGTGTGTTTTTCCCCCAAAAAATGTGTTTGAAAAATCGCTGCGCAAATACTGTGTGGAAAAAAAAAATGCAACACCCACTATTTTAATCTGTAGGGCCTTTGCTTTAAAAAAATATATAATGTTTGGGGGTTCAACATAATTTTCTTGCAAAAAAATGTTTTTTTTCATGTAAACAAAAAGTGTCAGAAAGGGCTTTGTCTTCAAGTGGTTAGAAGAGTGGATGATGTGTGACATAAGCTTCCTAATGTTGTGCATAAAATGCCAGGACAGTTCAAAACCCCCCCAAATGACCCCATTTTGGAAAGTAGACACCCCAAGCTATTTGCTGAGAGGCATGTTGAGCCCATTGAATATTTTTTTTTTTGTCCCAAGTGATTGAATAATGACCAAAAAAAAAAAAAATGTACAAAAAGTTGTCACTAAATTATATATTGCTCAAACGTGCCATGGGCATATGTGGAATTACACCCCAAAATACATTCTGTTGCTTCTCCTGAGTACGGGGATACCACATGTGTGGGACTTTTTGGGAGCCTAGTCGCGTACGGGACCCCAAAAACCAAGCACCGCCTTCAGGATTTCTATGGGTGTAAATTTTTGATTTCACTCCTCACTGCCTATCACAGTTTCGGAGGCCATGGAATGCCCAGATGGCACAAACCCCCCCAAATGACCCCATTTTGGAAAGTAGACACCCCAAGCTATTTGCTGAGAGGTATGTAGAGTATTTTGCAGATCTCGCTTTTTGTCACAAAGTTTTGAAAATGTAAAAAAAGAAAAAAAAAAAGAAAAAAAAATGTCTTTCTTAATTTTCAAAAACAAATGAGAGCTGTAAAATACTCACCATGCCTCTCAGCAAATAGCTTGGGGTGTCTACTTTCCAAAATGGGGTCATTTGTGGGGGTTTTGGGCTATTTTGACATTTTATGGCCTTCAAAACTGTGATAGGTAGTGAGGAGTGAAATCAAAAATGTATGCCCTTAGAAACCTTGAAGGCGGTGCTTGGTTTTTGGGGTCCCGTACGCGGCTAGGCTCCCAAAAAGTCCCACACATGTGGTATCCCCGTACTCAGGAGAAGCAGCAGAATGTATTTTGGGGTGTAATTTCACATATAACCATGGCATGTGTGAGCAATATATCATTTAGTGACAACTTTGTGCAAAAAAAAAAAAGTTTGTCATATTCCCGCAACCTGTGGCAAAATATAAAATATTCCATGGACTCAACATGCCTCTCAGCAAATAGCTTGGGGTGTCTACTTTCCAAAATGGGGTCATTTGGGGGGGTTTTGTGCTATTTTGGCATTTTATGGCCTTCGAAACTGTGATAGGTAGTGAGGAGTGAAATCAAAAATTTGCGCCCTTAGAAATCCTGAAGGCGGCGCTTGGTTTCCGGGGTCCCGTACGTGGCTAGGCTCCTAAAAAGTCCCACACATGTGGTATCCCCGTACTCAGGAGAAGCAGCAGAATGTATTTTGGGGTGCAATTCCACATATAACCATGGCATGTGTGAGCAATATATCATTTAGTGACAACTTTTTGTAATTTTTTTTTTTTTTTTTGTCATTATTCAATCACTTGGGACAAAAAAAAAAAAATATTCAATGGGCTCAACATGCCTCTCAGCAATTTCCTTGGGGTGTCTACTTTCCAAAATGGGGTCATTTGGGGGGGTTTTGTACTGCCCTGCCATTTTAGCACCTCAAGAAATGAGATAGGCAGTCATAAATTTAAAGCTGTGTAAATTTCAGGAAATGTACCCTAGTTTGTAAACGCTATAACTTTTGCGCAAACCAATAAATATACGCTTATTGACATTTTTTTTACTAAAGACATGTGGCTGAATACATTTTGGCCTAAATGTATGACTAAAATTGAGTTTATTCGATTTTTCTTATAACAAAAAGTAGAAAATATCATTTTTTTTCAAAATTTTCGGTCTTTTTCTGTTTATATCGCAAAAAATAAAAATCGCAGAGGCAATCAAATACCATTAAAAGAAAGCTCTATTTGTGGGAAGAAAAGGACGCAAATTTCATTTGGGTACAACATTGCATGTCCGCACAATTTACAGTTAAAGCAGCGCAGTGCCGAATCCCAAAAACAGGCCTGGTCCTAATGGCCCGAAATGGTCCGGGGCTTAAGTGGTTAATATGTGACTGGGTTTCTACTTTAATTTAAATATAGGGTCTCTATGCACAGTGTTTTATTTTTACGAGAGCTTAAATTAGGTGATGTTAATGAGCCAATTAGGTGCAAAGGTCTTGTGCAACATAAAGGAAGACTTCTGTTTGGCGTGGGTGCATTTGCTGTAGCACCCTCTGTATTTGACTGAGAGTAATTTTTAACTAAAAAATGTACCGTATATAAATCGAGTATAAGTCAACCCGAATATAAGCCGAGGCACCTAATTTTACCACAAAAAACTGGGAAAACGTATTGACTCAAGTATAAGCCTAGGGTGTCCATCTGCATGCCTCACTATGCCTCACTGTGTCCATGTCCATGCCTCACTGTGTCCATGCCTCACTGTGCCCATGCCTCACAGTGCCCATGACTAGACTTACGTTTAACATGGGAGTATATGGAAGGGGTGCCCGGTTTTGAAAATTTGGTGCTCCCCGGCTGTAGGTCCCCCAGACAGCAAACTTTGCACACTTGTAGAGGAAGAGTGGGGCTATATTTGTGCCAAGTTTGGGGTCTAGGGGAGCTAAAGTCCGGGAGATCAGGCGCATAAAGGTGACTCAAGTATAAGCCGAGGGGGGCATTTTCAGCACCAAAAATGTGCTGAAAAACTCGGTTTATACTCGAGTATATACGGTAATTGTAATTCTAGGCTCTTATAAAATGCTAAAAAAACATGTTCTACTTTAAAAAGGCATCTGTTTGAATTGGTGTGTTGAATAGTGATGAGCCGAACACCCCCGGGTTCGGTTCGCACCAGAACCCGCGAACGGACCGAAAGTTCGCACAAACTTTAGAACCCTATTAAATACAATGGATGCGAACGTTCGAAATCTAAAGTGCTAATTATAACGACTATTATGCATGTTATTGTCCTAAAAAGGGTTTGGGAACCCGGGTTCTGCACCAGGGGACATGTATCAATGCAAAAATAGGATTTTTTACTCACCGTAAAATCCTTTTCTCTGAGTCCATGGACCGACACAGCTTCTCTATTGACAAAGTGGGTATTATCCGTTAATTAGGAGTGACTAGGCAGAAAAACTTGTAAAAAGTGTTGCATCACACCTTCTACAGTACCGCCCAGGGGGCGGACCCTCTGGGTATACCCTCTCAGTCTGCACATCGCAGATCAGTTCGTCAAAAAGCAGTACAAACTTAAAAGGAGGGGTGGGTGCTGTGTCGGTCCATGGACTCAGAGAAAAGGATTTTACGGTGAGTAAAAAATCCTATTTACTCTTTCGTCCATGGACCGACACAGCTTCTCTATTGACAAAGTGGGACGTCCCAAAGCAGTGTCAGAGAAAAAACGAGGGGTGGTAACAGCATAAAAACAAACTTCACCCCAAAACACAAAACAGCACTCCTCCAACGGAGGAGCTGCAACTCTAAACAGCCGCCTGCAAAACCTTGCGGCCGAAAGAGGCATCCGAAGATGCACCTACATCAATTTTGTAGAATTTTGTGAAAGTGTGAGCGGACGACCAAGTCGCCGCTTTACATAGTTGGGAAACAGACGCTTGGTGTCGGAAAGCCCCAGAGGCACCTATTGCCCTGGTCGAATGCGCCGTGACAGGAAAGGGGGGCGCCTGACCCTTTAAGGCGTAAGCCTGGATTACTATCTGTCGGATCCACCTAGAGATGGCGGCCGATGAGACTGCTTGGCCCTTCTTGGGACCAGCCACCGAAACAAACAGTGAGTCTGACTTCCGGAACAGGGAAGTAGCAGATATGTATACTCTCAAAGCTCGGACAACGTCCAAGGAATGCAACGCCGACTCCTTAGGATTCGACGGCTGAGGACACAAGGATGGAAGTACAATGTCTTCGTTGAGATGAAAAGCCGAAACGACTTTCGGAAGAAAGGAAGGCTGCGGCCGCAGCACCACCTTATCCTTGTGGAAAATCAAAATAGGGAGCCTTGCAGGGCAAGGCTGCCAGCTCAGAGACTCGTCTAACTGACGTAACAGCCACCAAAAAGACCACTTTCTGAGAAAGTGTCAACAGGGGAATATCTCTAATATTCTCAAACGGTGCCGTCTGAAGCACCGAGAGGACCAGGTTCAAGTCCCACGGAGGTAATGGGGGGCGGACCGGAGGGGCCACATGTCGAACCCCCTGCCCAAATGTACTCACGAGAGAGTGAGTCGCCAGGGGTCGCTGAAAAAAGACAGCCAGGGCAGATATCTGTCCCTTAATCGTACTTAGGGCAAGCCTTTGGTCTACCCCATGCTGTAAAAACAGCAGGATTCTGGAAACCAAATAGGTACGCGGATGCCATTTCATTTCCTCACATATGGAGATGTAGGCCCTCCAATTGCGGTGATAGACCTTCCTAGAGGACGGTTTCCGAGCACTTCTCATAGTAGAGATTACTGAGTCTGACAGGCCCCGATCTCTCAGTACCTGGTTCTCAACAGCCATGCCGTTAAAGCCAATGACTGTAAAGCAGGATGGAATATGGGACCTTGCGATAGCAGGTCCTTCCGTAGTGGTAGGCGCCAGGGGACGTCTGCTACCAGACGTACTAGATCGGCGTACCAAGGACGCTGAGGCCAATCTGGAGCGATTAGGATCATTGGAATTCCCTCTGCCTCCACTCTGCGGAGCAGAAGAGGAAGAAGCCTTAAGGGAGGGAAGGCATAGATTAGCCGATACTGACCCCACGATGCTACCAACACGTCCGTTGCGTCTGCCCATGGGTCTCTTGACCGGGCCACAAACCTCAATACCTTCCGATTGAGTCGGGAAGCCAGAAGATCTACGTCTGGTGTGCCCCATCTTTGGCAGAGGAGTTGGAACACCTCCGGGTGTAAGGACCATTCTCCCTGGTCCAGCATCTGGCGGCTCAGGTAGTCCGCCTGCCAGTTTTCCACACCCGGAATGTACACGGCCGACAGTGCCGGTACGCTCCTCTCTGCCCACTTCAGGATGCGAGCGATCTCCGATGCTGCAGCTGAGCTTCTTGTTCCTCCTTGATGATTGACATATGCCACTGCTGTGGCGTTGTCTGACTGGATCCTGACTGGACGCCCTTGCAGTCTCTGAGACCATTTGAAGAGGCACAGCTTGATCGCCCGGATCTCCAGGACATTGATCGTCAGGAGGGCTTCCTCTGGGGTCCAGCGACCTTGCGCCGACTGGACACCCCAGACTCCCCCCCAACCTGTAAGGCTGGCGTCCGTCGTGATCACTATCCAGTAAACCGGAAGAAATTACTTCCCGGCCATTAGAGCCGGTGCTGTCAGCCACCATACCAGGGATCTCCTGACTAGGTGGCTCACTCGGATTTGATAATCCAGAGATGAAGGGCATCTGTTCCATCTGGACAGAACTTCCTTCTGTAACACTCGAGTGTGGTATTGAGCATATGGGACCGCCTCGAAGGAGGCTACCATGAGGCCCAACACTCGCATGCAAAAACGGAGTGACGACCAATTCCTGGAAGTCAGCTGCCGTACTGCAGCCCGGAGGGTCTGCAACTTCTCCACAGGGAGGAATACCTTTGCCTCTGAGGAATCCAGAATCAACCCCAGGTACACTAGGCGTTGAGTGGGCACCAATACTGACTTTTGCGTGTTTAGTATCCAACCACAGTCTCGAAGAGTCTGACAGGTAATGGACACGCTTACCTCTAATTCTGAGCTTGAAGGGGCCTTCAGCAGAAGGTCGTCCAAGTAACCTGTGATAGCGATACCCCGCTGTCTTAGAAGTGCCAGAATCGGAGCGAGCACCTTGGTGAACGTCCTGGGTGCTGAGGCAAGGCCAAACGGGAGGGCCACAAACTGGTAGTGGTTCTTCCCGATAGCAAATCGCAGAAACCTCTGGTGTCTGGAGTATATGGGGACATGCAGGTATGCGTCCTTGATGTCCAAGGAGGCCAGAAAGTCCCCCGGATGGAGAGCCGTGACTACGGATCGAACCGACTCCATCCGAAATCTTTGTACCTTCACAAAGCAATTGAGGGCTCTGAGATCCAAGATTGGACGAACCCCCTCCTTCTTTGGCACAATGAACAGATTTGAGTAAAAACCCTGACCCCGTTCCTGTTCTGGAACTGGAATAACTACCCCGTGTTCCAGTAGACCCTGGACCGCCCCATACAGGGCCTCCCGACGGGTCGGTAGTAGCTGGAGATTGGAGGTGATGAATCTGTCTGGTGGACAAGAGAGAAATTCTATCTTGTAGCCTGAGGAGATTACTTCGCAAACCCACCTGTCGGAGACTAGAGCAGTCCAATGAGTCGCGAATTCGTGAAGACGTCCCCCCACCCGAGAGCTGGGTGGGGGCGGACCTTCATGTGGACGCAGATTTGTCCGCAGGCTTGTTGGGTCTGCGGGACCAAGGACGCTTTTGTCCTTGGGCAGGCGCTTTATCGGCCTGGGGTCTTTTCCCTGTCGCCCTAGGGGGACGAAAAAACCACTTGTGTGCAGTAAAGGAGGGCCCTTGCCCTTGGCGTGGCCCCTTACCCTTGCTAATTTGGGGAAGCAAAGTGCTTTTACTTCCTGTGGCATCCTTGATGATGTCATCCAGAGAAGCCCCAAAAAGTCTGTCGCCCTTAAAAGGCAGATCCAACAGGGCTTTCTTGGAAGTCTGGTCCGCAGACCAGCCTTTTAGCCAGATCAGGCGGCGTATTGCTACTGCATAAACCGAAGTTTTAGACAGCAGGGGAATAGTATTCATGTCTGACTCGCAGACAAACCTAAGGCCCTGGACCAACAGGTCGGCCCATGTTATCTCATCAGGAGGAGCATCTCGCTCCTTAACCCCTGGAGTAGCAATCTTGCCCATTCAGTAAGTGTGTGAGACACTAGGGCCCCCGCCAATGCCGGGCGTACTGCCGAGCCTACCACTGAGTATAGGTAGCAAGCGAGTGCTTCAGCCTTCTTATCCACAGGGTCCTAGAAAACAGGAGCCCCTTCTACAGGAATTGGGGTGGCTCTATTAAGTCTGGACACCGGAGGGTCCACTATAGGGGGGAGAGGTCCATTTCTTCAGAAAACTCTCCTCAAAAGGGGGACCGTACCGCAAACCTCTTTGGGGCTGTAAAGACCCTCAGTGGGTTCTCCCATTCCTTGTATAAGAGTTTATCAAAAGACACACAAGGGAACACCTTAGCAGTGCGGGCAGGTCTATGAAACCCAAGTGGACCGGAGTCTCTGCTGCTTCTGCAGTATTTTCCAACTTTAGCGTATCCCGCACTGCAGTAATAAGGTCAGATACCAAAGCCGTCTCGCGTACTGACCTGGACTTGGAGTCCTCCTCACTGTCCGATCGGTCACGGTCCACAGTCTCTGATGCATCAGAATCTGGGCCATGAGCCGTAGCTGGACCTGGTTCTGCATCAGAAATATCCCCAGAAGCTTGCAGGGGACGGGGCGTTTACTACCCCCTGTATTCCCGTGTGCTGCTTCCACCCTGGCAGCAAACGCCTCTAGGATTGCAGTCATAGCGTTCATAGACACCTCAGGGGCACCAGCTGCTAAATCTGGTGTTTCAGGGGAGAAGACATCTGGCTCAGATGCCATGCTGACCACACGCTGACACTCACAGGGCTCCAGGCAAGATATCAATAGGCCACCCTCCTGCGCTGCAGAGATGCTGGGTTACCCAGAGGACTCACCACCCTGGATAGGTACTGCTATGCTGCGCCTGTGATGCTGTCCCCTTGCTGCTGTGTCAGTCTGCTTCTTTTATCAGCACTTCCTGTGTGAATTTTCACGCCAGTGTAATGCACCCTAGAGGCCGGAGGCTCTCGCAAAATGGTTGCCAAAAACGTCTGTATGGAAGATAATGTGGGCTCTAAGAAAATGGCCGCCGACAGAAGATAGAGGTCAGGCAGCCATAGCCCCCAAAAAGATGGCCGCCGAACGGCAATATCTGCATACAGGGTGGACCAACATGGCCGCCGATCACCTGATAGGGGCCAGTGGGTGTGGCCGAACCACAGGAAGATGGCCGCCAGGCAGTTACAAGAGGCCAAACTTGGCATGGACCACCTCAAAATGGCCACCGACAGCATGGAGACACAGAAACACAGGTAAGCAAAAATGACATTTCTTTTAAATGTTAGTTACAGCCAGCCCCGCTCCAGTGGGACCCCCTAGGTGACCCCCAGCACCCAGCAACCTTTAGCTAGAAGCCCAGGGAGGAGGGAAAGGCAGGGAGAGAGGGAAGAAAGGGGCCACAACCACTTACTTGATCTCTCCAGGAATGTCCAGCTAAATCACCCAGCCGAGGCAGGGGAGTTTTACTTACCTATCCTGCATGTATTCTGCTGGAAGACATTCCAAACAGATCATCGTCCGCGCACGGAAGGTGACTGTTGGCCAGGCATGCTGTGATTGGACCCAGAAGGGACGATCATATGTATGCCCTGGAGCAAGACGCTCACCGGACAGGCTGCTGCGACTCGGCCGTAAGGTCAGCCGAAGCTGAGCGGTCCGATGCAAGCCTTGGAGCGTAAGCTCACCGGCCAGGCTGCTGCGACTCGGCCGTAAGGTCAGCCGAAGCTGAGCGGTCCGATGCAGGCCCTGGAGCGTAGGCTCACCGGCCACCCGTGGAGCGACGGGCATGTCGTGGAAAACCCAGCGCGTAGCTAGGGTCGGCACACGCTCGATGGCCGAAACTGGGGAGACTACAAGGATCGAGGATCCAGCCTGTCACCCAGTCGGCAGTTGATCGAAGATCGCAGGAAACAACAAATGTAGCAAAAAAATAAAATAAATATATATATATATATCTTTTTTCCCCGGACCAATGGGCCCGAAGGGAGCCATGTCCTACTCCTTGCTAGACAGAAAAAAACTGATCTGCGATGTGCAGACTGAGAGGGTATACCCAGAGGGTCCGCCCCCTGGGCGGTACTGTAGAAGGTGTGATGCAACACTTTTTACAAGTTTTTCTGCCTAGTCACTCCTAATTAACGGATAATACCCACTTTGTCAATAGAGAAGCTGTGTCGGTCCATGGACGAAAGAGTAAAGAAGTTTTAAAAACGGCCGTTTTTCTGGAGCAGTCATTTTAATGATGCATAAAGTGAAAAAAAAAAAGTCAAATATTCCTTTAAATATCGTACCTGGGGGGTGTCTAAAGTATGCCTGTGAAGTGCCACGTGTTTCCCGTGTTTAGAACTGTCCCTGCACAAAATTACATTTCTAAAGGAAAAAAAGCCATTTAAAACTGCTTGCGGCTTTAATGTAATGTCTGGTACCGGTAATATGGCTGAAAATCTTTAAGAAAAATGGCATAGCTACCCCATCACACACCCCCCCCCCCTACCCCAGCCCATTACCAGCCCCTTTGGGTCTTGTATGGATATTAAGGGGAACCCCGCACACAAAATAAAAAAGGCCCTATATACTCTGAACAGCCGTATACAGGCGGTGCAAACAAGACAGGGACTGTAGGTTTGTTCTTATGTAGAATCTGTTTGTAATTTTGAACAGGTACATTGTTTAAGTGTAGCTCCAGCCAAAAAATATATTTTTAAGCTTTTTGGAAAACATAGGGAAGGGTTATCACCCCTGTAACATTTGTTTTGCTGTCTGTGCAGTGTGCACCTGTTCAGAACAGTTCACCTCACTTTCCGTCCTAATGACAAATGTTTTTTGAAAATTTGGGTTTTTTATTGAAACAAGAATTGGTGATAAAGAATCAGTGGAGAGGAGACACTTTTTTTCCCATATTAACTCTTACAGGAGAGAATTTCCCTTCCTAGGGGTAGATTTCCTCTCACTTCCTGTTGTATCCTTCCGTTTGCAAGGAGTCGTTTGTAAGTTGGATGTTTGAAAGTAGGGGCCTGCCGTATATACTCAGCTGAAATTTGCCCCTTACATGTTGGTGTTGCCACAACACTGTGAGCCCTCACAGTTACTCTTGGTGGGCGCATGAATGGGCCCTGCTGTGAATTATTAGATCAAGAATTGTAATTGCATGCCCCTGTTGAACAGGGGCTGAAAAATTGGGCCTTTGGTGGTGGTGGTGGTGGTGGTGTTGACACAACACTGTAAGGCCTCACAGTTAGTCTTGGTGGGCGCAGGAATGGGCCCTGCTGTGAATTATTAGATCAAGAATTGTAATTACATGCCCCTGTTAAACAGGGGCAGAAAAATTGAGCCTTAGGCACTGGTGCCACAACACTGCAACCCCTCACAGATACTGTACTTGGAGCACAGCAATGAGCCCTGTTGCAAAGTATTGCATCAAAAATTGTAATTACACGCCCCTGTTAACCACTTCAATACCATGCACTTATGCACCTTCCCGCCCAGACCAATTTTCAGCTTTCAGTACTCTCACACTTTGAATGACAATTACTTAGTCATGCTACACTGTATCCAAACAAAATTTTTATGATTTTCTAATCACAAATAGAGCTTTCTTTTGGTGGTATTTAATCGCCACTGGTTTTTTTTATTTTTTGCGATATAAGCAAAAAAACAGCAATTTTTTTTTAAAAAAAACACTTTTTTTTTAGTTTCTATTGTAAAATTTTGCAAATAAGTAATTTTTCTTCATAAATTTGTGCCAAAATGTATACTGCTACATATCTTTGGTAAAATGAACCCAAATTAGTGTATATTATTTGGTCTTTGTGAAAGTTATAGAGTCTACAAACTATGGTGGCAATCACTGAAAATGTATCACATCTGATCACGCCTGATGTACTGAAGGGATATCTCATTTCTTGAGACACTAACAAGCGAGGAAAGTACAAATACCCCAAAATTACCCCTTTTTGGAAAGTAGACAGTCCAAGGTATTTACTAAGAGGCGTGGTGAGTTTTTTGAAGTTGTATTTTTTTTCCCACGATTCTTGGGAAAATTTAATTTTTTTTTTTTTTTTTTTTACACAAACTGGTCATATTAACAGTTTATTTCTCTCACACAGCATATGCATAATTGCAACTACACCCCAAAATACATTCTGCTACTCCTCCTGAGTGTAGCGATACCACATGTGTGAGACTTTTACACAGCCTGGCCATTTACAGAGGCCCAACATTGAAGTAGCACTTTCAGGCGTTCTACAAGCATAAATCGCACATATCCTTTCTCAACCACCTATTACACTTTTGAAGGCCCTGGAGCACCAGGACAATGGAATTTTCCACAAAATGACCCCATTTTGGAAAGCACACACCCCAACGTATAATCTATGAAGCATTATGAGTCTTTTGAACGGTTCATTTTTTTCCAGAAGGTTTTGGAAAATGTGGAGAAAAAATGAAAATGCATTTTTTTTACACAAAGTTGTCCATTTATAAGATATTTCTAACGCATAGCATATACATAGCAAAAATGACACCCCAAAATGCATTCTGCTACTCCTCCTGAGTATAGCGATACCACATGTGTGAGACTTTTACACAGCCTGGCCATATACAGAGGCCCAACATTGAAGTAGCACTTTCAGGCGTTCTACAAGCATAAATCGCACATATCCTTTCTCAACCACCTATTACACTTTTGAAGGCCCTGGAGCACCAGGACAATGGAATTTTCCACAAAATGACCCCATTTTGGAAAGCACACACCCCAACGTATAATCTATGAAGCATTATGAGTCTTTTGAACGGTTCATTTTTTTCCAGAAGGTTTTGGAAAATGTGGAGAAAAAATGAAAATGCATTTTTTTTACACAAAGTTGTCCATTTATAAGATATTTCTAACGCATAGCATATACATAGCAAAAATGACACCCCAAAATGCATTCTGCTACTCCTCCTGAGTATAGCGATACCACATGTGTGAGACTTTTACACAGCCTGGCCATATACAGAGGCCCAACATTGAAGTAGCACTTTCAGGCGTTCTACAAGCATAAATCGCACATATCCTTTTTCAACCACCTATTACAATTTTGAAGGCCCTGGAGCACCAGGACAATGGAATTTTCCACAAAATGACCCCATTTTTGAAAGCACACACCCCAACGTATAATCTATGAGGCATTATGAGTCTTTTGAACGGTTCATTTTTTTCCAGAAGGTTTTGGAAAATGTGGAGAAAAAATTAAAATGCATTTTTTTTTACACAAAGTTGTCAATTTATAAGATATTTCTAACACATAATATGTACATAGCAAAAATTACACCCCAAAATGCATTCTGCTACTCCTCCTGAGTATGGCGATACCACATGTTTGAGACTTTTACACAGCCTGGCCACATACAGAGGCCCAACATCCAAGTAGCACCTCCAGGCATTCTAGCAGCATTAATTGCACATATCATTTTCTGACTACCGATCACATTTTTGAAGGCCCTTCATATATCTAACACATAGCAGGTACATACCAAATAACAAAAGATTACCTGTGGTTTTAGAAGTGCAGTGGTCCACAGAGGAGAGCATCGGTCCAGGCAGCAGGCAGGGATGAGGTCAGCGACAGCAAAAGCAATCATCCAGGCAGCAGGCAGGAATACTGTCCATAGTTCGCACAGGCAGAGATACTGTCAGCACAGCCAGAGCACAGCCAAAGCACAGGTCCAGGTAGCAGGCAGAGGTGTCCTATCCTATCGATGATATCTTCGATATATTGGAGGTAGTGGAGTCGGTGATTTTGAGTTGCTTTTTGGTAGCAGACAAACGAATTAAAAAGGGCCATGTGAAACAGGTGAAACGCAACTTTTTTGTGCCAATAATGGGACTTTCTGGTTGATAAGTAGGGCTGTAGCATCTGGTCGTTTAAATCCACCCCCCCCCCATGTACAAATTGTAGTCGTGGACACATTCAGGCTTTACAATGGAGCCGCGTCTTCTTGGGATCTCCACCATGGTGTCATTGTGGATCGTAGAGGATGTGGACATCTTTCTTGTCCCTCCACTTCATGGCCAACACCTCCTCGTTCCTCATGGATGCCGATTCTCCAGGTCGCAATTTTTTTGTCAATAAATTTTGTGGGAATCCCTTCCGGTTTTTTTTGAAGGTACCGCAGGCCGGGGTTTGTTTACTGTAAAGGTGGCGAAAAAGGGGCAGGCTGGTATAATAATTATCAACATATAAATGGTAACCTTTTCCGAACAGGGGGTATGCCAACTCCCAGACAATTTTCCCACTGGTTCCAATATATGTGGGGCAATCACGGGGCTGGAGCTGGGAGTCTTTGCCTTCGTAGATCCTGAATTTGCAGACGTATCCAGTGGCTCGATCACATAATTTATTTAATTTTAACCCATACCTGGCTCTCTTGCTTGGTATGTACTGCTTGAACTGCAGTCGGCCGGTGAAATGTACGAGGGACTCGTCCACACAAATTTTTTGGTCTGGGATGAAAACTTCTTCAAATCGCTGGGAAAAGGCATTGATTAGGGGGCGTATCTTGTACAATTTGTCGTAGTTGGGATGATCTCGGGGAGGGCACTGTGAATTGTCATTGAAGTGGAGAAAGCGCATAATCATGTCGTATCTTTTCCTGGACATGACAGCGGAATATATGGGCATGTGTTGGATGGGGCGTTTGGACCAATATGAATGGACTTCGTTCTTTTTTGTAAGCCCCATATTGAACATAAGGCCCAAAAATAATTTAAATTCCTCCAATGTTAGACGCCGCCGCTGGAACATGCGGGCGTAGGAAGAATCGGGGTTGGCAGCAATAAATTGGGATGCATACAGATTCGTTTGATCCACTATATTCTGCAGCAAATCTTGTGGGAAAAATAAACAAAAATAATCAAATTTAGAAAAATTTGTAGTGTCGGGCTGCACACCTGGCTGTGCGGTGAAAGGGGGGGATGATAGCGGATCCTGAGTTGGCAGGCAACCATAAGGGGTTTGCCAGGGCATCGGGAAGGTAGGATTGGGGCTGGATTCTTCGGGTTGGGCGTGCATTTCCATTGCTTGTACTGGGCTCCTCTTCCTGGGGTATGGCGCTGCTGGTGGTGGGCAGTTCTCCTGATCTTGGTGCTGATCTTGGTGCTGATCTTGGTGCCGATCGCATTCTTTTGGGAGGGACGGTTTCCTCCGGGGACTCGGACTCTGAGCCACTATCCTCCACTGGCTCGTATTCCGAACCAGAATCGGATAATGGGAGCTCCCCGCTGCTCTCATCATCCGACATGGCAAGAATGGCATATGTTTCCTCAGGTGTGTAAACCCTTTGGGACATTATGGCAGTGCTTATTGGTGGGCCTGTGTAATGGTACTGCTGGTGGTAGTGGTGGCGGTCTGTGTGGTAGTACCGATGGAGGTATTAGTGGTGGGCCTGTGTGGTGGTACCGATGGCGGTATGGGTGGTGGTGGTACCAATGGCGGTACAGGTGGTGGTGGTACCGATGGCGGTACGGGTGGTGGTGGTGGCGGCGGTACCGATGGCGGTACGGGTGGTGGCGGTAGCGATGGCGGTATGGGTGGTGGTGGTACCGATTGCGGTACAGGTGGTGGTGGTACCGATGGCGGTACAGGTGGTGGTGGTACGGGTGGTGATGGTACCGATGGCGGTACAGGTGGTGGTACAGGTGGTGGTGGCACTACCGACGGTGGTACGGGTGGTGGTACTGGTGGTGGTACCGATGGCGGCACTAGTGGTGATACTGGTAGCGGGCCTGTGTGGCAGTATAGATGCTGGGCCTGGTGGCGGTACTGGTGGTGGTACTGGTACCGATGGCGGTACTGGTAGCCTGTGTGGCGGTGCCAATGGCGGTACCGATGGAGGTGGGCCTGTGACAGATGATTGACAGATGGGCTGATTGATTGACAGATGGGCTGATTGATTGATTGACAGATGGGTTGATTGATTGACAGATGGGGTGATTGATTGACAGGTGGGGTGATTGATTGACAGATGGGCTGATTGACAGATGGGCTGATTGACAGATGGGCTGATTGACAGATGGGCTGATTGACAGATGGGCTGATTGATGTGCTGGGCTGTGTGACAGGTCCTCTTTATGGGGGGGCGGGCGTGCTGTGCACTGTAAACTTATGTAGACAAACTACACTGAGCTAACTTACTGATCTCTTCTCTCTCCTCACAGATCGGTGTGTGAGGAGAGAGCAGGGATCAGGTAGTAACTCCTGTGGAGTTTGTTTACATTTGTGACCGGCTGTGATTGGACACAGCCGGTCACGTGGTAAACAGCCAATTCATTGGCTGTTTACTCTGATCGGGGACGCGCTGTGTCCAAGGGACACTCGCCTTCCCCGATCCCCGCTCTGCAAGCCTGTGGCGGCGCGCACGGAGCGTGCCGCCGAGTTTGTTTTGACAGGTGATCGGCTGTGACTTTGACACAGCCGATCACATGGTAAACAGCCAATGAAATTGGCTGTTTACCGTGATCGGGGAAGCGCTGTGTCCGAGGGACACATGCCGTCCCCGATCACCGCGCTGCGCGCCCCCGCGGGCGCGCGCAAGGCAATATCCTGCAGGACGTCATATGACGTCCAGTATCGATATTGCAACCAATTCCCGGACGTCAATTCGCTATTGACTGGGCGGGAAGTGGTTAAACAGGGGCTGAAAAATTGGGCCTTAGCCACTGGTGCTGGTGCCACGGCACTGCAACCACTCCCAGATACTCTAGTTGGAGTGCAGGAATGAGCCCTGCTGCAAAGCATTGCATAAAAAATTGTAATAACACACCCCTGTTAAACAGGGGCTGAAAAATTGGGCCTTAGCCACTGGTGGCGGCACCCAGAAACAAAAATGTTCTTCCAAGCTATCATCGTCAATCGGATCATTGAGGAGGAGGAGGATAGTCAGTCAACATAACAGGACAAACTCTCAGCATCAGTCTTGAAGGGATGTGACATTTGAAAATAAATTAGTCTGTTATATCAGCTTCAGGTGTTTGGTAGCTGGTGGTGATCCAAAGACTGGTTCATCTTTATGAAGGTCAGTCGATCAAAAGAGTCGGTGGACAGGCGCACCCTGTGATCCGTGACAAATCCTCCAGCAGCACTGAATGTGCGTTCTGAAAGAACGCTGGATGCAGGACAGGCCAGTAGCTCAATTGCATACTGTGCAAGCTCTGGCCAGTGATCCATCCTCAAGACTCAGTAAGCCAGAGGATTTTCGGTGGGGAAGGTGTCCAAGTCTGACCTTGCCCCTAGGTATTCCTGCACCATGTATATCAGACGCTGGCGATGGTTGCTGGAACCGATCATACCTTGGGGCTGCGGACTAAAGAATTGTCTAAACGCTTCGGTCAGACGGCCACCTTCCCCACCGCTCCTTCTTTGACTGACCGAAGCCTCAGCAACTCGTTGTCCAAGACCAGGAGTTTGTAACCTCCCAGTCTCTGGGAACGCGTTGCACAGACCTTTCTGCAAGGCCTCCCGGAGTTGTCTCATCCTCTGCTCCCTCTGCGACGGTAAGATAAGGTCCGCAACCTTACCCTTGTACCGTGGATCAAAGAGAGTGGCCAGCCAGTAATGGTCCCTCTCCTTGATCCGAAGAATACGAGGATCCTTCCACAGACTTTGCAGGATCAGGGAGGCCATGCAGCGTAGGTTAGCTGAGGCATTCAGTCCGGAGTCCTCTGGGTCACTAAGGACGACATGATCCGCAGCCACCTCCTCCCAGCCACGTACAAGTCCACTGGTTTCTTCGGACTGTAAATCATCCCTAAAAGACTGCTGCTGATGATGCTGAGTGCCAGGCTCCACCTCCATGCTGACACAATCCTCCTCCTCCTCCTCCTCCTCCTCTTCTTCCTGTGCGATGGGTGGGACAGAAGGAACACTGTCTGGGTAAAGGGGGCCCTGAGAGGCAAGGAAGTCCTCCTCTTCCTGCCTCTGTTCTGCCTCAAGTGCCCTGTCCATTATTCCACGCAGCGTATGTTCCAACAGGTGGACAAGAGGTACAGTGTCACTGATGCATGCACTGTCACTGCTCACCATCCTCGTGGCCTCCTCAAATGGTGCCAGGACAGTGCATGCATCCCTGATCATGCCCCACTGGCGTGGTGAAAAAAGCCTGAGCTCCCCTGACCCTGTCCTGGTGCCGTAGTCGCACAGGTACTCATTGATGGCCCTCTGCTGCGTGTGCAGCCGCTGCAGCATGGCCAACGTTGAGTTCCACCTGGTGGGCATGTCACATATAAGGCGGTTCTTGGGCAGGTTCAACTCCTTTTGCAGCTCAGCCAGGCGAGCACTGGCATTATAAGATCTGCGGAAATGCACACAGACTTTCCTGGCCTGCCTCAGGACATCCTGTAAGCCCGGGTACCTGCCCAAGAACCGCTGCACCACCAGGTTAAGGACGTGAGCCACACAGGGCACATGGGTCAGTTGTCCCTGTCGGAGAGCGGAGAGGAGGTTGGTGCCATTGTCGCAAACTACCATTCCTGGCTTAAGCTGGCGTGGCGTCAACCACCTCTCGGCCTGCCCCTGCAGAGCAGACAGAACCTCTGCCCCAGTGTGGCTCCTGTCCCCCAAACACACCAGCGCAAGCACGGCATGGCATCTTTTTGCCTGCGTACTTGCGTAGCCCCTTGAACGCCTACGGAGCACCGCTGGTTCCGAGGACAAAGCACAGGAAGAGGCCACGGAGGAAGAAGAAGAGGAGGGGGTGGAGGACAGAGGTGTGTCACAACCAGTAGTAGCATTTTGGAGGCGTGGCGGTGGAACAACCTCCAACACTACTGCACCTTGTCTTGCATCCTTCCCAGCTGCCAAAAGAGTGACCCAATGGGCCGTGAAAGAAAGGTAACGTCCCTGTCCATGCCTGCTGGACCATGAGTCAGCGGTAATATGCACCTTACTGCTGACCGCCCTGTCCAGCGAGGCCAAGACATTGCCTTCCACATGCCGGTAGAGAGCCGGAATCGCCTTCCGTGAGAAAAAGTGGCGTTTGGGAACCTGCCACTGAGGAACCGCACATTGCACAAACTCACGGAAGGGGGCCGAGTCTACCAACTGAAAAGGCAGCAGTTGAAGCGCTAGCAATTTAGCCAAGCTAGCATTCAACCGCTGGGCATGTGGATGGCTGGGAGTGAACTTCTTTCGACGGTCCAGCAGCTGGGGCAGGGAAATTTGCCTGCTAGAATCGGACGTTGGTGTACTGCTAGCAGAGTGCCCGCAAGTACTTGGCTGTGACACACCTAATTCTACACCTTCATTCCTCTCAGAGCAGGTTTCAGAGAGGACTGAAGGTATAGTGGGGTTGGAGATCCCAGCTGATGCGGTGCAAGAAGAGGTCAGCTTTGTTCTTTGGTGTGGGTCTTTAAGGTAGGCTTGCCAACGAGCTGCATGGCAGGTCAACATATGTCTGGTCAAGCATGTGGTGCCCAAGCGGGTGATGTTTTGGCCACGCGATATACGCTTGAGACATATGTTGCAAACAGCAGCTGTGCGATCTGATGCACTCGACTCAAAAAAGGCCCACACCAAAGAACTTTTTGAATAATGGGCAGAGGCAGCGCCTTGCACAGGCGGAGCTCTGCGGTGTGATTCCGTCGGTGTGCTGCCCTTACGCTGGCCCCCCGAGGGCATCCTGCCTCGTTGGAGATGTGCCTCCTCCTCATCCTCCTCCTCTCTCCTATTAGGCACCCACGTGGAGTCAGTGACCTCATCATCCCCTCCCTCCTCATCACTGGAGCCAATCTGGCAGTATGCTGCAGCTGCTGGAACATGACTGCCAGATTGGTGTCCTTCTTGAGCATCCCCTCTCTCTGCTCTCACGCTACTGCCTTCCTCTAGCTGGGTATCATCATCAGACCCTTCAAAACGCTGGGCATCCTCCTGGAGCATGTACCCAACACTGTGCTCAAACAGTTTGGGGGACTCCTCAGGAGGACATGGTTGGTCTAGGGAAGGAGTGACTGATGATGACATTGATACCAGGGAAGAGGACGCTTTGGCAGCTGCTTTGCCAGTACCCTGAGCCTGGGTGAGAGAGGATGAGGAGGATGAGGAGGGCTTGGTCATCCACTCTACCAAGTCTTCGGCATGATGCGGCTCAACACGTCCAGCTGCCGAAAAGAAGGACAAGCGTGTCCCATGGCCACGTGCTGATGGCGATGCACCGCGTCCACGACCAGCACTGTTGTCTCTAGACACAGAGCCTACTTGCCCTCTTTTTTTGGCTCCTGACTGTCTGCCTCTCCTTGTTTGCCTTCCAGACATTCTAATGGCCTGCAGGGAAATGGGAAAAGCAGCAATACAGGCTAAGTTAAGGTGTAATATGGTCAGGAGGCACACTCCGCCCGCTGTAAGTGCCGCAAAATCCTGTTTGTGTAACACACCAGGAAAAAGCAGCAATACAGGCTAAGTTAAGGTGTAATATGGTCAGGAGGCACACTCCGCCCGCTGTAAGTGCCGCAAAATCCTGTTTGTGTAACACACCAGGAAAAAGCAGCAATACAGGCTAAGTTAAGGTGTAATATGGTCAGGAGGCACACTCCGCCCGCTGTAAGTGCCGCAAAATCCTGTTTGTGTAACACACCAGGAAAAAGCAGCAATACAGGCTAAGTTAAGGTGTAATATGGTCAGGAGGCACACTCCGCCCGCTGTAAGTGCCGCAAAATCCTGTTTGTGTAACACACCAGGAAAAAGCAGCAATACGGGCTAACTTCAGGTGTGTAATGTGCAGGAGGCTTAGCAACAATGACACTGACACTGTCCCCTGCCTATCCTTCTCTCTCCCTGCACACAAGGTTTATCAAAGTATATGACACTGACACTCTCCCTGCCTATCCTTCTCTCTCCCTGCACACAAGGTTTAGCAAAGAATATGACACTGACACTGTCCCCTGCCTATCCTTCTCTCTCCCTGTACACAAGGTTTATCAAAGTATATGACACTGACACTCTCCCTGCCTATCCTTCTCTCTCCCTGCACACAAGGTTTAGCAAAGAATATGACACTGACACTGTCCCCTGCCTATCCTTCTCTCTCCCTGTACACAAGGTTTATCAAAGTATATGACACTGACACTCTCCCTGCCTATCCTTCTCTCTCCCTACACACAAGGTTTAGCAAAGAATATGGCACTGACACTCTCCCTGCCTATCCTTCTCTGTCCCTACACACAAGGTTTAGCAAAGAATAGATTTGACAAGATTTGACACTGTCCCTGCCTATCCTTCACTTTCCCTGCTCCGGAACACACTACACAAGGCCGCCGCGCTGGCGGCCTTTTATAGTGTGGGGCGTGTACTAAACCCCCTCAGCTATAATTGGCCACAGGCATCCTGCCTGTGGTCAATCATTGCTCTCCTCGCTGCCGGTGCTGTGATTGGCCAAGCATGCAGGGTCACAGTGCATGCTTGGCCAATCACAGCGCCGGGATTACACTGCGATGGCGCAGTGTATTGTGGGCCGTTCGCGTCACTCGAATTTGGCGCGAACGGCCCAAATCGTTCGTTGTTCGCCGAACGCGCGAACAGCCGATGTTCGAGTCGAACCTATGTTCGACTCGAACACCGAGCTCATCCTTAGTGTTGAAGTGTTTTCGTCAAGCAGTGAAAATTCACTATATAACTTTAAATAAAATGGGCTGACTAAACCATGAAGAAAATATGACTTTTTTTAATTTGTTGTCAATTTTACAGCAAGTAACATTTAAGGAAAATTTGAACGATGATACCAGCATTGAATACAGTTTATATTGTTAGTTATTAAAGGTATTTTTCTTTAGTGTTTATGTAGATAATGTGCAACACTTTAGTGTGACTGTTTTAGTAGTTCTGCCATTGAAGAAAGCACGTAATTTTCTCTGAGCCACATCTCAAATATAGTATGGAGGAGTGGTTTTGCGAAACAGAAATTTAATTTGTGATTTTATGTATATATTTTGGTCTTTAATATGTATCTAATCTTGCGTCTGTTCTCTTTATTAAGGTGGAACTCTCCAGCAATGCTGTTTTGCACCAGATAAGACGGGATCAGGTCACAGATGTGTGTCGGGCCAATAATGTGTTAAGCAGGAAACGCCGTGTACTAACTCCCAACGACCTGAAACACTTGGTGGTTGACGAATATCATGAGCTGATTTACTGCTATGTGCCAAAAGTGGCATGTACCAACTGGAAGAGGGTAATGATGGTCCTTACAGGAAGAGGTAAATACAGTGATCCAATGGAAATACCAGCAAATGTGGCTCATGTCTCCTCCAACCTCAAAACCCTTAACCAGTATAGCATTCCAGAGATCAACCATCGCTTGAAACATTTCATGAAGTTCCTATTTGTTCGTGAACCTTTTGAGAGATTGGTTTCAGCCTACAGAAATAAATTTACCCAAAAATACAACACGTCCTTCCACAAACGCTATGGCACCAAAATAATAAGGCGGCAGCGTAAAAATGCCACCCAGGAAGCACTACTTAATGGCAGCGATGTCAAATTTGAGGAGTTTGTTGCTTATCTTATTGATCCACATACCCAAAAAGAAGAGCCTTTTAATGAGCACTGGCAAACAGTCTTTTCTCTCTGCCACCCATGTCATATCCATTATGATCTCATAGGAAAATACGAAACCTTAGAAGAAGATTCTAATTATGTGTTGCAACTAACAGGAGTGGGTAACTATCTGAAATTTCCCACCTTTGCTAAGTCTACCAGAACTACTGATGAAATGACAGCAGAATTTTTCCAAAACATCAGCTCAGAGCACCAAACTCAGCTGTATGAGGTCTACAAACTGGATTACTTAATGTTCAACTACTCAACTCCAGGCTATCTAAAACTAGAATGAAAGTCCATCCATGTCTAGCAAAGGATTTTCTTACAGCGTGAATAGAGGGTCATTTTGTAAATTCATGGCAGGCTGAAGTGGGGTTAGGGTGGGAGGGATGATAGCGATTTATTTGTACTGCGAGCAGTGCAAACAAAATAATTTAAATTTCTTCATAAAGAAAGACTGCTCTCTTTAGAGTAAGAGGAATCCAAGCTAGTCTGAAGACACGCAAACTACTATTATGCTGTTCTCAAGTTCCGTGGCGCCTTCATGCTCTATGTAAATTGTCTATAAATTATTTATAGTTATTTAAACTATGTCTCTTGATCTGATTAAGTCTATTGTTTGTCTATAAAAATATATAGATATATCTGTATATCTATGTATAATATATTTGTATGTGTGTGTATATACATATATATGTACATATGTACATATTTTCAGAGCCAAATATTAACAAATTTCGAATCCATGCTGATCCATTTAGTAATTTGCCATTGTCATTGGATTTACATGACCATTTTCAAAAGCTAAAACTCACGAGTTTCGCCTCTTATACAGAATAAATAGTTTTATTTTGAATGGCAAACAAGTAATTACATGGCATTAATAACACAGCCGTTTTGATTTTGTGATTTTATGTCAGTAATTTATTTTGTGAAGTTTAGAAATTCATGCTTGGTTCATGTGTTTATAATCAGGTATACATGTTTATGAGTTTAAAGTATATAGGTCTAAAAAGGCATTTCCAATACGTCCATTCTGATTGGTATTTATTGCAAATACATATAAAATGCAAACGATGCAAATGTAATATGTAGTGAAACCTCTTTTGTTTACAGTTGAAATAATGGACATGTAGATAATGCAGTGAACAATATGGATCATTTGATCAAATTCAGTATTGATAGAGAATGCTAGCCTTGTTCTGTAAACCGTGATCAAGGCTTCTTTTGGTGTATTTAGAGAGTAATATGTCCTTTCTCCAAGATGCGCTCTCAGTTCATGTTGAATTTGCTCATTGTATTTAAACATAGAAATTATGCAAAAATTGGCATTTATTAAGTGCAATTTGTATTCAGGTGCTGCATATAAGAACAGAGCTTTACCCCCTATAAACTTATTTTGGTGCCAGTTAGTTTACATCTTTGTTAGAGTTTTAAGGTTCTAAGAAAGGATTGTTGTTATAGCAATGTAAAATTCTAGAAGCTAGGTATAATATTAGTAATGTAAAACTCCAGAAGCTAGAGGGAAATAGGCACTATGCGAATCTGTGGGAAATAGGCATAGAAGGAGCAATGTACATTTTCAGCAGGTTAGACTTAGGCTTAGATAAATAGCATTCAAGAAGAAAGGAAGGGCATAGTATTATGTAAAATTTCAAGAGAAATTACAATATTGACTACATGAAACTTCAAGAGGAGGGGCATAGTAGTCACTATGTAAAGCTCTAGAGGGTCGGAAAACTGAGAAGGGTGCGTTATAGTAATAGTTGTATAAATTAAATAGAGTAAGACCGTGTAGGTGGTATAGCATTTCCTACATAAAACTCAAGGGGCAGGGACATAATTAGCACTATACCTTTGTAAAACAAGTGCACTTTCAAAAAATAAAATAAAAAATGGGATCCTTAAATACCCAGAAGCTTAAACATGTTTTCAAATAGATATTTTACATTTTCCCTTTTTCTCATTTGTTAATGGTCATCAAGGGTCCTCAGAGTTTAAAGTGGAAGTCCTGTCAAATACTATAAGTTTAAACCTGCCCCTACCCCCATTCTAAGCCTACTAAGTACCCTGTAAAGGAAAGATAGCAATACTTACCTATTCTGAGGGCGCTCCAGTCCGGTCACATGATTGGCTCCCATCGCCGGCTTCAGTGTAGAGGAGGGACAGCCAACAATGGATGCCTTATAGCAGGGGACAGCAACCAGTAGATTACAAACAAGTGACTGGTAGAACGTGGTCTGGGCTTGCTGGCCTGCCATTCCAAAGCATCAACAAGAGTGCAATGCAGAGGGACTACTTGTAATGTTTGAGCTGTAGAAGGGAGCAAGAGCCGCATAGGCTGATGCCTCCTCTGTAATGCTGGCTCCTGTCCCATGCGGAGTGATACCAACTGCATTTCATCTCTTATCCCAGCTAGCGATCTCCAGAGTGGTGCCAGCAGCAGGTCAGTGTGAAGCAATACGCTGGGCATAATAGTATAGGGTTACTTTCACACTGATGCAGATATACAGAGCTGCACCCACGGTGCAGGTAAACGACAGCACATCATTGTCAAAGCAGCTTTATAGGGACCTCAGAACAGTAATGGTTTATTTACATTTGCAGTTTGGGGGGGGGGGTAAAACCCCATAGCTAAGACATGTTTTTACCACCCCTGCACCCCCTTTAGCTGCAGTGGCCAGGGGCATGTCGTAGCCGCAACAGGAGTTATATGCCCTGTCATGGTTGGTGTATGGGTGTACCACCTGCCAAGCATGACCCAAGTAAATGAGACACCCCAAATTTACGTGTGAACAAGCCCTAAGTGTGCCTCTGCTGAATGCAACTAAGGACTCATTCACAAGAGAAGGAGGCACTGCTGAAAAGCAATCTGAGTGTGTTTGATAGGTGTGGAGGAGGCAATATATTGCCTCCTCCCCACATGATTTAAACCCATGATCGCCATGCAATGCACACAATTGCGACACAGTAGTAGCAATTAGAGGTTTAAATCAGGAGAAAGTGACACTGTGCCCAGTGATCTTTGACTTCTCCAATGTTGTTCAGGTAGAGCTCCACCTCTTTAAAGGCACTTTCACACTGGGGAGGTGAAAGCGTCGGCGTTAAAGAGCTGCTAGTTTTAGCTGCGTTTTACCGTAGTTTTAGCTGCGCTTTTTGGCTGTTAGCAGGGTGCTTTTAACCCTCCGCTAGTGGCCAAAGAAGGAATTAATAGCACCCGCAATGCTTTGCAGCTGCTTCATCAGCGGTGCCCCTTCATTTCAATGGGCAGGGGTGGTTTAGGATCGGTGTATACACCGCCCCTAAACCGCCCCAAAGATGCTGCTTGCAGGACTTTTTTTAACATCCCGCAATCGCACCGATCTAGTGTGAAAGCACTCAGGCTTTCACACTGGAGTGACAGGAGAGGCGCTTTACAGGCGCCTCTACCTTATAGTGGTGTCACTGCATTGGCTTTGCAGCCATTGTTGGCGATCTCTCCTCTACCCTGAAGCCAGCCACTGGGGAGATCATACAACCAGACAGGAGTGCCCTCAGAATAGGTAAGTATTTGCATCTTTCCTTTACAGGGTAGTTAGTATAGGGGCTTAGAATGGGGCTGGGAGCAGGTTTAGGCTTAGATAGAATTTGACTAGACTTCCACAATGTCCTTATTTGTGTATATTCATGCAGGAGGCATTGAGAATTGTGTAAAAAGAGTTGTATAGGAAGACATCCCAGTCTAGCTTACATCTGGCTAGCAGTAATCATCTAGGATGAGCTCAGCTAAAGTAAATACCAAGTATGCTTTCTGTCTGCACTTTCTCTGCAACTGTTTTTCTTTTCTGAGAAATGTTTAAAGATCCTGATCCTGAAGTCATCAAATCAGTTGGGTGTGAGGAACAACATATGTAAAAAACTTATTTTTCTCCACATGTGCACTTATGCTTTCAAAGACCAGAACAGTAGCATAGAATAGGCATTATGTGAGAGGCCAGAGGGGTAAGCCTTAGATAGCATTCTGTAAATTCCAGGTGGAGGGTTAGGTAGAATCAATGTCCTTCTAATCATTAGCTTTACAAAGAAACCAGTAAAGCCTCGTACACACAACCGGTTTTCCCGACAGGAAAACTGCCCGGGAAAAATAGAGAACACGCTCTCTATTTTCCCCTTGGTATTCCCGGCAGAGTGTTTCCTGATGAGAAAACCGGTCGTCTGTATGCTTGCCTGCAGGGGAGAAAAACCGTGCATGCTCGATAACACTTCAACGCATGCGAGGTAGCATACAACGTTAGTGTGGGGTGTAGGAAGATGGGGGTGACGGAACGTCACTTCACATGGGGAGCCGAATGTGACGAGACGCCGGCTCATAGTAGTCGTTGACGTCACCGTGTTCTTGCCATTCAAAAGAACGGTGGTTCTTTTGAATGGCCGCGTGTATACACGGCTTTGCAAGGCAAGCTTGCCAGGAATCCCGTCAGGAAAACCAACGGTTTTCTAATAGACGGGATTCCCGGCCATGTGTACAGGGCTTCAGAATGAGGTAATGATCACTGTCCCTTATTAATGATAAAATGAAAATTGATAACTATTCAGAGTTGTCTTTTTCAAACCATCTTTTGGTTGTATTACCTTTATTTCCTTAAAATAGTCATCAATTTTTTACCTTAAAGTGATATTATACCTAAAAACAGAAATTGAATGTATTGCAACTTACCATTTTGTTTTTTACCTGGTGATCCAACCAAAAATTCAGTTATTTTTCAACTTCTTTAACTGACCAAGCTGTCTAACAAAAGCAGCAGAGGGTTGAGACACACCATTTAAAGTGGTTGTAAAGCCTAAAGGTTTTTCACCCTAATGCATTTATACATTAAGGTGAAAATCTTTCTGTGCTGCAGCTTCCCCCAGACCCCCCTTTTTCTTACCTTAGCCCAATCTGAACCAGCGATGTGCACAAGCGCTGTGGCTCCAGCCACTGTCTCTCTCCTCATTGGACAGATTGATAGCAGCAAGAGCCATTGGCTTCCACTGCTGTCTAAGGATGAGCTCTGGCGTGTTTGCATAGTACACGTGCAGAGCCTGCCAGGAAGTCTGCACCACGCTGCGCTAATCACAGCCAGGGAGACATTGTCCCGATGCTCGGCTGCAGAGATCGGGAAATGTCTCCCTGGCTGTGATTAGCGCAGCGCGGTGCCGACTTCCTGGCAGGCTCTGCACGTGTACTATGCGAACACGCCTGAGCTCATCCTTACTGCTGTCAATCAAAAGCTGTGACACAGGAGTGGGGGGCGGGGCTGAGTCCTGCTGTTTGTGTCAATGGACACAGCAGCGGGACTCGGGAGCGAGTCCGTCTACAACTACTCTATCCCCAGGCTGACAACGCTAAGGGTAGCTCCCTTGTTCCTTCATAGAATGGAGCCACCTAAAAACAGGAAGTGTGTTACTGGCCAGATCACTGGGTGAAAGTAAAGAGGAAAAGCCTAAAAAAATAGAAAACAAATGCAGCCACTACATTTAAGGATTGCATTACATTTTGGATTAATGTTCTTGTTTTTGGGTTAAATACCGTTTTAAGGTTTTCCAAAATGTAACTGTTTGGCAGAACTAGGGTACCCAAGCCTTATGATGCTATAGAACATGCCAGTGGTATACCCTTTAATGACTGTCTTACTGACCATTCCTAACCACCTGACACAGCACTTGAGAATGGCAGAATTCCAGACCCTGCATTGGTTGGCCTTTAAAAACAACTCTGAAAGCTAAAACACATCCATATTAAGTGCCACATTGTTCTCTCTTGGCACACTCTTTGTAAATGTCTTTGAATTCCAAGATGCCTGGTCATGATATTATCTGTTTCCCATTTACACGCAATAACTGATACAGAATACTGGTAATCTCTGTAACAGGAATAACTGTATATTAGTGAAGGCTTGTTTTATTTGTTTTATGTTCTCCGACGAGTCCTACAATTGATTGCAGTCCAGCTACAAGCAAAGAGACAGCCTGCACCTCAGCCCCACTGGGCTTTGTATTGTCTTCCTGCTGGTCAGTAAAAGCTTAGTTCCTTTGCTTTATTTTGTCCTTTTTTTGTTCACGGATCATCATGCGATTCTAGATAATAAAGAGCCATTTAAGCTGTTATGTGTTCCCTCTGAAGTGAGGCTGTGCTGTCCATATTGTTGTACATAATGTTGTTCTAAAGACTTTTTTTCTGGCTTCGGGTCTGTGCATCACTTTGCAGAGCAATGTTTTGCATGAACCTCAAGCCTGATATACTTAAAAAGAACAAAAAAAAAAAAAACTGTAATCTACTGGAATGGCCAAAAGATAATTTATTAGTAATGTATTAAATTGTACAAAATGTTGATCAAAATAAATTCATTACTTATGCAGTGATGACTGTTGTATTTAATGAATGAGAATATAAATGAAGCAGCTACAGATGTGTGTGTGTGTGTGCGTGTTTTTGTGTGTGCGCGTGTTTTTGTGTTTTTTTATGTGTGTGTGCGCGTGTTTTTGTGTTTTTTTATGTGTGTGTGTGTGTGTGTGTGTATATATATATATATATATATATATATATATATATATATATATATATATATGAAAAAACTATATTTTCAAAAGTATTGGGACACCTGCCTTTACACGCACATGAACTTTAATGGCATCCCAGTCTTAGTCTGTAGGGTTCAATATTGAGGTGACCCACCCTTTGCAGCTATAACAGCTTCAACTCTTCTGGGAAGGCTGACCACAAGGTTTAGGAGTGTGTCTTTGGGAATGTTTGACCATTCTTCCAGAAGCGCATTTGTGAGGTCAAGCACTGATGTTGGACAAGAAGGCCTGACTCGCAGTCTCTGCTCTCGAATAGACACACTCCTAAACCTTGTGGACAGCCTTCCCAGAAGAGTTGAAGCTGTTATAGCTGCAAAGGGTGGGCCAACTCAGTATTGAACCCGACGGCAGTGGTTCTCAACTCCTGTCCTCAGGACGCACTAACAGGCCAGATTTACAAGATAACTGAAATACATCACAGGTGATATCATTTGCTGCTCAGTGATTGCAGTATTCTAGTCTGCATCTCCCCAAGGTAATACTTAAATACTGGCCTGTTAGTGGGTCCTGAGGCCCAGAGTTGAAAACCACTGCCCTACGGACTAAGACTGGGATGCCATTAAAGTTCATGTGCGTGTAAAGGCAAGTGTCCCAATACTTTTGATAAAATAGTGTATATATTTATTGTGTGCGTGTATATGTATATGCATATATAAAATATTTTTTTATACAGTATACAAACACCGTATGTGAAGAAAATAATCAAGAAAATAGGGGGCTTGCCACTGCTGAACAATTCCTCAGAATATTGAAACCTTTAGATTAGCATGGCAGGCAGCATTAAAGTTTGTTACCCCAACATTTCCTATTTCTGATCTGTGTCTGTGTTACCATGTACTTGTATTAAAAAAAAATATTGTTCTCTTTGCATTGCTTCTTTTGTGTGAAACACCTGATGATCCTGCCAGTGCCCCTGCTATACTATTTTAAACTAGCACATTCATCCCAATTTGGTAAATTTTATTTTTTGCATTCTGCTTAGGAGCACAAATTGCCTGTACTCCAATGGGCAGACTTTTATTGACATGCTCCCCTGCACAGCTCTTCACTGGGAACATCAGTGTACTGCTGTTTCTCTGCCTCCATAATAACACTCCCCCTGCAGTCTCTGCCACTAGCTCTCTAAGCCCCTTATCCAGCTGAGAACACAGGTCACGTGATCATCTATAAAAAAAAATTGTTTTTTTTTATTTATTTATTTTTAAATATAAACAAACTTTTTTGCCATGCTTTTTTAACTGGATGAGTTGTTTTACAAGACAAGGGTTCACATACTCCTCAGCAGTGGTCAGAAATTGTATCTCAGATGTTCTCTCAGTACAAATGTATATACCTGTATCCTTTGCAAATTTGATGCAAATACAGACAACTCTAATGCCGCGTACACACGACCGTTTTTCATGGCGTGAAAAATGCCATTTTTTAAATTGGTCATTAAAAGCGATCGTGTGTAGGCTCCAGAGCATTTTTAACGACGTGAAAAATGGGCTAAAAAAAATTAGAACCTGCTCTATTTTTTCACGTCGTTCTTTTTAACGTCGTGAAAAACGGTAGTGTGTATGCTTTTACGAGGGTAAAAAAAATGCGCATGCTCAGAATCAAGTATGAGATGGGAGCGCTCCTTCTGGTAAAACTAACGTTCGTAATGGAGATAGCACATTCGTCACGCTGTAACGGACTGTAAGAGCATGAGGCTGAAAAGCGCGAATCGACTCTCACCAAACTTTACTAATACGAGGATCAGCAAAAGCAGCCCAAAGGGTGGCGCCATCCGAATGGAACTTCCCCTTTATAGTTCCGTCGTACGTGTTGTACGTCACTGCACTTTGCTCGAGCATTTTTTTTCACGATAGTGTGTAGGCAAGGCAGGCTTGAGAGGAAACACGTTGTTTTTTTCTATGACATTAAAAACGGTCGTGTGTACGCGGCATAAGTCTGGGTTCACACTTGTGCAGTGCGAATTCCAGCTCTCTTATCTCTGCAAAGAGATAAGAGAGCTGTTCAGCGGATCATCTGCGTTTTAGCTGCGAATTTGGTGACCTGAGAGAGGGGAGGGGGAGGGGGGGAAGTGTAGTGAGCTGGGAGAGAAATCCTGATGGGAAGGTAGTGCACAGCCTTGATAATCCAGACAACTACATCCCGATCTTCTCTAATGGCACCTAATACACCATTGATGAGTTGACATGTTGAAGGTTTCAGGTATCAATTTTAGGTGAGGAAATAATCATAACATGGTTCAGTACAGAGATTTGGCTCTTTTAAACAATAAGAATGAGAAAAGCAGGCACCAAACACAGCAATTGGCTATCTAAATAGACCTGCAGTACAGTATTTATAGTTTTAAGTACAGTGGAACCTCGAATTGCGAGTAACACGGTTAACGAGCGTTTCGCAATACAAGCACTGTATTTAAAAAAATCCTGACTCGGTTTGCGAGTGTTGTCTTGCAAAACAAGCAGGATTCAAGCCAAAGCGGTGTGCAATACCGCGTTTGGCCTGGGGTGGGGGGCGCCGGAGCAGAGCCGAACGGAGCCGCTCCGCGCCGTTCGGAAAATCTCAGAAATACTCTGTTCCCGAACCTTTCCGAGTTCCGCCGAGGTGTCCTCGCCCTTTTCTGGGTGTTTCCAAGGCTCTTTGGCGCCCCCCACCTCTGGCCACATGCGGTATTGCATGCCATTGAAGTCAATGCCGAACAAATTATTTTAATTTCCATTGACTTCAATGGGGAAACTCGCTTTGATATGCCAGTACTTTGGGGAGAAGACAAAGCTATTTTACATTTCACTGCTTTTTTGGTGAAAGGGTAGGGGTACGATGTACCCGATACATACCCATTCATTTTGATTCTGATAAGCCCCCTGCCCGCAGACCTTGCCAACCACCGGCCAGAGTTGCCGGGAAGAGGCCCTTGTCCCCATCAACATGGGGGCAAGGTGCTTTGGGGTGGGGGGCACCCACCCCTCCATGTTTAGGGTATGTGGTGTGGTATGGTTCAGGGGGGCGGCGGCGCTTGCTCGTCCCCTCCCTTTCCTGACTTGCTGGGCTTCATGCTCGGATAAGGGTCTGGGGTGTCCCTTCCAAATCCATACCAGACCGAAGGGCCTGGTATGGATGGGGGGGGGGAAATATGATAAAGCATTCAACTTACTAGGATGAATGAGCATAACAAAAGGAGTTGGGACTCCTTTTGTTATGCTCATTCATCCTAGTAAGTTGAATGCTTTATCATATTTCCGGGGATGGAAGCATGCATCTATACCTATGCTCTTATTAATCTATATTGGTCTTGTAGGTGTAGGGGGGCTTGGCCAATCAGTATCCCCTCCCCTCACACTGTTACCACAGTGTGTTAGTTTGCTCTATGCTTTGGGCCTCTACGTGTCTGGGTTGGTTGGCTTTGGCCGGCCTTTTCAGTCCCGGGAGCTGCAATGTGCTCCTGGGGCCTGCCCCTCCCCTCTTCGGTTCCGGCTGGTCACACAAGGGTCTGGGTGGGCTCTCAATTGCGCATCGACGTCACGCATCTGGCGCTGTGCGCGCCGCGTCACTACTTATGTGACGCCGGCGCGCCGACGCTGTTGTTTTTTATCTGGCGTCCTCACGAGGCAGCTGGCGCCGGATGGCAGGCCGCTCATGCTGCCTAGCTATGTGGCGCGGTTCCTCCCATCGGCCGCTGTCATGCCGTTGGTGAAAAAATCCTCGATTGCATTGGAGTATCCTTACCCCCTCCAGTTTAGCCCATCTCCCCTATGGGTCGGCACTTCCGTGGTCACCTCTGCACCTTTGGATTTTTCACCTAACTTCAGGTAATTCCTGTGGTCCTCCACCAATATTACTTATCATTATGCTTTTGTTTTTTCCTTTTTTACTTCTCATTCACTACTGATCCCAATCCCTTCTTATAATTGGCTGTTTATTTCAGTCTAGGGGTTGGCTTTTAGTTTCGTTATCAAACCCCCCCCCTTTTTGTTACCACAACTGGGGCACATCCTACTACTTTTTTATACAATATCCTACACATCTCAACACTTCTTTCTACATACTGGTGCTTCCATTTACTACACTCTTTTTCACGGTCACTTTTTGTTTAATTTTAGGATACTTACCACGGGAGCACCCCACCCTCCCCCCTGGGGACTTCAGTCTAACTGGCATTCCAGCCTTGTATATTGGGGCCAATCCACCTCAGCTCCCGGTGGCTGATACCTTCCCGACCAGCCTCCTACCCTCCACGCATTTACCCTTAGTTATGGGCCTACTTGTAAGTATTTTTTTGGGGGAATCATCATTGCCCTTTTGTTCCCCCCTCTCCATACCTTGACCCAAATTCTTATATTTCGTTTTTACCATTTTACTGATTTAATATTTTAGACATCCCTCTCATACTTGCTCCCGAAGAGTGGTAATGGCCACGAAACGCGTCGAGCCAATAGATGCCCCCTCGCACATATATTGTTACCAGTCTACCAACTACATCAAACACCAATTGGACTCTACCTACCAATCGGTGTTACAGCTACTATGGAGATTCTACTCCAATGAACTTGGTTTTTCAACGTTCTACTATGTACCAATTATGTTGCTATATCATGTTTACTTGAGCCCATAGATGCTCATCTGCCCCCACTTTATCAGCATCTTTAATAATTTCTATATATCAATCGGACTGTACCAACATGTCTAGGCCCTACCTACTTACCACGGAGACACCCCACAAACTGGCTCTGTTGCAATGTTTTTATTATGAACTGATCATGTTATTATGCCATGCTACCATTATTGTTGTATTTTATGTACATCCCAACTTTTAACCAATATACTAGGTATGCTGTGTTATTTTTAGTTATTGTCATATTTATTACCCAATTAAAGTAATGACTGCCAATTGTTATGCAATGCTTTCATTTAACGGTTCACGTTCCAGTGCTACAGTATACTGCCATAGTTATTTCTTGTCGGGTGTCTCCTGAGATGTATGCTTCATATAAAGTCCCACCCATATTCTCCCCTTTTTTTCATGGATGGGGGGGGGGGCCACAACATTTTTTCATTGAGCTGTCAGCAGGGAAGCCTACTGACAGCTGATGACTCATCCATTGCTGAGGATGCGGCAGCCGGTTTCCCGATCTGCTCCCTAGCGACCAGATATATACAGTGAATGTAAAAAAAAAAACACAAATCGCTAAACGTGAATCGTGGGTCTATTGAAGTCTATTAGGCTTGATTCACATCTATGCATTTTTAATGCTTTTTGCATTTTGCAGATGTGCACTACAGTCCATTTAACATGGTTTCCTATGGACCACGTTCTGTAGTGCAAATCTGCAAAATGCAAAAAGTACTAAAAATGCATAGTTGTGAATCAGGCCTAACATGCAAAACGCTGCATTTTGCAGAAAAAAAGTCCTTGACCTTTTCCAAAAACGCAGAGGCACAAAAATGCATTGATGTGAACGTGTTCCATAGGAACCCATGTTAAAAGAAATTCCCTGCATTTCTGCAAAATGCAAAAAGCATCAAGAAACGCATTAGTGCTGCTTACTTTATTATAATGCTCCAGGTCTTCCTGTCATTCTACTATCAAATGGCAGAGTCTGTATTGTTCAGTGACATTTGACAGCGGCCATTTGATATAGGAAAAGCAGGGATCGGGCCTAACTTTGACTTGCACATAAGTCAATGCCTCAAGTGGGCCTAGGATCCACAGAATCTACTTGAAGGCTAATACAGGTACTTGCACTTGATCACGGTTTAAAATCAGGTTAATTTTTTTTTTTTTTCACAAGAAAAAAGTCAGGTTAATTTAAGGTGCATCTAAGGTGGTCTGCATTACAGCTTTATTTAAGATGCTCTATTCTGTTCCAGAGTCTCAAATACAATTTTATTAGCAAGTAAAATAGCAGCCTAATACTGCAGTTTACTGCTTAAACTGTCATTTGTACTAAGCTGAAAGCTCCAGTATTATGCTGTTTAATGCATTTGCTAATATGAAAGGGATATTCCTAAGCAGCCATTGAGCCCCAGGATGTTTTGTTTTTGGATTGATGCTGGCTGATGGACCCTGGTGTGCCAGAAGAGCTCCTGCAAGGAACATGAAATCATATTAAAACCATCTGCAGGATAAACACTATTCTATCATGAGGTCTGCACCCTGTTTCCCTGCAAAGGTATAAGGTGCGAGTCCAGTGAAAGTAATATAAAAGGGTTTATAAACCAGCCATAGTAAAGGGGAGTCCTACTGATTTATTGTTATATTTTTGGAGCACCATTTTGAGTTTAATGAACAAATAGCTGATTGCATGGTATAGCTACATACTGTATTAGTAGTCGGTGACATTTAAGCTGTTCCAGTACTTGTTCAAGTCGTTTTCTCAGTGAAAATAAGTGCCAGGATCCTAAATGAATGTATGTTGAAATCTCTTCAACCTGCCCTACCAAGTCCAGTTGTATATGACCAAGAACTACTAGTATCTATACTATGACCTGGATAAATGCAAACATATATGATATTTTGATGTGCAAGTGGAACTGAACTCCAAAAAGCAAATTTTCCTCCAAAAAAATAACCGTACACTTCCTGGTAAGGTAATGTGCCTAGAAACTCCTGTGCTTACAGCCTCATAGCCTCATTTATTGCTTGAACTAGATGGACTTGTGTCTTTTTTCAACCTAACTATGTAACTATAGCTATGTAGCGCTACCCCCAGTTAAGAGAGCCGCTGGGTTTGTTTTGGTCCCTGTGTACAGCACCGCCAACCCCCGGCAATTTACTCGACCCACTCTGGCACAGTTAGTCTAGGGATTTCTCTAGTATCACAATCTAACAGTGTATGCACACAATCTATCTGTATTGCATGGGTAACCTCTTTGCATAAAGGCAACACGCTGATAGCAAGAGATAAGATATAACGTTTCTTTACTTTGAGTAAAAGGGCATAAGGTTAACACATAACACATATATATTTGTATAGCACTGCAGTAGAAAGTCTAACACAGGCGATTATCCGCCAAGTACTACTATCTCTATCTATGCGCCCTTATGGCGCAGCAACTTAAGTTCTAACTACAGATCAGGCCTGATCCAGATTTTAAACTCAGCCTCTAGAAGAACAGTTTCTTCGCATGCAACTTCACTGATGGTGCACAAACAGGAACAGTAATTTGTAATCCAAAGGGTAGAAAAACGAAAAGGGCAGAATGAACCCCTCACAGGAGACTTACTCAACTCAGTTCCGCCACCAGTCTCCTGTGGGACAGTAAAGTAGAACCCGGAGGGCCAAGGCAGTCTCTAGGCCTAGTCAAGTACTGTTTATGTGAATGAGCAGGTGCTCTCTCACCACTCCGGACGCGATCCCAGTCCGGGACTTCCACCTACTGTGTCTCCGCACACAGTGTCTGCAACGGCCGGGTCTCCGGTCCAACTGATGTCCAAACTCGATAAAGTCAGGTGCCACCCAGGCTCCGCAGTGGGGTGAAAGGCTCTCTGGAAGTTGTGCAAGGCCCCGGCTTCAGGCCCTGCACTGCAGCAGATCCTCACAGGAAGACCTGTTGATTGCAGTGCGGTGTCGAAAGAGAGCGAGCTCACCCTTGCCCCCTTCCTATATAGCCCCTCCCATGAGTCTCTGCGGTGGCTCCATGCACCCTGGGTGCCTAACGGGGTACTGGGTAACGTAGTCCCGGGGCCTTAAAGGAGACCCCGCTACAGCTATGTATCTGTAGTATGAGATCATAGACACTTGTCTCTGACTGCACTGTTCTCCTTGCTGGAGGCTCTGACATGAGGAAGTAAAGCTCTGCCTCTAACAAGATGGCCGCCTCCACACAGAAGCAGTGCATGACAAGGCATGATAAGCCAGAAATGGAGAACAGATCAGTTACAGGGAGATGGGGAAGGCAATACTAGTGACTAGTCCTTTGTCCTCTACCTGTATTTTTTAGTCATAGCTTTTAGTTATTTTCCTCTTTAAACCATAGATTGGCAGACCCCATAGGTCATGTGGCACTTTTTTATAGGCGCACACATAGTACACAGTTATATTGATTTGCTACTGCAGTATGACCTACTACATACTAGATGTCCAACATCTGTGGAATGGACCAACGCATATTATTCAATCCAATGTAGAAAATATTAGAGTTTTGTACGTTTTGTACGTTTTTCGACTTGATAAAAGCGAGCTCATCTAAAGCAGAAAAATATATTTCTGGTAATTTATTCTACAGAGTTTTCTGTTTCATGAAACAAATGTAAATTATTGATGACTGGTACTTCGTTAAATTAAAGGACAAAAGTTCTGTGTGTGCTGGATGTAAAATCATGATACTGAATGAATGCAAATTAAGCTTTCTGTACTTTAATTATTTCAGTCCTTCCAGAAAAAAAGGCATTTTCAGCTTTTAATCACACATAGGACACAAGCCTTATTATACAAAGATGCAAAAACTGCATATAGCATTCTATTAAAACCATTTCATGATTGGTTAAAAGATGTGTTTAAGAAGTCTACCCGCCTTTCTTCCAGCAAAATATAGACAACACTAACAGGCTGTGTATGAGCATCTTGTAAACACAAATCTATTCCTCAGTTTTTGTAGTTTTAGTATGTTATGCCCCGTACACACGATCGGATTTTCCATCGGAAAAACCTTGGATGTTTTTTCAGACGGAATTCCGCTCAAGCTTGGCTTGCATACACACGGTCACACAAGTTCTCTAAACTTTCGACCGTCAAGAACGTGGTGACGTAGAACACGACGAGCCGAGAAAATGAAGTTCAATGCTTCCGAGCATGCGTCGAACTGTTTCCGAGCATGCGTCGGAATTTTGCACGTCGGAATTGCTGCAGACAATCGGAATTTCCGACAGCAAAAGTCCGATGGAGCTCACATCGGACTTTTGCTGGTGGAATTTACCGACCGTGTGTACGCGGCATTACAGTTAAAGTAGTGCTAGGCCCTGGCCTTTTTTTCTCAGAAAATAGGTGCAGGAACTCAACCATAACCCCCCCCCCCCCACACACACACACACACACACACACACACCCTCCAAACCACATCAAATAGTGGGTATGGTGAAATCATACTATTAGTGGGAGGGTCTTAAAGGGGCATTACGTACCAACATACGTTACGTATAGAGTGCAGAGTTCGGTAGGGTTACACACAGAGTGCAGAGTTTAGGATTGCGCTACATACATAGTGCAGAGCTCAGGGGTGCGCTACACACAGAATGCAGAGCCTTCTTCCATAGCTGCTTACCTCTGCATCCTCCATCCACATCTCACCTTCACCCCTCTTCTTCCCTAGTACCTCCCCGCACACTGTAGGTGGCTCCGCCTCTCTCATTTGCAGGGAGATCATCCAGTGGAGTTATCAGCCTCCACACTGCACTCCAGGCACCTACAATCTCCCAGGTCCCCATCCTGCACTCAGTGGGAGGCTCTCAGGAGGTCAGATCTTTGGGAGCTGTTGGAAGACAAGCTGTCACTTGTAAACACAGAAGCCGGACTTCTGTGTTTACAAGTGATAGTGCTGAGCTAGAGGTGGTGGAACTGAGTTCCACCAAGTTCCAGCTGAAAAAAAGCCCTGGCTAAGCCTTTTTATTTTTGCTGAAAACACGTTTCTTGAGACAAATGTAACACTGATTAATAAACCATTTTTGCCCAAATAGTTAAAAAAGTCAGATATTGGTAGCTGTATCCTCTGATCTACTATTTGCCACTTGCAATAACTTCTGGCCAGTGAATGCCCTCTCACAAGCCACCAGATCATAGTATTCAGGCCCTTTCCTTCAGCCCTTGCACTAGCACACATGCATGGCTGTTCCTTTTTTTTTTTTTTCAAGATTGGATACTAAACCCATAGTCAACCCCAAAACACAACAAAGGGTAGACCCAAATACTCCCAATCCCAGGAGTGTGCAGGATAAGGTGGCTCAATGGGGCACTGGAAGAGAATACAGCCACTCTGAAACCGGGAAAGGAGGACAGTGATTAGGGACTGTATTGAAACTGCATTAAAAAAGCATTGTTAGACAGGTTTAGGAGTAATATCAAGTAAATATTATCATCAGAACTTCAAATGCATTAAAAAAGGGAGGCTTTAAATATCACTTTAACGTGGAAAAGGTTATGAGTATGGTCTGGGACTAAGCTCAGAAAACTCATACAGAATGGCAGTTTTTGGACTTTGTGACGTGTGTATATTTAGTATATCCTGGAAAATATATGTCTACTTTTATATTCAACCTTATAAACAACTATGGAGACTGGGACTAAAAACATTTTCATATTGTCCTCAGCCGTGCACTGGAGAAGCGGTGGTGACCATTTCATGAGCAGTGTAGAGCCTTTCAAGTTTGATTGCAATCTGTGCACACATCACTGTGACCCTTATTAAACTCTCCACCTTTCAATTAAGCACAATATAAAACAAACGCCAAAAATCAATTAAATTGAACCCATGGGCAAAACAGATCATTTATATTCAAGAACAATTTTTGGCGTTGTGTCGATTAAAATACTGAATAAGATCATATGGAAAATATATATATAGATATACTGTTTATCTATCTATTTATATATACACATGCACACACATAAATAAGATATTAAATCATAAAGTATAATAGGATGTTCCATAAATTTGAACATTTCACTGTTTTGTTTCCCCCATATTATGCACCAATACAATCTGATGAAATTAGTAAATATGTCATTTTTATTTCAAAGCAATGATACATGCACGCTTTTTTTTTTTTCGTAATAACACTGTATTTTTGCTAATTGGGGTTTCTACATAACAAATATACAACTAAGACCATCACATACAAATTATTTTGTAATTTTTGGCTTGACAGAAGCACTAAGCTCCAAATACAAGAAGCTTACTTAAAATTGTTAGTCAGGCACATTGCATGCTAAGCTGTTTACTGAGTTTGACTCTGTGTGTAAATGGCAAGGATTATATTATCTTTGTTTTCTAAAATGGAAAGAATGAGAGTTGGCATTAAGGACACAGCTAAAAATATACAGAATCTGGGAAATGTTGACTGTTTGCAATAAACTGGTTGTTAGGATGCAAATGAATCCTATAATCAACCACAGCTTTTTATGTGCATATAAGATAAACTGTATATGTGGTGTGTGTATTTCCTTTATACTGTATAAATATACATTTTATATATATATATATATATATATATATATATATATATATATACACACACCCACACTATATTACCAAAAGTATTGGGACAGATGCCTTTACACGCACATAAACTTTAATGGCATCCCAGTCTTAGTCTTTAGTCTTAGGCCTCTCATGACGTCACAGTCACATGCTCCGGATGGCCACATGCTCCCATGACGTCACAGTCACATGCTCCCATGACGTCACAGTCACATGCTCCGGGGCCACCCGGAGTTTGTGACTGTGACGTCATGAGAGGCCTATATAAATCATTGCGCACCGCACACCCGGCATTACAGCGGGAGGAAGCGACGTGTCAACATCGAAGAGGAGAAGAGGGAAGAAGGCGACGGAGAAGACCGGGCCCCCGCTAGCAAAAGAGCTGGAAGAAGATAGCGGAGGCCCGGCAGAAAGAACAAAGAACCATAGAGCGAGAGAAGAACCGGAGAGCGCGGAGACGACACCGGAGACCCCCGAAGGCGGAAGTGATCCCTGAAGTTGGAAGAAGACCCCGGATTCCGATAAGCCCCCGCCCGCATACCCCGACAACCAATGGCCAGGGTTGTTGGGAAGAGGCCCTGTCCTCATCAACATGGGGGCAGGGTGCTTTGGGGTGGGGGGCCCCCCTGCTCCAAACCCCCCATGTTGAGGGCATGCAGCCTGGTACGGTTCAGGAGGGAGGGGGCCGCTCCCTCGTCCCCCCCCTCTTTTCTTGTGGCCTGCCAGGTTGCGTGCTCGGATAAGGGTCTGGTTTGGATTTTGAGGGGGACCCATGCCGTTTTTTCGGCTTAGGGGGTTCCCCTTAAAATCCATACCAGACCGAAGGGCCTGGTATGCTCTTGGAGGGGGAACCCATGCTGGTTTTTTATTTAAAATTTGGCGTGGAGTTCCCCCTCAAGATCAGCAGAGCAAAAGTCGCATGCCAAAGTCGGATCATGCAAGTAGGATCAAAGTCGGACCAAAGTAGTACAGGGCGCATTTTCAAAGTCGGACCGACGTGTCGGACCAGTTAAGACCGCTCTCATAGGGAAACATTGATTTTCACGCGTCATGCCACATGAGCTCCCAATGTCGGAGCGTTTGTCAGACAAGTGTGAACCCGGCCTCAGGAGCATTCTCTAGTGTAGTCAGTGATTGCTCCTACAGACTGCAGGGAAAGCTTGAAGCATGACACCTCTGGGAAGCCTGTGTTCCAGTGGCCTATGCAGACTTACAGCCAGACTAAAGTTAGGAGTCTGAAATATAGCTGTGTCTATTGTTCTGCTAACCAACCCCTACATGGGCAGAGCACTGTGTTTTTTTATGTGTGGATGAATAAATGAGAGCGGAAAGCCTTACAACACAAGTTGACAAGTCCTTCAAGCTCTACATTTGAAGTGTATACAGTGGGCCAAAAAAGTATTTAGTCAGCCACCAATTGGGCACGTTCTCCCACTTAAAAAGATGAGAGAGGCTTGTAATTGTCATCATAGGTATACCTCAACTATGAGAGACAAAATGTGGAAACAAATCCAGACAATCACATTGTCTGATTTGGAAAGAATTTATTTGCAAATTATGGTGGAAAATAAGTATTTGGTCACCTACAAACAAGCAAGGCTCTCACAGACCTGTATCTTCTTCTTTAAGAGGCTCATCTGTCCTCCACTCATTACCTGTATTAATGGCACCTGTTTGAACTTGTTATCAGTATAAAAGACACCTGTCCACAACCTCAAACAGTCACACTCCAAACTCCACTATGGTGAAGACCAAAGAGCCTTCGAAGGACACCAGAAACAAAATTGTAGACCTGCACCAGGCTGGGAAGACTGAATCTGCAATAGGCAAGCAGCTTGGTGTGAAGAAATCAACTGTGGGAGCAATAATTAGAAAATGGAAGACATACAAGACCACTGATAATCTCCCTCGATCTGGGGCTCCACGCAAGATCTCAAGATCTTGTGGTCAAAATGATCACAAGAACGGTGAGCAAAAATATCAGAACCACACGGGGGGACCTAGTGAATGACCTGTAGAGAGCTGGGACCAACGTAACAAAGGCTACCATCAGTAACACACTACGCCACCAGGGACTCAGATCCTGCAGTGCCAGATGTGTCCCCCTGCTTAAGCCAGTGCATGTCCGGGCCCATCTGAGGTTTGCTAGAGAGCATTTGGATGATCCAGAAGAGGATTGGGAGAATGTCATATGGTCAGATGAAACCAAAGTAGAACTGTTTGGTAGAAACACAACTCGTCGTGTTTGGAGGAGAGAGAATGCTGAGTTGCAACCAAAGAACACCATACCTACTGTGAAGCATGGGGGTGGCAACATCATGCTTTGGGGCTGTTTCTCTGCAAAGGGAACAGGACGACTGATCCGTGTACATGAAAGAATGAATGGGGTCATGTATCATGAGATTTTGAGTGCAAACCTCCTCCCATCAGCAAGGGCATTGAAGATGAAACGTGGCTGGGTCTTTCAGCGTGACAATGATCCCAAACACACCGCCCGGGCAACGGAGTGGCTTCTTAAGAAGCATTTCAAGGTCCTGGAGTGGCCTAGCCAGTCTCCAGATCTCAACCCCATAGAAAACTTTTGGAGGGAGTTGAAAGTCTGTGTTGCCCAGCGACAGCCCCAAAACATCACTGCTCTAGAGGAGATCTGCTTGGAGGAATGGGCCAACATACCAGCAACAGTGTGTGACAATTGTGAAGACTTACAAAAACATTTGACCTCTGTTATTGCCAACAAAGGATATATAACAAAGTATTGAGATGAAATGTTGATATTGACCAAATACTTATTTTCCACCATAATTTGCAAATAAATTCTTTCCAAATCAGACAATGTGATTGTCTGGATTTGTTTCCACATTTTGTCTCTCATAGTTGAGGTATACCTATGATGACAATTACAGGCCTCTCTCATCTTTTTAAGTGAGAGAACTTGCACAATTAGTGGCTGACTAAATACTTTTTTGCCCCACTGTATATATATATATATATATATATATATATATATATATATATATATATACACATATACACAGTGCATTCGGAAAGTATTCACAGCGCTTAATTTTTTCCACATTTTGTTATGTTACAGTATCATTCCAAAATGGATTCAATTAATTATTTTCCTCAAAATTCTACAAACAATACCCCATAATGACAACATAAGTGAAGTTTGTTTGAAATCTTTGCAAATTTATGAAAAACAAAAAACAAAAACAAAATACATGTACGGTGCCTTGAAAAAGTATTCATACCCCTTGAAATTTTCCACATTTTGTCATGTTATAACCAAAAACGTACTGTATTTTATTGGGATTTTATATAATAGACCAACACAAAGTGGCACACGATTGTGAAGTGGAAGGAAAATGGTTTTCAACATTTTTAACAAATAAATATGTGAAAAGTGTGGCGTGCATTTGTATTCAGCCCCCCTGAGTCTATTCTTTGTAGAGCCACCTTTTGCTGTAACAGCTGCAAGTCTTTTTGGGGCTGTCTCTACCAGCTTTGCACATCTAGAGAGTGACATTTTTGCTCATTTTTCTTTGCAAAATAGCTTAAGCTCGGGGGGCGTGGCCTGGATAGCAATGGGATAGGTCGCATGTGATGTGAGCTCCGTCTGCCCATACTCCTAACCTACCATCCTGCCTGCATCCTGCTCGGTTCCTGCCATCCCCTACATCCGAGGACGTGTCCTGCTCTCCCTGTGGTTCCTGAAGCCTGTTAGCCCGCTGGTTTGCCGCCACTGCCGTCGCGGCGCTTCCCGGTCCTCTGCTTCAGGAAAGGCCCCGGCTTCGGCCTAGTTCCTGGTTCGGCGGCCATCTTGGCCCTCCCGACGGCGGCCCTGGACACTTCTCCTTGCCTCCCTGGGCGCACTGGGCTCCATCCTCTTCTACATCGGCCCCCGGATTACCTGCTGCAGCTGCTGGGGTGTCTTTGCACTCTGCACCTGCTGTGTGAGCGGACCGCGGTCTCGGCCTGACTCCCGGAACGGCGGCCATCTTGCTCCACCCGGAGACATCTTTGGCAAGTATTACAGGCCTCCCTGACTCCCCTGAGCTCAGATTCCCCTGCATGCAGCCTGTTGCCATTACAGCTGCTTGAGAGTGACCTGCTGCCTACGTTGGGCCGTCCCTGGGCAGCGGTGGGGGGGAGGTTGTGGAGGACCCGGCCTCCTTAACAGCGGCCATATTGGTGCACCCAGGGATCTTCCCTGTCGCCTTACAGCATGTCTCCGTCTAAAAATAATTCTGAAGCCATCGATAAACTGGCCAGATACCGCCGGTTTGAGGAGGGGGATCGGCAGGTCAGAGACGGCGCCGCTGCTTTCCTGGATGCGGATCACTCTGTGGTGGCTACTAACAAATTACTGGATGCCATCGCCATGTGCCAGAGCACGCTTACCACCAAGATCGAGGAGGTAAAAATTGATGTGTCCCTTATCCGGCAGGATCTCTCTACCCTCAGGGACCGCGTGACGGAGACGGAGACCCGTATTAGCAGAGCAGAGGATATCTTACACCCTTTACAACATACCACCGATGAGGTGCGCCGCCAGTTACAACAGATTAGCGCAAAACAGGATGACATGGAAAATCGCCTTCGGAGATGTAACCTCCGCTTCATCGGTCTTCCTGAGTCTGCTGAGGGCACCGATCCGGAGAGCTTCCTTGAAAACCTCCTAACCTCAACCTTCGGCAGAGACGCATTTTCGGTAATGTTTGCAGTGGAGAGAGCTCATCGAATCCCTGGCCGCCCTCCTCCCCAAGGAGCTCCACCGCGTACCCTGATAGCGAAGTTCCTTAATTTCAGGGATCGCGACAAGATCCTCCGCCTAACCAGAGAGAAGGGGAATATCCCCCATACCAACGCTTGTGTTGCCGTCTTCCCGGACTTCTCCAATGAGGTGCAACGGCAGCGGTCCAGGTTCCAGGATGTTAAGAAGCGCCTCCGCACTCTACACCTCAAATACGCCATGCTGTACCCTGCAAAGCTTCGTGTGGAGTGCGACGGTCGGACCCACTTTTTCGAGGACCCAGAGTCGGCATCCACTTGGATTGACCGGAGAGATCGGCGAGATTGAGCATACCGCGCTGTCTGGGAGCTGTGAGTACTTTTCTTTTCTCTCCCCTGCTGCCCCCTGTGCCGGTGGCACTCCCTGTTCGTGCCCTGGTGATTCGCCTCACGGTTGCTCTGTTGCTAGTGGGTGCCCTCCGCCGGGACGGGGGAGACAGACCTAAAAGCCTTTTCCGCCCCTCCTCGGATCTCATAGCATGCTCGCCACCTTCGGGTGACCTAACTGTTAATTCCCCGTTCTCCCCACGCATGGGAGATGCTTGTAGAGGGCAGCTTACCGAACGTTGCTGGAACTTCCTATCCTACTTTACGTACCACCCTGATGGCAGGCGGGGCTCCCTTCTGCACGGCTGCAATGGTGTTGTGCTTTTGTGGCCCCTACACCCCATGCACTTCTCAGAGAAGAAGTCGCCCCCCTAGGTTCTCTATGGACTTTTTTCACTCCCCCCGTTTACCTGATTGTTTTTTCCTCCTTTTTTGTTTTCTGTTCATCACAGGTATCTATGTCCCTTTGAAATTAAGTCCCTCGCCTCCAATGCTTTTTTCACGTTGGATGTCCCCGGTTGATACCTGGTTTTGGGATACTATGTTCATGCCGAGTTGGGGTGGCACTGGACTGGGAGGGAGGGGAAATGTTTTGGCTGTTTTTTATTTGCCACTATGTTCACAATTGTTTATTTCTGCTAAAGGTACTATGTCATTGTCATACATGCACTATCAATATTGGTTGCTGATGTGTTCTGTACTGTCTGATGTGTCCTTATCTGCTCTGCTGGTCCTGGTCTGGCTGCGGTCTATTATACACACCATATACCCACCATGAGTTCCCTGAAGTTCCTCACGTGGAATGTTAGAGGCTTACGCAATAAGATCAAACGCACAGCGGTCCTGACATTTCTCAAATCTCAGAGAGCTGACATTATCACACTGGTCGAGACCCATGTCACGGGCCACTTGCAATCCTCCCTTAAAAAACCTTGGGTGGGGTGGGCTTATCATGCCACTCACACCTCATATTCCAGAGGAGTATCGGTCCTGGTTGCCAAACGGGTACCTTTTGAGCTTATACTGCTCCGCACGGATCAGCAGGGCAGATATGTGTTTATGCACGCCACCATTAATGGGTCTCCTATCCTGCTACTTGCCTGCTATATTCCCCCCCGTACAACTCAGCTGTAATTCAGGAAGGCCTTGCCTTTATGACACAATACCCCTCCGTACCGGCAGTGTGGATGGGGGACTTCAATATGACCCTGATCCCCGCTCTGGACCGTCTGGGCACACTGGATCCCCCCCTTAACCCACCGACCCATACCAGACTGCACCGCATAATGACCGACTTTGCTCTTGTCGACACTTGGCGCCACAGACACCCGCACACTAAAGTCTTCTCATGCTTTTCAGCCAGTCATAACACAATGTCACGAATTGATTTTGTTTTTATCTCAATGTCCCTGCTGCCTAAGCTAGGAGATGTGGCCTTTGCTCCGAGAGTACTCTCGGATCACGCCCCCTACTGGGTCACGATCCAGCTCCTGAAGGCTTCCCCTGCTCCTTCTTGGCGGCTAAACCCGTTCTGGCTGACTGCCCTGCAGGACCAGGATGACATCCCCACAGAATTGCAATACTATTTTACGGCCAACAGGGACACTGCCACGCATGATGTGGTGTGGGAAATGTTTAAACTTCACGCTCGTTCCCTACTTTCCACACGTATTAACAGGCTTAAACGGTCATCAACATTTATTGTCCAGCAGGCTGCGGAGCATCTGCAGGCGCTGGAGGAGGCGTTCCACCGGGACCCCTCGCCCAGCGCGGCCAACAATCTAAAGATTCAGGCGCGCCAGGTCTCCCAATTGCACATAGAGAAGGCTAAACAACGTATCTTCTTCTGTAGACAGAGGGTGTTTGAGTATGGAGAGAGATCGGGCAAACTGCTCGCATATCTCGCCCACTTGGATATGCGTCCCCCTGTGGTGGTGTCCTTGACCGACCCGCAGGGGAACGACATCACCGATCCGCAACTGGTGGCGGAGGAATTTGGGAGATTCTACCGTGCACTCTACACTTCCAGGGTCACCCACACTCCCCAAGACACCAGGGACTACCTAGCGGGAGTTCAATTCCCTAAACTGACAGACGACCAGCTTGAAATTCTGGAAGCCCCTATTACTGAGGAGGACATCTCCGAGGCCATTTCCTGTCTGGCCTCATCCAAGGCCCCAGGATTGGATGGCCTACCTCTTGAATTCTATGCCACCTACTCTGAAATCCTAATCCCTGAACTTAAGTACCTGTATAAATCTATATTTGACTCAGGAGTTCTACCCCCATCTATGCGAGAAGCCCAAATAGTCGTAATTCCCAAACCCGGAAAGGACCCTAAATACCCGGAGTCGTATAGGCCCATTTCCCTGTTACAGGTAGATATTAAAATATTAGCTAAGATTCTAGCCTCCCGCCTTAACCAGGTTATTCTGTCATTGATACACCCTGACCAAACCGGCTTTATGCCAGGGAAGAACACGGCCATGAATATTCGCCGCCTATTTATGAATATTCAGGGGTCCCATGATGAAATTGGCTCGAGGGTCGTGGTGGCGCTGGATGCCGCCAAGGCCTTCGACTCCGTGGAGTGGAACTACCTGTGGGAGTGTCTCTCAAGATTTGGATTTGGCCCCAGCTTTATTCGCTGGGTCCAACTCCTCTATCAATCCCCGAGGGCCAGAGTGTTTGTGAATGGTTGGCTTTCTGACCAGTTCCCGCTGGAGAGAGGGACCCGGCAGGGCTGCCCCCTTTCCCCCATGCTTTACGCATTGGCTGTGGAGCCGTTGGCCATAATGGTCCGTGCGGACACTTGCATCCGAGGTCTCAGGATGGGGAACCTGGAAGAAAAGATTGGGATGTATGCCGACGACACACTTTTGTATCTGGCGGACTCCGGTCCTTCTCTTATAGCAGCCCTCCAGTCCATAGAACGTATGGGTGGCCATTCGGGTCCGAGTATTAATTGGGCTAAGTCCCAGATCCTTCCGATTGACCATTTCCCCTCCTCGTTCGCGTCCCCTCCTCTGGCTCTTCCAAGGGTCTTCCAGATTAAATACCTTGGCGTACAGGTCACCAGATCGCTCTCAGATTATAAACTACTGAACATTGAACCCCTGTTTGCTCTGATCAAGAACAAGACGCAGACTTGGGCCAGACTACCCCTGGGTGTTATGGGTCGCGTCAGCTTAGTTAAGATGATACTCCTTCCCAAGATACTCTATTTGGTCTGGCATGCTCCCCTCTATATACCACAAAAAAATTTCAGGACAATTGAATCCATCCTGAATTCATTTATTTGGGGTCATGGCAGACACAAATTATCCTGGAGAATCCTGAAGAACCCTGTGACGTTGGGAGGAGCTGCTCTCCCTGACTTTCAGGATTATTATTTTGCCTCCCAGCTGTCCCACTTCTATTATTTTGATAAACATGAACTAACGAGATACCAGACACTACTCTGTGAGCACCCAGATGACTCGGCCCACACCCCACTTCAATCGGTCCTAAGAGCCCCATTGACAAGACGCCCCCCCAACGCACAGCAGACATGTTGACTCACCACCGGAGGGTATGGCGGGCGGCACTGCAGAGAACTGGGACCCCAAGGGTACACTCTCATACCCCTCTCTGGTACAATACATGCTTGCCAGAATTATTGTCCATTCCGGACCCCGCGGCGTGGATACGCCATGGGATCTTATACATACACCAGATCATGACCGATTCAGGCCTTAAGTCATTCCAAATGCTGAAGGACGAATTTTCCCTCCCCAATTGCCTTTTCTTCAGGTATTTGCAACTCCGTCACGCCATACAGGCCCAGTTTTCTGGCTCTTACCCGTCCCTGGCAGTTCCCTCCATAGTGGACACAGTCACGGGTAATGTGCCTGCTAAGCTCATCTCCACTTTGTACTCCGCCATTCGTCTCCCTAGCACCACAGCATTGGCCTATACTGCTAAGACTAGATGGGAGGCGGATGTTGGACTTATAGAGGAGGAGGACTGGGGCGAGATTTTGGAGGACGTGAAAAAGGTTTCCCCCAAGCTGTCGGACCGCCTCACACAGCTGTACATCATACATAGAACATATCTGACCCCTCAGAGAGTGGCACGTTTCAGGCCCACGTACAATCCAGGATGCCGCCTCTGTGACCATACCCCGGGCTCCTTTTACCACCTCATATGGTTCTGTCCTACCATTCAGGCATATTGGACACAGGTGATACGCTTCCTACACGATCAGATGGGCTCCCCTGCTACCCTTGACCCAAAGATGTGCCTACTTGGCCTGTTGCCAGACTTGGATGCCGACAAACCCCTCCGTACCTTTTTACATGAGACGCTATTCTTGGCAAGAAAAGTAGTGGCCCGTAATTGGATGCAGGCCCTGCCCCCTACAGTTCAGTGCTGGAAAAAGGCGGTTAACGATGCTCTCCCATATAAAAAACTGATTTATGTACATAGAGGGTGTCCGCTAAAGTATGAGAAGGTCTGGGACAGATGGATGGCGGATGGTGAAACGTGTACCTGACATGTCGATTTTTTATTTTTGTTGTATACCGGCTCTACTTTCACTGCTGTTATTATCTTTGTGACACACAGATGCTTCACTGTGTTCATGTATGTACTATTATATTGGCCATACTGGCTTATGTTGATTTATGTACCATGCATACTTTTCAATAAAGTTGGTTTCCAATTAAAAAAAAAAATAGCTTAAGCTCTGTCAGATTGGATGGAGAGTGTCTGTGCACAGCAATTTTCAAGTCTTGCCACAGATTCTCAATTGGATTTAGGTCTGGGCCATTCTAACACATGAATATGCTTTGATCTTAACCACTCCATTGTAGCTCTGGCTCTATGTTTAGGGTCATTGTCCTGCTGGAAGGTGAACCTCCCCCCCCCCCCCCAGTCTCAAGTCTTTTGCAGAGTCTAACAGGTTTTCCTCTAAGATTGCCCTGTATTTGGCTCCATCCATCTTCCCATCAACTATGACCAGCTTCTCTGTCCCTGCTGAAGAAAAGCATCTCCACAACATGTTTCACAGTGGGGATGGTGTGTTCAGGGTGATGTGCAGTGTTAGTTTTCCGTGACACATAGAATTTTGTTTTTAGATCAAAAAGTTCTATTTTGGTCTCATCTGACCAGAGCACCTTTTTCCACATGTTTGCTGTGTCCCCCACATGGCTTCTCGCAAACTGCAAACTGGACTTCTTATGGCTTTCTTTCAACAATGGCTTTCTTCTTGCCACTCTTCCATAAAGGCCAGATTTGTGGAGTGCACGACTAATAGTTGTCCTGTGGACAGATTCTCCCACATGAGCTGTGGATCTCTGCAGCTCCTTCAGAGTTACCATGGGCCTCTTGGCTGCTTCTCTGATGAATGCTCTCCTTGCCCAATCTGTATGTTTAGGTGGACGGCTATATCTTGGTAGGTTTGCAGTTGTGCCATACTTTTCCGTTTTCGGATGATGGATTGAACAGTGCTCCGTGGGATGTTCAAAGCTTGGGATAGTATTTTTTTTGCTTTTAACTTCTCCACAACTTTATCACTGACCTGTCTGGTGTGTTCCTTGACCTTAATAATGCTGTTTGTTCGCTAAGGTTCTCTAACAAACCTCTGAGGGCTTCACAGAACAGCTGTATTCATACTGAGATTAAAATTACACACAGGTGGACTCTATTTACTAATTAGATGACTACTGAAGGCAATTGGTTCCACTAGATTTTAGTTAGGGATATTAGAGTAAAGGGGGCTTAATACAAATGCACGCCACACTTTTCAGATATTTTTTTTTTTTTTAACAAGAAAAAAATATTTTATTTAGATATTTACAGTACAAGCGATGCAATCACGCAATCCTTTACATGAAGGACAATACACATAGTGACTTAGTAAACAGCAACAACCTATAGATTCATGGCTGTGGTGCATCTCCAGCCACCACATCCTGTGCGTTCTCCAGGGGATCCTCCCTCGAGGCATCTATCCATCCCGACCATATTTTATCAAATTTGCCGGGGCAATTCTGATTAAGGTATGTAAGTTTGTAGAGTGGTAACACTGAGTTCACAACCGTACGCCACATAGAAACTGTAGGTGGCGCAGCGTCATTCCAATGGAGGAATATCACCTTGCGTGCATAGAATGTGGCATAGCCTAGGAACAGCCTTGTATTTTTTCCCCCGAACCGTTGCTACAAATATGTTGAGCAGCAATACCCGAGAATCAGGTCCCATAACTTTTCAGATATTTATTTGTAAAAAATGTTGAAAACTATTCATCCTTTTCCTTCCACTTCACAATAATAGCCCACTTTGTGTTGATCTATAACATGGATATGCAATTAGCGGACCTCCAGCTGTTGCAAAACTACAAGTCCCATCATGCCTCTGCCTCTGGGTGTCATGCTTGCTGCTGTCAGAGTCTCGCTATGCCTCATGGGACTTGTAGTTTGGCAACAGCTGGAGGTCCGCTAATTGCATATCCCTGATCTATAACATAAAATCCCAATAAAATACATTTACGTTTTTGATTTTAACATGACAAAATGTGGAAAATTTCAAGGGGTATGATTTCTTTTTTTTCAAGGCACTGTACATACATTAAGTTTTCACAGTCTTTGCTCAATACTTTGTTGAAGCACCTTTGGCACCAATTACAGCCTGAAGTCTTTTTGAGTTTGATGCTACAAGCTTGGCATACCTAATTTTGGGCAGTTTCTCCCATTCTTTGCAGGACCTCTCAAGCTCCATCAGGTTGGATGGGGAGTGTCAGTGCACTTTCAGATCTCTCCAGAGATGTTCAATCAGGTTCAAGTCTGGGCCACTTAAGGACATTCACAGCGTTGTCCCATAGCCACTCCTTTGTTATCTTGGCTGTGTGCTTGGGATCATTGTCCTGTTGAAAGATGAACCTTCGCCCCAGTCTGAGGTCCAAAATGCTCTGGAGCAGGTTTTCACCAAGAATGTCTCTGTACATTGCTGCATTTGTCTTTCCCTTGATCCTGACTAGTTTCCCAGTCCCTGCCACTAAAAAAAAACATCCCCACAGCATGATGCTGCCACCACCATGCTTCACTGTTGGGGTGGTATTAGCCAGGTGATGAGCAGTGACTGGTTTCCTCCAGACATGACGCTTGCCATTCAGTCCAAAGAGTTCAATCTTTGTTTCATCAGACCAGAGAATTTTGTTTCTCATAGTCTGAGAGTCCTTTAGGTGTCGTTTGGCAAACTCCAGGCGGACTATCATGTACCTTTTACTGAGGAGTGGCTTCTGTTTGGCCACTCTACCATACAAGCCTGATTGGTGGAATGCTGCAGAGATGGTTGTTCTTCTGGAAGGTTCTCCTCTCTCCACAGAGAAACGCTGGAGCTCTGACAGCGTGACCAGCGGGTTCTTGGTCACCTCTCTGACTAAGGCCCTTCTCCCCCGATGGCTCAGTTTGACCGGGCGGCCTTCTCTAGGAAGAGTCCTTGTGGTTCCAAACTTCTTCCATTTACAGATAATGGAGGCCACTGTGCTCATTGGGACCTTCAATGCTACAGACAGGGCAGGCATCAGATATTTTCATTCAACATTTAACATTCCCCAGGGCTTGCCCACGGGCCATCCCACCGAATCGACACACAGGCCACCTCACCTGTACGCACTCAGCCCTCCCCCTCACACCCAAAAAGTGCTACTGCCGAAGCACTTTGCAAGCACTTCGGCAGTGCTGCCAATTGATTTCAATGGCAAGGGCGGTGTAGGAGCGGTGTATACACTGCTCCTGCACCGCCCCAAAGACGCTGCCTGCAGGACTTTTTCTAACGTCCTGCAAGCGCACGGCCCCAGTGTGAAAGCACTGGGGCGGCATTTTCAATCTCTTTACAAATGCTATTTTTAGCACTAAAATGCCTGAAACCCACCTTCAGCGTGAAAAGGGTCTATATGTCAGCCCCCCACACCAATATATATGTCAGCCACACCCCGCACACCTGTATATATATGTCACCCCCACACCTGTCAGCCCCCCTCACACCTATATATTTATGTCAGCCCCTCCCCACACCTGTATACATGCCAGCCCACCTCACACCTCTATATATGTCAGCCCACCCCACCTTTTTTTATATCTATCGAGAGATATATATATATATATATATATATATATATGTCAGCCCCACACATACACATATCTGTAGACACAAAAGCCTCTGGTCCCTCCCTGTACACAAATAGCCCCCCTCCCTTTACTATACAGCCCCTACTTGTAAAGGAAATCTTCCTACCTAGTCCCAGCTCGTTTTTACAAAGCTAACATGTTGCTGACACAGAGGAGCCGATCACAGTACAAAGCACAGTACAGGCAGTTCACACGAGGGGTGCACATGCGCATAGTAGCCAGAGGTGGCAGTAAAGAGGTCGATGTCTGAGCTCAATGACACAGATAGCAGCAGAAGCTGCAAGATCATTTCTATAGTGCACAACATGGCTCCCCTTCACCCGACCTGCCTTCATCTGGCCCAGGCGGACCCCTTGGGCCCCCCGGGGCCCCTTACAGTTGTATCGGCTGTACCCGCCTGTTGGCGGCCCTGGCTACAGACATTTTTATGTACCTTTCCCCAGATCTGTGCCTCAATATACTCCTGTCTCTGAGGTCTACAGAAAATTCCTTGGACTTCATGGCTTGATTTGTGCTCTGACATGCACTGTTATCTGTGGGACATTATATAGACAGGTGTGTGCCTTTCCAAATCATCTCCAATTAACTGAATTTACCACAGGTGGACTCCAATCAAGTTGTAGAAACATCTCAAGGATAATCAGTGAAAACAGGATGCACCTGAGCTCAATTTTATGATTATTGGCAAAAGCTGTGAATACTTATGTACATAGGATTTTTTTCATTTTTTATTTTTAATAAATTTGCAGATTTCAAACAAACTTCTATCATGTTGTCATTATGGGGTATTGTTTGTAGAATTTGGAGGAAAATAATGAATTTAATTAATTTTGGAATAAAGCTGTAACATATGAAAATGTGGACAAATGAAGTGCTGTGAATACTTTCTGGTTGCACTGTAATATACTGTATATATATATATATATATATATATATATATATATATATATACACACACACATACATACATATACAGACACACACAGTATATTCTTAATATTAAGGCCTCATCCACATGAACATACTGTTCTGAAACCACCTTCTTTACCAGCATAGGAGACACAGGAGTGTTCTGTGTAATCTCTGTGCGCATCAGAACACAAGCAGACGTGCACGCCTTTGTGAATGAGGCCTTATAGTCAAAAATGTGGTTTAAAATTTTAGTAGATAAACCACATTTTGTACACATTACTTTTAAAAGAGAAGTATGGGTTTGGGGGTTATTGCAGTTTTATACTTACCTAGGTGGATGCTGCATCTGTCCCCTGCCGCCTCTACACAGAGAACAGAACACCGCTGATGGCTCGGTTCTCTCGGGCTCCCCGAGTAGAGAGCTGCTGCCTGTCAATCAGCAGCTCTCCTGCTCTGCTCCCCTACGCTCATTGGAGCGATGAGCTGTGAAGGGGGGGGGGAGCCGGCCATCAGTCCAGGCACCTGGCAGATCCAGACTCCCAGAGTTGGAATGACGCGGTGCCTGGACTGATATTGGTGACATCAGCAGAGATTGGACAGCTCTCTGCTGAAAATGGGTCACAGTAGTGCTAAACAAATTGCACTCCTGTGACCCATAGAAGAAGCCCAGCCAAACGAGCCCAGGCTGGACTTCTCCTTTTAAGCAGGGCATTTTTTCAGCTGGAACATGGTGAAACTCAGTTCCACCACCTCTGGCTCAGGCCCTCTTCTCCCTGCTCATGACTTGTAAACACAGAAGTCTGGCTTCTGTGTTTATAAGTGACAGCTTATCTCCCAATGGCTCCCACAGATCTGATACCCTGAGCGGCTCCCACTAAGTGCAGGATGGGGACCAGGGAGATGCAGGTGCCCGGGGTGCATTGCAGATGATGACACCAACACTGGATTATCTTCCAGTGATATGAATAAACATTTGGGGAGACCTTCTTAATGGGTCCCAGAGTGGCTGGGTGTGGGAAGGGTCCAGTCTTGGCATCCCAGACTTGCTGTCTGGAGAGAGTATTAGAAGAGTGTTCTTGCTTCTCAGGCCTGTTGCTTGGGAAGAAGCATAGTTCATGTTTGTCAGTCCTGCTGCCTGGCGAAGGAAGCTAAAGCTAAAGGAGATTTCTGCTTAATCAAATTTCTGACCTTAGCCTGGGATCCAGAATTAGTCTGTGAGAGAGGCTGAAGATACTTGAGGGTAGCTGTCCAGCTGGCCTACCTAGTCTAAATTAGCCTGTGGCAGAGGCAAAAGAGTTTGACCTTGACCTGTTGCAGAGGTCAAAAGGAGAGAAATGAAGGTGGAAGGAATTTTTGCTGCTGTTTTTGAATATCCTGTACCCCAACCCTCTAACACCTTAGACCAGGGTTTCTCAACCAGGGTTGCATGAAATCCAAGGGTTCCTCCAAAGATAGCTAGAGGTTCCATGAGCAGTGATCAATTCCTGCTTCTCAGATAAGTTTCCACTGACATCATTGATCTTTTTAGCTATCTTAAAGGGGGTAATTCTTCCCAGTGACCACAAGTGTAAGGAACATTCTTCCAGATGACCGTCACACTAATGTATCATGAGTTGTAGTCCTTTTTAGCAGGGGTTCTCTGAGAACTAAAAGTTATTTCAATGGTTCCTCTGTGTTGAAAAGATTGAGAAAGGCTTCCTTAGATATTTGAGCCAATAAAACCAGCAAAAAAAAAAAAGATTGACAGAGTGGACGTCTGTCATCTGGTCACAGCTTTTAGGACGACAAATGCTTGGATACAGCTTTTTGCATTTGTAATTTATTGCCTTTTGAGCCTGATGATATCTTTCATGGTTTAGTATTTAGTATTGTAAGAATTGATGGATAGGTCCTGATGGCCTTTGCTGTTAATCAGGATTCATGTAATATATTAATTACTGATGCCCCTGTTGAAGAACATTTGTTCGAAACGCATAGGGCTTGGTACACTACCCCATTCACTGCCCCTTTTTAAACATTTTTATTGTTTGTGATCACTTTTATGTTGGTTGAATAAACCCTCATTGACCTGCACCCATGGAGCATTCCTTCCCTTCTTTTCTCCTCACATGGGTGGTTGGTCAAGTAATAGCTTCCTTTGGCAACTGGTTACTAATATTCACCGTGGTAAAGAGTCTCCTTGCTGAGGTTCCAGTTCCATCGGAGGACCACCTGGATCGGTGTGAAACCCAGAGTCTGCTGTCAAGTCGGGGAGCCTACCGGACAGTCTACATTGGGGACCCATCTGATCCAGTTTCCAGACTAACTGACGAGGAGTGCCACTGGGATTTCGTATGCCTATTTGACCTGCCTAAACCACAGGTCTAATGTTCCGGTAAGAGTATTCTACCTCTCTTTTTCTACAAGAGTTATGTGATGACCCTTCAGTGCTACATGTTCTTTCTTCACAACACGAAAATTTTCTATGGACACTGTATGGACTCATTATATTGATATTATTTATCACTTTGGTTTGATTGGAGGCCAAAATTATTGGGCTTCATTTCTTCACTTAGCGCTACATCTTCATTCCATAATATATTAAAAACTGGTAATTTTAAGACGTTAAGAAGCGTAGACATATGTAGGGTAAGACGCAGCTCAAAACCGATCCAGTGCTTCACATGCTCCTACTAGGCGAAACATGTCAGAGGACATGGCCAGAGCAGCGCTGGCTTAGGCCACACACAACCATATCCACATCTGAAGCACTGGGTCAGTTTTGAGCAGCGTCCGTCTTATCCCACATATGTCCATGCTTCTGAATTAGTGCCTGACGGCTGCTCCCACTTTCTGAATACCAGTAGGGACACCTGATATCCTCCAGCTTTGAGTGGGGCTCCAAGGCCACATGTGATCACACTGGTCATTTTAAATTTAAAATAGATCTTCAGTTAAGGCATAAACTGCTAATAAACCTTTATAATATATATTATGCATTTAGGTTTGCTTTTCTTGTAAGCTGTAATAATGCCTGTATTGTAAGGTCCAATTATTTTACTACTGGACAGCCAGATTTGCACTATGTGTAATGACAAATTATAGTCAAAAGGAAATAGATGCAATCTGTTTCTTTCTGCAAAAGCATATTATAGAACTTTTATTTTCATCACAACACTGCTTTTGACAAAAAAAAACAAAAAAAAACGTGTGGCTTTGTGCTTTATCTGGAGTTCTCCTTTAACAGAGCAAAGCATTCATGCAAATAATCAAGGCTGGCCAACCCCTATAATTCTGAATAGTCCCAAAGGCTACAGTGCCAAAATTGAATGCTGTGGGATTTTTAAAGCCTGCAAACTAATTTAGTCATGGCTGTGATGCATTTTTCAGAGCAGAGTCTTGAGATTTAGGGAGTTCATCTCCTATTAAAACGAGATTTCAGCAAACCTTGTTCTCTGCCAGTCAGGGTAATCTGCTTCATTTCCTAGTAGTCTCTCTCAGGATCCAAAATAATGAGCCAAGTTCTATTTATCTTGATTAGGAACATGATTCCACAGTGTTTCCCTTACAAGGAACATGGCTGCTGGTAGGAAATTGTTGTTCTTTGAGAGCAAACTACTGGGAATAGGATTTAACAGTGGTTTAAAGGATTGATGCAATTTAGGTCAAACAAAGCACAAGGGTGGCCCCTATTCTTCTGAAATTTCCACAATGCATGTCATCTTTAAGATAGATGACTGAAGTGTCCAGAGAAGGCAGTGGGGAAAGTTTTATTATACCATAGGCATCTCAGCTCATTCCAAAATAATGAGGTTCATATTTTCTGTAACGAGCACTGGAATGCATTCATATGCACATTGGTGCCTTACATTCAGTTCAGTCAGGGCAAATGCTTCCCAATTCAAATTAAAATGATTCCTTTGTGAATTAAATTAGAATTGTTTTGTCCACATTATAAAATAGATTGCTCTAAAAGGTATTCTGAAAACAGATTTTTTTTTGTAATATAATCTGTAACACGTGTTATCAAGATTAAAAACATTAATATAGTATCAGCTTATATAAAGTATTGTACATGCATAAAGAATTTAATTATAGAAATGTAAATGTAGCACAGCATGTACAGTATCTTCCCTTTACCTTCCCTTTGGCTCACTGGCAGGAAAGACACACCATGCTACCTGCCCGTACCCTCTTGTGTGAAGAGGTTGAGCGGTGTCACAAACTAGGGTCCTGCAGCAAGGTTCTCCCTTTAGTTGGTTCTCGTCCCTCACCGATATGTAAGGACAAGTCTTTATATCCCCAAGTAACTCCAAGGTCCACACCAGTAGTAAACTCCAACATAGAGTTTATTTCTTTGTGACGCTTGGACGTTTCTTTAGTTTTCCCTTTTTTAGATGTGACCAGGAGATTCTCTGCCACAGAACCATTAATCCCAATCCTCTGGTGTTGGATGGATCTAATCCCTCGAGAGAGTTACCAGGCCCTTCTTTCTCCGTGAACTTTTCACCGGTCCTTCAGAAGGGTCCTCCCCCAGCCTCCTCATCTCAGAACGGGTCCCCATGCCAGAGGCACCCTGGGATTTCTCCTTCCAGGACACGGGCCCCAGCTAAAGGTGCTGGGCCCAAGGTTGTTGCTGCAGCCCCAGGGCTAAAGGTGCCTGGGACCGATGCGTACGTGGTCCCCTGGCCAGGAGGGCCGGGTACCACGTACCAGGACTCCAACTCTGGAACCAAGACCGAACCCCTTCCGCAAGCAGCGTCTGCTCCTTTTATACCCTCTCCTGGCGTGCACAGCAGGCCGACCACGCCCACCACACAACCGCCGAGAGAGGACATCCAAGGCACAGCACTATACCAGCAGTTCAACCCTGGCCCATTATGGCAGCGCCACCTACAGGCCACAGGGAACCACACACCAGTATACTACCTGCGGTATAAAACAGAATGTCCTAACAATTAAGGTGGCCTGAGCCCAACTACAGCTCAAACCTTCCCCTAAATTTAGGTATAGCGGGGTCAAATTTTGGGGACCCCGCTACATAAAGTTCTGTAAGTTTGGTTACAAACAAAAAGCAGGGGTCATGGGACTTTGAATGAGGCGGGTCAATAGAGAACACATTAAACAGAGTAAAAAGTAATAATTTATTAAACATTTCATAGTACAAAAAATGCATGAGATCGATGTCCAAATGTATTACAGGCATAAATACACCAGCCTGACATGTGACATTCGTGTGTAATAGTACAGTTTATATTATGGAGGTTGAATGATATTCCCTATAAACGCATGATAGAGCTTAAGATAGTGTATCCAAACATCTGTGGGGCTCTACATGTTTCATGGATCGCTAACTGTCCACTCTTTAGGAGCTTGATGCAAGGAGATCTATAAATGTAGATTATATTAAAATGCAAAAATCTCAAATAAATATATTAATAAAAATAAAAAGGGGGGGGGGGGGTAATCTTGTCACTTACATGTCAGCTTAAGAAATAGTAGACCCAGGATCTCAGAGGAAAGTGAGGGCGCCAAAACGAACGTCTGGCCCGGGGGCCGCGGCGGAGATGAAGCACCCAGTTTAGAAGGGGGGGGGGGGAGCCGACCAAAGGCAGACCAGGACATCAAAATGCCATGACGTGAAATGTGCAGACACATGTGGATCAAATGAATCTGAAAAACAAGGGGTATATATCATACGTAAAGTGTCAATTAGTGGATAAAAAAAGGGATTAATGACTGGTGATGTCAATTATTGTCTCCAACTAATCAGAAAAACGAGGTTGGAATGAACACCAGCAGATGCTGGGTGACCAGAAGGTTGGATGAAGTAAAAAGCCAAGTATAAGAGTATACTAGTGGAAAAAAAAGAAAAAAGGGAAAAGAAACCACAAATAATCCAGTTCCAAAAACGTGAATGAATCAGTGACTGAATTAGACCCAAATATGGAATAATAGAAGGTGCAGTGCAAGTGAGTGTATGCCCATGAAAAGGCTTACCTGTAAGGTAAAATGTGATCTCTCATTTCCATCGTTTGCATGGCGCTGGTGGGGACACACTTACTGCCACGGGGGCGTCAGCCAGGACCACATTATGTTCAATTTGGCCACCCAGCAGGGTCACCGTGACCACTTCTCATTTACAACTCACGTTTTACCTTTACAGGTAAGCCTTTTCATGGGCCTGCATTCACTTGCACTGCACATTCTATTATTCCATATTTCACATTTTTGGAACTGGTTTCTTTTTCCACTAGTCCTTACACTCACTTGGCTTTTTACTTCATCCACCTTTCTGGTCACCCAGCATCTGCTATTGTTTAGTCCAATCTCTTTTTTCTGATCCGCTGGACACATTAATTGACATCACCAGTCATTAATCCCTTTTTTTATCCACAAATTGACACTTTACATATTATATTATATGTAGTGCCCCTTTACTTTTAGGGGAGCTAGGTACCTAAATTTAGGGGTTGATCTGGGTTAGTAGCCAGACCCAGATCGCTTCAATTGTTAGGTTTTGTTGTTCTGCTTTTGCCAAGTGGTGTTGCTGGTGTACAGTTCCCTGTGGCCTGTGGGTGGCGCTGCCATAACAGGTCAGGGTTGAACAGCTAGTGACATTACTGTACCTTTGGGTGTCCTCTCCAGGCAGCTGTGTTGGGGGCGTGGTCGGCCCGCTGCGCATGATGGGAGAGGATACATAAGGGGCAGACGCCATCTTAGGAGGGGAGAAGGAGGGGTACTGAGGAGCAGTACCGAGGAGCAGTCCGGCTGCGCCTCGTGGCCCTCCAGGCCATACTCCCATAGCCTGGAGGGCCACGAGGCGCAGACGGACTGCGCATGGGTGGATCAGTCTCAGGCACCTTTGGCCTGGGGCTGCAACTCTTCATGTGGGCCCAGCACCTTTAGCTGGCATACCATCTAAAGAGGAATTCCAGGGCACTCGAGGGTGACCCGTTCTGGAGAGGGAGCCAGGGTTACCGGTGAAGGAAGTCACCGCCTTGGATGAGTAGTAGGGAGAAGCACAGAAGCGCCACTCTAAGTGCAGTATGATCGATAAAATGTAATATTAAAAATGGGAGGGAACATATATGTACTCACAAACATGATATGAAAATGAGCATGTAAACAGAAAGTCTTATCTGTGGAGAAGCGGTGGGCGCAGACCAAATGGCGCTGCTTGGAGCTGGTGTGTGGCAGTACCGCACTTCTGCTAGTACAGGAAAGGCAGGATGAGGGGGATCCACAACGGGCGATGGACCATACTGTAGACCGTGCCTCTTGATCAACTTCCGGGTGTTGGCAGGCCGTGACTTGCGGTGATATTCCGGGTGATCAGAGAACCAATAGGATCCAAGTGGCTGAAAACCAATGGGTAAGCGCTTTCGGAGCATGCGCTCCTTCATCAGACCTGGATGAGGCCTGGTCACCTACAGAGGGATTCCACAAGTCCGCCACAGGCATTGTAGCGTGCTTCAACTTGCACCTAGGTCCTTATGCTACAAGTGCTAGGAAGTTTGGAACTAGGCAAATGGGTTCCGATCGTATCCCTAGGAAAGAAAAGTAAAGTTCGTGCATCACTCCGGCTGCTAGGACCGTGAGAGGGAACTATCCGGGTGAGCAGAGTCCATTTAGGATTGAGTGGTGATATTAAGTGCCTGAACCTGCCTCCCTGTTATTCTATTCTTCACTTTCAACTTTCCTGTCCGGTTTCAAGCATAAAGAAAATAAACCTTCAGTCATTGAGGTTTAACCTTGTCTGGAAATTGGCCTTATTGATACACAACAGACTTTTCTCTACACTCTAGAGCAGGGGTCTCAAACCTGCGGCCCTCCAGCTGTTGCGGAACTACAAGTCCCATCATGCCTCTGCCTATGGGATTCATGCTTGTAACTGTTTAGCCTTGCAATGCCTCATGGGAATTGTAGTTCTGCAACAGATGGAGGGCCACCAGTTTGAGACCTCTGCTCTAGAGAAAAGAACCAGCCCAGGAAAGGTAACTCGCTGCGGAACCCAACAAATTGTGAACACCGCTTAACCTCTTCAAACAGGAGGGTACGGGCATATAGCACGGTGTGCCTTATCTTACAAGTGAGCCAGGCGAGAAAAAGGTACGTGTGCTACATATATATACCCCTTGTTTTTCAGATTAAATTTGATCCACATGTGTCTTCACATTTCACGTCATGGCATTTTGACGTCCTGGTCTACCTTTGGTCAGCTTTCCTCTCCCCCCCCCCCTTCTGGACTGGGCGGTTTATCTCCGCCACGGCCCCGGGCCAGACGTTCGTTTTGACGCCCTCACTTTCCTCCGAGATCCTGGGTCTACTCTAGCTGACATGTAAATGACGAGATTATCCCCCCTTTTTTTTATTATTAATATATTTAGTTGAGATTTTAAATTTAATCTACATTTATAGATCTCCTTGCATCAAGCTCCTGAAGAGTGGACAGTTAGCGATCCACAAAACATGTAGAGCCCCACAGATGCTTGGATCGTAAGCTCTATCATGCGTTTATAGGGAATGTCATTAAACCGCCATAATATGGACTGTACTATTACATGAATGTCACATGTCAGCCTGGTGTATTTATGTCTGTAATATATTTGGACATCGATCTCATGCATTTTTTGTACTATGAAATGTTTAATAAATTATTACTTTTTACTCAGTTTAATGTGTTCTTTTGTGACCTGCCTCATTCAAAATCCCATGACCCCTGCTTTTTGTTTGTCTATACAATTAGGGACGGAGGCACGCCACTTGTTTGCTTCAGACCATATTTATTTTCCCTGTAAATGTATTTATCCCTCTTTTTATATAGGCAAGCTTGAAATATGCAAAGATTATCTGTATTACAGAACCAATTCGAAAAATTTAAATGGACTCCCAGCAGGTGTTAAAAATGAATAAAACACCATAGGGTGCAATATTCACTTTCGATCTAAGCTCTCCTCACAGAACGTGTTTTTCACCACAAAATTGTCCTCTTCTGGTTTTAACGACACCCAGCATCACTGGAACACTAAGGATATACAAGGTATCATGGGCCTAACCCCTAAAACGATGCAGAGAGCGGCACTGAAGTGATCATATCAGAGATGCTCTCTGCATCATCCAGGACTGACCACCACTGGAAGAGGATCAGAAGAAGAAGAGGACCTTGCTCTTCACATTACCAGCCTGGGGGGATTGGGCTTTAAACAAGCCTGTTCTTGATTTTAATAAGCTTTCAACTCCATTGAGTGGGTTTACCTGTGGGAAGTCCTTCAACATTTTGGGTTTGGCCCCAATTTCATTACTTGGATCCATAGTCTGTACAAGTCCCCTAAGGCCAGAGTTTGCAATGACAACATGCTGTCTTCCTTCTTTGCCTTACACTGTGGCACCCGCCAAGGCTGTCCTCTCTCTCCGGGCCTGATTGCACTGGAACCATTGGCCTGTTTGATTAGTTCCTCAGATTTCATTAGGGACCTACTGGTGGGAGGTTGGGAAGAATGTATCTCCTTGTATGGAGACGACCTGCTCTACAGGAAGTACTTCAAGCTATAGAAATCTTAGGCCTCTATTAGGGTATTCATGTTAATTGGGATAAATACCCACTATTCCCTCTGACCCCAGGCACCGCTCCACCTGTCCTCTCTGCTCTGGTGTTTCTCTCAGTTTAATAATCTAGGTGTTATAGTACGACATGATCCCTCAGACAATGGGGAGAATATGTGGCCACGCAAGCCATTGGGGATTGGTCCGGTCCCTTCCAATCCAGAGAGAGGACCGATCACCATATAAGCCAATGGCACTACGAGACACCTTCCATCAGGTGTTTTCTCACAGTACTTCCGCCCCTCAGCACCTAGATCGCCATTTGCGGCCTCTGGGTGCACATGCGCCAGTTGGCGCATGCGCGGTGTACCTCTTCGGCCGGCTCGCGTGACGTCAGACGTCGTCTGACGTATACCCGAGCGGGATGCACAAAACAGCAAGGCTGGGACTCCATTCCTCAGATGCTATTGAGGTATGGAGTCACCCGGAACATCTCACTTACACGGCAGTCCCAGGTCTTTCAATGGATGCAGATCTGGAGGCTTTCTAGCACAGGGTATGTACCCCCATATTTAGTTAGTTATTCAAGCTTAAGCCTGTCCCTTATTATCATTCATGCTTATGGCGGTGCTTATATCCTCTCTCCTTGCTAGATCTTTTACAATGCCTGCACTTCAATCAGTCCATTACTGTCTGCAGCAGTGAAGGGACCCATGAATGCTTTGTTGGCTATACTAAACCCAAACTAAGGTATATATATATATATATACACACTGTTTCCATACCTATTGTGTATAGGCGTAATTGGCCATGTCCTCAACATATTTATCTGCCAAGCAAGCCATATAGTAATCTCCCTTCTTAAAAAATCTTTATAGTGACATCTATGATATTTTGGTTCCATCCGAGAATCCGGCGAGATTTCAGTGTTTGGGTGCAGGAATAAAAGCATGTCTGTAGGCAGCATCAACACCTTATCAAGGTATTTTGTTTAATAAATTCACACATCAATTATTTAATATGTGTAATTTTGCAGTCATGGGCATCTTTCAGTATTATTATACAAGCAAATATGTCCATTTTTCTTTCAATTCAAAAACATTCCCCTCTAAGCCAGAAGCTCTACACCCAGTCCTAGGCAGCCCTCCAGTTATTTTTGTATATTGATACCACTAATGTAAGTATTGACACATTATTCCTATTGGAACACCTGTGTCACCTCAAGTTATCAATATAGCAAATTAATCATTTTTACAATTTCAATTTTTTATAGCTACCTGGTACACCCTTATATTCTTTCCCACCAATTGTCTAGACAAGCCTTGCCATCTGGGGTCCAGCGGTTCACTACCCCAATACCTTCCAGTTGGGGTGGTGGTCCACTTGGCTGCTGCACGTGTAGGGCAGGGGTGACTTTCCAAATACTCTCAATCCGCACCAATTTTATTGGTGAGTTTTTCCACATATACTGATGTTGATTATGTCAATGTATACATTGTTGTATTTATTTATCTAACTGAGGAATGTTCCTTTTTAAAAATCTAGAAGCTCCTGAGGAAGCGATTGTGTAGATCGCAAAAAATGTTGAGCTAATTTTAAACCCCTTCAAGGACCCCGTGGATACATACCCAGGAGACACTCTCTACTCAGCGTGGGCATCATCATTGTAAACACCCCCGCAGCAAGTTTTCAATACAATTATTGAGTACTCTCTCTGGGACTAACCACGTGACCTTCTATCTATTTTCTATTTTTGTATTCTATTCATAGATGCATCTTTTGTTCAACATGTTATATTTTGTGAAACATTAAAAAAATTTTACTTTTATATGTGCCTACAAAGTCCATTTTCTCTATATTCTTTTTAAACCCCAAAACTACTAGGATGTGGCACTTTTGTTAACTAGGGTGTTGATTACCACCCAAGGGCCCCTGTAATCAATCTATATTTATTCATGATCCCTCTAGATACATTGTGGATAATCTCCTCCCATTGCTAACTTCTCTACAAGCTAAGTGTACTACCCGGTTCACACTTAGCACCATAGGCCAAGTTAACCTACTAAAAATGATCTTCCTGGGGCGTGGCCTGGATAGCAATGGGATAGGTCGCATGTGATGTGAGCTCCGTCTGCCCATACTCCTAACCTACCATCCTGTCTGTATCCTGCTCGGTTCCTGCCATCCTCTACATCCGAGGACTTGTCCTGCTCTCCCTGTGGTTCCTGAAGCCTATTAGCCCGCTAGTTTGCCGCCGCTGCCATCGCGGCGCTTCCCGGTCCTCTGCTTTAGGAAAGGCCGCGGCTTCGGCCTAGTTCCTGGTTCGGCGGCCATCTTGGCCCTCCCGGCGGCGGCCCTGGACACTTCTCCTTGCCTCCCTGTGCGCACTGGGCTCCATCCTCTCCTACATCGGCCCCCGGATTACCTGCTGCAGCTGCTGGGGTGCCTCTGCACTCTGCACCTGCTGTGAGAGCGGACCGCGGTCTCGGCCTGACTCCCGGAGCGGGGGCCATCTTGCTCCACCCGGAGACATCCCTGGCAAGTATTACAGGCCTCCCTGACTCCCCTGAGCTCAGATTCCCCTGCATGCAGCCTGTTGCCAATACAGCTGCTTGAGAGTGACCTGCTGCTTGCGTTGGGCCACCCCTGGGCAGCGGTGGGGGGGGTTGTGGAGGACCAGGCCTCCTTAACAGCGGCCATATTGGTGCACCCAGGGATCTTCCCTGCCGCCCTACAGCATGTCTCCGTCTAAAAAGAATTCTGAAGCCGTCGATAAACTGGCCAAATACCGCCGGCTTGAAGAGGAAGACCAGCAGGTCAGAGACGGCGCTGCTGCTTCCCTGGATGCGGATCACTCTGTGGTGGCTACTAACAAATTACTGGATGCCATCGCCCTGTGCCAGAGCACGCTTACCACCAAGATTGAGGAGGTAAAAATTGATGTGTCCCTTATCCGGCAGGATCTTTCTACCCTCAGGGACCGCGTGACGGAGACGGAGACCCGTATTAGCAGAGCGGAGGATATCTTGCACCCTTTACAACATACCACTGATGAGGTGCGCCGCCAGTTACAACAGATTAGCGCAAAACAGGATGACATGGAAAATCGCCTTCGGAGATGTAACCTCCGCTTCATCGGTCTTCCTGAGTCTGCTGAGGGCACCGACCCGGAGAGCTTCCTTGAAAACCTCCTAACGTCAACCTTCGGCAGAGACGCATTTTCGGTAATGTTTGCAGTGGAGAGAGCTCATCGAATCCCTGGCCGTCCTCCTCCCCAAGGAGCTCCACCGCGTACCCTGATAGCGAAGTTCCTTAATTTCAGGGATCGCGACAAGATCCTCCGCCAAACCAGAGAGAAGGGGAATATCCCCCATACCAACGCACATGTTGCCATCTTCCCGGACTTCTCCAATGAGGTGCAACGGCAGCGATCCAGGTTCCAGGATGTTAAGAAGCGCCTCCGCACTCTACACCTCAAATACGCCATGCTGTATCCTGCATAGCTTCGTGTGGAATGCGACGGTCGGACCCACTTTTTCGAGGACCCAGAGTCGGCATCCACTTGGATTGACCGGAGAAATCGTCGAGATTGAGCATGCCGCGCTGTCTGGGAGCTGTGAGTACTTTTCTTTTCTCTCCCCTGCTGCCCCCTGTGCCGGTGGCACTCCCTGTTCGTGCCCTGGTGCTTCACCTCGCGGTTGCTCTGTTGCTAGTGGGTGCCCTCCGCCGGGACGGGGGGGACAGACCTGAAAACCTTTTCCGCCCCTCCTCGGATCTCACAGCATGCTCGCCACCTTCGGGTGACCTTACTGTTAATTCCCCGTTCTCCCCACACATGGGAGATACTTGTAGAGGGCAGCTTACCGAACGTTGCTGGAACTTCCTATCCTACTTTACGTACCACCCTGATGGCAGGCGGGGCTCCCTCCTGCACGGCTGCAATGGTGTTGTGCTTTTGTGGCCCCTACACCCCATGCACTTCTCAGAGAAGAAGTCGCCCCCCTAGGTTCTCTATGGATTTTTTTCACTCCCCCCGTTTACCTGACTGTTTTTTCCTCCTTTTTTGTTTTCTTTTCATCACAGGTATCTATGTCCCTTTGAAATTAAGTCCCTCGCCTCCAATGCTTTTTTCACGTTGGATGTCCCCGGTTGATACCTGGTTTTGGGATACTATGTTCATGCCGAGTTGGGGTGGCACTGGACTGGGAGGGAAGGGAAATGTTTTGGCTGTTTTTTATTTGCCACCATGTTCACAATTGTTTATTTCTGCTAAAGGTACTATGTCATTGTCATACATGCACTATCAATATTGGTTGCCGATATGTTCTGTACTATCTGATGTGTCCTTATCTGCTCTGCTGGTTCTGGTCTGGCTGCGGTCTATTATACACACCATATACCCACCATGAGTTCCCTGAAGTTCCTCACGTGGAATGTTAGAGGCTTGCGCAATAAGATCAAACGCACAGCGGTTCTGACATTTCTCAAATCTCAGAGAGCTGACATTATCACACTGGTCGAGACCCACGTCACGGGCCACTTGCAATCCTCCCTTAAAAAACCTTGGGTGGGGTGGGCTTACCACGCCACTCACACTTCATATTCCAGAGGAGTATCGGTCCTGGTTGCCAAACGGGTACCTTTTGAGCTAATACTGCTCCGCACGGATCAGCAGGGCAGATATGTGTTTATGCACGCCACCATTAATGGGTCTCCTATCCTGCTACTTGCCTGCTATATCCCCCCCCCCCGTACAACTCAGCTGTAATTCAGGAAGGCCTTGCCTTTATGACCCAATACCCCTCCGTACCGGCAGTGTGGATGGGGGACTTCAATATGACCCTGATCCCCGCTCTGGACCGTCTGGGCACACTGGATCCCCCCCTTAACCCACCGACCCATACCAGACTGCACCGCATAATGACCGACTTTGCTCTTGTCGACACTTGGCGCCACAAACACCCGCACACTAAAGTCTTCTCATGCTTTTCAGCCAGTCATAACACAATGTCACGAATTGATTTTGTTTTTATCTCAATGTCCCTGCTGCCTAAGCTAGGAGATATGGGCTTTGCTCCGAGAGTACTCTCGGATCACGCCCCCTACTGGGCCACGATCCAGCTCCTGAAGGCTTCCCCTGCTCCTTCTTGGCAGCTAAACCCGTTCTGGCTGACTGCCCTGCGGGACCAGGATGACATCCCACAGAATTGCAATACTATTTTACGGCCAACAGGGACACTGCCACGCATGATGTGGTGTGGGAAATGTTTAAACTTCACGCTCGTTCCCTACTTTCCACACGTATTAACAGGCTTAAACGGTCATCAACACTTATTGTCCAGCAGGCTGCAGAACACCTGCAGGTGCTGGAGGAGGCGTTCCACCGGGACCCCTCGCCCAGCGCGGCCAACAATCTAAAGATTCAGGCGCGCCAGGTCTCCCAATTGCACATAGAGAAGGCTAAACAACGCATCTTCTTCTGTAGACAGAGGGTGTTTGAGTATGGAGAGAGATCGGGCAAACTGCTCGCATATCTCGCCCACTTGGATATGCGTCCCCCTGTGGTGGTGTCCTTGACCGACCCACAGGGGAACGACATCACCGATCCGCAACTGGTGGCGGAGGAATTTGGGAGATTCTACCGTGCACTCTACACTTCCAGGGTCACCCACACTCCCCAAGACACCAGGGACTACCTAGCGGGAGTTCAATTCCCTAGACTGACAGATGACCAGCTTGAAATTCTGGAAGCCCCTATTACTGAGGAGGACATTTCCGAGGCCATTTCCTGTCTGGCCTCATCCAAGGCCCCAGGATTGGATGGTCTACCTCTTGAATTCTATGCCACCTACTCTGAAATCCTAATCCCTGAACTTAAGGACCTGTATAAATCCATATTTGACTCAGGAGTTCTACCCCCATCTATGAGAGAAGCCCAAATAGTCGTAATTCCCAAACCCGGAAAGGACCCTAAATACCCGGAGTCGTATAGGCCCATTTCCCTGTTACAGGTAGACAATAAAATATTAGCTAAGATTCTAGCCTCCCGCCTTAACCAGGTTATTCTGTCATTGATACACCCTGACCAAACTGGCTTTATGCCAGGGAAGAACACGGCCATGAATATTCGCCGCCTATTTATGAATATTCAGGGGTCCCATGATGAAATTGGCTCGAGGGTCGTGGTGGCTCTGGATGCCGCCAAGGCCTTCGACTCCGTGGAGTGGAACTACCTGTGGGAGGGCCTCTCAAGATTTGGATTTGGCCCCAGCTTTATTCGCTGGGTCCAACTCCTCTATCAGTCCCCAAGGGCCAGAGTATTTGTGAATGGTTGGCTTTCTGACCAGTTCCCGCTGGAGAGAGGGACCCGGCAGGGCTGCCCCCTTTCCCCCATGCTTTACGCATTGGCTGTGGAGCCGTTGGCCATTATGGTCCGTGCGGACACTTGCATCCGAGGCCTCAGGATGGGGAACCTGGAAGAAAAGATTGGGATGTATGCCGACGACACACTTTTGTATCTGGCGGACTCCGGTCCTTCTCTTATAGCAGCCCTCCAGTCCATAGAACGTATGGGTGGCCATTCGGGTCTGAGTATTAATTGGTCTAAGTCCCAGATCCTTCCGATTGACCATTTCCCCCCCTCGTTCGCGTTCCCTCCTCTGGCTCTTCCAAGGGTCTCCCAGATTAAATACCTTGGCGTGCAGGTCACCAGATCGCTCTCAGATTATAAACTACTGAACATTGAACCCCTGTTTGCCCTGATCAAGAACAAGACGCAGACTTGGGCCAGACTACCCCTGGGTGTTATGGGTCGCGTCAGCTTAGTTAAGATGATACTCCTTCCCAAGATACTCTATTTGGTCTGGCATGCTCCCCTCTATATACCACAAAAAATTTTCAGGACAATTGAATCCATCCTGAATTCATTTATTTGGGGTCATGGCAGACACAAATTATCTTGGAGAATTCTGAAGAACCCTGTGACGTTGGGAGGAGCTGCTCTCCCTGACTTTCAGGATTATTATTTTGCCTCCCAACTGTCCCACTTCTATTATTTCGACAAACATGAACTAACGAGATACCAGACACTACTCTGTGAGCACCCGGATGACTCGGCCCATACCCCACTTCAATCGGTCCTAAGAGCCCCATTGACAAGACGCCCCCCCCAACGCACAGCAGACATGTTGACTCACCACCGGAGGGTATGGCGGACGGCACTGCAAAGAACTGGGACCCCAAAAGTACACTCTCATACCCCTCTCTGGTACAATACATGCTTGCCAGAATTATTGTCCATTCCGGACCCCGCGGTGTGGATACGCCATGGGATCTTATGCATACACCAGATCATGACCACTTCAGGCCTTAAACCATTCCAAATGCTGAAGGACGAATTTTCCCTCCCCAATTGCCTTTTCTTCAGGTATTTGCAACTCCGTCACGCTATACAGGCCCAGTTTTCTGGCTCTTACCCGTCCCTGGCAGTTCCCTCCATAGTGGACACAGTCACGGGTAATGTGCCTGCTAAGCTCATCTCCACTTTGTACTCCGCCATTCGTCTCCCTAGCACCACAGCATTGGCCTATACTGCTAAGACTAGATGGGAGGCGGATGTTGGACTTATAGAGGATGAGGACTGGGACGAGATTTTGGAGGACGTGAAAAAGGTTTCCCCCAAGCTGTCGGACCGCCTCACACAGCTATACATCATACATAGAACATATCTGACCCCTCAGAGAGTAGCACGTTTCAGGCCCACGTACAATCCAGGATGCCGCCTCTGTGACCATACCCCAGGCTCCTTCTACCACCTCATATGGTTCTGCCCTACCATTCAGGCATACTGGACACAGGTGATACGCTTCCTACACGATCAGATGGGCTCCCCTGCTACCCTTGACCCAAAGATGTGCCTACTTGGCCTGTTGCCAGACTTGGATGCCGACAAACCCCTCCGTACCTTTTTACATGAGACGCTATTCTTGGCAAGAAAAGTAGTGGCCCGTAATTGGATGCAGGCCCTGCCCCCTACAATTCAGTGCTGGAAAAAGGCGGTTAACGATGCTCTCCCATATAAAAAACTGATTTATGTACATAGAGGGTGTCCGCTAAAGTATGAGAAGGTCTGGGACAGATGGATGGCGGATGGTGAAACGTGTACTTGACATGTCGATTCTTTATTTTTGTTGTGTACCGGCTCTACTTTCACTGCTGTTATTATCTTTATGTCACACAGATGCTTCACTGTGTTCATGTATGTACTATTATATTGGCCATACTGGCTTATGTTGATTTATGTACCATGCATACTTTTCAATAAAGTTGGGTTTTTTTCCAATTAAAAAAAAAAAAAAAAAAAAGATCTTCCTGCCTAAATGTGTGTATTTCTTTAGACAAACACCCACTCCTATCCCAAAATCCTTCTTTTGCTGCTTGTATCAAATAGTCACTTCCTTTATCTGGGTGGGAAGCACACCTAGGCTTTCGTTGTGGAACCTGCACTTTCCTGTTAACCGAGGAGGATTGGCACTCCTGAATTTCCTTTAGTATTATTGGCCAGCGGTGTTCGTCACTATACGATGGTGGGTCTCCCAGCCTAGAGACTTCTAGAGGCAGCACTGCTCAGTTTCTACGTGGAACTTTGTAACATGGCGTACCAGGGGCCCACCTCTAATCCCGCTATTTCTGCCCCAATGTGGACTACCTTAAAGGATGGGAAGCAAGCCAGGGCTCAGTATGGGTCAACCGCCACTTACTTCCTGTAAACCCCACTCTGGAGCAATCCCTCGCTCTTTCATCTACTCACAGTCCCTGACCCGACCCTTTGGGCCCGTCCTAGTATCAAGCTGCTGAAACATATTTTGTCGCAGGTATCTCTCTTTTCCTTTGATGAACATTTTCCTCGCCAAGTCATATGTTTTTCAGTCACCTACAACTGCGGCATGCAGTTGCAGACTAATTTCCTTCTACTCCTACGCTGTGCTCTGACTCTCTGGAGAATCGGTTGATACAGGAAGATATTCCCAAGCCCCTTTCAGCTATATACTCTGTTGTCCCCCTTAACCTCTCCTTGGATTACTTCCCTCTATGATAAGTGCCATGCAGATATCCCATCTCTCTCCGAGGATGACTGGGAAGACTGTCTCTTGACATTTGTACCTACTATGGTTTCTGCCAGAGATGAGTTCCTTCAAATAAAATGTGTACACAGAGTTTATTATACTCCCCAATGGCTGGCTGCATGTTGTCCCGCTAGAGACGCAACATGTGCATGGTGTGATTCAGCCAAAGGCTCTTATGATCATATGTTCTGGACGTGTCCCAAACTGGGGCCCTACTGGACTGGTGTAGTGACTACTATTAACGCAGTTGGTAATTTTTCTGTGCCTAGAGACCCCCAGATTATGCTTTTTGGCCTTGTAGACTTAATTTGAACTACTAAACATATTAAGCCGATTGTATTTTATTCTGCATATTATGCCAGAAGGGAAATTCTACTTAGGTGGAAGTCCCCAATTCTGCCCACAGTGTCTGGATGAAAGGAAGCGTTAACCGGGCTCTTCAGCTCTATAAACTTTCCTACGTGAGTAGAAATTGTCCAGCTAAATTTACCAAAGTATGGAGTAGCTGAATAGAAGCGCAAGGCTTTATGCTGTGATAGAACACTTTTTACCCCTGTGAATTGAGACTAGGGCTATATGCTTATCGCTGAAAACATTCTAAATTCCTTCAACCCACCCCCACCTTTTTACTTCTCTCCCTTTCTCACCTTCTCCCACTCTGCAACCTCTCCTCATTTCTTCTCATCTTTGGAAATTGACGTAGTAGTTGGGATGGATTGTGTATACTACTATCGGTTTATCTGATTATCTATGATTACAGTATAGTATGAAACCTCTGTACATATCCCACCCCACCTTTTTACTTCTCTCTCCCTTTCTTACCTTCTCCCCCATGGCAACCTCTCCTCATTTATTCTCATCTTTGGAAATTGACGTAGTAGTTGGGGATGGATTGTGTATACTACTATCTGTTTATCTAAGATTACAGTGCAGTATGAAACCTCTGTACATATATTTGAGTTGTGTAATTTATGCAGGGTCCAACTTTGCATCTGTAATGACTCTTTTGGTCTGCTGGTCTTCTGCTTGGCTTGCTTTGTACCTCTTTTGCTGTTGTTGTAATAATGTTTTACAAAAAAACTGTTCTTTGCCAAAGTGACAGATTTAGTGTAATGTCCCCTTCCTGAGTAGAATATACTCAACTTTAGCACAGAAGATATCTAGTACTTCCAAATATGGAGAAGCATGTGACTGACTCTTCTTACTCTCATATGACAGCACTGGTGCTTCATGATTGGCCCAGCACTGTCCCACTGAGGCAGGAAATAAGACCTCAGCCCTGTGTAAGCTCCCTACTTTCTTTGTTCCTGGTAGCTGAATAGGTCAGTATGTCCTGCACAGGAGGGGGATTACTGCACACTTGCTACTTTGCCCTGCATTGACAAAGCACATGTTTTCTTTAAAATTATTTATTTTTCGTACACCACGGGACACAGAGCCTTTAAGCATTACATAGTGGGTTGTATAGTTCACCAGAGGTGATTGGGCACTGGCACACCCAATGAAGACGAGTTCCCCTCTATATAATCCCTCCCATAAGGGAAGTACCTCAGTTTTTTCACCAGTGTCTAAGGTGTTGGTCGCGACTAAGGATGTGCTAAGAAGAAGCTCTACTAAAATCCCTCCAGGGGTCAAAGAGCTGCGCAATCAGATCCATCCAAAATGCTTATTCTTATACGCTTAAAATGAATGGTACCCGGACCTCGCAGAAGACCGAGGTTTTGCCTGTAATATCTCTCCTTGGAGGACTGGGCTCTGGAGTCAAGTACTTTCGGGTATACATAAAAAGCGCAAAAGTTTTCTGTCTTTTACAAGGCCCAGGGATGATGTCTCCTTTAAGTAGGAACCCATATCCCTGAAGGTTGGCACATTATTCCCGCCGTGATGGGTGAAGATTGGTACTGTCTGGTCTTCAGCAGTCCTGCAGCAGGGATAAGGTGAGTGGTAATGATCCAAGATAAAAAACATCTTAAGGACTTTTCCCTTTTGTAGTGTCTTGCCTATGTCCGCCACTGGAGGGAGTAAAGAGCTGATATTCACTCACCATGCCCAGGACCAGGTCAGTGTCAGTTGCTCCTCAGGCAGCAGGCTTCCTCCGCTTCAAGCTCTGCAAAGAAACCTTTTCAGTGAGGTATGGCTGCTTGTTGGGGAATCCTCCTCTCTTCCCCTATTGTGGGTATTTTCCGCCATTTCCCCTACACGCGGGGGGTGCACTTTTACAGTGCACGGCCGGAAAGAGGGAGCATGGTCACGTGGGCGTGCACGCCGCTCTACTGCGCAGGCGCAACGCGGGAGGCTTGAAAAGGACCTCAGACACCTGAGAGTTTGATCTGGAAATAGACACAGCAGCTTGGGGCACGTAAGCTTCTCTATGTGGTTGGATTCAGGCACTCCTAGGCACCTACTCAGCATCAACCTGTGTGATTAGTTGCATACTTTATGTAGATTGCTAAACTAGCACAGTAGTATATGCATTGTTTGTACCTCTGCTTTGGCTTAGGAATATGTCTTCCAGTAGAAGGTCTGGGACAACAAAGAAAGACAAAAAAGCATTGCCGCCTGAATCGGGGGGCTCTAGCCATTCCTGCCTGGGGCCAAGCTTTCCTACGAGACCTGAAGCACCTTTACAGGATGAGCCATTACCTCTATCAGGCATAGCTGCCTCCCCTGTTGTGCCAGCTCCTGCATATGTCACTGAGGACACTTTGGCAGCAGCTCTAAACAACTTAGAAGGGAGAATCGCTACTTTAAGCGCAGCATCCTCCTCGAGACAAAAAGCGGAGTAGGTCTCCTATTGTCCTAGATCCTTCTTCAGAAAAATATGATGAGGATGATGAGGTAGCGCCTCCAGGGGATAAGGATGAGGAGCAGTCAGATGGATCAGGGGTTTCAGAAGAACCTTTTTCTGCTTCCCAGGTTCTTAAATTGCAGGTGCAATGTTATGCTGAAGCGGTGCGTTCAACGTTTAAGTTGCCCTCTTCTGGGTTAACTGAGTCACCTGTCTCCTCCCTTCGTTCATTAAAATCCCCACAGGTTGCATGTTCCTTTCCAGTTCATCCTTTATTGGAGAATCTTATTTACGCAGACTGGCAACATCCAGGCAGGCGTTTTTCTCCTCCCCGGAAATTTGATGCTCTTTAGTCTATGGAGAAGTTTACCAAGAAAGGGAAGCTGCCTGCAGTAGATGCGGCCATTTCTTGTATAAATAAAAGCCTAACTTGTCCTGTAGACAATGCTCAGGTATTTAAGGATCCTTCTGAAAAGAAATTGGAATCTTTACTTAAGTCTTCTTTTCTAATGGTGGGTGCTGTAGCCCAACCTGCTGTAGCGGCAGTTGGTATGTGTCAGGTTCTAAAGGAACAGGTGAAGCAAGGCCCTAAGGATCTTCAACTGGTGCATATGCGTAGAATTCTTTGTTTGTTTAAAACATTGGTCAGCTGAAGCTCCATTTAAAAAGCTTTTGGCACTTCTTGTAAAAAAAAAAAAAAACTTTTGGCCAGTTTCCCCTTCCATAGGGAATTACTTTTTGGGGATGATTTGGATAAATATATCCAGAAGATTTCTAGTGGTAAAACGACTCTGTTACCAGATAAGAATAAACGCCCTTGTTTTAGGCGTTCTCTCTCGCCGGTTCCCGAAACCTCAGCCTCCAGGCAGTGGCAACTGCATTCTCAGCCAGCCACAAAAAAATACCAGTACTCCGAAATCATAAGGATGGCAGTGGGGAAACCTTGGGTTCTTCCACTTCGCCAAGACCTGCTCTCGCAGGGTCCAGTGTTCCGTCCTTCCTTACGAAAGCTAAATTTGACGGTTTGGCTGTTGAAACCTACATATTGAAGAAACGTGGGCTCTCGGGTCCGGTTCTCTCCACACTCATTAATGCTAAAAAGTCGGCCTCCAGGCTCATCTATTATAAAATCTGGAAGGCATACTGTATGTTTCCTGGTGTGAATCCAGAGGGTGAAACCCTCAAAAGTATGTCATTAGTAGGATTCTGGCCTTTTGTCAATTGGGCGTAGATATGAAATTAGCCATGAGTACCATTAAGGGTCAAATCTCATCTCTGTCAATTTTCTTTCAAAGACCGTTGGCATCTCATTCCCTAGTCCGGGCATTCATTCAGGGGATACTGCGGGTAAATCCGCCGGTCAAACCTCCCTTGTGCCCATGGGATTTGAATCTAGTATTGTCGGTCTTGCAGAAGCAGCCCCTTGAACCTATTCGCCATATTCCGCTAATTCTTTTGAGTAGGAAATTAGCCTTTTTGGTTGCTATCTCCTCTGCTAGGAGAGTTTCTGAATTGGCAGCTCTTTCTTGTAAAGGGTCTTATTTAATTTGTCACAAAGACAAAATTGTATTACGTCCCCATCCTACCTTCCTTCCTAAGGTGGTGTCGACGTTTCATTTAAATCAAGATAGTGTTTTACCTTCCTTTTTTCCTGAGCCGCAGTCAGCGGGGGAAAGATTATTGCACTCTCTGGATGTAGTGAGAGCAATAAAAGTTTATCTGCAAGCAACTGCTCAGATACGTAAAACAGATGTTTTGTTTATTCAGCCAGAGGGTCCCAAAAAGGGCCAAGCGGCATCAAAATTAACCATTTCTAGGTGTATTCGACAAGTGATAATCCGAACTTATGGGTTAAAGAACAAAGTTCCTCCTTTTCCTGTTAAAGCGCACTCGACCAGGGCAATAAGTGCTTCATGGGCAGTGCATCATCAGGCTTTTATGGCTCAGATCTGTAAAGCTGCAACTTATGCCACGTACACACGGTCGGAATTTCGGAGGAAAAAAGTCTGACAAGGGGGCGCATGCGCGGATGCCTGAGGGAGCAGTCGCGCTTTCTTAGAGCTCCGCTCCTTGGCTAGTCACACCGGAGGACTGAAAGCCACAGCGACTTCTGAAATTATAACTATCACTGCCGCTTACCTCCGGGAACACGTCAGAGCCGGTAATATGGTCACGCGAGGTCCCAAAATTAAAATAAAAGCTGGGAATCATAAGGAGGTGTCAGCCAGGACATTTTCCAAAATGGCGCCGCCAAATACCTCACGATTCAACACACAGCGCGCTTCTACTTCTCTGTCACCCAGCTTAAAAGGCACAGACAGCACTGTGGAGGTGAGACTGATTCTGAAGATGAACAGCCACAAACTAATATTCAATCTGGCATGTTTAAGCAATTTGAAAGAATGTTACAGAAGGCACTGAAACAGACTTCAGATGACATTACTGACAGACTCACTAAAGAGATTAGGGAGATTGGGCAGAGAACCGCTGAATTAGAGGTGAGGGTGGATGAACTGGAATCTTACACCCAGCAACATATTGAGGAATTGGAGCATATGAAAGAGGAAAAGCTCATCTTGCAATCCGGATTAGAAGATCAGGAGAATAGGGACAGACGTTCCAACTTGAGAATCAGAGGAATACCTGAACATGTACACAAACTAATATTCAATCTGGCATGTTTAAGCAATTTGAAAGAATGTTACAGAAGGCACTGAAACAGACTTCAGATGACATTACTGACAGACTCACTAAAGAGATTAGGGAGATTGGGCAGAGAACCGCTGAATTAGAGGTGAGGGTGGATGAACTGGAATCTTACACCCAGCAACATATTGAGGAATTGGAACATATGAAAGAGGAAAAGCTCATCTTGCAATCCGGATTAGAAGATCAGGAGAATAGGGACAGACGTTCCAACTTGAGAATCAGAGGAATACCTGAACATGTATTGGATCTACAGGCTACTATGCTTGCACTTTTTCAAGAACTCCTCCCTGGCACCCCAGTGGAAAGGCTGGAAATGGACAGGGTGCACAGGGCTTTAGCCCCACGTAAGCCTAACGGTCCCGCCAGGGACATAATTGTTAGGTTCCACTATTATAGAACAAAAGAGCAGATACTAGCAGTGGCCAGAGGAAATTCTGCCTTAGCCTTTCAAGGCAATACCTATCAGCTATTTGCAGATATTTCTCCACTAACAGTAACCAAAAGAAGGGCACTAAAACCCTTTTTATTCGTTTTACAACGTCATCAGATAATATATCACTGGGGTTTCCCTTTTTCCCTGCGCTTCACTCATTTAGAAAAAAATATATATCTGCCGCACCCCAGAAGAATTGCAAACAGTTCTGCTTGATTTGGGACCTTTGGATCAAGCCGCAAATACAGATCACCCTCACAGGCGTTCAGCTTCACGTTCATCCTCACAACAAGATTCCTCTGTCTCCACGCATCAAAATCTGCATAAGCGCGGACGCTTTGAAACCCTGTCACCATCCAATGTCGACTCCATGGACTGACTATTTAATTTTCTGGCCTGTTCATCACTACAATTCTCTAGCCTGATGAGCTAGATTATATTCCTACATTATACTTACACTTCATTCCAGTCATTTGGTATAATTAAATAACCATTTTTTTTTTCATATATACATATATCTCTATCTATGTCAAGGTTATCTGTCAACCTGTAAGTTCAAGAGCCTGAGTCACTGGTTTTCCTCCCTGGTTTACAATATATTTATATATTTTTTTTCCTTCTTTTTATTAATATCTATATTTAGATACATATGTTTTCTCAGGCCTTGTTATGAAGAAGGTTAAGAAGGTTAATGATATTAACATTTCCTGAGTAGTTTTACTCCTACCCCCCCCCCCGGAAAATAATTTTAATAAATGCTACGCAGCTTTTCAATTTTCTCCTAATGCCACAAATAATACCAAATATGAGAGGGCTAAACGTGACCTAGACCTTTTTTTTGACAGATTCCGCAGACAATACCGTACGTAAAAGACAGCATTTTCACTATATCAAAGCCAACAAACCGGACACTCCTATGGCGCGTTGCCTTAAAAAACAGTACCCATTAAACTCAAAACATCCCGAGATTCATTCACCAGCAACCCAGTAAAAATATTAGAGATTTTTCGTTCAAAATTAGCTAATCTATCCTCCACGGCCCAGACTTTTGATAAACTTAAAGCCGACAATTTATTCTCGAATATCACATTTCCACCCCTGGAACTTGATCAACTTGATATCCTTGAGAAACCTATTACTCTAGTTGAGGTTCAAACTGCTATTAAAGAGTTGAAGCCCCGTAAAAGACCAGGCGCAGATGGCTTTTCAGCCTTATACTTTAAAGAATTTCAATCAACATTAGCACCTATACTTACCAGGGCCTTCAATTGTTTATTAGTTGGACAGACATTTAGGAATGAATCTTTGACATCCATCATAGCTATGCTTCCAAAACCCCATTCTGATCTCACTTCTTGGACCAACTACCGCCCAATCTCTCTTCTTAACCTAGACATTAAGCTGTTAGCTAAAATTTTGGCAAATAGATTGAATACCATCATTGGTAAATTAATACACCATGACCAAAGGGGTTTTATGCCCATACGTCAGGCCGGTGACAATATTAGAAGAGCGCTTCTACTAACGCATGCAGCCAAAACGAGAAAAATTCCTACTTGTTCTTTATCTTTAGATATGCGTAAAGCTTTCGACTCAGTTTCATGGCCATTTATGAATTATATTTTACAAAAATGGGGTTTTGGAAATCATTTCCTATTATGGATCTCTGCTTTATATAATGATCCGAAAGCGTATATTAAGTATATGGGATACAGATCATCTACGTTCAATATTAAAAGTGGTACGAGACAGGGTTGCCCCCTATCACCTTTGATTTTCGCTCTTCTCATAGAACCATTGGCAATACTTATTAGAACTAATCCTAATATTAGAGGTTTAGAACTAGGTGGTCATCATCATAAAATCTGTCTCTTCACGGACGATATACTTATCTTTCTAACTCATCCCCACATTTCGGCTCCGAACCTACTAGAAATCTTAGATAAATACTCACATATTTCAGGGCTATATATCAACCACTCTGAATCTAATGCACTTAATATAACCCTATCGCAAAATGAACTCCATAGAGCTAAAGCAAACTTACCATTTAATTGGGTCACACATTATATCCCATATTTGGGAATCTAACTCACATCCTCAATCTCAGACCTGTTTAAAGTGAATTATCTGCCACTATTGAAACAAGTCACAAGCTTAATGAAAAACTGGTCCTCACTTCCTCTATCGTGGTTCGGTAGAATTAATGCTGTGAAAATGTCTATTTTACCTAAATTCTTGAATCTTTTTAGGGTGCTTCCCATTCAAATTCCTTCTTATTTTTTAAGACTTCTACAACAAAGAGTTATGTCCTTTATATGGGGTAATACTAAACTACGTATTTCTAAAGCGGCGCTTTTTATCAAAGGGTGGACTAGGTATTCCTAATTTAACCTCATATTATCATGCAGCACAAATAGCACAACTATCTAAATACCATGCAACGTCCGAATCCCCTCTATGGGTTGCAATAGAATCTGTCGATATTGATCCAATATCTGTGGCCAATGTGCTGTGGTTATCCCCTTGAGATACAGTTCGTATATCTAATCCTATTAAAAAGCATTCCATGACCATTTGGGACAAATTTAGATGTTCCCACAAGTTACAATCCCCACATAACCCCATACGATCATTTATTAGACACCCTGCTTTTTATCCTGCATGGAAGTTTCCACTATCCTTTGCAGCCTGGACCACCAAGAAATTAGTTTGTTTATATGATATAGCCTCTACTAATAACATCCTGACATTCCCTACTCTTTGTGATATTCATGGCTTACCCAGTAAAGAACTTTTCCGGTATCTACAGATCAAAAACTTCTATACGCCAATCATAGAGACGGGTTCCATACTCAACCAATTATCACAGTTTGAACGGATTTGTCTGATCTCACTTCTTTACAAACATCTTAATTCCCCTCTCACAGATACTTTACCATTGTACACTACCAAATGGTCACAAGATTTAGATAAGACATTCAACACAAAAGACTGGGACAATATTTGGTTGACTACTATGCATTCATCCCCAAACTGCTATGCACTTGACCAAATTTCAAAGTACTAACACGCTGGTATATGGTACCAGCAAGGATAGCTAAATTCACCCCTACTTATCCGGATACTTGCTTTCGTGGCTGCACGTCTGCAGGTACTTACTTACATATGTGGTGGGAATGTCGGATAGCCCAAAACTTTTTGGATCAAAATATTTAGTATGGCCTCTACTGCCCTGGAAAGCTAGATTAAGCCCGATCCTGTCATAGCACTGTTAAACCTTAAACCCCCTGAACTCACCCAGACTCAATTCCAGCTATTGGTATACCTGACAACCTCAGCTAAGCAAACCATAGCTAAGGCATGGAAATCTCAAACGCTTGTTGTGGCTGAAGCTAAACATTGTATGAATAGAGCCCTTGTCTTCCACAAAATGTCGGCTATTGAGAATAACACTATGAAAAAATTTAATAAAATTTGGCAACCATGGGTTAACCATTACCTACCTTCTGATTTTGATCAATCTTTATTGATGCCCTGCTAATCATTTTTTCTTCTCGATGTGCCTTTTATTTTTTCTATTTATTTTTTAGTGTTTATTTCTATTTATTTTTTAAATATCTTAGGGCTGGGGTCTGACCATCTTCGGGAGGGAATCCTACCTTTTCCTTTCCTCTCTCTTTCTTCTTCTCCCTTCTCAAATTTCTTCCTCTCTTTCTTCCTTTCCTAGTAATTTCTTTTTTTTTTTCTATTTCATATTCACCAATATCTCTCTTTTTTCCCAATTGTTTGCATATAAAATATAGAGTTTGGACTATTACCCTAAGAAATTTCTTCATTAATACGACCCATTCTTTTTTTCTTTCTTAGGGTCAGTTCAGGGATAATAGAAATGACTTATATGAGTTTTATACTTCTTTTCTTTTGTCAAGATAATTATATTTACCCCCTTGGGACTCTAGCTCGCCTATACCTTAGTTAGCTTTTTTTTCCCCCTCTCGCGTGCCCCCTACCATCCACAGTTTGAACCCAATTGGGGTGGATGGGTGGTCCGGAGGCACTTTATGCCTGATTTAAGGTATTGTCTTTTTCTTTTATTTTTTATGAGTCCCTTATACATGACATTTGTAGTTCTTTCTTTCTTTTTAATATTTAAATCAGCCCTCAAAATTTCAACTCGCCTGCTCGCATTTGGCGAGTTGAAATAAGTTCAGGGCGAGCATGAAGCAGGGTTGCCAACTGTCCGTTTTTACAGATGGCTGCTGCCCATAAAAAATATGGCCACGGGCAGGCTTTAGAAGTGTGCAAGCTCCATGCTGAGGCCAGCCCAGGCTCAGACAAGGGGCGAACAGCTGGGCGCATAGTTGGTGACATCACGGCGGCGGCGCCTTTTATGAATTACAGGCTACCGCAGGGGTAGCTGGGACGGCCCAGGGACACGGCAGCCCAAGTGCGGAGGCATCGCATGAGTTCCGGCTCCATTCTCGGAGCCATGGACGGTGTGCCCGAAGGAGGCCAAGTAAAGGAAAGGCGGGGAGCAGTACAGTTATCATCCCCACCGAAGGGGAGAAGGAGGAATGCAAGTCCCAGACGGCCATGCGTGCATAGCTGTGCCAAGGTATGGTGGGGATTGTAGATCACTACTAATGTCCAATCAGAGTGTACAGGAGCTGTGCTTTAACTCCTTACCTGCCTGTAGAGTGCTGGGACTTGTAGTTCCACATCTGCAGAGCAATGCCAGGCTGCATGATGACAGGAGGAGAGAGAGCAGATGGCCGTACACTGTCCAATCTGATTGCAGATGACCATAAACTGTATAATCAGGTTGTACAATCTCCTGTAAGATGGCCATCCACTGTACAGTCAGATTATACAGTGGATGGCAATTTTACAGGAGATTGTACAATCAGATTGTACAATGTATTTGTACAATCTCCTGTAAGATGGCCATACATTGTACAATCTCCTGTAAGATGGCCATACACTGTATAATCTGACTGTACAATCTCCTGTAAGATGGCCATATACTGTACAATCTGATTGTACAATCTGATTGTACAGTGTATGGCCATCTTACAGGAGATTGTACAATGTATGGCCATCTTGCAGGAGATTGTACAATCTTCTGTAAGATGGCCATCCACTGTACAATCTCTTTTAAAGTGGATCTTCAGTCACGCTCTGGACAGTCTCCTACCCCTCTGGTGCCCGGTAGATGTGCCGATGAAAGAACCAGCTGGCACATCTGCCCACACACAAGGACTGGAAAGGATTCGGCATAAGGGGGAACTCTGCAGACCCTGACATAAAGGAGAACTCTTATGTGAAGGGCAATACTGCAGAGAGCAGACTCTGATGTAAGTGGAAACTCTGTAAAGGGAAACGCTGCAGACCATAATGTTGGGGGGAATGCTGTAGACTCTGATGTAACGGACAACTTTGTGGACTGTGATGTAAAGGGGAACTCTGTAGTCATATGCTTTATGTTATTATTGTTAAAGTTATTGTTAATATTTATTTTTATAACTTAATACTGCAAAAAACATTTAACAGTATTATTTCACAAGATCATTTACGAGGGTGTGTTAAGTGGTGGAATTAGGGGTGGGGAAACTGGTGGCGAGTGACTCTTAAGGCCTGGCTAGTAGCTCAGGACTTGAAATTTTGAGCCCGGATTTAAATGATTAATATGATCTTCTATTTGAGCACCAAACTCTACCGTTATATCTGTTTTCATGGTTATGATTCTTATCCCACTTTTGCATCATCTGTACTGCATTTGTAACTTGTTTTCTTATGAAAAACTCAATAAAAATATTAAACAAGAAAAAAGTCTGACAACATTTTTTTAATCGGATATTCCGACCGTGTGTGCGCCCCATCGGAAAATTTCTATCGGAAATTCCGTTCGTCTGAAGGGAACTCCGACGGAGAAAAAAACACGCATGCTCAGAATCAAGTCGATGCATGCTCGGAAGCATTGAACTTAATTTTACTCGGCCCGTCGTAGTGTTGTACGTCACCGCGTTCTTGACGGTCGGAATTTGGTGAGACAGTGTGTATGCAAGACACTAAAATGCACAAAGATGAGAAAATTTATTTAGGGGAACTGCAAAACAGCAATAACGGCACTTTCTGGTGGTAGTTCCCATAAGAACTACTTATGCCTAATTCAGACACGCATTTACGCTAGTGTCAGTAACATTACCAACATGTGCGGTAAATTCAGGGAGTTCTTACTAACAGCGGTTTAAGAATCTGACGCAATGGCAGAACTGCCGCCATTTTTCAGATCAGTAAACCGGCGGTAATTAAGACTGATTCTGAGCTGGAGTACAAAGGTATGCCATTATTCAGAGCACGCAGTGGGTGTGCTAAGAAGCTGTCATGTATATGACAGCTTCCCACACAGTTCTGTATTTCTGTCCTCATTCAGCTCCAGTTGGGAAATTCCTCTATATGCTATATGCATTTGGTCCCCTGGGGATTAATAAAATGTAAAAATCTTTGAGAGTTCTTCAGTGACAATTGAATGGATAAGGGTAGAAGTATCAGCATAGACTTTGCACCATAGCATGTGTTCACTTTAGCAAATGTAACGTGTAGCGTATGTTCCACTCAGCACCATGTATCAGGTCTGTATTCTCAACAATTTTTAAAAACACCAGGCACGGAACACTTCTCGGAACACAAAATTCCCAAAAAGTTTACAGTTTATATTCTTTTAACCAGATTGTGCCAGACAATGTAATATCAAGCAGTTTATGGACCAAAACACATTAGACTGGGTAAATAACCTCTATATATATGTAATTAAAGGATCAACAAAAAATAACAAATTGTAGCTATTGGTCCAATTTTTCAGCTTGCAAATGTAACCTTTAGGAGTAAAGATTATTATTTGCCCTTTAATTTAAACGTATCTGTAGTTTACATGTCCCCACACAAAAAATGAGAGGCCAAGAAGAGACATTACTCAGCAACAATTGAAAGGCCATCTAATAGAATGCTGCAATGGATTTAACATGCCCTTATTTCCATTATTATAGGCCACTTTTTTTTTTAGGTACCCATTGCAAGAACAGGGTTGGACCCCCTTTTGCCTTCAGAACTGCCTTAATTCTTTGTCGCACAGATTCAACAAGGTGTTGGAAACATCCCCCAGAGATTTTAGTCCATATTGACATGATAGCATCATGCAGTTGCTGCAGATTTGCCGGCTGCACATCCATGATGCAAATCTCCATTTCCACCACATCCCAAAGGTGCTCTATTGGATTGAGATCTGGTGACTGTGGAGGCCAATGGAGTACAGGGAACTCATTGTCATGTTCAAGAAACCAGTTTGAGATGATTTGAGCTTTGTGACATGGTGCATTATTATGCAGGAAGTAGCCATCAGAAGATGGGTACACTGTAGTCATAAAGGGATGGACATGGCCAGCAACCATACTTAGATAGGCCATGGCATTTAAACAATACTCAATTGGTACTAAGGGGCCCAAAGTGTGCCAAGAAAATATCCCACATACCATTACACCACCAGCCTGAACTGTTGATACAAGGCAGGATGGATCCATGCTTTTACGTTTACCCCAAATTCTGACCCTACTATCTGAATATCACAGCTGGAATCGAGACTCATCAGACCAGGAAACGTTTTTCCAATCTTCTATTGTCTAATTTTAGGGGGCCTGTACGAATTGTAGCCTCAATTTCCTGTTAGCTGACAGGAGTGGCACCCGGTGTGGTCTTCTGCTGCTGTAGCCCATCTGCTTCAAGGTTGGATGGGTTGTGCATTCAGAGATGGTATTCTGCATACCTTGGTTGTAACGAGTGGTTATTCGAGTTACTGTTGCCTTTCTATCATCTCAAACCAGTCTGCCCATTCTCCTCTGACCTCTGACATCAACAAGGCATTTTGGTCCACACAACTGCCACTCACTGGATATCTTTTCTTTTTCAGACCATTCTCTGTAAACCCTAGAGATGGTTGTGCGTGAAAATTGCAGTAGGTCTGAGTATTTCAAAAACTGCTGACGAGCCTGTCTGGCACCAACAACCATGTCATGTTTAAAGTCACTAAAATTCTCTTTCTTCCTTATTCAGATGCTCGCTCGGTTCACCATCTCGTCTTCACCACGTCTAGATGCCTAAATGCATTGAGTTGGTGCCATGTGATTGGCTGATTAGCAATTTATGTTACCAAGCAATTGAACAGGTGAACCTAATAAAGTGGCAGGTGAGTGTATGTGTGACAGTTGGAGCCTCAAGTAGTCCAGTGTCAAATCTGAGACAACCAGTTCCCTGACCAGACTGTAATAAGGCCATCACATTTTTACTAAATGTGAAATTAGCAGATTGAGGAAGAATGACTTGTGTTCTAGGCAGATTTCAAACACATAAATGATACAGAAGTACACATTTACTAAACTGTTGTTTTTAAAATTGCCTAATATACTATCATACCAACAGACTGCAACTCTGCTAGCTATACTAAACCTGCCAAGTAGTGTGTGGCAATGCCACCTCTGCCTGTCACCAAGTACAGCTGCTCCACTATTCATAGTCAACCACATCTACCTACTTTTCCTATACATTTCCATCTAGCTATGCAGCACTCGTTTGTCATCTTAAACCAGCCATACATGAATCAAAATTCTTCTGCTTCAGGTGTACCCACACTGGGCACGGCTGACTTAGATTGGCCCTCGCTGGTCTGCATTAAACTGTGCTCTAGGGATATGTTCCTGGGTATGCTTACGTCATCACCTCTCCCAGCCAGACCACAGTGATCCCTGCTTTAGTGGTCTATTGCGAGTTCTATGCAAAGGTACAGTTTGCGCTCACACCAAGTGGCCTTGGGCACGGTACAGAGCATTCACACCACACAAATCAGACCAAGGGGGTGAACTGTGCCCAGGTATGGTTAAAAATGTGTGAGTGCAAGTGTGAGTGCACCTTCAAGCTGGTCATAGATGAATCACTTATTTTTATGATCAGCCAGCTAACAAAAAACAAACAGATACCCCATCCACACATTTATGGTGGACGGAGTAGTCCGCCTTACTGCGCTGTTGTATTCTGACGGCAGGGACTCCTTTGCTGTCAGAATACACAAATCAGTGCTGCTGTGCTGATCGAACAAAAACTTTCCAACATTCTCGTTTGTGAGAAGTCGATCATTAGATTGACTTCTTACGAACAGGAATAGCCATAGATGGACTGAAATTCCGCCGATCCCTGCTGAACCAGCTGAATTTTGATCCATCTATGGCCAGCTTATGTGAGCTTGGATTTTTGGCTATATGTAGTACATACTTTATGTAACACTGTAGCATGCTGCAGTTTTAAAATGCTGACACGTAAACCTGCTGATTTGATTTGGTTACCTTGGTTGCTAAAAACAAGAGAATAGGTTTCTTTGAGGAACCAGCAAGCCACAAGTTGGTTCATTCAGCGCCTCCAGATAGACTGACCCGATCATGTCCCAACCGCAACTTCTAAGTGGAAACATCTAGTAAGCAATGTGTGTCTATATTTCCAGAACATGTTCTCAACTGTACTTAATACCTTAGGGGAAGTATCCTGGGATATCTACAGCACATCAACTATTGTAAAAGATAACTTTTTTTTTTCTTTTCTGTAAATGATGACAGGTAATTTGGATAACAGACTATAGCCTACAGCTACTTCAGACTTATTTCCAGAAATATAAGCCTGAAAGAAACATAATTATTATATATATATATATATATATATATATATATATATATATATATAAAATAAAGACTCCCATGTGGTTGCATGTGTGTTTTAAAGGGAACCTGTCAAGATAGAAAATGTCATAGCTGATGGTTTGAGAATGTTTGAATCTTTCAAAGACTGATTTGTAACATGGTTCTTCTCTTGTTTAGTCAAGAATCAACTAGACATTACATCAAAGGCGGATCCAGAGTCTAGTCTCGGGAGGGGCACTGGCAGAATTTTTTTTTTTGCGCAAACCAATCAATATACGCTTATTGGGATTTTTTTTTTCCAAAAATATGTAGCAGAATACATTTTGGCATAAATTGATGGAAAGATTTTTTTATAGCAAAAAGCAAAAAATATTGCTTTATCTTTCAAAATTGTCGCTCTTTTTCTGTTCATATTGCAAAAAATAAAAACCGCAGAGCTGATCAAATACCACCAAAAGAAAGCTCTATTTGTGGGGGAAAAAAAAAGGACATAAATTTTTCTTGGGTACAGCGTCGTACGACCGCGTAATTGTCAGTCATTTAAAGTAACACAGCGCAGTATTGCAAAAAATGGCCTGGTCATAAGGGGGGGGGGTAAAACTTTCCAGAGCTGAAGGGGTTAAGATTGAACAAGTCAAGACTAAAAGGGCATTTTTTTTCATACATCGCAGTAGCACACATGTATTTTGTGATTTGACACAACATTCATTCATTCTTTTACTCACTTTTAGTCAAATATTTTGGTGCTCTGGTGGGGGGAAGGGCTCCCATGCAGGAGCAATGGAGTGGAGATCTATCCAGGACCAGTAATTGCACTGTCTGCAGCCTTCTTCTTCCTGTATTCATGCCTCTCAGCAGACTGCAAGGTGAAGAAGATGGAGGGAGGTGGGTGGAGCCAACTCTCACTCAGGGGCGGGGGCCTGTAGTGTGGACAAGATGGAGGGAGGAGGTGACGGTGGGTGGGGCAAACACATTCAGGGACGGAGAAGGAAGAATGCTGGTGCTCTGCCATGACTGACTGTGGATGCTGGACATTTTAATGCAGTTAGCGGAACAAATTAACAGTAACAGCAGCATACGACTTTAAAACCTGAGGTTAGGCACTTAGGCTGTCCCAAAGCCAAAAGGAACTCTCTAACTCTGCAGCAACAACTGTTCCCCTATGGCTCCTGTCAGTGTCACGTCAGCTCAAAGTCCGACGTGACTCACTGACGTCACTCGTTGCTAGATGCCAAGCGGCCCAGGCGCTAGCAACCAGTGCAGGGAGAGGCTCCACCCACCTCCTCCTCCTAGTCCAGGCAGCATAATTACACTAGATGAGTCTCTCTCTCGGCGCCGCTGATCGTGTGAGACCGAGAGAGAGAGAGAATGGGCCTGGGGCAGAGGCTGCAAGTGATGGTCAGTGTGATATTTCCGGGGGGGGTGTGCAATTGCCCTGTTGTGCCCCCCCTGGATCTGCCCCTGCATTAGATGCATTGCAGTCCAATTCATCAGTGAATCTTTCCACTAGTTTTACTCTACAAATGCCTAGAATTAGGAACATGCACAGCTAAAAGGAATTATAAGCTCCAGTATTACCGTGGATTGCAATCAAACAAAAGAAGCAGTAACTTCATAAATTTATATGCATTTCCCTTTTGCTATAGTAGTCATTGCCCACGATTAAACACTAGTAATTAATGCACATGTAGTAGCTATCAGTAACACAGATTTGGTGCACTGTGCAATTAATCACCATCAATCTATGTAAATATCTATCTTTCCAGTCACAGATAGAGATGTGTTATAATACTATAAGCCAGGATCAGCAACCTTTTCCACATTAAAGCGGAGGTTCTGCGGTCCATACATGTTTTTTCTTTTTGTGCATTCAATGTGACTAATGATGACTGTAATGTACTCACATCTCCAGCGCTACATAACATCCCCCGTCCGTTTTTTGAAGAAATAAACACTTATAAAATGTTTCCTTGATTTTCCATTTTGCTTGTGGGCATCTTGAAGCCCACAAGCATAGATTTCCGGGTAGCGGTGAATGCGCGTCTCCCGGCATTCACCGCTGTATCTCGCTCAAGTGCAGTGTTGACGGCGAGCAGCGCCGTCAACACTTCCTGGTTGCCATCACAACGGGCGTCAACATTAAGTACACGCCCCGTTGTGATGACATTACGCCGACATCCCAGGACACTTAGGGCCGCCGGGCAAACCAAAGGACCCGCCCACTCCCGCGGGAGGAAAAGCAGGAAGTACAACAGAATTCCGAAGATGTACTTCTTTTACAGCATCCAAAACTTAAAAAGGTTAGTGACACAGTATTGTACATAGCACTAGGATTACAGGAATAAAAAGTGTAATTTTAGGGTGAACCTCCGCTTTAAGTTCAATTTTTACAAGCATTAGACAACCAGGGAGCCAGTGTGCTGTAGTCATATAGTTTGCATTTATAGTTGTACTGCTAATGGAAGAAAAAAATAAATTATTATATATTAACAGGTGCACACACAAAACTTGCCTATTTTTATACCTTGATCAGCCCCAATTCCAGCAGATCCAGACCTCAGACCAGCTCCAATCCCTGCACTTTCAGAGCTCAGATCAGTCCCAATTCATGTACCTTTAAATATCAGATAAACTCCAATTCCTGCATCATCAGGCTTTACATGCATACACATTTCTTTCTTTATAGGAAATGTATCGCTGCATGACTTAAAGCCTCACACACATGATCGAATTTCCATCGGACAAATCCGTGGAATTTTGTCCCAAGTGCGTTGGCCGTGAACTTGTTCTGCATACAGACAGCAGAACTTTTTTAGCCAACATACACAAAACTACGTGGTTCTTTAGCGCCACCCTTTGGGCAACTTCTGCTAATGTTGTCTTATGGTTAGCATTGGTTCGGAGCATGCGTGTTTGTACTTTGAATTTTTTTTCTGACAGACTTGTGTACACGATCAAATAATCCGACAAGACACATTTGTTGTCTGACAGTTTTAAAGCATGCTATAAAACATTTGTCGTCGGAAATTCAGACAACAATTGTCCGATGGAGCATACAAACGGTCGGATTTTCCAACAAAACCCTGCCATCACACATTTGTTGTCGAAAAATCCGATCGTGTGTATGAGGCTTACCAGTACATTACTTCCTACGAATTTGTTATATAAAAGACTAGCAAACCACTGTAGCTATAGATGCATGCTTTGCTTATTATATCCCCACAGCACCTGGCATGGTGAATCACACAGCACATCTGTAGACACGTGCTGTATGCAAATCATTCTGCTCAACCACAAAGCCTGCCTTGGGAGAAATGAGTATATCTGTGTTGTCAGAACAGGTTTTTAGTAAATGAGGTCATAAATCTAAGCCGTTCTATAAGTATATGATACAGCTTGACTTACATATGTTACTATTGTCACATTAATCCAGTGTTTGACACAAGGGATCATAGGAATATACAGTACTGTGCAAAGTTTTAGGCAGGTGTGAAAAAATGCTGTAAGTTAGACATTGGTTATGGTCTGAATGTAAATCAAAAAACAAAAACCGCTGTAGGGCCCCCCAAAAATCAGTTTAGCAGGACAGAAGGGGGGGGGATGAGTGAGTGCCCCCCCCCTAAACCATACCAGGCCACATGCCCTCAACATGGGAGGGGGAATTTGGGGCAAAAAAACAAAAATGTCCCACTGGTCAGAGTTGTGAGGAAGGGGCCCTGGTCCCTATCAACATGGGGATATAAAGCCCCATCGCTCATCTCTCCCCCTTTCCTGGCTTGCGCCGCGGACAGCTGATGAGTCATTTGTAGACATGTGCACAACATAAAAATTTGTTTAGTTTGGTTTCGTTTCTGTTAGTTTCCGTTGATTCGTAATTTCTTAAGACGTGGGTTATTGTATTCGGACTCTGTCGTATTTCCGTAAGGGTTATTTTTCCGTTGATTCGTTTTTCCGTTAGTCTAATTTTCGTTGATTCGAAATTCGTATTTTTCGTTCTATGTTATATTCGGCCGTGTTCGTATTTTCGTAAGAACTATATTTTCGTTGATTTGCAATGATTCGTATTTCCGTGTCTAATGTAAAATGTACTTTTGTAGATTTAATTACATTCGTACTTTCGTTGGAATACATTTTCAGTTTATTCAAAACACTACTTGTCGTAATTTTGTAATTCGTACTTTCGTGAGATTGACCGGCTCATTTATTCGTACTTTCGTATCATTGTTTTCGTAGATTCGTAATCGGGGCATAATTCGTAATATAGAAACTAGATTCTAGACAGAGTATGCTTAAGAAACAAAGAATTTCTCTCTCACAAGTCACAACTTAACTCACAAATCCACCAAAACAGTGCCACCTACCCAACCACACCCTATCTGGACTCTGGATGGAATGCACTGCAGTCTAACACAGAAAAACACACAAGGGAATAAGAAACAAGATCATTGGGGGAAGGGACAAGCTTATTGGCCAACGTCCAGAAATATTTCAGAACTAACGAATTTGTTGTTTTGGATTTCAGTTTTCCGAATATTCGTAATTTAGTTGTTTTTTTTCCGTTCATTTTATATTTCGTTATTTTGAATCTTTGTTAGGTAATTTCGTTGTTTTGATTTCCGTTTTCAGAATATTCGTAAATTCGAGTTTTCGTTATTTTGAATCTTTGTTCGGTATTTTCGTTGTTTCTATGTTTTCGTTTTTTCACTCTTTCGTATTTTCTCTGTTTCCAATTTAATAATTTCGTATTTTCGTTGTTTTCCATATTCGTTCTTTTCAATAATTCATTTTTCGTTGGTAATTTTAGTAAACCGTTCGTTCATTCGTATGTTTACGAATATAACGAATTTTGACGAATAACAAATTCGGAACTAAACAAATTGCACATGTCTAGTCATTTGTTGTTAAGGACACGGTGGCCAGCTTCCCAGCCCGCTCCTTAACAACCTGCTATTTCTTTACACAGAATTTGAATCTGTTGATCATTTTTCGACTGATCTGAATTCGAATTGTTACAAAAATTTGGAATTCGTAAAATTAATAACTGAAATATAAATAAATGAAATAAAACTTAACGAATTCGGAAATGAAATTAGTAACATAACGAATAAATCCGAAACTAAACATTTTTCCGTTCTGCACATGTCTACTGTAAATTTAGAACGTAAATTAACAGAAGAGTAATCCAAATCAAATCAATATTTGGTGTGACCACCCTTTGTCTTCAAAACAGCATCAATGATGTTTCCCCATCCTATGAATGAAAACATAGGAACTGGGGTGCAGAAAAATGGCTAGACTGATAGACTGATGAGTCAAAATTTGAAATATTTGGATGTAGCAGGATGCAGTTTATTCACTTAAGGGCTGGAGAGCAATACAATAACGAGTATCTGCATTCAATAGTGAAGCATGGTGAAGGTTCCTTGCATGTTTGGGGCTGCATTTCTGCAAATATAGTTGGAGATTTGGTCAGGATCAATGGTGTCCTCAATGCTGAGAAATACAGGCAGATGCTCATCCATCATGCCATACAATCAGGGAGGCGTGTGATTGGCCTTAAATTTAATCTGCCGCAGGACAATGATCCCAAACATACTGAAAGTGTCATTAAAGCGGAGGTTCCGCTGCAGCAGCTGCAGCTGCTGACTTTTAAAAAATGGACACTTACCTGTCCAGCACACCTGCGATGTCGGCAGACGAGGTCGAGCAACCGCTCGGTCCTCGGATGCTGCCGCCGCCATTCTCGGTGATTGAATCAGGAAGTGAAGCCTTGCGCATGCACGAAAAGCGCGGCGCGCCGTCACTGGTCCCCGCTCTCTCCTGGGAACAGTGTGTTTCCCAGAAGACAGCGGGGGGTGCGGGTAGGGGCGTGTCTGCCGCAGGAATGTATTCCCAGGAGTGGATGCAAATACCTGTCTTAGACAGGTATCTGCACCCCCCCCCCTCCCCCCTGAAAGGTGCCAAATGTGACACCGGAGGTGGGGGAGGGTTCTGAAAAGCGGAAGTTCCATTTTTTGTGGGAACTCCGCTTTAAGAACTATCTTCAGTGTAAGGAAGCACAAAGATTCCTGGAAGTGATGGGTTGGCCCCCCACAGAGCCCTGATCTCAACATTGAGTCTGTCTGGGATTACATGAAGAGACAGAAGGATTTGAGGCACATTACACAAATTTTTCCAGCACACTTACCAGCTAGCCTGAAAAACAAAAACAAAAAACAAATTTACCCTCTCTAACAGTGTATGAGAGGGTTTAGTTGCACACATTTACAAATACACTTTATTACCAAAAGTATTGTGACACCTGCGTTTTACACGCACATGAACTTTAACGGCATCCCAGTCTTAGTCCATAGGGTTCAGTATTGAGATGACCCACCCATTGCAGCTATAACAGCTTCAACTTTTCTGGGAAGGCTGTCCACAAGGTTTAGGAGTGTATCTATCGCAGTGGTTCTCAACTCAGCTGTCCTCAGGACCCACTAACAGGCCAGATTTTAAGTATTACCTTGGTGAGATGCAGACTAGAATACTGCAATCCCTGAGCAGCAAATTATATCACCTGTGATGCATTTCAGTTATCTTGCAAACCTGGCCTGTTAGTGGGTCCTGAGGACTGGAGTTGAGAACCACTGATCTATCGGAATGTTTGACTATTCTTCCAGAAGTGCATTTGTGACGTCAGGCCCTGATGTTGGTCGATATGACCTGGCTCGCAGTCTCCACTCTAATTCATCCCAAAGGTGTTATATTGGGTCAGGGCTCTGGGCAGGCCAGTCAAGTTCCTCCATCCCAAACTCGTTCATCCATATCTTTATGGACCTTGTTGGGCACTGGTGCACAGTCATTTTGGAACAGAAAGGGGCCATCCCCAAACTGTTCCCACAAATTAGGGAGCATAAAATTGGAAATTGTCCAAAATGTCTTGACATGCTAAGAGTTCCCTTCACTGGAACTAAGGGGCCAAGCCCAACCCCTGAAAAACAACCCCCACACCATAATCCTCCCTCCACAAATGATTTGGACCAGTGCACAAAGCAAGGTCCATAAAGACATGGATGAGCGTGTTTGGGGTGGAAGAACTTGACTGACCCGCACAGAGTCCTGACCTTAACCCGATAGAACACCTTTAGGATGAATCAGAGCAGAGACTGCGTGCCAGGTCTTCTCGTCCAACATCAGTGCCTGACCTCACAAATGCGCTTTCGGAAGAATGGTCAAACATTCCCATAGACACACTACTAAACCTTGTGGAAAGCCTTTTTAGAAGAGTTGAAGCTGTTATAGCTGCAAAAGGTGGGCCAACTCAATATTGAACTATACGGTCTAAGACTGGGATGCCATTAAAAGTCCATGAGCGTATACAGGCAAGCCTCCCAATACTTTTGGTGATATAGTGTATATATCAAAGCCACAGTGCATCGTCAAGGTTCCTCTGTATACTATGGTCCCAACACTATAGTTTTAAGAGTCTCCCAAGGTGGAGCACATATAGCAGTGGATAAATTAAGGGCAGGTTTGCCCGGAGGAGGCCCATTCCTCCTTAAAAGGTGCAGGGACATATTGGACACCCAGCAAAAGCACAATGGCAGCTGAACACATCGCCATGCTATATTCAGCCAACAAGCTGTGCAGATAAATGGCAACCACCCCAATCTATAACTCACCTTTACAGTAAGGTGTAAATGAAATGGTTTTGCACATGACAAACAAAAACAAAACCAAAATTAAAGACAGAGGGTTTAGTTGCACACATTTGCAAATATACATGAAAGGATTTGAGGGAGCCTACATCCTACAGAAGATCTGTGATTAGTTCTCGAAGAGGTTTGGAATAACCTACCTGCCACCCTACCCAGATAAAATTGACTTACAAACCCAAACCCAAACTCTTAGAACCTAGCTGTTACCCTACTCTTTACTGTGAAGATCATAATGCTCTTTTTAAGTCCTCAGACAAAAAGCCATGTTACTCGTGTCAATCCAGTGAACTCCTGTACTCTCTTCTCTATCTCTCCTACTACGCTTTCCTACTCTTCCTTGTGACTCTCTGCTTCTGTGTGCCCCCCTTTTTTTTTTTTTCGTTTCTCTCTCTCTCCCCCCCCCCTCTATCTTATTTTTTTCCTTATTTTCTAAAGAGTAAAAAAAGTATTATTCTACTTAACGGTTTTAATAGTTCTGGTCCAAGCTATTACCTCTTACGGTAGCATAATTTCCACCGCAGTTAGATATCTCAAGTTTTATTAACTAATGTACTTTTTCTTTTTCTATAATAGGTAAATAACCTACCAATCGGTAGTTTACTGTTGGACCTTAGAGTTTTACCATATCTGTTAAACACGTATGGCTCATTGTAATATTTATTACAACTGTAGTGTAATTTACTTGCTTATTCAATCAATAAAATACTTTGACAAGGAATAACCTACCTGCCGAATTCCTTCAAAAACTGTGTGCTAGTGTGCCTAGAAGAATTTATGCCGTTTTGAAGGCAAAAAGATGTTTACACCAAATATTGATATGGATTTCTCTTTTTTCTTTATTTACTTCCCATTTTGTTAATTGATAAAAATAAACTATTAAACACTTCTATTTCTAAAAGCATTCTTCATGTGCAGCATTTGTTTCATACCTGCCTAAAACATTTGCACAGTACTGTATATAAAATCTAAAAAAGGTAAATTTAGCAGACTCCAATTCTGTATTGTTTGTCAGGTGCACAATAAAATCCATCTTTGTATACAGAATTAAACTTTTACCATCTTGCTTACTGTGAAGACATACAGTAGTTTGAAAATTAAGCATTATAATAGAAGTTAACAGAATCCATCACTTATGTCCATCACCCATAATGATTCATTTATCACTAAGCTAACAATAATAATTAGCAGGTCTTGTCTAACCTTTGTTCAAGATGAATGCTTGTTGCATCCTTGAATGTGAAGAGGTCCTATAATCATGGGTCTTTTCTTCTAGAGCTGCTCATGTCAAAAAAGGCTCTGTGGGGAAATGCAGCATCTGCGGTATGATCGGTACAGAAATAACTGTCAACAGTCTGTCATACTTAAATGTATCTGGCTAAACAGGAAACTTTGTATTGGACGACCATTAATGTATAGATGTCAATCTAGAGAAGGCCTAGGTTGCCCTGACCTGTGGAAATACTTTCTGGCAGCACGATTGATTTAGTTGGCGCAGTGGCATACCTCACCAACTCATATCCCGTGGCTCCACTTTGAGCGCATTTCAGTGGCTCCCTACTACCTTCCGGGCCTCCTCTGGTCACGCTCTATACACCTGAGGGATGTCACTCTGCTTAATGGAGTAGTGGGTCAATCCTTTATAATATATATATATATGTTGCAGTATAAAGAGAAATACAATCTACTTCCCAAGGTCTCCTCATTTAGTCTCATATCTGGGGGAACCTACTTTTCCACCAGCACTGCAGACCCTGAATTCTCTAGGTGGATTGAAAAGTACTTGGTGACCCTGGAGTCTCTCGCTAATGAATCCTCCTTCTGTTCATTTACCCATCTTCAACAAAATTACGCCCTCCCTAGATCCGAATTTTATAAATATCTACAGATGAGACACTTTTCTTCATCCATCCCATTATCGGAAGAGGGAAAGGCCAATTCTCCATTAGAGGGTCTATGTGGAGATAGTCCCTTTATCTCTAGAACTATCTCAGTTCTATATAGATATCATAAAGAGTATGGTACCCCAAGTCCCCTGTTATGTTAGGCTGGGAGGAGGAGACAGGCCGGGGATTTCACTGCGGAAGAATGATTTGAAATGGTTTCAAATATGCATAAATGCACACGTTCCATAGCTATCAAGGAGACTGTGGTTAAGCTCCATATACGCTGGTACTATACCCCGGTTAAATTGCAAAAATTGTATCCACTACTGCCTGAATCTTTCTTCTAGGGATGACCAGATAGAGCTGCAATATGACAATACTAAGATATGCCAGATGACGGGCTAGCAAATAACTTTGACTTACAAGATTTGTCTTCTTTACGCTGATCTTCCTGAGGTTCCGCCTCTTTCGCCAGAAACTGGCTCACACATTATTTAGTGCCATTCAATGGGCTATTGCTCTTAACTGGCAGTCACCAACACTACCTTGGTCCAAGGTGCTCCATCGCAGGGAGTCCATAAGGCTGATGGAAAGGATACACCACACTATTATGGACCTTTGACCGCAAATGGGAATACTGGTCTGCTTACTAGCCTATTGATAGACTGTATAGAAGTAGGAACACACAAAAATCTATTAAACCACTTTCCACCGGCCATATAGTAAAATGATGGAGGGCGGGATGCGCTCCTGTTCTGTGACACCGTCATATGATGGTGCCCCAGAACGGCCGCTCTTGCGTGCCCATTAGTGATGGCAGTCAGTGCAGCCTTACGTGCTGCCCATCAGTGCAACCCACCAGTGCGGCATAGTAGTGCCTCCTCATTAGTGCCACCTAATCAGTGCAGCCTATCAGTGCCGTCTCATCAGCGCACATCAGTGAAGGAGCAAAATTACTTATTAAAATTTACCGACTGAAAATTTGGAAAAAAAAGTGTCCTTTTTTTGTAAAAAATAAAAAACCCAGCAATGAATAAATACCACCAAACGAAAGCTCTATTTGTGTGAAAAAAATGATAAAAATTTCATTTGGGCACAGCATTGCATGACCGCACAATTGTCATTCAAAGTGCGAGAGTGTTGAAAGCTGAAAATTGGCCTGGGCAGGAAGGGGGTAAAAGTGTCCAGTAGGCAAGTGGTTAAGAGTTAATGCAAAAGTTTGATCCCTTTAGCCAGCAATTTTGCTAAACTGAGGCCATTTTGGTTTATTTTATTTGTTAGCAGAGAAATACTTTTTTCTGTTCATATTGAATCTGATATTTTGGATAACAGATAATTTCTCTGTGCTTTTCCCTTTGTATTGGTTGATACCTTATAATAATAACGTTTGTAAACAAACAAAAAAGATAACTGTCAAAAATTTAAAAATAAGTTTCTTCCCAGTAAAAAGGTGGTGCGACAGGGTAGACTGGGGACTCATGATAAAAACGTTGGAAATAATGGGTGTTGGCCCCAGAACGATCCAGTGGATCAAAGTACTATACCATCGCCCTACGGCAAATATAAAAATTTATGGCGCGGCGTCCTCCCCCTTTGAAATGAAAAACGGGACAAGACGGGTGCCCGCTCTCCCCCCTTCTATTTGTATTGTCGCTTGAACCGCTCCTCGCAACGATTCAAAACAATCCCGATATAAGAGGTATCAGGGCAGGCGAGGAGGAACATAAGTTGGCAGCTTTCGCCAATGACGTGCTGTTCTACATCACAAATCCGAGGATTACAATGCCTAAACTACTAAAAATATTAACAATATGGCGACCTGGCAAATTTTAAAATAAACCTAACCAAGTCTGAGATTTTGAATATTAATCTAAGTAAGCAGGAAGCAGCGGATTTACAGAATGAATTCCCATTCCCTTGGAAAAAAGAGCTAAAGTACTTAGGAATAAAACTAGCGAATACGATGAAGATAATATATAAAATCAATTACATACCCCTACTGGATGAAATTAAAAATGAAATAAAGAGTAATGTATAGACCCCTATCATGGATAGGGAGGATTAGTACTGTGAAGATGGTATTGTTACCAAAGATTATATATAAAGTCCAAATGTTACCTATGGCACTGCCACAATCCTATTTTAGCGCACTAATAAGCATGATAAGGAGTTTTATCTGGCAAAATAAAAAAGCAAGAATTTCATTAGCGGTACTCAAACAAGGGAAAAAACAAGGCTGGTTAGCGGTCCCAGACATTAAAGAATACTATAAGGCCATGGTGATATCAGGAGTAGTGGAATGGACTAGGGGGCAAAGCAAAAAAAGGTGGGTGAAGCTAGAGAACACAATGAGTGAGGCACATATAAGAAGCATAGTCTGGAACCCCTCACAATTTAGAAAATTAGGCGACAACACACATGCACTGGCATCAAATGCACTAAAAATCTGGGATGCTATTCACAAAAGTAGTAAGGGGAGATTTAATTCACTTTTAATTTCATTGAAAGAAAATGATTATTTTCCACCCGGTAAAGAAGTAATAGGAGGAAATTGGATAATAAGTGAGAATGCACAACTAAGAGACATTATTTTAGTAGGGGGAAAATTATACCATTTCATGAGTTAAAACACAAACCGGATTTTAGGTTGATAAATGAATGGCGGTATCTCCAGTTGAGGCATTTTGTTGAGCAATTACCCGAGCCAATAAGATCAGAGACTGATTTAGGGGAGGAGGGAAATAGAGGTGGTGTACCTCTGGATGGTCAATCCAGAAGTAAACAGGATACAAGGGTTGTAAGAGGGTCTATGGTATTTCACTTACTGTATGTAATTTTATATTTTGTATCTGTGTACTTTTGATAAAATAAAGAATGAATTAAAAGGTGGTGCCTTGAGTTGTATAAATAAAAAAGCCCCACGCTATTAAATATCACAAAAGAAGAAAATGTATCACACCAGAAGTAGAGCTGCAACCACCTATACATACATGTCTTTACCTATTTTCATGTTTGTAGTGTGGAGTGCTTTACTTTTTGCTGATTGCTTGATTTGTATGTCTATATGTGTGTAGGCAGAAACAGAATAGGAAACCCTCACAGCGAGTAGAAGATTACAAACAGAAATTACAGTCTGGAGTGATATCATTCATTGGATGAGGGGTCAGTGTGTGAATCAGACTATTGGACTGGACACATGGGATAACTCCGCATTATTGGTGTAGATCTGTAAAAGTCATTACGTGGAAGCATTTAAATGAGTGTAATGCTTAGAAAAATGTCCTGTAATGTCCGTGGAATGTGCAAAGTCTTTGGTATTACATCACTTTCCCAAACTTTCCTTCAATGATCATTAACAATCATATTCACTCTTTAAAATGTGCGACATTACTAATAAAAGCTCCTGTTCTTCTCACCTGGTAGTGTGAAAAACATGACCCATCCAAGATCTCTGCAACCAACAGTTGAAAAGGATTTGGCCAAGTAATATATCCCAAATCCTTTTCATCTTTACTACACAAGTGTTATGGTTGGTGGTTGTCATGATATAAAACTAAAATCACAAGCATTCTTGGGTAGTATTTCCACATTATAGTACTCTTTCCAACTAGGGTTGAGGGCCACAATGAACTATATGGTTTTACCATCTACAAACCACAAATGTAAAACAAGCCCTTACGGTCCTGATCCCCCTATAATTCTAAATATGAGAGAGAAAAATATGGTGGGAATTTAAATGAGGTAATGGCACAATCAATAACCTCCATCCCTGTATTTGTATAGAAAAAGGAGCAATAGTTGACATATCTCAATTGTATGATATATATTGTAATCTTATTGGGCAATTGGTACAAAAGTAATTCTATTCTAATAAAGAATCATATATACACACACATATATATATAAATAGATATCTGCATAATAAGGAAATACTCTAATCCCCAAAACATTGGGAGAGATAAGAGAGTATACAAAATTGTAGATAACCGCTTTATTACACAAAGATGGTACATGGTTAAAAACAGACCATACAAGGGGTACACATAGGTTAATCATGATGCAATCCACAAAATTGAAGCAAAGAGGGGTAGGTGCAATAGAATTGATTAGACACATAATAAATCACGATATCTGTTGGCTCTACGCGTTTTGTGACTTAGTGTCGCTCATCAGGAACATTCGTGTACTGTGTCTCTGCAATGACATAGAAACATTATAGGCTATACCAGTACATTGACATGTAGAAGAGCAGAAAAGCAAAGTCATAGCTGGTACTTACAGGGTAGCCATGTGTGGATGGCATGATGGCCAGGTTGTGAATACCCCCATATGCGGGGACCGTTCCCCCTCAGGGGACTGAGCTGGAGCGCCCCACGGCGGCCAACCCAGGATGGACAGGCATCAGGCTGAGCTTGGTGTGTGGACGGAATTGCAGTGGCAATCGGTGACTGTTATGTAGTAGAAAGTAAAACCAGGATATGTGGCAGTTCCTGTGAAGTAAAGATATGTGTAGGAATGTAAATAACGTGTGAGGCTGTACCATATCTATACAGTACAGTATAGGGGGAAAAAAACCTAACAACCAAAATTTAGTGAGGGTGGGGAATTATGAAAAAGTGAATGCAAATACCTGCAGGTAAAACCGAGAACCAGGTGATGTATGTGTGTCCTGGGAAGTGCGAGGCAGCCAAATGCATGAACTACCCATGGAAGGCATCCACTTGTAGGCGCCGCCGGAGGAGCCCCGCCTACGTCACGCACGCGAGCACATGGGGAGGGTCGGCGACTACACCAATGCAGAAGAGCCGCCTGGTAGTTTGGCGCCAAACTCACCACCCATATTGCTTGTAGGTGATCGGAACTGCGGAAGGCGGGGTCAGGGTGAGTGACACACCGCGTCCGACATGAGAGCAATATGGGTGGTGAGTTTGGCGACAAACTACCAGGCGGCGCTTCCGCATTGGTGTAGGTGCCGACCCTCCCCATGTGCTCGCGTGCATGACGTAGGCGGGGCTCCTCGCGGCGGTGCCTACAAGTGGATGCCTTCCATGGGTGGTTCACGCATTTGGCTGCCTCGCACTTCCCAGGACACACATACATCACCTGTCCCTCGGTTTTACCTGCAGGTATTTGCATTCACCTTTTCATAATTCCCCACCCTCACTAAATTTTGGTTGTTAGTTTTTTTCCCCCATACTGTACTGTCTAGATATGGTACAGCCTCACACGTAATTTACATTCCTACACATATCTTTACTTATTTCACAGGAACTGCCACATATATCCTGGTTTTACTTTCTACTACATAACAGTCACCGATTGCCACTACAATTCCGTTCACACACCGAGCTCAGCCTGATGCCTGCCCATCCTGGGTTGGGCTCTTTGGGGTTGTCCGCTGTGAGGCGATCCGGCTCAGTCCCCTGGGGGGGGGGATGTTCCCCGCATATGGGGGTATTCACAGCCTGGCCATCATGCCATCCACACATGGCTACCCTGTAGGTACCAGCTATGACTTTGCTTTTCTGCTCTTCTACATGTCAATGTACTGGTATAGCCTATAATGTTTCTATGTTATTGCAGAGACACAGTACACGAATGCTCCTGATGAGTGACACCAAGTCACGAAACGCGTTGAGCCAACAGATATTGTGATTTATTATGTGTCTTACCAATTCTATTGCACCTACCCCTCTTTGCTTCAATTTTGTACCATCTTTGTGTAATAAAGCGGTTATCTACAATTTTGTATACTGTTAACTCTCCCAATGTTTTGGACATTAGAGTATTTCCTGATTATGCAGATATCCATTTATATGTGTGTGTATATATATGTTTCTTTATTAGAATAGAGTTACTTTTGAACCAATTGCCCAATAAGATTACAATATATATCATACACTAGAGATATGTCAACTATTGCTGTTTTTGTCCCTTACACACTTCATATAAAGTCCCGCCCTTTCTCCTCCTTTTTCCCCCGATAATTCTGCTTTCACACTGATGCGCTGCGGTTTACCTGCACCGTGGGTGCAGTGCAGTGTACCTGCGTGTTAGCTGCGCTTTGCCATAGACTTCTACTACATCTCTCATCTACATCACTTTCAGAAAGTGCACCAAACCATCATCATAGAACAGAAGTCTATGGCTTAGTGCAGCTAACCTGCAGGAAAGCCTCAGGTGCACTGCGCTGCACCTGCAGAACAGTGTGAAAGCAGCCTAATAACCCCTTTTTAAAACTGCAAGTATGCCCACTGCAAAACTATGTGATGTTTAATAAGCCAACCTTTTAAGCTTTCAGCCTCTGCTGGCCTTGCTAGGCAGGTCCTTGGCAAAGTACACTTGGTATCACTCTGCCTGGGACAGGATCCTGTGCTACAGAGAAAGCACTGGCTTATGCAGCCACTTGCTTCTACTGCTGCCACCTCCATGATGCTCTGGGTTGGCAGCTCGTTATGTGGGCTTGCCATCCCAGTTGACAGCCCAATACTACCTAGGCATGGTAGATATGGCTGTATTAGGCTTACCTCTGCTCTCTGCTGATAAATTTAGTGTCACCTGCTGTGAGTTCCCTGTTGCCCTCATCATATGGCTGATTCAGCAAAGACACATGTAGTGAGTCACATCCTTTAACATCTGCTGACTGCTTTTTTACAAGTTACTAGACTCATTCCTTGGAACTGTCTGCAACGATGTCTTTGAAGATGAGCTGGCTGTGGAAAGATAAATGGGGTATTAAATTACTCAACCAACAGCTCAGCTCCCTGGTATTTTGTGTGTTGTCTTACACAAATATCTGACATTAAATTATTTATATCAGCCTACCTAAAAAAAACACCTGCCTTAAAATAATAGTTAACAGATTAAAAAAAAAAAGGAAAATCCGTGTAATAAAAGGAACATGTCAAAGGTAAAAGGTGGTAATCCTTGATTACAGGAAACAGAATGCATACTAACGACACAAACATTTCAGATAAAATCAGTCAATCATCCTGTCTTTGAGTCTTGTACATTATATTGATCTATATACACTCACCGGCCACTTTATTAGGTACACCTGTTCAATTGCTTGGTAACACAAATTGCTAATCAGTCAATCACATGGCAGCAACTCAATGCATTTAGACGTGGTGAAGACGATTTACTTCAGTTCAAACGAGCATCAAAATGGGGAAGAAAGGGGAGTTAAGTGACTTTGAACGTGGCATGGTTGTTGGTGCCAGACGGGCTAGTCTGAGTATTTCAAAAACTGCAGCTCTACTGGGATTTTCATGCACAATCATCTCTAGGCTTTACAGAGAATGGTCTGAAAAAGAAAAAATATCCAGTGAGCGGCAGTTGTGTGGACAAAATTGCCTTGTTGATGTCAGAGGAGAATGGGCAGACTGGTTCGAGATGATAGAAAGGCAACAGTAACTCAAACAACCACTCGTTACAACCAAGGGCTTTTTTCAGCAGGAACGTGGGGGAACACAGTACCGGCACCTCCAGCATGTATGTAATGGCAAGGGGTGCTGCGGTGTCCTGAAGGTCCATGGATGCTGGCTGCTGGGGGATCTATTGTACGTGGAGGAGATTTATTTTTGCATGGCGCAGGCTCACCAATATTTGACAATAGAAGATTGAAAAAAAACACGTTGCCTGGTCTGATGAGTCTCAATTTTAGCTACGACATTCAGATGGTAGGGTCAGAATTTGGCATACACAACATGAAAGCATGGATCCATCCTGCCTTGTATCAACAGCTTAGCCTGTTGGTGGTGTAATGGTGGGGGGATATTTTCTTAGCACACTTTGGGCTCCTTAGGACCAATTGAGCATCATTTAAATGCCACGGCCTACCTGAGTATTGTTGCTGATCATGTCCATCCCTTTATGACTACAGTGTACCCATCTTCTGATGAGGTCACTGTACTACAATGTCCACAGTCACCAGATCTCGATCCAATAGAGCACCTTTGGGATGTGGTGGAACACAGTGGCGGCTGGTGCTCAAAATGTTTGGGTGAGGTGCAAACCATCTGAAAAATTCTGAAACAAAAACATCAAATGCAGCCACTGTGCCCCATCATATGCAGCCTCTGTGCCCCATCATATGCAGCCTCTGTGCCCCCTCCCCATCCCGCTGTCAAATATGTGGATTGGGGAATCCATTTCTTTTGTTTGGATCAGCTAGCTGGCAAAAATTTTTTTTAGTTACGCTTACCGGTAACGTCTTTTCCAGTAGTCTTTCAGGACAGCCACTTTGAGAGACCTTGGCTCCTCCTCTTCCTTTGGAAACACTGAGCCAGCCCCCATAAATTTACACCTCCCCTTGCCAGACCTCAGTTTTTTTTCAAGAGCACCTCCGGTCAGTTAGGGAGACGCAAGAACACATTAATAAACAAACCATCACACATTACTAACCTGTGTTTAGGTCTTCCTCAAGACCCCCCAAAAAATTTGGGTGGGTAACTAGGGCTGTCCTGAAAGACTACTGGAAAAGACGTTACCGGTAAGCCTAAATCGAATTTTTCCCCTCCCCATCTTTCAGGACAGCCACATTGAGAGGATAGACGAGCACTTACCACTTAGGGCGGGACAACGGCTTGCAGAACCTTTTGCCCAAAGGCTTGCTCATTTGCCGACACCAGGTCCACTCCGTAATGCTTTACAAAGGTGGTAAAACTGGACCACATTGCCGCATTGCAAATTTGCTCTGGTGTTGCTCCAGCTCTTTCCGCCTGCGAAGCTGCCATAGCTCTAGTAGAGTGTGCTTTTATTCCAATAGGAACCTCTTTCCCTGCCAGTCTATAGGCCTTCTGCCCCTTTCTTGCCATCTTCAAAATAAACAGAGAGTCTGACTTCCTTACAGTCTTAGTCAGCCCTAAGTACCGTAGGATACACCTCCTTACGTGTAAGGTATGAAACCTAAATTCCCTTTCACCTGAGGGATTAGGGCAAAAAGTGGAAAAAATTACCTCCTGGCTTCTATGGTATTTCAAAGCCACCTTAGGTAAAAAAGTGTCTTGAAATCGACCCGATCCGAAAAAATAACACAGGCAGTCTAACCGATAGAGCCTCTATTTCGCTGACCCTCCTGGCAGTAGGAGATCCTTTTGAAGCGGAAGGAACCAGGGGGGTTCCACTGCTAACTGCTTGAGGATCAAGAACCAAGCTCTTTTGGGCCAGTGTGGAGCCATCAAGACTAGAGAGGTGTTTTCCAACTGAAATTTTCTCAGCACAGCCGGAAGTAGAAATGGAAGTGGGAAGGCGTAGCAACTCTTTCAGTGCCAGCTCTGTGTTAGCGCATCTACCCCTAGAGCATTTTCCCATTTGTTTAGTGAGAAAAAACATGGGGTCTCTGCATTGCTCCTTGAAGCAAATAGGGCCACCTCTTGGGGGGCCCCATCTCCTGGCTATAAGGTCGAAGATCTCCTGGTTGAGAACCCAATCGCCCCCTCTCAGCTGCCTTCGGCTGAGGAAGTCCGCCACTACTTTCTCTTCCCCCTTTAGGAACACTGCTGATAGGGAAAGTGCGTTGGCTTCTACCCAGCTCAGGATCTTTGTTGCTAGGCCCAACAGGACTCCGCTCCTCGTGCCGCCCAGCTTGTCTATATAAGCAACGACCGAGGAGTTGTCTGAAAGCACCTGGATATGGTGGCCCATATGGTGCCAATCCGACCGCTTTTAGTTCTTTCCAGTTGGATGACCTCTTGAGTTCCTCGTTCTTCCACATCCCCTGTGCGGCCGAGATCCCAAGCGTGCTCCCGCTCCCCGCCTCTGCCGCTTGCGTTTGTGGTAATCACCCTGGACACTGGAATGAGCCACAGACACCCCTGTGACAGATTTATCCGCTTCCTCCACCACCAGAGGAATCTTTTTACCCGGGAAGGAACTGAAAGTAAGGTGTTGAACGACTCCAGGCTGTGATCCCACACTTTTAGAACAAAGGCCTGCAGGGGACGGAAATGTAGGCCTGCCCATTGAACAGCTGGGATGGCAGAGGTCAGTAACCACAGGGTTGACATGACTGCTCTAATTGAGACCCGCTGGTTGTTTTGGAGAGATGCCACTGCTCTGTCCACCTTCAGTATCTTCTCTGCTGGGAGAAAAACTCAGCTGGGTAGAGTCCAGCAGGTTCCCCAGATAGGTAATTCCCTGAGCTGGAATTAAGCTGGACTTTTCCAGATTCAGCAGTCACCCCAGCCCTGTCAGGGTTTCTCTTGTTAGTTCCAGATCCCTGATTAGCTGATCTGGAGATACTGCAAAGAGGAGTAAATCGTCCAGATACGCGATAATTGATACTCCCCTGAGTCACAGAAAGGTCATGGCTTCTGCCATGATCTTTGTGAATATTTGGGGTGATGAGGATAGGCCGAATGGCAGTGCTTGAAACTGCAGATTCCCGGCCAGGCGCAGGAACTTTTGAAAAGTTTCTGCAATAGGGACGTGGAGGTAGGCGTCCTTCAGATCCAACGACACCATATAACAGTTCTGGGGTAGTAATGTTCTGACTGTGAATATAGATTCCATCCGGAACCTTTTGTAGGCAATTGATTGGTTCAGGGGTTTCAGGTTTAGGATCAGTCAAACTTCCTGAAGGCTTTTTCACCACGAAAACGTGTGAATAGAAAGCCCCCACCTTCCTCCCATTTTGGAACCCTGCAAACCACGTTCTGTTTCTCTAGTTCCTTTAATGCCCCCAGAAGGGCCTCTGCCTTTGTCGTACATCTGGGGAGAAGCGTGACTAGGCTTCGTCGTGGGGGGGGGGGCTCTGTAAACTCTGGGCAGTACCGCCTCCTCACGATCCCAGGATAAAATGATTGGGGGAAATTGCTTTCCACTGTGGCAGTAAGGCCCCCAGTCTTCCCCCCACTTTGACCCGTGGGTCATTGGCTTTTTCGGGGCTGTTCAGGAGGGTGAAAAATCGCCCCTCCTTTGCCCTTACCTCTTTAGCTCCAAGTATTTCTTTCCCCCTCTGGCTTGGGGGGTCTTCTTTTTTGCAGACGAAACCCTTTCTTGGTATGAGTTGGGGGTTTTCATTTTACCGGGAAGGATTTCTTATCCGCTGTGCAGTCTAATACCGCTTCTAGACCTGGGCCGAACAGAAGATCCCCAGTCAGCGGAATGCCACATAATTTAACCTTAGAGGCATTGTCGCCTGGCCACGTAATGAGCCAGAGGGCCCTTCTGGCTGAGTTAGATAGTGCAGCGGTTCTAGCTGACATGCGAACAGACTCTGCAGAAGCATCCGGTATATATGCTACCCCTCGCAATATAGTCGGAAAGGATGACAGAATGGACTCTTTGGCCGTACCCGCCTCGATGCGAGTCTGAATCTGCGTAAGCCAGTGCTCGAGGTTGCAAGCCACCACCGTGACTGCCATCTCTGGTTTTAAATTGCCTAGAGTCGATTCCCAGTTTTTTTTTAGAAGGGAATCTATTCTCTTGTCCATGATGTCTGCCTGAGCCCCCATATCCTTAAAGGCCAGATCCGTGTGTCTGGAGACCTGCGTTTCCGCTCAGGATCCTGCCACTCCTTTTTTACTCTTTTGTTCCCCCATGCCTTTATACATCTGGTCATGGAGAGTCAGGGGTTTCTTGTCTGCCTGAATACCCAGGGTGGTATAGACTGCGCCTAAGAGGTCCTCTACCTTATCTAGGGACAGTTTGTATCTTGAGGGTTTCCTGGATTCCCCATTAAAATCACCCCGCTAGCGTCCGCAAATCGCCTAAAAATAGCGCTGCTATACCGCCAGCGCTCCAGTGTAAAAGTAGCCTTACTCTTCTTCTTTGTCAGCCAGCACTGACATACATCCATTCCTTCCCATCTGTCATTCAATTTGCCTCATTAACTTCAAACTCCTTCCTAGTTCCTAGGAACCCATATTGCCTTCCCAGTTTGTTTTTGTTTTTTTAGCACAAGCACTCTTTATGCTGTTATTCTTTTGGGACACTTGTTTAACATACATCCCACAAGCAAACAAGCTAGATTCAATACAGGCAAATTAAAATTAATTTAGTCCCTTCATTGCTACCATTTCTGTTTGAATTTGCTCTTTCATTATGTTTTAAGAAAACACTTTTCCTCATTGTTTGACACAGATTTGTCTGGTAGTTCAATCAGCTCTGAGAACAACAATCCTTTTCTCTTATGCAATGATACAATTAACATTTGATACCAATCCATTGGTGCAAGCAAGACTTGAGCCATAACATTTGAAAACTAATTGTACAGTACAGGACACACTGGATATTTATAGACCTTGGGTCATAGGCTGCTAGCTTTAGGTGATTGGACACTGGCAAAATGTCCTACCCCACTCCGTCAGACCTCTTCTTCCTGACAGAGAAGTTACTGTGCTTGCCTAGTTTTATTTATTTTTTACTTTGAAATTCTAAAATCTACTTTTTACTGCCTTCTACTATAAACAGAAGCAGTACATCTAGATCGGTGTAACCTCGGTAATACCTTGGGAACAATACCCAGACACCAAGCTGTGGGGAAGGCCTGTAATGTTGCTTTTGGCACTGAATCCTGCTTGGGCACTTACTACATGTACTGTACTGAGGTGCACCAAGGTAAGTCGCAGGGAGCTATACAGGTTCAGGGCTGTGCTCCATCCCTATGGTTCCCAGACCCTAAAGACCCCTCCAGTATTTGTTTTTACAATTAGAATGGTTAGAAAACCAAAAGTTGGGTTTGACCTTATTTGCCTATTGGGCGTTTAAACTTTCAAACTTGATAGTAAAATGTTCACTATTCTCAGGCACATGACTAGGTGTTACATCACACTACAGGTCGCAATATCACCACCACTTTCATCCAGAGCCCTTTTACTTCTGCACTTCCACCCTTTTTCCACAAGAACTTCGATACAGGATGGTTGACATCTGGTTTTCCCCGCACCTATTCCGTGATCACCCCATGGTGGAATAGCCTCAATGGTGACAGCAGCGGAAATCAGGCGCCAGGGAATCATGGCAAAAGCTCAGTCAAACATTCGCTCTGTCGATGGGATGCAAAGAACTCAAACCGCGTGCCATTGCTTCCCTTGCATCAGAGCAAGACCGGACTCTGCATCCAATTCTATCTCAGGCATGAAACAACTGGACAATCTGACCAAGGCAGATTTGTCTACAACTATGTCAGAATTTCTTGGACAACCAACATCCTTAGCCTAAAAGCACCAGGGTGCTTCTCCACATCCACCTTCTCTACCCGAGTCGGAAGTGGAGCTTTGAATTTGATTTAATTTATTTATTGTCATTGTAAAAACAAATTCACAATGAAATTACATTTCTACTCCACACATTATTCATACATCCTAATTATCAACCATGCATTTACCACACAGAATTTATATATAAAAGTGTCCCCATATTATAAAAGTATAAAAAAAGTGTCCTCATATTAAAAACTAAACAAGACAATAAAATAAGACTATGTGACCTCGTGTTAGGGGGCATGGCTACGATGAGCGGGAGCAGACGATCAGTGACATGTCACTAGGAAGAACGGGGAGAGGCTGTGTTTACACTGTATAGAAAAAATTTGACTTCCAAGAGTTGTCATGTACATTGCCACCATCCCCAATAAATAGACAAAGAAGTTTACCTCAAAAAGGAAGTGGGATTTTAAGGGCAATGAAATAGTATACTTATTATATAGAAAAAATATATAAAGAAAAAAAAATATAAAAAAATATATAATTTATTACAATCAATAGGAAATAGAAAAACCACAAAGTGGCACATAGTTAAAAACAATTGTACATGGAAATGCATTGAAATTCCATGTACAATTGTTTTTAACTATGTGCCACTTTTTGGTTTTTCTATTTCCCATTGATTATAAAAAAATATATAAATTTATTACAATTTATTCTTTATATATTTTTTCTATATAATAAGTAAACTATTTCATTGCCCTTAAAATCCCACTTCCTTTTTGAGGTAAACTCCTTTGTCTAGGCTGTGTTTACACTTGCCTCTCACCGTTCTTCAGCTCCGTGTGACGATCGCGGGCACCCGGCAGACATAGACTCCGTGGGTCCCGCAGGTACGGTCACAGAGCTGGCGGCAGGCGGCAAATTCAAAGTGACCTAAATATACGTCAATTTGCCTATCCGTGCCATTCTGCCGGCGTATATCCTCGTGAGCCGGTCCTTAAGTGGTTAATTAAAAGACAGTTTTTTGGCAAGATCGTCATATTTTCAATATCAAGGCCAAAATTTCAAGATTTCTGCCAGGGTATGCAAGCTTTTGAGCACAACTGTACACAGAATCTTATGGCTAAAAGCCTGGTCAGCTGAAGATGCCTGTAAGACACCCCACTAATATGCCCTTGAGACAGAGGTAATTGCTTTGGTGATGCACTTCACAAGTTCAAGAAAATTAGAAAAAAAAAAAAAAAGGGGGGGGAGGGGGCACTATACAAGTATAGTCCTGATAGAAGGTTCATGATTTAAAAAAAAAAAAAGAAATCACAAAATGTGTTATTGTGTCATTGTATATCAATACTGAAAGTACAGTATTTGACCCCAGAATATCCTAATATGTCATTCTAAATATACAGATGTTTATGGCCGCTTCTTTAGTCAAAGATGGAGGGAATAGTTGTCTGTAATACAGATCACGGTATATTATAACAAACATCCTTTAACCACTTCAATACCATGCACTTATGCACCTTCCCGCCCAGACCAATTTTCAGCTTTCAGTACTCTCACACTTTGAATGACAATTACTTAGTCATGCTACACTGTATCCAAACAAAATTTTTATCATTTTCTTCTCACAAATAGAGCTTTCTTTTGGTGGTATTTAATCGCCACTGGATTTTTTATTTTTTGCGATATAAGCAAAAAAACAGCAATTTTTTTTAAAAAAAAACACTTTTTTTTTTAGTTTCTATTGTAAAATTTTGCAAATAAGTAATTTTTCTTCATAAATTTGTGCCAAAATGTATACTGCTACATATCTTTGGTAAAATGAACCCAAATTAGTGTATATTATTTGGTCTTTGTGAAAGTTATAAAGTCTACAAACTATGGTGGCAATCACTGAAAATTTATCACATCTGATCACGCCTGATGTACTGAAGGGATATCTAATTTCTTGAGACACTAACAAGCGAGGAAAGTACAAATACCCCAAAATTACCCCTTTTTGGAAAGTAGACAGTCCAAGGTATTTACTAAGAGGCGTGGTGAGTTTTTTGAAGTTGTATTTTTTTCCCACAATTCTTGGGAAAATTTAATTTTTTTTTTTTTTTACACAAACTGATCATATTAACAGTTTTTTTCTCTCACACAGCATATGCATAATTGCAACTACACCCCAAAATACATTCTGCTACTCCTCCTGAGTGTAGCGATACCACATGTGTGAGACTTTTACACAGCCTGGCCACATACAGAGGCCCAACATTGAAGTAGCACTTTCAGGCGTTCTACAAGCATAAATCGCACATATCCTTTCTCAACCACCTATTACACTTTTGAAGGCCCTGGAGCACCAGGACAATGGAATTTTCCACAAAATGACCCCATTTTGGAAAGCACACACCCCAACGTATAATCTATGAAGCATTATGAGTCTTTTGAACGGTTCATTTTTTTCCAGAAGGTTTTGGAAAATGTGGAGAAAAAATGAAAATGCATTTTTTTTACACAAAGTTGTCCATTTATAAGATATTTCTAACGCATAGCATATACATAGCAAAAATGACACCCCAAAATGCATTCTGCTACTCCTCCTGAGTATAGCGATACCACATGTGTGAGACTTTTACACAGCCTGGCCATATACAGAGGCCCAACATTGAAGTAGCACTTTCAGGCGTTCTACAAGCATAAATCGCACATATCCTTTCTCAACCACCTATTACACTTTTGAAGGCCCTGGAGCACCAGGACAATGGAATTTTCCACAAAATGACCCCATTTTGGAAAGCACACACCCCAACGTATAATCTATGAAGCATTATGAGTCTTTTGAATGGTTCATTTTTTTCCAGAAGGTTTTGGAAAATGTGGAGAAAAAATGAAAATGCATTTTTTTTACACAAAGTTGTCCATTTATAAGATATTTCTAACGCATAGCATATACATAGCAAAAATGACACCCCAAAATGCATTCTGCTACTCCTCCTGAGTATAGCGATACCACATGTGTGAGACTTTTACACAGCCTGGCCATATACAGAGGCCCAACATTGAAGTAGCACTTTCAGGCGTTCTACAAGCATAAATCGCACATATCCTTTCTCAACCACCTATTACACTTTTGAAGGCCCTGGAGCACCAGGACAATGGAATTTTCCACAAAATGACCCCATTTTGGAAAGCACACACCCCAACGTATAATCTATGAAGCATTATGAGTCTTTTGAACGGTTCATTTTTTTCCAGAAGGTTTTGGAAAATGTGGAGAAAAAATGAAAATGCATTTTTTTTACACAAAGTTGTCCATTTATAAGATATTTCTAACGCATAGCATATACATAGCAAAAATGACACCCCAAAATGCATTCTGCTACTCCTCCTGAGTATAGCGATACCACATGTGTGAGACTTTTACACAGCCTGGCCATATACAGAGGCCCAACATTGAAGTAGCACTTTCAGGCGTTCTACAAGCATAAATCGCACATATCCTTTCTCAACCACCTATTACAATTTTGAAGGCCCTGGAGCACCAGGACAATGGAATTTTCCACAAAATGACCCCATTTTGGAAAGCACACACCCCAACGTATAATCTATGAAGCATTATGAGTCTTTTGAACGGTTCATTTTTTTCCAGAAGGTTTTGGAAAATGTGGAGAAAAAATGAAAATGCATTTTTTTTACACAAAGTTGTCAATTTATAAGATATTTCTAACACATAATATGTACATAGCAAAAATTACACCCCAAAATGCATTCTGCTACTCCTCCTGAGTATGGCGATACCACATGTTTGAGACTTTTACACAGCCTGGCCACATACAGAGGCCCAACATCCAAGTAGCACCTCCAGGCATTCTAGCAGCATTAATTGCACATATCATTTTCTGACTACCGATCACATTTTTGAAGGCCCTTCATATATCTAACACATAGCAGGTACATACCAAATAACAAAAGATTACCTGTGGTTTTAGAAGTGCAGTGGTCCACAGAGGAGAGCATCAGTCCAGGCAGCAGGCAGGGATGAGGTCAGCGACAGCAAAAGCAATCATCCAGGCAGCAGGCAGGAATACTGTCCATAGTTCGCACAGGCAGAGATACTGTCAGCACAGCCAGAGCACAGCCAAAGCACAGGTCCAGGTAGCAGGCAGAGGTGTCTCGGCAGAAATGCTGTCCAAAGTCAGTAGAGGCAGCAGGCAGATATATGGTCAACACAGCCAAAGTATTGGTCCAAGCAGCAGGAAGAAACATGGTCCATAATGTCATGGGTCATTACAGGCAGTAATATAGTCAGCACAGACAAATTATTGGTCCAGGCAGCAGGAAGGACCATCAAGCTTAGGGCCAGGGGGACAGGGGTAGAGGCTTCTCCCACCCAAATCGCTTTGAAGCCTCCGGGCAACCAGACCCTGTTCTTGGAGCACAGAAAACGAAAAACTGGGTTTCTCTACTCAGAACGCTATTCTGAAGCCCCTCACATATGTGAGACCCCTGTGTACTAAAAGTAGATGGCCAAAAGATCAGTCCAAGTGGCAGGCAAAAACATGGTCGATTAACAGGCCAAGGTCGGTACACGTGGAAGTCAGAAACGTGGTTTAAATCGGCAGGCAGAGGCATCGTCGGTAAACAGGCCAGGGTCAGTTAATTAACATGGAAGGTAGTTAGTAACATGGTAGCAGGCAAATAGGGAAGTGGCAGTCTGTTAATAATAAGGGGAACTAATGGATGTATGATAATTTTTGAAGCAATTTCCGATGCACAGGCCAGGTTGGGAGGGACAATCGGGACAATAATAGCTGGTGTCTCTTCTTACTCCTCCTCTGCTGCATACACGGCATTTCTTTTGGCGTCTTCTTCCAGATTCTGTGGGGGGGGGGATGCTAAAGGGATAGTGTCGCTCGTGAAGCCGACTCACACTATCAGAGCGAATGCTTCCTGGGGCGGGATCTTGTTGGTAAATGAGGGCATCGATGATATCTTCAATATATTGGAGGTAGTGGAGTCGGTGATTTTGAGTTGCTTTTTGGTAGCAGACAAACGAATTAAAAAGGGCCATGTGAAACAGGTGAAACGCAACTTTTTTGTGCCAATAATGGGACTTTCTGGTTGATAAGTAGGGCTGTAGCATCTGGTCGTTTAAATCCACCCCCCCATGTACAAATTGTAGTCGTGGACACATTCAGGCTTTACAATGGAGCCGCGTCTTCTTGGGATCTCCACCATGGTGTCATTGTGGATCGTAGAGAGGATGTGGACATCTTTCTTGTCCCTCCACTTCATGGCCAACACCTCCTCATTCCTCATGGATGCCGATTCTCCAGGTCGCAATTTTTTTGTCAATAAATTTTGTGGGAATCCCTTCCGGTTTTTTTTGAAGGTACCGCAGGCCGGGGTTTGTTTACTGTAAAGGTGGCGAAAAAGGGGCAGGCTGGTATAATAATTATCAACATATAAATGGTAACCTTTTCCGAACAGGGGGTATGCCAACTCCCAGACAATTTTCCCACTGGTTCCAATATATGTGGGGCAATCACGGGGCTGGAGCTGGGAGTCTTTGCCTTCGTAGATCCTGAATTTGCAGACGTATCCAGTGGCTCGATCACATAATTTATTTAATTTTCACCCATACCTGGCTCTCTTGCTTGGTATGTACTGCTTGAACTGCAGTCGGCCGGTGAAATGTACGAGGGACTCGTCCACACAAATTTTTTGGTCTGGGATGAAAACTTCTTCAAATCGCTGGGAAAAGGCATTGATTAGGGGGCGTATCTTGTACAATTTGTCGTAGTTGGGATGATCTCGGGGAGGGCACTGTGAATTGTCATTGAAGTGGAGAAAGCGCATAATCATGTCGTATCTTTTCCTGGACATGACAGCGGAATATATGGGCATGTGTTGGATGGGGCGTTTGGACCAATATGAATGGACTTCGTTCTTTTTTGTAAGCCCCATATTGAACATAAGGCCCAAAAATAATTTAAATTCCTCCAATGTTAGACGCCGCCACTGGAACATGCGGGCGTAGGAAGAATCGGGGTTGGCAGCAATAAATTGGGATGCATACAGATTCGTTTGATCCACTATATTCTGCAGCAAATCTTGTGGGAAAAATAAACAAAAATAATCAAATTTAGAAAAATTTGTAGTGTCGGGCTGCACACCTGGCTGTGCGGTGAAAGGGGGGATGATAGCGGATCCTGAGTTGGCAGGCAACCATAAGGGGTTTGCCAGGGCATCGGGAAGGTAGGATTGGGGCTGGATTCTTCGGGTTGGGCGTGCATTTCCATTGCTTGTACTGGGCTCCTCTTCCTGGGGTATGGCGCTGCTGGTGGTGGGCAGTTCTCCTGATCTTGGTGCTGATCTTGGTGCTGATCTTGGTGCCGATCGCATTCTTTTGGGAGGGACGGTTTCCTCCGGGGACTCGGGCTCTGAGCCACTATCCTCCACTGGCTCGTATTCCGAACCAGAATCGGATAATGGGAGCTCCCCGCTGCTCTCATCATCCGACATGGCAAGAATGGCATATGCCTCCTCAGGTGTGTAAACCCTTTGGGACATTATGGCAGTGCTTATTGGTGGGCCTGTGTAATGGTACTGCTGGTGGTAGTGGTGGCGGTCTGTGTGGTAGTACCGATGGAGGTATTAGTGGTGGGCCTGTGTGGTGGTACCGATGGCGGTATGGGTGGTGGTGGTACCAATGGCGGTACAGGTGGTGGTGGTACCGATGTCGGTACGGGTGGTGGTGGTGGCGTCGGTACCGATGGCGGTACAGGTGGCGGTACGGGTGGTGGTGGTAGCGATGGCGGTATGGGTGGTGGTGGTACCGATGGCGGTACAGGTGGTGGTGGTACCGATGGCGGTACAGGTGGTGGTGGTACGGGTGGTGATGGTACCGATGGCGGTACAGGTGGTGGTACAGGTGGTGGTGGCACTACCGACGGTGGTACGGGTGGTGGTACTGGTGGTGGTACCGATGGCGGCACTAGTGGTGATACTGGTAGCGGGCCTGTGTGGCAGTATAGATGCTGGGCCTGGTGGCGGTACTGGTGGTGGTACTGGTACCGATGGCGGTACTGGTAGCCTGTGTGGCGGTGCCAATGGCGGTACCGATGGAGGTGGGCCTGTGACAGATGATTGACAGATGGGCTGATTGATTGACAGATGGGCTGATTGATTGATTGACAGATGGGTTGATTGATTGACAGGTGGGGTGATTGATTGACAGGTGGGGTGATTGATTGACAGATGGGCTGATTGATTGACAGATGGGCTGATTGATTGACAGATGGGCTGATTGATTGACAGATGGGCTGATTGACAGATGGGCTGATTGATGTGCTGGGCTGTGTGACAGGTCCTCTTTATGGGGGGGGCGTGTTGTGCACTGTAAACTTATGTAGACAAACTACACTGAGCTAACTTACTGATCTCTTCTCTCTCCTCACAGATCGGTGTGTGAGGAGAGAGCAGGGATCAGGTAGTAACTCCTGTGGAGTTTGTTTACATTTGTGACCGGCTGTGATTGGACAAAGCCGGTCACGTGGTAAACAGCCAATTCATTGGCTGTTTACTCTGATCGGGGACGCGCTGTGTCCAAGGGACACTCGCCTTCCCCGATCCCCGCTCTGCAAGCCTGTGGCGGCGCGCACGGAGCGCGCCGCCGAGTTTGTTTTGACAGGTGATCGGCTGTGACTTTGACACAGCCGATCACATGGTAAACAGCCAATGAAATTGGCTGTTTACCGTGATCGGGGAAGCGCTGTGTCCGAGGGACACATGCCGTCCCCGATCACCGCGCTGCGCGCCCCCCGCGGGCGCGCGCAAGGCAATATCCTGCAGGACGTCATATGACGTCCAGTATCGATATTGCAACCACTTCCCGGACGTCAATTCGCTATTGACTGGGCGGGAAGTGGTTAAAATATAATTTTCATCTCATAGATGGGGGCTTACCAAAACTTACCCCCAGAACAGCAAACAATTAACAAACATGAAAATACAATGTTAAAAATAAAACGGAAAACGGTGTTCCCAGGGTTGGTAGCATCACAACCATGACTGACCATCATGATATCAACCTCAAAGAGGAAGTGACATGCTCATACGTTACCAAAAAAGGAGACTGCATATATGTCCTCCAGGTATTGCAATAATTGTGTACAATACACAAGGCTTCTAAGAGCCCATTCATACAGGGGAAACACGATTTCCAGCGCGACTTTGGGAGGCAACTTGGACACGACTTGCATGAATCACAGCGCGACTCCAGGCAACTTACAAGGCAACTTTAAGTTGCCTCCAAGACAGGGTACTTTCCAGTGGCCAAACAATAATCAGCTCTGTGGGAGGGAGGGGTTTGCCTGGAAAACTATTTTTACTTCCTGGCAAGTTGCTTCAGTTAAGACAGGGGATCAAACTTGGAGGCAGCTTCCATTGAAATCTATGGGTACAAGTTGCCTACAAATCGCCTAGAAGTCAGATTGAAGTAGTACAGGAACCTTTTTTGAAGTCGGAGCGGCTTCAATAGTGTACATTAAGACGGCTCATTCACTTACATTGATTTTCTCATGCCGCGCGACTTGAGGCGATTTCAAGTCGGATCCAAAGTCGCCCCTTTGTGAATGGACTCTTAGGATAACAATCACATAAACAGGTCTTTATTTTATATAAATAAGTCTGTATTTATACTTGGGTTGTGCTGTTATATACTTTTTTTTAAATCTCTTCCTTTTTATTTAGAAAATGATTCTCACAATACATACACTTATTACATTTTATCCAGTGAAACATTAAATTTTTTGTGTCAATCATCGTGCACATACAGCTTTATCCTGTTGCTATGTTCTCTTTTCCCTTTTTCCTCCCCCATCCCCAGGACTACATCCATCACCTTTACTTCCTTATATCTGATCACCACAATTCATTTCTTCCTCCACAATGTTCTCTTCTGTCTATTTATACCACCTTTACTTAATTCTATCGTTCTTTCCCTCTCTTCTCCGCCCTCCCCTCCTACAACCCCCAGGGATCTTTACATCTGGAGTCTTTCCACAACCAGATGCGGTGGCGCAAGATCAGCGTCCCCGATCCATTGTTTCCATATGATATCAAATTTACCCGCTTCTCCCCTTCGGCTGTACATTAGTCGCTCTCTAAGAAGCACAGAGTTTACATAAAAAATCCACTGCTTCCCCGTAGGTACCGCTGGTGCCATCCAATATTTTGCAATACGTTTTCTAGCCAGATACATCAGTCTAGTCAACATGCTGTACATTCCTCTTGGGAACATTTCTATGTCGATGGCTCCAAGCAAGTAAACTAGAGGGTTTAGGGGAACAGGTACCTGGGCTAGTCTCGTAAGACACTGGGAGACTTCCTCCCAGTACCTATGAAGTTTTGGACATTTCCATATTAAATGTATAAAGTCCCCCCTATGTACCTTGCATTTTGAACACAGGGGGGAATCTCTTCCTCCCCACCTATATAACTGCTCTGGTGTTCTTTATGCTCTATGCAAAATAAATAGCTGTGACAGTCTATGGGATGCGGATACCGATACAACAGGAATAGAATCAAGTGCCATTTCCCACTGGTTCCCATCTATATCCCCTATATCCTCCACCCATTTGCTTCGACATCTCAAAGAAGTATGGTCCTGGACCGAGGACAGCAATTCCATGTAATTTTTTTATATTAATCCCTTCCGGGTGTCCGGCCCAAGAACTTCCCTCAGCATAGATGATGATGACACTATCATAGAGCGTGTTCTTTGTTGTACCTGCAGAGCGTGACGAAGCTGGAGATATTGATAGAAGCCCTTGGGACTTAACTGGAATTTCTGACATAGCTGTTCATATGTCTTCAACACCTTCCCTTCATATAGTTGTGCGAAAAAACAGATCCCCCTTTCTTTTCAGGGGGTAAAGCCCTGTAATTCCTGTACCTCTGGGTATCTCTGATTGTGCCATATCGGGGTAAAGGGCATCAAACCCTCTATCCTTAAAGCTTTCCGGATCTCCCCCCATACTCTTTTGAGAAGGATGCATGTGGGTGCCGAGCCTGGTATGCTTGGCAGATCCATTTCCATATGGGATGCTGCCTCTAGTGCGGGAGTGGAAATGGTCACCATTTTACTTATCGAGTCCTCCCTCCCTTCCCGCCCCAACCCTGCCAGCTGCTGAAACTGTGAGGCCAAGAAGTACATTTTAGGGTGGGGTATTGCCAATCCTCCTCTATCTTTTCCATACTGCAGGGTAACTAGGCTGATCCTAGCGGACTTTTTTTTCCATATTAATTCCCTCATTAGTGTGTCAATCTGTTTAAACCACTTATTGGGGATCCACATGGGGGAGTTATGGAAAACATACAGTAGCTGCGGAGCCCATACCATTTTTATTAAGTTTGCCCATCCTACTACTGACAGTGGAAGCTTGCACCAGCTGTTACATTTCGCTTTCTGTCTAACCAGCAATGGACCCAAATTCAGCTGAAGATACTCAGCCGGGTCCGGAGATACTACCACTCCCAGGTATTTGAAGCTCTTCGCTATAACTATTTGTTCTGCCCCCTCTGGTAACTTTCCCATCAGCTGATCTATGGGCATTAAGATTGATTTTGACCAGTTAATGGTGAAGCCCGAAAAGCCTCCAAAGTCCCCAATTATTCCCATCACTGCCCGCAACGATATGGTCGAGTCGCCTAGATATACAAGAGCGTCGTCCGCATATAGGGATATTTTTTCTTCCCTCTGACCCCTACGAAACCCTACCACTTCAGTGGCATTACGGATCAAGATAGCCAGAGGCTCCACCGCCAGGGCGAACAGCAATGGGGACAGTGAGCACCCCTGGCGGGTACCTCTGTATAGCTCAAATGGAAGGGAAACATTGTTATTAATACGTAGTCTAGCTCTGGGTTTAGAATAGAGCACCTTTACCCAGTTTACAAATTTTTCCCCCAATCCGAACCTTTCCAGAATCTCCACGAGGTAGGGCCACTCCACACTGTCAAACGCTTTTGCGGCGTCCAGTGACAGAATGGCCCTAGCCCCCGGATTATCCACCCGTACCTGTAAGTTCATATGTAATCGCCTAATATTGTCAGCCGTAGACCGTGTAGGCATAAAGCCAGACTGATCATGATGGACCAGCCTGTCAATTACCTGGGATAGCCTCTTAGCCAAAACACTGGCCAGAAGCTTGACATCCACATTCAATAAGGAGATCGGACGATAGGAGTCCAACAGCAGCTTATCCTTCCCCGGTTTTGGGAGTACTATTATTATTGCCTCCTGCATACGGTCTGGTAAGATACCTATTTCCGCTGCCTCCATTAGAGCCTGCAATAGGGGCGGTAAAAGGTCCTCCCCATAACGGGAATACACCTCTGCCGGTAGCCCATCCGGCCTGGGGATTTGTGATGTGGTGCACCCTCCAATGCTTCCGTCAGTTCTTTGAGTGTAATTGGGGAATTTAACATTTTCCTGTCAACCTCAGAGAGCTGCGGGAACGGGCATGCTTGTAAAAATAGAGCCAGGTCAGATGGAGTATAACTTGTTTTAGAGGAGTAGAACTCCTTATAAAACCGCTGGAAATTATCCAAAATATCCGAGCCAAGGGTATAGTTCTCCCCAGATTCTGCCCTTATAGCAGAGATATTAGTGGATTCCCGCTGTTCTCTAGCTATGAGGGCAAGGAGGCGACCAGTATTTTCCCCCTCCTCAAAATAACTCTGCTGCTGAAAATATCTCCTCTTCTCTGCTGCAGTCAGTAAGGCCGAATTATACATGGATTGCGCCTCCGTCCAGGAATCATGGTCAGACTGAGAGGTGTCAGCTACCAGGGCCTGTACTCTCACTTTCATTTCATCCCGTACCCTATTTTCCCATTCCCTCGAACGGGTTTTAATACCCGTTATCTCTCTAATAATGCATCCCCTTAAAAATGCCTTAAGTGTATCCCATACTACCGCTGCACTAGCAGATCCCCTATTAAAGTGCAAAAATTCCCGTATTGCCCCCTTCGTTCTACCGGGAGACGGGAACAGGGTTAGCCAAAAAGGGTTCACTTTCCACAGTGGGCGGCCCGATGCAACAGTAGCATCCAGCCGTACCCAAAATGGGGAGTGATCAGATAACAGGCGCGGCTCATAGGCCGAGTCCCTTACCCGCTGCATAAGTGCCTCATTCCCCAGACCCAGGTCAATACGGGAAAGTCCATCATGTGTAGCAGAGTGGCATGAATAACTTCTATCCTCTGCGTGTCTCTCTCGCCAAACGTCACGGAGTCCTAGTTCCGAAAGTAGAGAGGCAAAGGCCGTCTTGCCAGTTGTCTGCCTCGCCACTCTTGGTGTCAAAGACATTCTATCCAGATATGTATCCAGGATATTATTAAAGTCTCCCAGGGCTAGTACCGGGACATCCGGAGATAGGGCCATAAATTGCGCTAAGCTTCTAAGAGGGGCCGCTGAAAATGGTGGAGGGATATAAATTGAGGCGATGATGCACACTAGTCCATTAATCTTACAAAGCAAAAAAACATATCTACCTTCTCTGTCCACCTTCTGTTGGATACATTCAAAGGAGATGTCGGTGGAGACCATTACACTGACTCCCCTAGAATATGAAGTGTACATAGAGTGAAATTGTATTGGGTATCTACGGGAGTACAGGAGGTGGACAGAGTCAGGTCGCATATGCGTTTCCTGTAAACAGATTATCTGAGGTTTCATTCTATCCAGGTATTTAAACATTGCATTTTTTTGTTCTTATCCCCCAAACCCCTAACATTCCATGTCATTAATGTTATACCCTTATTATTCATATTAACCATTGTGCAAACAAAAAAAAAAAAAAACTGTGCATATTCCACCAAAAGTAACAAAAATAATAAATCAAGGTTTGTTTGCCCTTCTGATAGGCATCTGTCCCTGGTAAGGCACACATATAAAATCTACATCCATCCATAAAGGTTCCCTAATTTTTCCCGCCAATCAGCGGCAGTGTCTAGTAAACATGTGGAGCATATATAGCAGGCCTTGTGTTTGTGATATTTTCCAATACTCCGTTGTGATGTAGCTTCCTTCCCCTCCCCTACCCTTCTCCCTCCCCCTCCCCCCCTTTTACCTCTACCCCCATCCCTTACCCTCCCTATCCTCCCCCCTCCCTCTTTGCCCAGCTGGGCCTACCCTTGGGGCTTTGCCTATGGCCTCAACTCTACACCCATCCCCTCTACCATACATCTCTCTATACCCCTGCTCCAGGGGTCCTAAACCCACCCCCCTCCCTCCTCCCTCCCCCCTCTACCAACCTTTTAGTGCGATCCATGTGTTTTAGTCCTTGTGCCTACTATTAAATTATTTTTATCAGGCCAGCCCCATTTTAGTCTAATCAATGTGTACTACTTTTCTCTTTTAAAGTGCTTCAAATAGTGCTTTAACTAATATTTTGCTGTTATATACTGGACTCCAATTTATTCTTTCTTACAATCTAGTTAGAGTACCTATGGTATATTGTAACCCGCAGAATCAGCGGTTTTCTATATTCTACCCATTTATGTTACAGGTGCATCTCATAAAATTTGAATATCAAAAAGTTATTTTATTTCAGTAATTCAATTCAAAAAGTGAAAAAATAAAAAAATATTACATTTTGAGGATTATAGCTTACAGCTAGTGAAAACCCAAAATTCAGTACCTCAGAAAATTAGATTACATAAGACCAAAAAAAAAAAAAAAAGATTTTTAATACAGAAATACAATCAATGCAGCGTGGCATGGAGGCGATCACAGCCTGTGGCACTGCTGTGGTGTTATGGAAGCCCAGGTTGCTTTGATATCGGCCTTCAGCTCGTCAGATTCACCTAACCTCTATTCAGTGTCCACCTGAGTTATAGGAGTTCTTTTAGTTCTTCCATAAAGAGGGGTGTGTTTCTTCCATGGTTGAGAAGCAGGATCTTTAATTCTATGAATAGTGTAGGACCCACTGAAAATGGGGTACTTTGACACAGTAGTGGGCTTAAGCACTGTATAGCCATATGGTGTGACCAAATCCCCATATTTTCGCTTAATATGTTCAGGTGCTTTAAATAGCCTTGCAGGATTCAATGTCATTTTTGTATGTGTACACTGTAATCTTTTGTTCTGTTTTTTTTTCAGCATGTCACATGCAATTTTTTCTAAATAAAAAAGTCCTACTTACCTGCTATGTGCAATGGTTTTGCACAGAGGCACCCCAATCCTCCTCTTCAGGGGTCTCCCACCAGCACGAGAGATCGACTGCCCTTCAGGACAGCGCTGGCTCAAGATCAGACTCCAGTAAGTAGATAATGCATTAGGGTAAAATTTTTTATTTTTTTTAGGCCTTAGAACCACTTTTTAAGTTTTTCTTTGGGACTCTTTCTGGCATTGGAGCATATGAAAAAAAAAAAAAAACAAACAACATACCTCAGTCTGCATGGAAAATTGCCACGGTAGAAAAACGTACACAATTTCCAGCCATATTGGTGCACATGGAAATTTTAACCCCCTTGCCGACCACTGCACGACTATATACGTGTGCGCGCGCGCGTGCCCACCACAAGCTCCGTGAGTCTGACCGCGGGTCCCACGGACGCCATGTCCGCCGGGAGTCCCGCGATCATCTCACGGAGAGGAAGAACGGGGAAATGCTAATGTAAACAAGCATTTCCCTGTTCTGCCTAGTGACAGGACACTGATCACCGCTTCCTGGGAGCAGTGTCGTGTCACGCGTAGCCCATCCCCCCCTACAGTTAGAACACATACCTAGGACACACTTAACCCCTTCACTGCCAGTCACATTTACACAGTAATCAGTGCATTTTTATAGCACTAATCGCTGTATAAATGTGAATGGTCCCAAAATAGCGCCAAAAGTGTCCGACGTAATGTCGCAGTCACGATAAAAATCGCTGATCGCCGCCATTACTAGTAAACATTTTTTTATAAAAAATGCCATAAAAAAAATTTCCCCCATTTTGTAGACGCTATTACGTTTGCACAAACCAAAAGATTATTGTGATTTTTACTACCAAAAATATGTAGAAGAATATGTATCGGCCGAAACTGAGGAAAAAATGTTTTTTATATATTTTTGGGGGATTATTAAAGCAAAAAAAATTGCTTTTTTTTCAAAATTGACGCTCTATTTTTGTTTATAGCGCAAAAAATAAAAACCACAGAGGTGATAAAATACCACCAAAAAAAAGCTCTATTTGTGGGAAAAAAAGGACGTTAATTTTGTTTGGGAGCCATGTCGCACGACCGCGCAATTGTCAGTTAAAGCGACACAGTGCCGAATCGCAAAAAGTGCTTTGGTCTTTGGCCAGCCAAATGGTCTGGGGCTGAAGTGATTAATGAATCGGCTGGAAATTTGTGCATGAAAATTAGCAAATTTACATTGTACTTTTGATTTGAGTGAACTGCACGGAATGTCTCCCATTATTGGCCTCAGGGCTATAAGGTTTATTTTTAACCACTTAAGCCCCGGACCATTTTGTAGCTAAAGGACCAGAGGCATTTTCAGAATTTTGCACTGCGCTGCTTTAACCACTTAAGCCCCGGACCATTTGGTAGCTAGACGACCAGAGGTGAATTCAGAATTTTGCACTGCGCTGCTTTAACTGTAAATTGTGCGGACATGCAATGTTGTACCCAAACAAAATTTGCGTCCTTTTCTTCCCACAAATAGAGCTTTCTTTTAATGGTATTTGATTGCCTCTGCGATTTTTATTTTTTGCGATATAAACGGAAAAAGACCGAAAATTTTGAAAAAAAATGATATTTTCTACTTTTTGTTATAAGAAAAATCGAATAAACTCAATTGTAGTCATACATTTAGGCCAAAATGTATTCAGCCACATGTTTTTAGTAAAAAAAATGTCAATAAGCGTATATTTATTGGTTTGCGCAAAAGTTATAGAGTTTACAAACTAGGGTACATTTTCTGAAATTTACACAGCTTTAAATTTATGACTGCCTATCTCATTTCTTGAGGTGCTAAAATGACAGGGCAGTACAAAACCCCCCCAAATGACCCCATTTTGGAAAGTAGACACCCCAAGGAAATTGCTGAGAGGCATGTTGAGCCCATTGAATTTTTTATTTTTTGTCCCAAGTGATTGAATAATGACAAAAAAAAAAAATTACAAAAAGTTGTCACTAAATGATATATTGCTCACACATGCCATGGTTATATGTGGAATTTCACCCCAAAATACATTTTGCTGCTTCTCCTGAGTACGGGGATACCACATGTGTGGGACTTTTTGGGAGCCTAGCCGCGTACAGGACCCCGGAAACCAAGCACCGCCTTCAGGATTTCTAAGGGCGCAAATTTTTGATTTCACTCCTCACTACCTATCACAGTTTCGAAGGCCATAAAATGGCAAAATAGCAATTTCCTTGGGGTGTCTACTTTCTAAAATGGGGTCATTTGGGGGGGTTTTGTGCTGAGAGGCCTGTTGAGCCCATTGAATATAATTTTTTTTGTCCCAAGTGATTGAATAATGACAAAAAAAAAAAAAAAAAAAAATTACAAAAAGTTGTCACTAAATGATATATTGCTCACACATGCCATGGTTATATGTGGAATTACACCCCAAAATACATTCTGCTGCTTCTCCTGAGTACGGGGATACCACATGTGTGGGACTTTTTAGGAGCCTAGCCACGTACGGGACCCCGAAAACCAAGCACCGCCTTCAGGATTTCTAGGCACAAATTTTTGATTTCACTCCTCACTACCTATCACAGTTTCGAAGGCCATAAAATGCCAAAATCGCACAAAACCCCCCCAAATGACCCCATTTTGGAATATAGACACCCCAAGCTATTTGCTGAGAGGAATGGCGAGTATTTTACAGCTCTCATTTGTTTTTGAAAATGAAGAAAGAAAATATATATATATATATATATTTTTTTTTTTTTCAATTTTCAAAACTTTGTGACAAAAAGCGAGATCTGCAAAATACTCACAATACCTCTCAGCAAATAGCTTGGGGTGTCTACTTTCCAAAATGGGGTCATTTGGGGGGGTTTGTGCTATCTGGGCATTCCATGGCCTCCGAAACTGTGATAGGCAGTGAGAAGTGAAATCAAAAATTTACACCCTTAGAAAGCCTGAAGGCGGTGCTTGGTTTTTGGGGTCCCGTACATGGCTAGGCTCCCAAAAAGTCTCACACATGTGGTATCCCCGTACTCAGGAGAAGCAACAGAATGTATTTTGGGGTGTAATTCCACATATGCCCATGGCATGTTTGAGCAATATATCATTTAGTGACAACTTTGTGCAAAAAAAAAAAAAAATTGTCGTTTTTCCGCAACTTGTGTCAACATATAAAATATTCCATGGACTCGACATGCCTCTCAGTATATAGCTTGGGGTGTCTACTTTCCAAAATGGGGTCATTTGGGGGGGTTTTGAACTGTTCTGGCATTTTATACACAACATTAGGAAGCTTACATCCACTCTTCTAACCACTTGAAGACAAAGCCCTTTTTGACACTTTTTGTTTACATGAAAACATTTTTTTTTTTTTGCAAGAAAATTATGTTGAACCCCCAAACATTATATATATATTTTTAAAGCAAAGGCCCTACAGATTAAAATGGTGGGTGTTGCATTTTTTTTTTCTACACAGTATTTGCGCAGCGATTTTTCTAACGCATTTTTTGGGTTAAAAAATACACTTTTTTTAATTTTAATGCACTAAAACACACTATATTGCCCAAATGTTTGATGAAATAAAAAAGATGATCTTAGGCCGAGTATATAGATACCAAACACGACATGCTTTAAAATTTCGCACAAACGCGCATTGGCGACAAACTACATACATTTTTAAAAGCCTTTAAAAGCCTTTACAGGTTACCCCAGTAGATTTACAGAGGAGGTCTACTGCTAAAATGATTGCCCTCGATCTGACCTTCGCGGTGATACCTCACATGCATGGTGCAATTGCTGTTTACATATGACGCCAGACCGACGCTTGCGTTCGCCATTGGGCAAGAGCAGGGCAGGACAGGGGTGCTTTTTTTTCTCTTTTTTTTATTATTAATTTTGCTTTTTTATTTTATTTTTAAATTGTTCCTTCCAAGTATTTTTTTTTTTTTTTATCATTTTTATTGTTATCTCAGGGAATGTAAATATCCCCTATGATAGCAATAGGTAGTGACAGGTACTCTTTTTTTGAAAAAACTGGGGTCTTCTAGACCCTAGATTTTTCCTCTGCCCTCAAAGCATCTGACCACACCAAGATCGGTGTGATAAAATGCTTTCCCAATGGCGCTGTTTATATCCGGGGGGGGCATTCCCTCCCACTGCTTGTAAAAGCAGTCCAGAGGCTAATTAGCCGCTAGGATTGCTTTTACATGAAAGCCGGCCGCAGGCTGATAAGAATGATACCAAGATGATACCTAAACCCACAGGCATCATTCTGGTATAAACATTCAAAGTCCAGCAACATACCAGTACGTTGCAGGTCCTTGTTGGACATGTATTGTAATCTTTTTATTTCATGCAGCCAGTTGGCTGAACGAAAAAAGAGATTGATCGGTGGGTATGCCCACCATTAGAATACCGCCCTTCATCCACCCACTTCCAATGATGGGCATACACGCACCATTTATATATGCCGAAGCATGGGGGCATCCTCCCGCAAAAAAGTTATGCCGCACACACATGGTCGGACTTTTCCACGGGCAAGCCTCCGTCGGAATTTCGACCGTATGTACGCGGCATTAGGAGCAAAATCGCTCCTCCGCCCCTGCTGCCCCAATGCTTCGGCATATTTGCTTTTTTTTTTTAACTGCGGTGGTGAAATCACCTCCTACAGCACTGGAGTCGCAGGGATCAGGCCTGTCTCTGCGAACGCTGCAGTTATGTGTGTTTTTGTTTTGTAAGTGACAGTGATCGATCGATACTGCACTTGGGTGGCCTGGGCTGGACGGAGGGGCAAAACGCAGGTGCCAGCAGGTATCTGGGCTGATCCCGCTAACACTGCGTTTTTGGGAACCCTAAACTGCTGGGGACGCTAGTATAGATCTGATCAGATCAGATATTGATCTGTTCAGATACTATACCACTAAGGGGGGTGTATGCTTCACGCGTGGGTGTTAGCGTTACTGGCACTAACCTGACGCTGCCTGGGGTGTGACTCAGACCCTCTCTGACGCTAAAACCTAATTGATATCACCCGCCGGGCGATCAGGGGGTTAAACCTTTATTGGGTTATATACACGGCGGGTGCCCTGACACTATAAAAAGCAAACTAACTAACCAGCGTCACCCGTAACACTTATATGGTGATCACTGGTGAAAGGGTTAACTAGGGGCAATCAGGGGGTTAAAACCTTTATTAGATAATATATGGGGGTACCTGACGCTATAAAAACCTGCGGCGAACCTAAAAAAAATTACCAGCTACCGATCTGCATCACCGACACTAAGACAGCGTTTAGAAAAACGATTGCTTAGCGACAGTGGTGATGGGGGTGAAAGGGTTACCTGGGGGGGGTGATCAAGGGGGTTAAACTTTTATTAGATAATATATTGGGGTACCTGACGCTATAAAAACCTGCGGCGAACCTAAAAAAAAATACTGGCTACGATCTGCATCACCGACACTAAGACAGCGTTTAGAAAAACAATTGCTTAGCGACAGTGGTGATAGGGGGTGAAAGGGTTACCTGGGGGGCGATCAAGGGGGTTAAACCTTTATTAGATAATATATTGGGGTACCTGACGCTATAAAAACCGGCGGCGAACCTAAAAAAAATTACCGGCTACCGATCTGCATCACAGACACTAAGACAGCGTTTAGAAAAACGATCGCTTAGTGACAGTGGTGATAGGGGGTGAAAGGGTTACCTGGGGGGCGATCAAGGGGGTTAAACCTTTATTAGATAATATATTGGGGTACCTGACGCTATAAAAACCTGCGGCGAACCTAAAAAAAATTACTGGCTGCCGATCGGCATCACTGACGCTAAGACAGCGATCAGAAAAATGATCGCTAAGCGACAGTGGTGATAGGGGGTGAAAGGGTTATCTGGGGGGTGATCAGGGGGTTAAACCTTTATTAGGGGGGGTTAGGGGGCTACACTGGACCTAAGACTAAACTTTGGTGACACTTTTACAGTCACAAATGTCACTGATTGCAGTGACCATTTATTTAGTGATCACTGCAATCAGTGACACTGTGACTGGGGGCGATCTGGGGGGTGATCTGGGGTGTCTGGGGGGGCGATTTATGTCCCTATGTGTCCTGGTGTCAGTGTAGTGTTGTGTGCACTGACCTGATGTCTTCTCTTGTACGGCGCTCGGTATATGTGAGCGCCGCACCAGAGATGACATCACTTCCTCCTGCTCCCTCTGTCTGACACAGACAGAGGGGGCATTTCTATTCGCCGGGAGCGATCGCGAGGGGGTGGCCAGAAACGAATGGCTGCCCCCTCATCCCGGAACGCTCCCGGACACTTAGCCACCGCTCACTGTATAGAAGGGGGGTCCGATTGGACCCCCCAACTGTACAAAGGCAATCACGTACACTCTACGTGATTGTGCCTGTCGGTGCCATTCTGCCGACGTATATATACAGTGAGCGGTCGTTAAGTGGTTAACTGGAAATTGTGCGGACATGCAATGTTGTACCGAAACGAAATTTGCGTCCTTTTCTTTCCACAAATAGAGCTTTCTTTTAATGGTATTTGATTGCCTCTGCGATTTTTTTTTTTAAGATATAAAAACGGAAAAAGACAGAAAATTTTGAAAAAAAAATAAAAAATGATATTTTCTACTTTTTGTTATAAGACAAATCAAATAAACTCAATTTTAATCATACATTTAGGCCAAAATGTATTCAGCCACATGTCTTTAGTAAAGAAAAAAGTCAATAAGCGTATATTTATTGGTTTGCGCAAAAGTTATAGCGTCTACAAACTAGGGTACATTTTCTGGAATTTACACAGCTTTTAATTTATGACTGCCTATCTCATTTCTTGAGGTGCTAAAATGGCAGGGCAGTACAAAACCCCCCCAAATGACCCCATTTTGGAAAGTAGACACCCCAAGGAAATTGCTGAGAGGCATGTTGAGCCCATTGAATATTTTTTTTTGTCCCAAGTGATTGAATGACAAAAAAAAAAAAAATTATAAAAAGTTGTCACTAAATGATATATTGCTCACACATGCCATGGTTATATGTGGAATTGCACCCCAAAATACATTTTGCTGCTTCTCCTGAGTACGGGGATACCACGTGTGGGACTTTTTGGGAGCCTAGCTGCGTACGGGCCCCCGAAAACCAAGCACTGCCTTCAGGATTTCTAATTTTTGATTTCACTCCTCACTACCTATCACAGTTTCGAAGGCCATAAAATGCCAAAATAGCACAAACCCCCCCCCAAATGACCCAATTTTGGAAAGTAGACACCCCAAGCTATTTTCTGAGAGGCATGGTGAATATTTTACAGCTCTCATTTGTTTTTGAAAATGAAGAAAGAAAATATTTTTTTTTCTAACTTTGTGACAAAAAGCGAGATCTGCAAAATACTCACCATACCTCTCAGCAAATAGCTTGGGGTGTCTACTTTCCAAAATGGGGTCATTTGGGGGGGTTTGTGCCATCTGGGCATTCCATGGCCTCCGAAACTGTGATAGGCAGTAAGGAGTGAAATCAAAAATTTACACCCTTAGAAAGCCTAAAGGCGGTGCTTGGTTTTTGGGGTCCCGTACGCGGCTAGGCTCCCAAAAAGTCTCACACATGTGATATCCCCGTACTCAGGAGAAGCAACAGAATGTATTTTGGGGTGTAATTCCACATATGCCCATGGCATGTTTGAGCAATATATCATTTAGTGACAACTTTGTGCAAAAATAAATAAATAGTCTTTTTTCCGCAACTTGTGTCAACATATAAAATATTCAATGGACTCGACATGCCTCTCAGTATATAGCTCGGGGTGTCTACTTTCCAAAATGGGGTCATTGGGGGGGGTTTGAACTGTTCTGGCATTTTATACACAACATTAGGAAGCTTACATCCACTCTTCTAACCACTTATAGACAAAGCCCTTTCTGACACTTTTTGTTTACATGAAAACATATTTTTTTTTTGCAAGAAAATTATGTTGAACCCCCAAACATTATATATTTTTTTCAAGCAAAGGCCCTACAGATTAAAATGGTGGGTGTTGCATTTTTTTTTCCCACACAGTATTTGCGCAGCGATTTTTCAAACGCATTTTTTGGGGAAAAAATACACTTTTTTTAATTTTAATGCACTAAAACACACTATATTGCCCAAATGTTTGATGAAATAAAAAAGATGATCTTAGGCCAAGTACATAGATACCAAACACGACATGCTTTAAAATTTCGCACAAACGCGCATTGGCGACAAACTACATACATTTTTAAAAGCCTTTACAGGTTACCACGTTAGATTTACAGAGGAAGTCTACTGCTAAAATTACTCCCCCCGATCTGACCTTCGCGGTGATACCTCACATGCATGGTGCAATTGCTGTTTACATATGATGCCAGACCGACGCTTGCGTTCGCCATTGCGCAAGAGCAGGGCAGAACAGGGGTGCTTTTTTTATTATTATTAATTTTGCTTTTTTTTTTTTTTAAACTGTTCCTTCCATATATTTTTTTTTGTAATCATTTTTATTGTTATCTCAGGGAATGTAAATATCCCCTATGATAGCAATAGGTAGTGACCCTAGATCTTTCCTCTGCCCTCAAAGCATCTGACCACACCAAGATCGGTGTGATAAAATGCTTTCCCAATGGCGCTTTTTATATGCGGGCAGGGGACATTCCCTCCCACTGCTTGTAAAAGCAGTCCAGAGGCTAATTAGCCACTAGGATTGCTTTTACATGAAAGCCGGCCGCTGGCTGAAAAGAATGATACCAAGATGATACCTAAACCCGCAGGCATCAATCTGGTATAACCATTCAAAGTCCAGCAACATGCTGGTCCTTGTTGGACATGTATTGTAATCTTTTTTTTCATGCAGCCTGTTGGCTGAACGAAAAAAGAGATTGATCGGTGGGTATGCCCACCATTAGAATACCGCCCTTCATCCACCCACTTCTAATGATGGGCATACATGCACCATTTATATATGCCGAAGCATGGGGGCATCCTCCCGTAAAAGTTATGCCGCACACACATGGTCGGACTTTTCCACGGGCATGCCTCCGTCAGAATTTCGACCGTATGTACGCGACATTAGGAGCAAAAAATCGCTCCTCCGCCCCTGCTGCCCCAATGCTTCGGCATATATGCTTTTTTTTTTTTTAACTGTGGTGGTGAAATCACCTCCTACAGCACTGGAGTCGCAGGGATCAGGCCTGTTTCTGCGAACGCCGCAGTTATGCGTGTTGTGTTTTGTAAGTGACAGCGATCGATTGATACTGCACTTGGGTGGCCTGGGCTGGACAGAGGGGCAAAACGCAGGTGCTAGCAGGTATCTGGGCTGATCCCGCTAACACTGCGTTTTTGGGAACCCTAAATTGCTGGGGACGCTAGTATAGATCTGATCAGATCAGATATTGATCTGTTCAGATACTATACCACTAAGGGGGGTGTATGCTTCACGCGTGGGTGTTAGCGTTACTGGCACTAACCTGACGCTGCCTGGGGTGTGACGCAGACCCTCTCGGACGCTAAAACCTAATTGATAGCACCCGCGGGGCGATCAGGGGGTTAAACCTTTATTGGGTTATATACGGCGGGTGCCCTGACACTATAAAAAGCAAACTAACCAGCGTCACCCGTAACACTTACATGGTGATCACTGGTGAAAGGGTTAACTGGGGGCAATCAGGGGGTTAAACCTTTATTAGGTAATATATGGGGGTACCCGACGCTACAAAAACCTGCGGCGAACCTAAGAAAAATAACTGGCTACCTATCGGCATCACCGACACCAAGACAGCGATCAGAAAAACGATCGCTTAGTGACACTGGCAAAAGGGGGTGAAAGGGTTACCTGGGGGGGCGATCAAGGGGTTAAACATTTATTAGGTAATATATGGGGGTACCCGACGCTATAAAAACCTGCTGCGAACCTAAAAAAAATAACTGGCTACCTATCGGCATCACCGACACCAAGACAGCGATCAGAAAAACGATTGCTTAGTGACAGCGGTGCTAGGCGGTGAAAGGGTTACCTGGGGGGGGGGGCGATCAAGGGGTTAAACCTTTATTGGGTAATATGTGGGGGTACCCGACGCTATAAAAACCTGCGGCAAACCTAAAAAAAAATAACTGGCTACCTATCGGCATCACCGACACTAAGACAGCGATCAGAAAAACGATCGCTTAGTGACAGCGGTGCTAGGGGCTGAAAGGGTTACCTGGGGGGGGCGATCAAGGGGTTAAACCTTTATTAGGGAGGGGTTAGGGGGCTACACTGGACCTAAAACTAACTGCCCTGACACTTTTACAGTCACAAATGTCACTGATTGCAGTGATCAGTAAATAAATGGTCACTGCAATCAGTGACACTGTGACTGGGGGCTGATCTGGGGGGGCCTGTGGGGCGATTTATGTACCTATGTGTGTGGTGTCAGTGTGCTGTTATGTGCACTAACCTGTGTGTCTTCTCTCATGCGGCGCTCGGTATATGTGAGCGCCGCATGAGGGATGACATCACTTCCTCCTGCCTGTGTAAACATTACACAGGCAGAGGAAGCATTTGATTCGCCGGGAGCGATCGCGAGGGGGTGGCCAGAATCGAATGGCGGCCCCCTCATCACGGATCGCTCCCGAAGCGATCCCGGCTGCCCACTGTACCGGAGGGGGGTCCGATTGGACCCCCCACCCATACAAAGGCAGGCACGTACAGGTACGTGATTGTGGGCGGTCGTTAAGTGGTTAAAGCCTAAATCTAGCCATTTTTTTTTATGTTTTTGATAAAATAACAATAAACTTATTTTTTAACTTTGTCTGTGACTGTACCAAGTGTGATTTTTACATTACTTCCAGCTCTTGTGATGCATATACTGTACATGATAAAGGGGTTGTAGTAGGGTTTATATTCCCCCGATACCCTCTCTTCTTAGGGAGCTAGTACTTTAGAATATTTGAAATGTAAACAACTGGAGAGGCCCATTACCATAAATCTCTAAATAACAGTGTACCAACGTGAAATAACATTTTAAAATCTGAAAAAACGGATATCTGCTGTGATTTTATACATATTTGGACCAAAAACAAATAAAAATAAATAAATAGATGACACCATATATTCAAAGCATCTCTGGCAAAATTTTATTGGCAGAAACGGGCATTACTCTCTTTAATGCCCAGCCTAGTATTTAATGTTCACAGGTGTTTATTCCACCTTATTAGCAACAGTATCACCCATTTGGTAAAATATGAAATAAAATTATTGGCAAATGATAGAGACACTGATAGTTGGTATGTAATTCACATAAAACGTACTCTTCATGTATCCATTTCTTGAACAGTCCCAGTAAATAGAGTTGTGACCATGAACATACATCAAATTTGCATTGGTGAATAAGGAAAGGGAGAGAACGTACAGCTCAAATCCTTTACCCACTATGAGTGATATAACATCACTTGATCCATCCAAGAGAACATTTTCAGCACAGTATAAATATCATATTCTTAACAGACAATTTGTACCATAGTAAGCATATTACAGCTGCATGTAAGCTTTGTATACATAGATCTGTGTCATATGTTGACTTAATGACATCGAAAATGGCACCTGCATTTTTATAAAGAACACATGGCACAGTTGCTAAATAGTTCACATTTGGCCTTCGAGGCACTTTTGTAGGAAATGTACACCAGAACATTAGATCATTTGCATAAGCACCAAGTACATCAGGAAGTTGCATTACCCCCAGTATATATTTCTTACATATATGAATTTTATTGGCAAATTAAAAGGTATTTTCTAGGTTTTAGAAAAGGTTCCTCTAGCATTAAAAATGTTAGTGGTAGAATGTTTTTTTTTTTGTACAGGCTCCAACCACTGTGCCTCTACCAATGTTATGTTACTATCTAAAAGGTTTAAGAATGAGCTACTAAAGGCAGTGTACAGTAAGATGGTACTTCTGCATCTAACGTAAAGCCTGCAAAAGGAGTTGGTTTGGCTAAATTTTACCTGAGCTATATACAGATTCCTGAGAATCTTCTCCAAATGCCACTAGTGTGCTAGTAGACTTAAACCGTGCTTACACTTTTACTGTCAAATTCAAGAAGACCATACTATATATTATTTGTTATGGATTCCCACAAATAATTTATTTGTTAAAAAGGATCCTCATCTTCTAGACGCTTCTTAGAAGAAGGTGTCATGGCAGACTGCAAGAACCTCTAAACAGGTTCAGGGTGAGTTTGTACCAATATAAAGGTTCATGACAGAACAAACATCTAAATAATTTTCCCTTGGTTTAGGACAAACCGTACTCACATTTAGCTTACAACTGATAAAGTGATCTTCCAGCACAGTAGAGACAGGGTTAATTATGGTAAACACAGCCCTCAAACAAAGAGAACCAAGTGGGATTTTTCAGAAAAGAACAAGTAAAAATGTATGAAGCCATTTTTATTTTATTTTTAATGTTCTGCTGTGTAAATGGGAACATGTAATTATAAAGGAAGTGTTATCCCAATTGGGAAATTAAAAATGTAGTCTGGTCAGCACTCAAAATTAAACCCAGGCATTGCTTAAAAATAAAAAAAGGTTAACACAGCATAGAAAAGTACATGTATAACTCTCACCAGTACTGCCACCCTTGCAAACCAATCTTTACTCTCGCAGAGCTGAAAGCACAGGTGAAATTGTCCAGCAGTGTTGGATGCCTGTGCCCCCTCTGCAAGCTGAGGTTCCACCCAGTATGCGCTTCTTCACCATTGTGTGCTTTCAGAACTGCAGAAACACAGTAGTAAACTAGAGGAATGGGGGACCACAGTACACAGCAGGGAGACACTGCTGTTAGATACTGAAGATTTCACTGATGGAAGAGCAAAGCTCAGCTGCAAAATTAGTAATATAATTGTACTTTACTATGCTATTGATTTATACATTTTAAAGTCAAGGTATTTTTTTTTTGTAGAGATTTGACATATGCAGGAAATATAAAAGCAGAGAGAAAGCAACACATTAAAAATGTAGGTGACTGTATTGGCTTTCCTTCTTTTATCTGTACCTTTGTCTTTAACCTCATGATCAAAACGCACCCAATGATTGTACAATCCCAATTGCAAAATAGTTGGGACGCCATGTAAAATCTACATAAAAAAATAGACTGCAACGATTTGCAACTCTCAAACCCATATTTTATTCACAATAGAAAATAGAAAGCATATCAAATGTTTGAACTGACAAAATTTACCATTTTCTAAATAAAATAAATAAAATGTTGAAATTGATGGCAGCAACATGTCTCAACGTTAGGACAGTGTAAAAAAAAGCTGGCAAAGTAAGTGGTACCAACAAGGAAAAGATAGAACAACATTTTGCAACCAATTAGGATAATTGGCAACAGGTCAGTAACAGGATTGGATATAAAAAGAGCATCTTAGAGAGTCTGAATGAACGTCGCAGAAGAAAAGATGTGCAGAGATTCAGTAATCTGTAAAAGGCTGCATCTAAAAAATTGATGAACAATTTCAGAATAAATGTTCAACATAAAATTACAAACACTTTAAATATATAATCATCTACAATACATATCTTAAAAAGTTTCTGAGAATCGAAAGAAATCTCTGTGCACAGGGCTGAAATGCAATATTGGATGCCCATGACCTTCGGGCCCTCAGATGGCACTGCATGAAAAGCAGGCATGATAGATGAGGACGCACAGTGTTCGTGGTGGTGAGAAGGTGGAGGAATTATGGAAAGGAAATCTCAGTTTGTCAGTATGTTCAAAAAGGACACGAGTGTTCTAAATTTAAAAACAAAAAACTTGCCATCCATGAATGCATAACACAGATGGAGAAAAGATAGAGCTCAGAAAAAGCAGAGGGCTGGCACAAGGCCTGAAGGGGAGGCTACGACATGGTAAAGGTGGCCCCATCCAAACTTTGAGACATGCTGCTGCCATCAATTTCAAAATGTATTTACATTTATTTTATTTTAACTGGTACATTTTCTCACTTTAAACATTTGATATGTTTTCTATTCTGAAGAAGAAAATAGTTTGAGATTTGCAAAATTTAGTTTTTATGTAGTTTTTATACAGCGTCTCAACCTTATTGGAATCGGGGTAGTAGGTCCTTGCACTGTTACATTCAGAAAGCCTACTGAGTTACTGTAATACAAATATCAGTACAAAAGGTTAAAGCCTGCCGTGGAAGTCCAATTGTGGCTGGTCATACAGACAGCAGATAGAAAGGAAGTTGCCCAGCACAGGCTTCATAAGTACAATCTCAATGATACTGTAAAAAGGTCTGTGACCCGTGGATTAGATAAAAGGGAACGTCCTGATTTTATCACAGTTGAATTACAGTATTTAAAAATCAGCATATAAAAAACGCACTTTTCCCCCCTTAAAATCAGGGGGAAATCATGTATGCATGTGATGCACTGATTCCTGCTGTCTGAGGGGAAGAGGGGCGCGCGCCGCTGGATTTCACACAGGCGCGATCTCTTGTGTACCCGGCGCTTAGTCACACATAGTCGTGCCACCTGGCCCAGCAGGACTGTGTGTGACTAAGCGCCGGGTACACAGAAGATCGTGGCTCTGTGTAATCTGGCACTGGTGAGGCTGCAGATGGGCACTATGCAGGCTGCATTAATTGGCAATGGTGAGGCTGCAGATTGGAACTGTGCACGCTGCATTAATTGGCAATGGTGAGGCTGCAGATGTGCACATTGGCAACGGAGAAGCTGCAGATGGGCAATGAGCAGGCTGCATTGATGGGCAATGGAGAGGCTGCATTGATGGACTGTGACCCTTATTTTGCTTTAAAGTTCTTCATAAAAATAAAAAATAAAAAATTCTCCAAAAACCCTCTTAAAATTAAGGTGCGTGTTATACGATGATAAAAACGGTATTTGTTGAATAGTGTTATGTAGCGGGGTCTCTAAATTTAGGTGGGGTACACCTGGGTGGTAGTATGATCCAGGTGTGTAAATTATGGGAGTAATTGGACCATTTGTATTCGTGGAGGATTGGGCGGTGTAATAGTCTCCTTGGCCTGTGGGTGGTAGGTGCCCGCAGGCTCAAGGTAGATTTTCTGCCATAGTGCTGTCCTTTTTGTCCCTTCTCGGAGGTGGTACGGCGAGGGCGGGGAACCTGCCGTGGTGTCAATGGAGGGGATAAAGGGGGAGACGCCCTGGTCACGAGGTCTTGCTCTTGTGGAGTTCCTTCATCACGCGCCCAGGCACCTTAGGCCTGGGTGCGGGCGGTTCTACATGCCGGCTCAGGTGCCCTAGGCCTGACCGGAATGGAGTTGGGGTCTATCCCAGGCACCTTCAGCCTGGGGTGAGGTACTAAACCAGAAGGCCTGGGGCTCAGTGACTTCGACTGGGTCCCGCGAGGGTGGAGAAGTCCGAGGGTCCCTGAAGTGGATGGGGCCCATGTCTGAGGCGAGGAGGCCGGGGAGGTTACCCATTCGGAGAGTCTGGAGCAGCATCAACCCAGTGACGGATGGGCCTCTGGTAACTCCCTTGGAGGGACATCTTCCACTGACAGGGGCCACAACGCACCGAAGGTACTCCTATCTACGTTCTCTTGAGTCGCTGGTAGAGACTCTCAAGTTCTAAGTTCTCTCTAGCCAAGGCTATAGTAACCGCTGGTGAAATCACAGTGGTTTAGCTGACAATCAGGATAGTGCCTCGACCTGCTCATTCCACCGTATCAAACTGTTATTGGGTCTCAACCAGTTGGCTACTGAAGCACTGTTTATTGTGAGTTATGCAATAAAACAAGAGTTGGACGGTGATCGGTGTGTGGAACTCTGGTTAATGGGAGCAAAGGGAAGTGTTGGCACGGCAGGACTTAATCCTTGACTAAAACACACAGGCCCGAGGAAAATATCTGGTACTGGCCTTCACCTCACCCACAGCTATGGGGAGAACATGGGCCGTAGCGCATCTCACCCTGTCGTGTGTGATACCCCTAGACAAAAGAGATGGGGTGAGGCCGCTACAGTTATAAGTACATTAGTTGCTTGGAATGGCCCCTTAACCGTGTGGGATCCAGAAGTGATTAGCTGAAAAAAATTAATTGGAAAAGTAATTACAACTTCCTAATGCCTCGACTGGGTGCTGCCCCCTCTTGCCTTGCTGCCTCACACAGAGGTCCACTGGCATCTCATAATTAATACAGCTCTGTTCTTCACATTCATTCTAACCAACTATTGTGGCACGGCTATTTGAGTCGGTTACAAAACGTTATTCTTTTGAGGCTTTCTCTAAATGATTCAGCGGCAAGTTATTGCACTTCAAGCCTTTAAAAAGGAGTTGTAAAGGCAGAATATTTTTTATCTTCATGCATTCTATGGAGGGAGGGAGGGGGGCCAGGAAAGCAGAAGAGGGACCCGAGAAGAGGAGGATCTGGGCTGCTCTGGGCAAAACAACTACACAGAGCAGGTAAGTATAACATGTTTGGCATTTTAACTGAAAAAATAAATAAATAAATGTGAGACTTTACAATCACCAAGTTCTAACAGTGTGCACAGAGCTTCTCCTAAAGCCCACTTTTTAGGACAGAAAATCTCTCTAAACCGAGGCACAGACAAAATACGGTATTAAGAGTGGAGAAAGATTACAACCCCGGACAATGTTAAAGGCCACTTTCAGACTGATGTGGTGCAGTATGACCACTCAGTGGAAGCAGTGCAGCGTACCCACGGGTTTGGATCTTTTCCTTTGACATTGCTGCAGCTTGGAGCTAGGACGGGTTCCTTGCCCCTGTCTGCACTCACAGCTTAGTTGGACTTTACCTCTCTACCTGAGCGGCACCTAAATGTCTTTTTGATGGAGGTTAATTATGCTTTCCCATAGAAAGGTGCAGCATGCAGGCGTTTTGGTGTGTTTTTTTCAGAAAGTGCACCAAAACTGCAGGACCTAAGAGAACTCTAGGGGAAAGCAAAGCTAACACTCAGGTACACTGCGCTGCCCCTGCTGTGTGGTCAAATGACACCATATCAGTCTGAAAGCAGCCTTATTGCTGTCTGTCATCCTGTCTCGGCATCACATAGAAAGGGAGTGAAAAAAGCTACCTAATGGTGTCACAGATAAGAGATAAAGTCAGCTAAATTTAGCTTTTTTGCTTTTTCAGACATTTTTTTTTTAAGTTTTAGATAGTGTTCCGTTTTAAAATAACCAGCCACGGTTTATTTCAAAGACAGATAGTCGTCTCCAGCTCCAATACTTACGAAGTCACAGACCTGGAACAAGGAGACAGCAAGTATACCCAATATACATATTTATTACAGGTCAGTGACTCAGGATGCAATAAAGCCATTGTAACAAAAAGGACAGCCAGGCAACTGACATTTTCTGAAAAGCTCAACAATTGCAGCTTACCCAATAATGCTATAAAATGTATGGTTTATATAAACAATGCATTACAATTAACAAAAGCAGTGAAACCCTAGAAAATCTCTTAAAAAGTGAAATTTCACACAAATCATAGTAATACACTTTCCTCTCAGTTAAAGTTGAACTCCAGAAAGAAAAGATAGACATTTAGATAAATATATCACAAAACTAGTCCATCTGATGCTTTGGCAGCTATGATGGACCATTCTATGTATTTTTACTATGCATTTGGCTGGAGTTCAGCTTTAACATCTTATAATTAATGCTAAACTTTACAACACATTGTTACATTAGTATGAACTTTAGCAATTAATTGTATGTTAAAATAGATAGAAATTGTATAATTTTCCCTCAATAAGAACAAACATGTAATAAATTACTGAATGAAAAGTTCAAAACATAAAATTACTGTCATGTAATTTAAGGTAAAATATATGCAAAGTACCTTATCATGAATACTAACAATTTTGCTAGCACATCAACATGATGTCCACCTGGACCCAGAGAATAAACACCTAGGAATACTCTGTAGGTGAAATAAAACTGAAAAATAAAGCCACAGAACATGCATACATAAAATGTAAAGTGCTTATAGCAAAGTGAATACATCACCCACGCACCTACTGATAAAAGGGAATTTGCCAACTATTGATCATTTGAAATTTGTAGAAAATTGAAATGTTCACAGTTTTAAATCCTAGAACAAAATACGATTGTCCACTCTTGTTTAGCTGGATTCTGTGGAAATCATTTTACCCGAGTATCAAGTAGAGGTGGCTGGATTTTCAAACCTTGGCTAGTCTCCAACATCTCCATCTCTATCCCCAATAAGCCACAAAATATGGAAACCAACAGCAAGCAAAGCAGTTCCTAAAAGGTCCCCCAAAGCAGTAAGGTATGGAATAGAAAAACTGTCTGGGTCCTTTCCCTTCCTCCAAATGTGATGCACCATCCAGTCTGCGATACAGAGCAGAGAAAATACCTGAAAGACATAAATCAGTAAATAAATAGAAATCGCATGACCGTGTGTTGCATTTCAGAGCAGTGTTTCAACTCCAGTCATCAAGGCGCTCCAACAGATCATGTTTTCAGGATTTCCCTCAGATGAAACAGGTAATTACTAAAGGCAGTGAAACTGATCAAATCACCTGTGCAAAATAATGGAAAGCTTGAAAACATGACCCGTTGAGGCGCCTTGAGGACCAGAGTTGAGAAACACTGTTCCATAGGCTGACACTGGAAAGATTGTGGATTATGGCGAACTGTGCTTTAATTTGTGTACATTAAGGACACTGCTGCTTTACTCTCTGTTATAAAGGTATGAAGAAATCAAAGTATATCAATGTGCTATCATGAATTGCTGAAGTAAGGATTTTACTAAATATTCAGTAAAGTTACAGGTTGTGCTCATAAGTTTACAAACCCTGGCAGAATTTATGATTTCTTTGCCATTTTTCAGAGAATATGAAGGATAAAACAAAAAAATTTATTTCGCCCATGGTTAGCGTTTGGCTGAAACCATTTATTATCAATCAACTGTGTTCATTCTTTTTAGATCATAATCACACCAGAAACTATCCAAATGACCCTGATCAAAAGTTTACATACCCCAGTTCTTAGTACCGCGTAGTGCCCCCTTTAACATCAATGACAGCTTAAAGTCTTTTGTGGATGAGGCTCTTTATCTTCTCAGATGGTAAAGTTGCCCATTCCTCTTGGCAAAAAGCCTCCAGTTCCTGTAAAATCTTGGGGTGTCTTGCATGAACTGCACGTTTGAGATCTCCCCAGAGTGGCTCAATGATATTTAGGTCAGGAGACCGAGATGGCCTCTCCAGAACCTTCATTTTATTCTGCTGTAGCCATTGATGGGTCGACTTGGCCTTGTGTTTGGGATCATTGTCATGTTGGAGTGTCCAAGTACGTCCCATGCGCAGTTTCATGGCTGATGAATGCAAATGTTTCTCCAGTATTTTTTGATAACATACTGCATTCATCTTGCCATCAATTTTGACCAAATTTCCTGTGCCTTTGTAGCTCACACATCCACAAATCATCAGCGATCCACCTCCGTGTTTCACAGTAGGAATGGTGTACCTTTCATCATAGGCCTTGTTGACTCCTCTCCAAATGTAGTGTTTATGGTAGTGGCCAAAAAACTAAAATTTTGGTCTCATCACTCCAAGTGAGTGTCAAAAGGTTTGGGGCTTGTCTCTGCTGTTTGGCGCATTGTAAGCGGGATACTTTGTGGCATTTGCATAGTAACGGCTTTCTTCTGGCGACTCAACCATGCAGCACATCTTTCTTCAAGTGCCTCCTTATTGTGCATCTTGAAACAGCCACATCACATGTTTTCAGAGAGTCCTGTATTTCACCTGAAGTTATTTGTGGGTTTTTCTTTGCATCCCAAACAATTTTCCTGGCAGTTGTGGATAAAATTTTAGTTGGTCTACCCGACCGTGGTTTGGTTTCAACAGAACCCCTAATTTTCCACTTCTTGATTAGAATTTGAATTCTCAAATCCTTGGATATCTTTTTATATCCCTTTCCTGTTTTATACAGTTCAACTACCCTTTACCACAGATCCTTTGACAATTTTTTTGCTTTCCCTATGACTCAGAATCCAGAAACGTCAGTGCAGCACTGGATGAAAGATGCAAGGGTCTGTCAGGAGTCCAGAAACTCATTTACCTTTTAGACAGACACACTAATTACAAGCAAACAGATCACAGGTGAGGATGGTTACCTTTAATAGTCATTCAAGCCCCTTTGTGTCAACTTGCGTATCAGACATAAATCACCAGGGTATGTAAACTTTTGATCAGGGTCATTTGGGTAGTTGCTATTTTCATTATGATTTAAAAAGAGTAAACACAGTCGATTAATAAAAAATGACTTTAGCTAACCACTAACCATAAGTGAAAAAAGTTTTTCTTTTATCATTCATATTCTCTGAAAATGGCCAAGAAATAAATTCTGCCAGGGTATGTAAACTTATGAGCACAACTGTATGTACACAATAATGAGGTACAGTTTGGCTTTCACTTGTAACACTTCACAGAAACAGCCACCCTAAACTAAAAATGAGTTGTGGAAAATAATCTATTAGGCACGTACTCCGTATGCAAACTTGCAACCCTGAGTTACCCCATGGTAGGCATGTTACAATCATGCGCAGTCGGATTTTTCCTAAAGTAAGGTTTTTTGCTCTGAATCGGATCCACCCCAGCTCCCGGGGTGGGGATTGGAACAAACTTCTCCTCCAGAGGGACCTGGGGTGGATTCATTCCCTCAGAGCTACCATTTACCCTGGCCTCAATCAGGCAGTCAATTACAAGCCCTTTTTGAAGGGGCTTGTCTCAGGAGGAATGGAGAAGTAATCAATTCTCTTCTCCATCTCTCCCCCCTCATGATTCATCTGTTTGTTCTCCATTATGTAATCTTACTAATTTAGGACTTCCTTTAGGTCGGTGATGCTCATTGGCACACAGTCACTTTCTATGTATTTTACAATTTTTTTTCCCCGTTTCTTCTGCAGCAGTGGGACCCTGTGCTATCTGGAAGATTGCTGGTTTACGCCAGATTTTGGAGAGACAGGCATGCTGATTGCACAGCTGTGTGCTGGGCTATTTAGTTGTGACCCGACTATGGCTCAGGGCCCCACCCAACAGAAAGGTCTATGCATGGGAGTCAGGTGGACTCCCATTGCTCTGCAGGAGTCAGAGGCTGCATGGGGCAGCCAGAGCATGCATGTCTGCAGGAGGCAGATGCAGTCTGTGAAAGAGCAGCAAGGAGCCAATAGTGAGTAATCTAAAAGAGAGCTTGACTCAAACTCTTTTGGTCTGAGGAGCAGACCTAAGGCATAAGCTGGAGGCCTGAAACAGCTGTGTGGCAAGAGTAGCCAGGAGGCTGAAGTATTCTGATTGTGCATGATACAGTAATGGTGTAACCCCCCTGCATGGGCTACTAATGTATTTTGTGAACTTTTCTATTCTTTTAAATAAAAGTGGGCTACCAGGCCCTTAAAAATATAGTTTTGGACTGGCGCACTCATTGAAAACCCACCTACTGCTCGAGTCTGATCACCCCAATCTTATACTTCATTCATACTTTTCACACATTTTCCCTTATTCCCCCCTCTTCTCTGGATGTGGATCTACTGTGGTGTGTGTGCCCGACACGCGCGGCCCGGTAGGATGCAGAGTTGACTATGGACACGGGGGGTGGGATTTTTCTCAAGGTGTCACTTCCGTACGCATCGCATTGGCCTTATTTACGCCGCTCACTTCCGGGTTGAGAGATACCCTCTATTACCTCTAATAATTTGGACGCTTTTTTCCATCTGGCTCCCCGTCGCTGGCCACTGGGTTGTATGGGGCTTGTGTGTTTCCGGACACATACACATACACACACACACACACACACACACCCGCCCCGTTTCCAGGGCATATACCATTTATGGCTTGGGCCGACGTCCTGAACGTGGAGGCTTTGATGGGCAGACCCTCTCCTCCCCTCCCACAGGAGGTGGATTGATTGATTACACAGGTGACTTATCTATATATAGATAACGCCAGCTCAGGGAGTAGTCTGGTCTCAGATGAGCAGAGTGTGACAAGCTGTGTGGATCATCTTAGCAGGTATGCATTTACTTAGTGGAATATTCCACTTAGATTTTTTAAATATTTAAGAACAAGAGAGATGATATCTTCCTTTCTTTCCCATTATATTGTAGTACCTTGTATTTAATTTTTTTTTTTTTATTCGGTTGGATCTGGAGAAACACTGGTACATGACTATCCTGCAATCATACTGCATGCTGCTCAGGCTTTTCTAGTCTATTTTGAATATGCTTTGAGCAAGGCTATATAGGATATTAATGTTCCATAAGGAGGTCTTTAACCACTTCCCGCCCGTCGGCCGTCATATGACGGCCTTGATTTTGAGCGGGAATATCAGAATAATGCCTGCAGCTACAGGCATCATTCAGATATCGTCTTTTAGAGCCGGCGTTTCCCTAAACCGGGCATCACTAAATGGCGGACCGCAGGCCAAATGCAGACCGCCTCACTCTCCTATGTGGCCCGCCGCGGTACCGCCATTTAGCAGCCTTTTCTTCCCCCTGCCGTCTCTGTAATCCTCGCACAAAGCCGACAGCGGGAGGCGGGACAGTTCTGGATGGAGGACGGAGCTGCTGGAGGTTAAACAAGGAGGTGATTGGCTGCTAGGATAAAGGGCGGTCTTGGCAACCAATCACCATCTTGCAACACCCGCCCTCCATCCGAGACATGCCGTGCCTCCCTCCGATCTTCAGTCTGTGCAAGGTAAGTGAGGGACCGAAGTTACAGGGAGTGAGGACACTAGTCTGGAAAGCTGAAAAGGAGGAAAGTGTGTGCTGACTCACTGAGGACATTAAAGTGGAGTTGTTGAGGGCTGTGATGTGGTGAGCTGAGGACATCAAGGTGGGGGGGGGGGGGCTGAGCGGACTGTGATGTATGGGGGAGATGTGGACATTACAGTGGGGGAGATGTGGACATTACAGTGGGGGCTGAAGACAATAAATTGATGGAGGCTGAGGACTGTGATGTGGGGGAGCTGAGAAATGTAATGTGGGGGCAATGAGGACAGTAATGTGAAGGGGGCCGAGGATAGTAATGTGGGGGGATAATGTAAATAGGGGCAAAGGAGGACAGTACTGGCGGTTGGTGTCAAGGAAGTGTGACATTACTGTGGAGGGGGGGTGATATAAATAAGGACCTGAGGACACTCATCAAGAGGGAGAGGACTCTGATGTGCACCGGGGACTGAGGATGCTGATGTAAGAATGGGTTCAGATCTGTACATGTGCATTAGGTGTACACGTCGTGGGTAGGTCAGCCCATTTTAATGGGCTGCACTTCCCGCAAGAAAGAAGTCTGGCGTCTTTTCCAAAATAGTGCGGCACCAACATGCGGTTTGGCACATGTGAAAAGGCGCCATGGGCAACGACATGATGTTCGGACCTCTGCTGGAAGAAAATTTTGCTGACCGGACCTCAGTGAATTTTATTACAGGCTTTCCAGCCTAGAGGTGAGATGTGGGCTCTTATTGACCCCATATCTCACTGTAAATAGGACCTGTCATGCTTATTCCTATTACAAGGGATGTTTACATTCCTTGTAATAGGAATAAAAGCGATCCAAAATAAATTTTTAAAATAAAAAAAGGGTCAAAATAGAAAAATAAAACGTTAGACTGAGAACAATAATTCTAGCACTACACCTCCTCTGTAACTCAAAACATGTAACCAGTAAAAAAAAAAAAAAAAAAAAAAAATCAAAAGCGTCGCCTATGGGGATTTTTAACCACTTCCATACCAGGCCTATTCTGGCACTCCTCTCCTACATGTAAAAACCATAATTTCTTTGCTAGAAAATTACTCAGAACCCCCAAACCTTATATATGTTTTTTTAGTAGACACCCTAGGGAATAAAATGGCGGTCGATGCAACTTTTTATCTCGCACGGTATTTACGATTTTTCAAACGCTTTTTTTGAAAAAAAAAAAAAAAAAAAAACTTTCACGAATTAAAAAATAAAAAAACAAAAACAACAGTATAATGTATTGTACAGGACGCCGTGGCTGGGTCCTGGAAGGACGCTATATTTCCCCTCTGTTTGGGCTGTGGTTCCTTTAAGGGAACAGCAATGGTTAACACACCTGTCCAAGGAAGTGGTTTAAGAGAGACAGGAAGTTGTAGGTGAGAGAGTGAAGGAGTGTAGTGAAGTCTGCATGGTGAATGGTGGACACTGCAAAAGCTGTGGAGGCCGTGAAAAGCTCTGGGAAGCTGTGAATGTACATGGCAGTGGCCTGCATGGAAGCCTGCTATCTGGGAAACTTACCTGCAACACCAAGCAAGGACTGTTTAACTGCGACAGCAGTTATAAACTCTACAAGTCGGTGAGACTGTCATTTCTTTTGTTTTGCTGCTGTGAAGCCATTTAAGTTTAAATAAAAGTCCTTTTGTTTGAAAAGCCTGTGTCCTGCGATCTAGCGGATTCCCTGAACATTACACTGGTGCTCGAATGCGGGCAGGACAGAATAACAGGCATAAGAAGAAAAAAAAAAAAATTTTTTTTTTGCATTGAACTTGACATTGAACTGACAGTTAAAGGGACAGTACATTGGATTTATGTCCTGGGTTAAAGCTGTACAAACGTTGAAAGCTGAAGCAATGGAGGAGCTAATTAAACAGCTGTCCCTGGCTAATATGCAAGCGCAAACTCGCCATGAGGAAGCAAATCAGCTGCAGCAAGAAAATACCTGCCTGTTGGTGACCCAGTTGGCAGCCCAGCAAGCAGCCCAGCAAGAGGTTATGCAGGCTCAGGTGGCTGTCTTAAAGGAAGCAGTGCAGCAGCTATCTCAGTTTCGGGAGCAAGCGGCTGTTGCCCCTGGCAACCAGGTGACTGTGAGGGCAAGCCATTTTTTGCAGAAATTGTCCCTGAGCGATGATGTAGAGGCGTTTCTTGCTACATTTGAGAGGACGGCAGAGAGAGAAGGGTGGCCTCAGGACCAGTGGGCCGGCCTCATTGCCCCTTTTCTCACCGGAGATCCTCAAAAAGCCTACTTTGACCTGCCACCCGATGATGCTAAAGACTATCAGAAGTTAAAGGCAGAAATTCTGGCTCGTCTGGGGGTGACTACGGCCGTTCGGGCCCAACGAGTGCACCAATGGAAGTATCATCCAGATCGGCCACCTCGGTCTCAAATGCATGACCTGGTGCAACTGGTAAAAAAAATGGCTGCAGCCTGAGGTGTTGTCGGGCCCCCAAATCGTGGAACGGGTTGTGCTGGACCGATACCTGCGATCCCTGCCAGACGACCTTCAACGGTGGGTCAGCCATGGAGACCCCAAAACAGCAAACCTCCTTGTCGAGATGGTGGAATGATATACAGTGGTGGAGGACCTGCTCGGACCTACCAAGCGCATAGGCCCCAGTCTACCACGGCCTGTTCGACCACCTGCTGCCCTTCGAAAGGATGTTCCAAGGAGTCCTGGAGCAAACACCCCGGAAGGTCAAGAGTTATTCCCGGTACCTCTTCAGCGTTCTGTTCCTGTTCGGAGAGGAGGGGATGTACAATGTTGGCGATGTCATTCCTGGGGTCATACCCGGGCACACTGCCCACTGCAAGAGGAGCCCATGGAATGCGGGGTTCTTCGGAGGGGGTCTTTTTATGCCCATAAAGTATGCACCACACATCTCAACCTGGGTGAGGAAAAATATGAGTGTGAAGTCCAAGTGAACCACCTCCCTGCCCGGGCTTTGTTGGACTCCGGAAGCATGGTAACCCTGGTTCATCCTAGAGTAATTGGGAAGATCGGTCCGGTAAGAAAAACCTTACGGGTGGTGTGCATTCACGGGGACACTAGAGAGTACCCTCTCATCTCTGTGACCATCTCCTCAGCATGTGGCACTGGTACTCAAGAGGTGGGGGTGGTAAAGAACTTGGTACATGATGTTATAATAGGACGAGACTGTCCGTTGTTTACAAAACTGTGGGAACAAGGAGAACAGTTCAGAGATTGGGGAGAAACTAGCCTCCCTGTTCCTGCTGCTGAGAGGAATAACCCTGAACTGCCAAATGTTCTTAATGTGGATCCAAATGATGAAATTGCTAATGGTTGGGTTAATGGTGATGAAAGTAGAGCTGATACTGTTGTCAAGACATGTGGTCCACAGACCTACCAAAACACTGAGGGGGGAGGATCTTCCCCACTTCAGGTAATGCTGGGGGAAGAGGACAAGGAAGTGGCCTCTACCCCTGCCCTGCCAGATTTGGGTGTTCCCCAGGGGGCGTTTGGTACTGCTCAGATGCAGAACCTCACTTTGGCCCGTGCACGGGAACAAGTTGTAGTAGTAAATGGGGTTCCCCAAGAGCCAGGTGCAAATGAGCGGTGGCCACACTTCGCAATGTATAATGAGTTATTGTATCGGGTTACCAAGGTGAGGGAAAATGTGGTAGAACAATTGTTGGTACCCCAACAATATAGACGAAAGGTTCTGGACCTGGCCCATGATGATGTGTTAGGGGGACACCTGGGAGTTGAGAAGACAGAAGCACGGATCACCGACCGGTTTTACTGGCCAGGTCTGAAAGCAGAGGTAAAGAAATACTGTGCCTCTTGTCCCACCTGTCAGTTGACCGCTCCGGTGACCCACTTCCGGAGCCCTTTGGTCCCTCTGCCCATAATTGAGGTCCCATTCGAGAGGATAGCCATGGATATAGTGGGTCCCTTGGTAAAGTCGGCTCGAGGTTACTCCTACATATTGGCGATTCTTGACTATGCCACCCAATATCCTGAGGCGCTTCCACTGCGGAATACCTCCTCTAAGGCTATTACCCGGGAATTATTCCAGTTGTTTACACGGATTGGTTTTCCCAAGGAAATACTCACAGACCAGGGCACCCCATTTATGTTGAGCGTTATGGCCGATGTGTGCAAGCTGTTCCGGATTAAACAGCTGCGTACATCGGTCTACCATCCCCAAACGGACGGGTTAGTGGAACGCTTTAACAAGACCCTTAAGTCTATGCTAAAGAGAGTGGTACAAAAGGGATGGGAAAGACTGGGACTGCCTGTTACCAGCTCTCCTGTTTGCTATCAGGGAAGTGCCCCAGGCCTCCACTGGGTTTTCGCCCTTTGAGTTGGTATATGGGCGGAGACCTCGCGGACTACTTGACTTTATTAAAGAGGCATGGGAAAGTGAACCTGTTCAGCATAAGAGTGTTCTTGAATATGTCTCCCAAATGCAGGAAAGGATCCAAACTGTGATGCCACTAGTCAAAGAGCATTTGCAAAAAGCCCAGGAGGCTCAACGACGGGTCTATAACAGGGCTGCTAAAATAAGGCACTTCCAAGTGGGGGGATCGAGTAGCGGTGCTAATTCCCACTGTGGAAAGTAAATTCTTGGCCAGATGGCAAGGTCCCTTTGAAGTTGTGGAAAAAGTGGGAGAGGTAAATTATAGAGTCCACCAGCCAGGCAAGAGGAAACCGTATCAGATATATCATGTCAACTTGTTAAAGCCCTGGACAGACAGGGAACCAGTGACCTCCCTGGCTAGTGCAAGACTTGAGCCTCAGGTTGGGGTGGAGAGTGTCCAAGTAGCAAGTACCCTGTCTAAAATCCAAAGTCAACAGGCAAAGGAGTTCTTGCAGAGAAATAAAGAAAAGTTTTCAGACTTGCCAGGGCTAACTAGTGTCATAGAACATGATATTATCACGGAACCTGGAGTCAAAGTTTTTGTCCGGCCCTACCGCATCCCAGAGGCTCAAAGGAAGGCCGTTTCAGAGGAAGTGAAGAATATGCTGGACCTGGAGATCATTGAGGAGTCGCAGAGTGAGTGGTCGAGCCCGATTGTGTTGGTACCAAAGCCCAACGGGACTCTGCGATTCTGCAATGATTTCCGGAAACTTAAATGAGGTTTCACGGTTTGATGCCTACCCCATGCCCCGGGTAGATGAGCTTATTGAGAGACTAGGTCCAGCCAGGTATATTACAACATTAGACCTTACCCAAGGGGTATTGGCAAATCCCGTTGACTAAGGCGGCTAGAGAGAAAACTGCTTTTTCTACCCCAGAGGGGAGTTTTCAGTACAAAAGAATGCCTTTTGGACTACAAACTGCTCCAGCCACTTTCCAGCGAGCAATGGATAGGATTTTACGACCTCACCGGGAGTATGCCTCAGTGTACTTAGACGACATAGTCATTTTTAGCAGAGACTGGGAATCACACTTGCCCAAAGTCCAGGCAGTACTGGACTCTCTTTGGAAGGAGGGGTTTACAATAAACCCTGAAAAATGTGCTTTGGGAATGGAGGAGGTGAAATACCTGGGCTATGTTGTAGGTAGAGGGGTGGTGAAACCTCAGGATAACAAGGTAGAGGCTATACAGAATTGTCCCTGCCTGCTCACAAAAAAGCAGGTACGTGCATTCCTGGGCATGGTGGGATACTACAGGAGATTCGTACCCAACTTTGCCACATTGGCGGCTCCATTGACCGATCTGACTAAGGGACGGAAATCGGTCATGGTGGAATGGAATGCAGATGCTGAAAAGGCTTTTTTGGAGCTCAAGTCAGCACTGTGCCAACACCCTGTCCTGATAGCACCCAATTTTTCAAACGAGCTTGTTGTCCAGACTGATGCTTCCGATGTAGGCTTGGGAGCTGTGTTGTCACAGGTTGTTCATGGTGAGGGGCACCCAGTAGTCTTCCTCAGTAGGAAGTTGACACCAGCGGAGAAAAACTACGCTATAGTTGAACGAGAATGTCTGGCCATTAAGTGGGCTCTGGAATCCCTCAGATATTACCTCTTGGGAAGGAAGTTTAGGTTAATTTCTGACCATGCCCCTTTAACATGGATGAGGCAAGGTAAAGGGACTAATGCCAGAATTACACGTTGGTTCCTGGCGCTCCAGGAATTTAAATTTGTAGTGGAGCATAGGCCCGGGAGACTGCATCAAAATGCAGATGCCCTCTCCCGAGTCCATTGTTTTAGCTCCACTGTTGCCTCCACCTCCTTGGCGTTGGGGCACAGGGGGGGGGGATATGTACAGGACGCCGTGGCTGGGTCCTGGAAGGACGCTATATTTCCCCTCGGTTTGGGCTGTGGTTTCTTTAAGGGAACAGCAATGGTTAACACACCTGTCCAAGGAAGTGGTTTAAGAGAGACAGGAAGTTGTAGGTGAGAGAGTGAAGGAGTGTAGTGAAGTCTGCATGGTGAATGGTGGACACTGCAAAAGCTGTGGAGGCTGTGAAAAGCTCTGGGAAGCTGTGAATGTACATGGCAGTGGCCTGCATGGAAGCCTGCTATCTGGGAAACTTACCTGCAACACCAAGCAAGGACTGTTTAACTGCGACAGCAGTTATAAACTCTACAAGTCGGTGAGACTGTCATTTCTTTTGTTTTGCTGCTGTGAAGCCATTTAGGTTTAAATAAACGTCCTTTTGTTTGAAAAGCCTGTGTTCTGCGATCTAGCGGGTTCCCTGAACATTACAGTATAAGGCCCCATGCACACGAGACGCAGGTGCAAACTCTGCCGAACACACGTTTTTAAACGCTGAAACCGGCGTTTAAAAACGCACGTTTTGCCGCGTTTGCGGCCGCGTTAAAACGCGTTTAGCGGCGTTTTACCGCATTTGCGTTTATAAGCGTTTCATCATAAGACCCTCCCTAAGCTCAAAAAACAGTAAATTTTAACCATTTCAGCCAGTTTGTGAGACCAGAGTGAGTAGCAGCAGCTGAGAGAGCAGCAGTGTACTTGTATTTAGCGTATCACTTGCCACATCACCTACCACAAGTTGTGGATTGTCCACTTGCCACGTCACCTGCCACATCACCTAGCCACGTCACCTGCCACAAGTTGTGGATTGTCCACTTGCCACGTCACCTGGCCACATCACGTGCCATGTCATCTGGCCACGTCACCTGCCACAAGTTGTGGATTGTCCACTTGCCATGTCACCTGGCCACGTCACCTGGCCACGTCACCTGGCCACGTCACCTGGCCATGTTACCTGCCACGTCACCTGGCCACGTTACCTGCCACATCACCTGGCCACGTCACCTGGCCACGTCACCTGGCCACAAGTTGTGGATTGTCCACTTGCCACGTCACCTGGCCACATCACGTGCCACGTCACCTGGCCACGTTACCTAGCCACGTCACCTGCCACAAGTTGTGGATTGTCCACTTGCCATGTCACCTGCCATGTCACCTGGCCACGTTACCTGTCACGTCACCTAGCCACAAGTTGTGGATTGTCCACTTGCCACATCACCTGGCCACATCATGTGCCACGTCACCTGGCCACATTACCTGCCATGTCACCTGCCACAAGTTGTGGATTGTCCACTTGCCACATCACCTGGCCACATCATGTGCCACGTCACCTGGCCACATTACCTGCCATGTCACCTGGCCATGTCACCTGCCACAAGTTGTGGATTGTCCACCTGCCACGTCACCTGGCCACGTCACCTGCCACAAGTTGTGGATTGTCCACTTGCCACGTCACCTGCCATGTCACTTGGCCATGTCACCTGGCCACGTTACCTGCCACATCACCTAGCCACGTCACCTGCCACAAGTTGTGGATTGTCCACTTGCCACGTCACCTGGCCACATCACGTGCCACGTCACCTGGCCACATTACCTGCCACGTCACCTGGCCATGTCACCTGCCACAAGTTGTGGATTGTCCACTGGCCACGTCACCTGGCCATGTCACCTGGCCAGGTCACCTGCCACAAGTTGTGGATTGTCCACTGGTCACGTCACCTGGCCACATTACGTGCCACGTCACCTGGCCACGTTACCTGCCACGTCACCTGGCCACGTCACCTGCCACAAGTTGTGGATTGTCCACTTGCCAACGTCACCTGCCACGTCACCTGCCATTTCACCTGGCCACGTTACCTGCCACGTCACCTGCCACAAGTTGTGGATTGTCCACTTGCCACGTCACCTGGCCACATTACCTGCCACGTCACCTGGCCATGTCACCTGCCACAAGTTGTGGATTGTCCACTGGCCACATCACCTGGCCACGTCACCTGGCCAGGTCATCTGCCACAAGTTGTGGATTGTCCACTGGCCACGTCACGTGCCACGTCACCTGGCCAGGTCACCTGCCACGAGTTGTGGATTGTCCACTGGCCACGTCACCTGGCCACATCACGTGCCACGTCACCTGGCCATGTTACCTGCCACGTCACCTGGCCATGTCACCTGCCACAAGTTGTGGATTGTCCACTGGCCACGTCACCTGGCCACATCACGTGCCACAAGTTGTGGATTGTCCACTGGCCACGTCACCTGGCCACGTCACCTGACACAAGTTGTTGATTGTCTGCTTGCCACGTTACCTGCCACAAGCTGTGGATTGTCCACTTGCCACGTTACCTGCCACAAGCTGTGGATTGTCCACTTGCCACGTTACCTGCCACAAGTTGTGGATTGTCCACAATGCAATGCAAGCAATTACAGTTTTCTTTTATATTTTTTAATAGTTTTTCATCATTTGCCATCATTTTTGATATTTCTAATGTTAAAAAATAGGTCACCTTTAAAAACGCTTATAAACGCAAACGCGGCAAAACGCAGGTACCGCGTTTAGACGCGTTTAGCGTCTGAAACGTGGAAAACTTTTGCGTCTGAACCCATTTTTTTGCTTCTGGAAAAACGAGGTTAAACGCAACTGCTTGTAAACGCCAAAAAATGAGAGTGTGTGCATGGACACATAGGATAACATTGAATGGGTTCAGGGGCAGTTGAAAAAAGCGTCCAACTGCCTCTGAACACGCGTTCAACAGCAAATAAGAGCGTCTCGTGTGCATGGGGCCTAAATGTGAAACATGATGTTAGGCCGAATAAATAGACACCAAACATGTCACACTTTAAAATTGCGCACACTCATGGAATGGCTTGTAATAGGAATGGTTTGTGACAGAGGGGGAGCCAGGAGCGCCGGTGGGAGACAGTTTAGGGCAGCTTTGTGCAATTCCATTATACAGAGCAGGTTAGTAGAGAGATGTTGGTTATTACAAAAAAAAAAAGAAGACCTTTACAACTATTTTAACCAATGACGAACAACTAATTCACTCACTCGTCATCTCTTTCCTCAACTATTGCAACTCCCTCCTCATTGGACTACCTCTGCACAGTCTATCCACTCTTTAGCCCATCAAGAATGCTGCTAGATTCATCCACCTTATCAACCACTCTGTTTGTCACCCCTCTCTGCCAATCTCTTTACTGGCTTCCACTCACTTAACAAGATCAAATTAAAAAATGTCAAGAAGCATCCAATTACTAAAATCTGATATACATTTTAACATGGAAAAAAAAAAAAGCAACAAAAATCCTTCCCCACTGTGTCCCAATAGAGAAACCTTACCATTTCCTGTCTTGGTGACCACACAAAACGGAAGTGGAAATCTCCCTAGGTGACAACAATTTAAACCTGACAAAGGTTCCAACTCTTTCTATCCTATCCAAAACGAGCTGGCTGCATTAAAGCTTCTTTCAGGTTCTTCCTCTTGTCAGGTGGCAAGTGATCCTTACTTGCACACTCGCCTAATGAAAAGTGCAGTTTCATGCATTAGTACGGCGAGTCCAGACTGTTGTGATGATGCCTGGGCTCAAAGGAAGTGGTTTAAATAACTGACTCATTCAACACAGAAGCCTGTCGACATCTTGTGGTAGAAAGGCAGCAGCTACAGATTGAAGGCGAATACTTTTTTTTTGTCTCGCTTTAAAGTTGTAAAATCTAGCAAGGTTAAACCAACTCTGACCCACTCCACACAAACTGGAAAAAAACATTTCTGGTAATTCTGTTTGAAGGGTACCTGCACTTGCCTTCGATTTCTGCATGCAGTTTTTGCTTACCTCCCTAAAATCAAGATTTAAGTAAAAGAAAACCCAGAGTTTGAAGCCAACACTGCCTGCACACATTTAGAGACTATTCACTGCCAGTTAAAGTATAAGAGTTGATTTACAGGTTTACCCTAAGCAAAAACTTAATGCTGAAAGATTGGAAGGAAAACTAAATTAGTTACCCTAGTTTTATATACATATTTTTAATGCATAGCATCGACACCATAAACATTTTAAGAATTATGTTTCCTTATAGCTACAACATACAAGTGCATTTACCTGTGTTTCTCCTCATTAAATCTTTCCACTAAGCTGACAATGTACCTATACATAAAAATATGCACTGACTGTCGAGACTAACAGGCCCCTCTTCATTGCAATAACCCAACTCATTATGCATCCACTAGGTGTGCTGACTTCAGTCCAGAGACTATTTAAGTGTGTGTTTTGCTTGGAGGACCCTCTCTACAACACTGACTCCACTTTTTCTTCTACTGACAAATCCACTTTTGTACTCTAAACGTATACTGCCTTCTGATTGCACACCAACACTATGTGCCGTGTAGAGCTGAAGAACACGGTAAAAAGGCACAGGTACAGTGAGGGAAAAAAGTACTTGATCCCCTGCCAATTTTGTACGTTTGCCCACGGACAAAGAAATGATCAGTCTATAATGTTAACGGTAGGTTTATTTTAACAGTGAAAGACAGAACAAAAAAAAAATCCAGAAAAACACATTTCAAAAAAATTATAAATGGATTTGCATTTTAATGAGTGAAATAAGTATTTGACCCCTTCGCAAAACATGACTACTTGGTGGCAAAACTTGTAGTTGGCCAACAGGTTTGCACACATCTCAGGAGGGAGTTTGTCCCACTAATCTTTGCAGACCCTCTCCAAGTCATTAAGGTTTTGAGGTTGACATTTGGTAACTCAAACCTTCAGCTCCCTCCCCATATTTTCTATGGTATTAAAGTCTGAGGACTGTCTAGGCCACTCCAGGACTTTAACTGCTTAAGGACTGGCTCACACATATATACGTCGACACAATGGCTCCTGTGGGCAGATCGACGTATATAAGCGTCCACTTTAAGAAGCGGCATTGTGGGCGAGGGTGGCACGCGCCCGCCGCGAGTTTCGTGAGTCTGCCTGTGAGTTCCACAGACTCTATGTCCGCAGGGATACCCGCGATCGTCTCACGGAGAGGAAGAACTCTGAAATGCTAATGTAATGGCATTTCCCCATTTTTCCTAGTGACAGGACACCGATCACCGCTCCCTGTAATCAGGAGCATTGATCAGTGTGGTGTCACACACAGCCCATCCCCCCAACAGTTAGAACACATCCCTAGGACACACTTAACCCTTTCAGCTCCCCCTCCTGGTTAACCCCTTCACTGCCAGTCACATTTACACAGTAATAAGTGCTTATTTATAGCACTGATCGCTAAGAAAAATGTGAATGGTCCCAAAAGTGTCCAAAGTGTTCGCCATAATGTTGCAATCACGAAAAAAAAAAAAAAACGCTGATAGCCGGTATTGCTAGTTAAAAAAAAATAAAAAATTATAAAAATGCCATAAAACTATCCCCTATTTTGTAGATGCTAGAACTTTTGCGCAAACCAAACGATTGAGATTTTTTTTTTACCAAAAATATGTAGAAGAATACGTATCGGCCTAAACTGAGGGGAAAAAAAGAAAGTTTTTTTATATATTTTTTGGGGATATTTATTATAGCAAAAAGTAAAAAATATTGCTTTTTTTCCCAAATGGTCGCTCTATTTTTGTTTATAGTGCAAACAATAAAAACCGCAGAGGTGATCAAATACCACCAAAAGAAAGCTATTTGTGGGAAAAAAAGGACGTCAATTTAGCTTGGGAGCCACGTCGTACGACCGCGCAATTGTCAGTTGTGCCAAATAGCAAGTGCCGAATCCCAAAAAGTGCTCTGGTCTTTGGCCAGCCAAATGGTCCGGGGGTTAAGTGGTTAATGGGCTTCTTCTTGAACCACTCCTTTGTTTCCTTGGCTGTGTGTTTTGGGTCATTGTCATGCTGGAATACCCATCCCACAACCCATTTTCAATTTCCTGGCTGAGGGAAGGAGGTTCTTTCCCAAGACTTGATGGTACATGGCTCCGTCCATCGTCCCTTAGATGCAGTGAAGTTGTCCTGTCCCCTTAGCAGAAAAACACCCCCAAAGTATGTTTCCACCTCCATGTTTGGTCATAGGTAGCAGTCCTCCTCCAAACACGGCGAGTTGAGTTGAAGTGCTCGATTTTGGTCTCATCTGACCGCAAAACATTTTCATCCAGTTCTCCTTTGAATCATTCAGACTTTTATTAGCAAACTTCAGACGGGCCTGTACATGTGCTTTCTTGAGCACAGGGACCTTGCGGGCACTGCAGGATTTCAGTTTTTCATGGTGTAGTGTTACCCAATTTCTTGGCAACTATGGTCCCAGCTGCCTTGAGATCATTGACAAGATTCTCCCGTGTAGTTCTGGGTTGATTCCTTAATGCTCTCATGATCATTGACACTTTACGACGTGAGAGATTGCATGGAGCCCCAGACCGAGGGAAATTGACAGTTATTTTGTGTTTCTTCCATTTGCGAATAATCGCACCAACTGTTGTCGCCCTCATCTTGCAGCCTATTCCAGCCTTGTGAAGGTCTACAATCTTGTCCCTGACATCCTTGGACAGCTCTTTGGTCTTGGCCATGGTGGAGAGATTGGAATCTGATTGACTGCTTCTGTGGACAGGTGTCTTTTATATAGGTAATAAGCTTAGTATAGGAGCACTCCCTTTAAGGGAGTTCTCCTAATCTCAGCTCATTACCTGTATAGAAGACACCTCAGAGCCAGAAATGTTAAAATAAACCTACCATTAAAATTATAGACTGATTATTTCTTTGTCAGGAGCAAATACTTTTTTCCCCTCACTGTAAATAAATTGGGGTAATCTGTCTTATTGTTTAAAGTTACATTAATGACATGTAATATACTACATATCACTGTAATTATGCGATTAGTTTAAATAATAATTTCTTGGTTACATAGTACATACATTTAGCTACTTCACTATGTCACAGGTAGTCACACCAATATAGAATTTCTGCGATTGCCAGTACACTCTTGCACCCAGCAGCCACCTCAAAAAGATTCACAAAGTTACTGATTGCATTGGTTACCTTTAGGATTGTTCCCATCCTTCCATATCTAGTTTTATTTACAATGCCCTCTATACGGCTGCTTTACCACTGGGACAGTTTTAGCATTAGAGATGGATAGATCTTATAGCGGTTAACATAATCCAATAACAGAGACAACTCACAATAGGCTCAATTCATTCACAATCTTTTTGGACTTCACTTTTTTTTTTTTGTTTAAATAGGTATCTTTAGTCAAGTGTGTATATAGCTTTGTGTATCTAACATGATGTCTTCAAGTTCTGAACCAATGTTTACTACTAAAGCGGATCCTCGCTGCATTTGAGCACCACAAACCAAAAACATTATTTAATTCCTTTTTAATACTCAAAGCAAACCCCCGCCGCCCCCCAATCTATCCGTGACTTGTCTTTATTTTGTTGAGAAATCACTTTGAAAACACCTTTAGCATTTCTGACCGTGGCCATCTTAAGTAAGGGCAAATAACGCCTGTAGCATTTACTTCCTGAAATCCATCTGCCCTTAGTTTAAGCATGTAGGAAGGAGGGTGTGCTTACTGAGAAAAACCCTCCCCTTCCCCTGAAGACTTCTTGGATGTATGACATACTTTGCTTAGGCAAGAAACTAGGAAGTATCTAAAGAAATAAAAAATAAATAAGAAAAGTTTATAACAAGTAAATATACGTTCCCATCGATTTACTAATGCTAGCAGCATGAAGATTAAAAGTGATCAATTTTGATTAGGAGCGTGAAGTTCCACTTTAATATAAAATCTATCGGATGCGATCTTGGATAATTAGGGAGCATTGTTGCAGTTTCTATGACTATTCTGATATGGGAAGTGGAAGATTATATTCAGATCTGGCCTGTAAGGCTACTTTGGATTTTATTTCTTATTTTAAATTTACCAGCACACTGTCACCGATAGGTTTCCTTTACGTAGTAAATTAATAAAAAAAGGACAACCCTGGGGAACAGCTGGAAATCAAACTGTCTGTTGGCCAGATTAACCAGCATTTGTTCTCAATACATTTTTTATTGGTATGTTTAGAATAGCATTTTTATTTTTTATTTTATTAAAGTGGTTCTAAAGGCAGACATTTATCTTCATGCATTCTATGGGATAAAAAAAAACTTCTGTGTGCAGCAGCCCCCCTCATACTTATCTGAACCCCATCTTGTTCCAGCAATGTTCCACGAGAGTCTTGGCTGTCCGGGACTCTCCCTCCTCATTGCCTGAGACAACAGTGGGTGCCACTGGCTCCCGCTGTTGTCAAAGTCAGTGTGCCAATAAGGATAGAAATGGGGCTGGGCCAAGTCGCGACTCCCTGTCTGGACACAGAGCAGCGGGTCGGCTTGGGTGCTCCCATAGCAAACTGCTTGCTGTGCGGGCTCTCGGCAGGAGGGAGGGCCAGGAGCGAGGGACCAGAGAAGAGGAGGATCTGGGCTGCTCTGTGCAAAACCATTACACAGAGCAGATAAGTATAACATTTTTATTTATTTTTTATTAAAAAATAACAAAAAAAAAAAAAACTTTAATATCACTTTAACCTTTATATTTTTAAACTTTTTATTTTGAAAAATATGCCAAAGATTGACAGCTCTGAATCCAGAAGTAATCAGAGCTGAACATATTACCCAGGGCTGATCTCCCGCCAATCTCCATCCTAATACCAGACATGGAGGTTTCCAGGCAACCTGGAGGGACAGGTGAGCTTGGGATGCAGGACACAAGAGGGGGGATGCTGGAGGACATGGTCACATCACTTCTCCAAGAAAGTTGGTTGCTGGAGATTTTAAAAATTTAAACAGTGGCCAAGAGCCTGTTTACATGCCCACACTGACATACTACGGTAGTTACATGAGGGCAGTAAAATGCTTCCTATGAAGCAAATTCAGAGCTTTCCTCGGTCTCCGTGACCATTATTCTCTGGGAAAAGGAGAAATGAGGATGCAGCCAGAAATAAATCTGGAGAGAGGTTGTCCCTGCTGCCAAAGTTTTAGCTGGAGTTCTAATTTAAAGTAGTACATTATATTAAAATATTTTGTACTGATTTTTCGTTACTTAAATAACATGCTAAAATTAAAAAAAGAAAACAATGTTTCACATATTTATGTGTTCTGGAGAATGCCATTTAAGGTATAATTGAAAGCAGCCAGTAAATCACAATATTATAGGTCTCTACCCTGTGACTATAATTATAGATTTTTTTCCTTATCCTTTCATACTAAGGACATCCTGCCTGCCACCACTGATCGCATGTGCTCAAGCTGCTGTAGGGCTAATGTACAAACACCGTGCTCGTACATCACCTGCTCCAGGCTCCAATCAAACGAAGCCCAGCTAAGTTATATAAAATAAATTAAAATTACACCACACAATATAGAGGCCTCTCGCTAAAAAGTATGCCTATCTCTAAACAAACTTTACCCTGCCCACCTCTACTTTTCCAATCTTTAGCACTTGTCTACTAGTCAGTAGTATAATGTTCTGACCGTTGTGAGGCACTGGTGGGGATATATATATATATATATATATATATCTCTATCTATCTATATCTATATCTATATAGATAGATATATATACAAATCCATCCATGGATGTGTTTGCAATACTTGCATACCACTTCAGAGAATGACGTGAATACATGTCCCTTGACTGTCTTATCTTTGCTTTCCAAAACCTACAGTATGGCATAGATGTCAAAGAGCCAAGTTCAGTACCAGATCACATTGTTAGTACCTCACTACCACTCTACAGACTGTTCGTATACATGTTCCGACTCTGGTAGCTGTCACTTTGAGAACAATTCTTAATGCAGGAGGCATGCTTGCTAAGCCATTTGGGGATTCTGTGCCTTTTTTCTAGAGATTTTATCAGCACTGGCCAACTAGAGCCTTGCGAGCTTCCATTACATTTGGTTGAAATTGTGCCGATATTGCACTTATGAAAGTATGAAAGCTAAAGACCAGAACAGCTGTACACAAGTTGGATGACTAGCTCTATAGTCTGTAAAGCGGCTACTCTGAAGGCATACCGTATTTTCCACACTATAAGGCGCACCTAAAAGCCTTAAATTTTCTCAAAAATCGGCTGTGTGCCTTATAATCCAGTGCGCCTTATGTGTGCACTGAGTTTCAAAATCTGTAAAAATGTTGTTGTGCGACTTTGGTAAGCGCTTCGCTTGGTTGACTGTCGGACCATTTCCCGCCGACACAGGGACGTAATACGTATGCTGGCAGCGATAAACCAGTCAGAGAACATTACGTAATATGTACAGTACACGTTAGTAAGGTATCTGCTTTAACTGTTGTCCGAGCTTTCGGAAAAGCCGGCATCATTGCTGAAAAGCCACCTGGCAACAAGACTGAAAAATAATATGAGTGTATTGTTAAATAGTAGAATAAAGTTCAAATAAACTCACTGTTTTGCTTTCGTTACCTTTTTTTGTAGACCGTATGTTTTAGCATGCGCCTTATAATACAAAGCAAATTTTTTTTGATGACGTCACCCTCTGCAGCTTAACCACATGTGCGCTCCTAGCCTCGCTCTTAACATACTACAGGATCGTTGTCCCTGGAAGCCGGCCGCTCCATCTTCAGAGACACTCCTGTCATTCTACGCAGAGCTGAGAACCCCCTGCGACCTGCTGCTGATGATCGTCATCCTGACATTTTAAACGCCTATGTTAATTCACCTAAATGTGAGTGTATTTGTATCTACTATTAAAAACTTGTTACACTATTGCACTTAGAGGCGCCTCTCTCCTTGTCTTCCAGTTACCCCTGAACATGGTTTCTGTTCATCTATGATGGCCGCCCTGTGCACAGTGGATCCCATTTATCCCTGCTCTACCCATATACACCGCAGTGTGTAAACAGACTGCTAAGGACTTCCTTTAAGACTGTCTATATATATATACATATGTTGTATGGTATTTTTTCATCTTATTTTTATATTTTATATATATTTTTTTTTTATTTATTTTTTTGCTTCATATTGATTACTTTGGATAATACATGTTTCTGTGGATATTGTGTGCCACCACTTGTCTATATGTCTTTATAATACAAAGCACCTTATGTATGGGTTAAGTACAGAAATAGACCCCGTAATTGAGACTGCGCTTTATAATCCGGTGCGCCTTATAGTGCGGAAAATACGGTAGTTGGTTTCATTAAGAAACAACCAGTATACTTAAAAGGCATGGTTCACCTTTACAAAAAAAACTCACCAAGTAGATGAGGGAAATCTGTAGATAAAACAACCGATGCAGCTTTGACCAAAAAAAAATAATACTCTTGCAATAGGTGTAGGCAAAGCTGCACAGTTTTGTATTATCTATAGACGTCCCTTATCTGCATATGCAGTTTTTTCGTAAAGGTGAACTGACCCTTTCAATTAAATATAAAACCTTTCTTCCAAGCTCAGGTTTGTGATAAAAGTGATGACATGTAAATGTATTCTGTTTTTAAACAGCAGTGCTGTACTTCTCGTCAAGGTGAAAGACGCCAAGTGACTTGGGTCACAGGACTTCTAAAATCAATGCAAAGAGCTAAGATGCTAGAACAGAAAGCACAGTAGGGAAGGAAAACCAGATTACATTTGTTCTACACAACATTGTTTAAATCATCTTTAGAAAAGGAACAGCCATGGATGCAAAAATGTATATCAATACAATCAATCACAAACACTCACCAGTCCCAATATTATGTGAAGGAGATTAAACCTACAGTTCTAAACTACACCTTTACTGTATTGATGCGGCTACGTAAAATGTGAAATGTAATATCGATTTATTCAGCAGGTTCAATACTCCTAACAATACAACAGACCTGTTTAGAGTGTGAAAACAGAAACGGTTATAGAGAGACGTGCTACATAGCTAAAGACAAAAAGCCATAACAAGCATTTTTACACTCTTTAAAATATATTACTTGTAAATGTTTTTTTGTGAAATGAATGTTCATCCCTTGATAACTCGCAATATCAGTGTTCAAATTTGAATTGCTATTGAGTTCCTGCACAACAGCCATCACTGCAAAGGGGAAATAGCTTCCAAGAGCAACAATCTTTATTTTTCTGTACACGTTTTTAATATAAAACTGGCAAAAAGTGTAAAACAAATCCCGGGTAACCTATAGTTCTTCAAATGCTTGTTTTACACTGGAGCTCATTTATAAAAAATCAGTCAACCATAACAACATGTCAATGTTCCAGTGCAAGTTCCAAAATGTAAAGAAACTTGTATCAAGAACATACAGAGGTTGCAATTGCAGGCCTCTCTCTAAAAAGTATGCCTATCGCTAAAAAAACTTTACCCTGCCCACCTCCACTTTTCCAATCTTTAGCACTTGTCTACTAGTCAGTAGTATAACGTTCTGACCGTTGTGAGGCACTGGTGGGGAATATTGTGAATGATGTTTCTGTGTCACTTACAGTACATACACATGGTAAGGGGCTCTAGGCTATGGCTGGATCATAATAAGTTCTAGGTCCTGGAGCCCAGAGGTTTTTACACAGATTTGGGTGGGATAAAGCCTATTTCTAGGTTCATATCTTAAAGTAGGTACAGTGGGATCGAATTTTGGCCAGTTCGGCGAGGATTCCTCCCATTCACTTTACTTGTGTGGATGTGGGATGAATTTGTTTTTTGTTTTTTTATTCAGCCTACTAGCTGAACAAAAAATAGCCTAGGTGTGTATACTCAGCTTTAACAAATTATCTAGACCTCATTAGTCTTAGCTGTGTACTGCCCTTTAAATATTTGAGCTGGCTTATGTGGGCTCTCTTTCTTGCTCTCTGCTGCTCACTAAAAAGATTGAGGCTGGGTTCACACTTATGCAAATTGGATGCGGGTTTCAACGCATACAATTCGCATTACAGTAGAGTGTGGACCAGATTCACACCTGAATCAGTGAACAGACCCCCTGTTGTGAGCCACGGCGACCTGAGCATTGATAGAACACTAAAAAATTTACAAGTGTTGCCGGTTTGTTTTGGGGAATCCACTTGGGGAGGACCCCGTTAGCCAGGAACTGACCTGAGTTTAGTTAGTTGTTCAGGCTAGCACATTTTGTTTGCTTTATTCTATGGACTTGCTGTACAAAGGCCTCCTGCATTGAAATGGTTTGTTTGCTACCATGCTGAACAAAAGTGCAGGACAAACCTGTTTGGACTGTCCATGTCTCATGCATGGTTTACCCCTACATGCTGAATGCATTTAACTGCACTGCTGGAAGAAGTCCTGCAATACCGATAGCGAAGGTGCTTACTTTGACCCCCATTTCTGTATATTGTGCAAATCAAAAAACAACATAATGGATATTCTTCTTGAGGAAAAAGAAGCCTGCCTCTTTTTCTCATTTTGGACTGAATAAGGGAGGGATATACCTTCACCACCTGTCCCATAGCCAAAAAAGGAAGTGAAAAGCACAAAAAATTAAGGGAATCCCTTGGGGAGCCCTAGGTCATCACAACTAGCATCGCCATTGGAAGATTTCCCCTCCGTTACTTTTCTGGGGGCAACCTAAATTTTTTCACTTTCAATTATACTGGTAAACAGGACACAGAGTGGGTGAATCTCCCTAATGGGGGCACAGACAGCAATAGAATGACAAGGGGTTCTTTCTGCTCTATCAAAAATGAAAGAAAATGTTTTGTCTTTGGTTTTACTTTAAAGGCGCATTTAATGAATATGCCTAGTACACACGGGCCAAATGTCGGGAGACATCGGCCGGTTCAATAAAAACCGGTCGACATTCAGCCCTTGTGTAGGTCAGCTGGTCCAACAGAAGCCAGTCGTTTGGCTGCCTTCTGACGGACGAGCATGCCGGAAAACCAGCAGCCAACCAGCTCCCGATCAACGATCTCAGCCAATGGCTGAGAGCACTGACCAGAGTGTTCTGGCAGGGGGGGTTGTCCCCCTGTAAGAGCACAACAGATCAGCAGAGATCATTGGATTGTTAGTACAGCGACTCCGACGGGAGTGGTCAGTTTTTTCGTTCAACCACCTTGGTTGAACGAAAAAAAAAAAAGATATATTATATTATAATAATTTTATATATATATATATATATATATATATATATATATATATATATATATATATATATATATATATATATATATATAAAGGGTATTTGAATTTAGGGGAAGCATCTGGGTGGTGGTGTAACCCAGATGCACCAATTGCTAGGGGATTCGAGACCCTTTTCTGGTTCTTGGAGGACTCTGGTGGTGTGAGGTTCCTTGCGGTCCACAGGTGGCGCTGTTGCCCGGGGTCGGAGCTGAACTCACACCGCAAGACTGTACCTTTTTGTCCTCCCCTGGAGCTGGTACAGCGGGGCGGGGAACCCGCTGTGGCGCGAAGGGAGAGGGGATAAAAGGGGCGGACGCCCTTACCACGGGGTTCAGCGTTCAGAGAGAGTTGGAGGATGCGGCTGCACCCAGGCACCTTCAGCTTGGGTGCTGGTGTTCCGGGCTCAGGTGCCCTTGACCTGGCCGAAGCGAGAGATGGAGTCCATTCCAGGCACCTTTAGCCTGGGGTGAGGTACTATGGCGGAGGCCTGGGGCTCAGTACCTTCGACTGAGTTCCGCAAGGGTGGAGGAATCCGAGGGGGGCCCTAGCTCCTTGGGTGCCCGTGTCTGAGTTTGTGAGGACTGGTGTGCGGAACTTCTCTGAAGAGTCCAGCGCAGCATTGCTGGTGACAGAGAGGCCTCCTGTTTCTCCCATGGAAGTATCGCCTTCCCCTGACAGGGACCGTGCTAGCGAAGGTAATTCACATTCTACTCAATATAGTCAGTGGCAGTGACTACCCGCCACTGGTGATATCACAGTGGTTAGCAAGAGAAGGGAAGGGATTGTGCCTCAATCTATTCCCCATCACTACTCAGCAGAAGAAACTGTTTATTGTTTGGCAAGAAGAATAAAACTGAGTTGGACCTATTCACTGTGTGGAACTCTGGTTACTAGGAGCAAAGGAGTCAGGGACGAAGTACTGGACTTGACTCTAGGACACCTAACACAAGACCCAATCTTCTGGCCTTCACCTCTTAGCTCTTAGCTATGGAGGACATGGGCCGTGGTGTATCTCATCCCTCCCCCCAGCACTGAGACCCCTAGACGAAGAAAGACAAGCTGAGTATGAGAAGGGGAGAGAGGGGTGAGGCCGCTACATATATACAGTGCCTTGCGAAAGTATTCGGCCCCCTTGAACTTTTCATCCTTTTGCCACATTTCAGGCTTCAAACATAAAGATATAAAATTTTAATTTTTTGTGAAGAATCACCAACAAGTGGGACACAATTGTGAAGTGGAACGAAATCTATTGGATATTTTAAACTTTTTTAGCAAATTAAAAAACTGAAAAGTAGTGCGTGCAAAATTATTCGGCCCCTTTACTTTCAGTGCAGCAAACTCACTCCAGAAGTTCAGCGAGGATCTCTTAATGATCCAATGTTGTCCTAAATGACTGATGGTGATAAATAGAATCCACCTGTGTGTAATCAAGTCTCTGTATAAATGCACCTGCTCTGTGATAGTCTCAGGGTTCTGTTGAAAGCGCAGAGAGCATCATGAAGACCAAGGAACACACCAGGCAGGTCCGTAATACTGTTGTGGAGAAGTTTAAAGCCGGATTTGGAAACAAAAAGATTTCCCAAGCTTTAAACATCCCAAGGAGCACTGTGCAAGCGATCATTTTGAAATGGAAGGAGTATCAGACCACTGCAAATCTACCAAGACCTGGCTGTCCCTCTAAACTTTCAGCTCAGACAAGGAGAAGACTGATCAGAGATGCAGCCAAGAGGCCCATGATCACTCTGGATGAACTGCAAAGAACTACAGCTGAGGTGGGAGAGTCTGTCCACAGGACAACAATCAGTCGTACACTGCACAAATCTGGCCTTTATGGAAGAGTGGCAAGAAGAAAGCCATTTCTCAAAGATATCCATAAAAAGTCTTGTCTAAAGTTTGCCACAAGCCACCTGGGAGACACACCAAATATGTGGAAGGTGCTCTGGTCCGAAACCAAAATCGAACTTTTTGGCCACAATGCAAAACGATATGTTTGGCGTAAAAGCAACACAGCGCATCACCCTCAACACACCATCCCCACTGTCAAACATGGTGGTGGCAGCATCATGGTTTGGGCCTGCTTTTCTTCAGCAGGGACAGGGAAGATGGTTAAAATTGAGGGGAAGATGGATGCAGCCAAATACAGGACCATTCTGGATGAAAACCTGTTGGAGTCTGCAAAAGACCTGAGACTGGGACGGAGATTTATCTTCCAACAAGACAATGATCCCAAACATACAGCAAAATCTACAAAGGAATGGTTCACAAATAAACGTATCCAGGTGTTAGAATGGCCAAGTCAAAGGCCAGACCTGAATCCAATCGAGAATCTGTGGAAAGAGCTGAAAACTGCTGTTCACAAACGCTCTCCATCCAACCTCACTGAGCTTGAGCTGTTTTGCAAGGAAGAATGGGCAAGAATTTCAGTCTCTCGATGTGCAAAACTGATAGAGACATACCCCAAGCGACTTGCAGCTGTAATCACAGCAAAAGGTGGCTCTACAAAGTATTAACGCAAGGGGGCCGAATAATTTTGCACGCCCAACTTTTCATTTTTTTCTTAGTTAAAAAAGTTTAAAAAATCCAATAGATTTCGTTCCACTTCACAATTGTGTCCCACTTGTTGGTGATTCTTCACAAAAAATTAAAATTTTATATCTTTATGTTTGAAGCCTGAAATGTGGCAAAAGGATGAAAAGTTCAAGGGGGCCGAATACTTTCGCAAGGCACTGTGTATATATATATATATATATATATATATATACACACATATATACACACACACACACATACATACATATATATATATACTCACACATACATATATACATATATACACACACACACACACACACACACATATTAATATTAGTATTTACCAGACTTTAGGGATGAATTCTCTTAAGGTAGACCTAGACACGTTTACGATAATCTCAAAAAAACCTTTAAACATTTTGGTGTCATTTCATGTTTAAATTTTTGCCTTTCTCCAAACGGATTATCAGACGACTGGGACTTGCTGCAAAAATCTCACCTTATGGTGTCAGTGGCACAAGTTTTTAGTCTTTGTTTATTAATTATTTTAGCTCAAAAAACAAATTGGGCCCTGTTTGCATGAAGATTTTTCAAGAAGCTGAAAAATCTTTCAATAATAAGCTTTTCTAACCACCTAAAACACGTATCACCTCCCAGGAGATCAAAAACAACCTCATCATATTAAAGTTTGAACTATCACTGGCTATTATTAGGCAGTTTATGTTCAAATCAGTTCTGTGCTGCAAAGATCAACAAATCAGACTCTCCATTTTATCCCATTACTGCTGCAGGCTAGTGAAAGAAAAAAAATCTGATTGGCTGCTATGGGCAACACCAACTGGTAAAATTTCCACTTAGATGCCCTTTTAGGTGCTCAGAGAATCTCATGCCTTAGCATTCAATCAGAAGATTGGGACATTTTAAAGCTGATATTTGCTATACAGGTGATATTTGACTGCAGCAACATTATTTCAGAACTTTTAAGAGACTGTAGTTTTATTTGACTTTATTTCAACATTGAAAATAAATCCTAACTATATATTCCCCCTTCTATCCCTGGATTTCCTTGTGTGCCGTTTGTACCATTCATACAAATCATTAGGCTTATTTACACATCTCTATGGCTCTCTTGTCACTCCTGTTTCATCCATTATACAATGCGTGTTCCTCCTCTTGTATTTGCAAGCCTTAATCAATTGAAATGTAAAAAGAAGAAACTGCCATTCCTGAGCTAGATAAGTCAGAGAGCTGCAGCGCATGCATATTGAGAAGACGGCTAAACAAGTGCTGTCAAATTTATACACTGCCAGGTTGTTTTCCCGAAAGAGAAATAAAATATTGAATGATAAACAAGATAAAGGACTCAGGAACCCTGGTGTATCTTATGAATAATAAAGAATACAAATCTCTGAAGGCCAGTATGGGGAGTACAGCACTTAGTGTAAAATGTCTCTTTGCTCTAGATTATTACTGGTATTCCTCCTCATTTAAGGCTTTTTCTTTTAAGCTGAAAAACACTGGAGAATTTAACGTATTATGCTGCTGACATGAAGAGGTTAACTGACTTTAACATCTGCACAATACTTTCCTCACCAAGGGTTAAACAAAATTTCATAAGAAATATGTTTAGACCTAGGCTAAGAATCACATAAGTGTCTGCAATTGTGAAGATGACTCTAGGGAGGCTATCAAGGGTACTTCACAGACAGTACCCATTAATCTGTCTGAAAACCAGCCTAGAGTGGAGATCAGGCGAATACCAAACGGGCCGCTGTATCCAATACCATTTTGGGCCAGTTACAGTTGAGAGGAGATGCTCAACTTAAAACGGCTAGAAAATCCTATTTAATATATATATAGAGATCATGAACTTGACCCTCAAAACAACGATTCAGCAATGAATAACCAAGGCATCCAAGCTATTTGGCAGAATTCGGACATTTGGGTTAGCATGCTTTATATTCCGGGGAAAGCGTCACAATCCTAGCACACGGCTGCCTGCGAATGGTAACCTGTTCACCTCTTCAGTGTTGGCAGGACACTACTCTTCTTAATCTTCTCCACCATGGCAGCTACTGTTCCTCCACTTGAATCAGTTTCTGTATGCCTCAAGACTTGATAACTGTCTCCAAGCTGAATTTGATTGGTTTGCAAAAAAGCAGATAACTATCCTTTTTTTCTTAGGGAAAAACGACAAGCTCAGGAGCAGGCGTCAAGTGGTAAAATGATACAGAAGGTTAATCCCTGGGGTTGTATATAATCAATGTGCTTGAGGGTTTTTATAATTTCTCAATGAAAGCAAAACATGCCTTTAACTAGTCAATGCTATTAATAGGATTACTATGACTAATTATATGACATAAAGAGCAGGTAATTTTTCATATTACCGCATAAATTACGTTATGGACATATTTTACAAACACCGCTCCTTTGCAACTTGGAGGGAAAAAAAAAATATTCAAGCCATTAAGGCACTGAAACCTGCAGTTTAGGTTAGAACCCAAAAGGAAAACAACAACATACACAGATTAACATTAAAGCTCTTTTTTTTTTTTAAATGCACTACATAGCTTATTTATGAGAAAGCATAAGACAACAATCTACAATGGTGCCAAAAAATTATGCTTTGTTGAAGATGTTAGCCACGTTTTATTTAAGGGTAGAGCTGGGCGATTTTTTTCCCCTAAAAAAATCTGCAATTTTTTTATAAAAAACTCGATTTACGATTCAAATATCTTTTTTTTTTGATGGACACCGCACCGGTCCTGAGGAGCTGCGGGCAGGAGTTTTTAGGTGCAGCTTCGGCCTTTTCCCAGGATCGCGGCGGACTGACTTTTCCCCTGCACTCCCCGGAGAGGCCACCAAGGCAGGAGGGACACAGGAGGGTCAGTTGTGAGGGTCCGCACCTGGTAACAGGAGGAATCTAGCGCCGGTCCTGAGGAGCTGCGGGCAGGATTTTTTAGGCGAGGCCGCGGCTTCGGCCTAGTCCTTGCGCCCCTTTCCCGGGATCGCGGCTTACTGACTTCTCCCCTGCAGACCCCAGAGAGGCTATCAAGACAGGCGGGACACAGGAGGGTCATTTTTGAGGGTCTGCACCCGGTAATAGGAGGATTCTTAGCGCCGGTCCTGGGGATTTTTTTTTTTTTTTTTTTTAAAACGATTTTTTGAAAATATGAATCAATTTGACCTACCAACTAGATTTTTAAATCAAATAGATTTTTTTTCCCAGCCCTATTTAAGGGGTCAAAGGTTGTTCCTCCCTACCTTTAAGCCCAACCCCAGGAATAAAAAAAAAAAAAATCCACCCTTGCCTTGCTACCCTCCCCAACACTGCAAAGATTTATGCTCATTATGTCCAAGGGTTAAAGTACACGCTGTAGTACTTCCTTTACATCCCCGCTTTGGCTGGCTCAGACTCATTTTCCCAAAGCTCCAGTTTGTGGGTGGAGCTTCAACATCATCAAGTAAAATACAGGAACATTAACCCTGTGTTGTACGCCGAGGAGGCTTGAGTGCAAAAGAGATGGTTGCAGCTTACAGTGCAAGCTGTGGTGGACTAGTCATAGCACTGGCGGGACCCTGCTGGAGCGAGGAATAAACAAAAGGTATACCTTATTCATGCACCCCTAGAGAAGCTCAGGATATGAAAAAAATAAACAAACATTCATACTCGCCTAGATTGATGTTGCTTGCATCTGTCCTTTGCCAGCTTGGCAGTGAGAACCGAGCGATAAAAGACTGCTGATCGCTCAGTTCTTAGTCTTCAGAGAGCCAGTGACTGTCATTCATCAGCTCTCTGCTCTGCCCCTACAGTGCTCACTTAAGCAATGGGCTGTGGAAGGAGCAGGAGCAGCTGTCTCAGCGGCTTACAGAGAGGCTGAGCCAGCTGCCGATCCAGGCATTTAGATGGATCCTGACAATAAAGTCGGGATCTCTGCAGAGTCAGGACGGCCTGAGTGACGTCAGCCGTCAGCAGGACTTTAATCCGCTGTGGGCTCAATACAGATCACAGGAGTACAGAACAAACTGCACTCCTGTGATCCCCAGGAGAAGTAGGACCTTACTTCTCCTTTAACCCTGAAGTTGGGCTTAAAAAAATAAATAAAATTCTGCTTCGACAGGCTTTCATTAATTTCAGAACACACATATTTTAGAGCACGCAAAAGCAGCTAAAGCACGTTAAATGCAGGTCAACTGCAATCGTACTAAATTTGGAATGATCAATATGCTTCAAGCGATGTCAATGGCACACAGAATTTGCACATCTAAGCACTTGGACATAGGCCCTAAATGCAGAGTGGGCTTCCAAGTGCATCCTACAAAGTAAGATAAGGTGGTAAGTTTCTAATGCAGGTTACAAAATAAGAAAATATATGACGACTTGAAATATAAGCAATGTGTTTCTAGTTTTAAAAATCTACCATAGGATAAATAACAGAGGAATAAGAAGTTTATAGTAGATAATGGCTGCAACTTGGCAGCAGAAAAACTATTCATTCCTAATCATATTTCCACTACATAAAATCTCTTTGGTAACATAGTAGCGAAATGACAAATGTAGACAAAAACAGATGTTGCTGGGTGCAATTCATTAAGCAAATGAACATGTTTGTGTTGTACCTTAGACTGGCTAATGAGAAGCAGATACACTGTGACAATGCCACTGAATACAGGAATCTGGCAGCAAGAACAATTGGAGATGATAAAGAACACAGCATTTTGCAGTCAAAACATTCCCGTAAGAGTTCCTACCTGTAATAGAGCTGCAAATAAATAAACCACGATGAAGATGGGAGTCAGAGACGTGTGACCACTCTTCATTAAATAAATGGTGTATAAAAAAATTAAGTGTCCGGGGATGACAAGAGAGACGAGAACTTGAGCCGATTTCCTATTTGGACCTATGAAAGAGAACAGATTGCGTTAGGGGTCTAGGGGTCATGAAGTCATTAACGTAATGAAATCCTGCTCAATAATTTATCCCTTGTGCTCACTTTCATCAATCATTATTCAGTGATAAAACAAAATGTTATGGTGTTTTCAAGCTAGTAATTGGCAACCTTTGCTATGTTACAATTGGTCATCTTCCAGGCATATGGCAAGGTAAACATCCTTAAAGGTATATATAATTAGAAGATGGAGTAACCAGGCCTAGTCAGCCTCTATCAGGATATAGAAAGTTGTATTATGGTAAGAAAGCTCATTTAAAAAAAAAAACAAAAAAAAACAAAAAAAAAAACACACACACCAGCTACTGTACATTGTGCCCTCTGCAAACAGAATCTCCCTTCACTCTCCACTTGAACGGTGTTTTTCAAATAGGGTGCTGCAAGCACAGGCCTAGCTTGCCATGGATAAGTGTCACAAGTTGCCATGGTGTGCGCCGACCAGTCACTAGCGCCATAACATCTAAAAGTTATCCTAAGGCCAGGATGCACAGCGTCACTGGCCATGGCAGCGCATAACAAAGATGCACAGCGGGTCCACCCCCAGCATTCAGGAGAGGACCCAAGTCCAGCTCCTCCCCTTTGCCACGCTTGGAGTCAAGGGGCAGGGCTCTGATATGGAGAGCGGACTGTGTGATTGGGGGGGGGGGGGAGACTTTGTCATGTGGGAACTCATAAGTGATGGGGGGGGTGGCTTGGGGCTTCTAATGCATAGGGTAGACTCGGTTATGATCGAGTGCCTCTGATGCGATGAGGGGACCTCTAATGTGAAGTCAATTTCATCAAGGTGCTTGTGTGCACCATCCCAGGCTTCCCATTGATAACATTTAAGCTGCATTAGAATACTGAAAATCTGTCAAGGGCAATAAAAGCAACTCTTCCTGCAGGCATTTTGGGCAGAATACATTATAACCCAATACACCAATGGCCATCTACTGTATTTTGTGCTCTTGGCAAGGATTCCTTATACTTATTAATAAAGGCAGACTGAACATTGTAAAGTCTTAGCAATCTACATATCAAAAAAAGGCCTAGACGTTCAGAAGAGAATTATGAGAGGTAAATCTTTTTAACTGCTGGGTAAGCTAAGCAAGTAGGAGTGAGAGACAGTGAGAGAGGGTCTACTTTAAAGTCTAACGTCCGTTTTTTCCCCCGTTTGTTATAGAATTAATAGATTGAATAAAATCTGATGGAATCTGTCTGTGGCCACCGTGATGACAATGCAAATAAAATGGACACGTGGCTGTTAATAGCACAGACAGCAGTAAAAACGAAAGTACTGTCAGAAGTTTTAGCTCTTCCCCCATTATTATAAAAAAAAAAAAATGTTTTTTTTCCCCCGGCTTTGTTGGGAAAATTTCCTAGCACTTTCTGTCTGGGCAGGATGTGAGAAACTCGCTCCAAAATTAAGGCAGAAGGAAATAAAAACATGGCATAGGTTCTAACCTTTCCCCTGCTCAGTGAAAGCTTACCATGCAAACAGCTGAATACACAGATGAAACACTAAAGGAGTTGTATTTCTGTCCATTCAGTCCTGCCACAGTCCTATCTGGCAGAGCAGGAGATCTTTATGTTTTCTCTGCAGCAGTTCAGGAACCAGTCTGTAGAGCAGGGGTGTCAAACCCAATTTCATCGTGGGCCGCATCAGCATTGCCCTCAAAAGGGCCGGTTGTATCTGTAAGATTAGATGTCCAGCGCATCCCCTTCCCTTTACATTAGATGTCAAGAGCCACCCCACCATCAGAAGTTGAGTCCCCCATTCTCCCTTACATCACAGTGCACCCCCCTTTCCTTATGCTGCTGCTGGGAAGAAGCTGGATGCATTGCTTAAAAAGCAGAAAGTAAGGGTCTGGAGTAGGACCAGAGAAGGTCTGGAGCTCTCCTGCAGCTGCAGTAGAGATGGGAGGGCCACATGAAATGGCCTGGAGGGTCAGATTCAGCCCGCGGGCCTTGTGTTTGACACCTGTGCTGTAGATGGAAAGTGAAGGGAGAAGCAGTGGGCTGATGTGCTCGCATGCTCTGTGTACTACAGCACAACTGACTGGTTTCTTGTGCTCCCGCCAAGCTGAGTTCTGTTGTACAAGGACTACATAAGGCTGATACAAAGTCAAAACCAGATACTTACATGGCTTAAAAAAACAAAAACACAAAGGATTATTAATCTGTGTTAAAGAATGCAGAGCTGCATTAACTTGGGTCTTATATCTGCCTCGAGTTCAGCTTTAAATATGTTTTGGGTGGAGTTGGTTTAAAAAAAACTCCTTCTGAAAATACTAGTTCTTTAGTTAAATATCCCCCAACTTTTTAAGTCGAGAATGGAGGGACAGGGACCTGCAGTGTGCGTAGCGCGCCACAGTGAAAAGTGGGTGTAGTTAAATTATGATGGCCGGGAGGGGATAATCTGGCAACTCCTGGGTGCCTGAACTTCTACTCCCTTTAGGTGCAGAGGCAGCAAGGGGCTTAATGGAGTCTCATGCTGGATGGTACTGCCCATTCTGGGATGGTCGGGAAAATATGCCATTACTATCAGTCATTGTCCCAAAAAAGTATGCAGATTATGATATCGGACTGCACTCTGGCTTTATTATTTGGCATGTCTGCTTTGGTGATTGAGTATGGGTTCCTTTTAACCCTTTCACTGCCAAGTCCGTACGGACCTAAAAAGTGCACGCAGGTGTCAAAGTCCGTACGGACCTCATATCTCCATCTCCTATAAGCTTATGGTCACTGCAATGACCATAAGCTTATATCAGAATTGTTCAGCAGACTGAATATTCGCTATTGTCTTCCGGCTTCTCCTCCTGGCCAATCAGGATGCATCAGGTTGTCGGGAGGAGAAGCTGAGGAAGCCGTGGAGGGGCGAGTGTGGGGGGGGGAGCACTGTCACTGTGGAGGGGTGAGTGTGGGGGGGGGGGGGGGACAGTCACCGTGGAGGAGTGAGTGCGGGCGGACCTAGGGGTCTTACAATTTTTTTGGGGCGCAATGCTCTGCGCCCCGAGCCAGACCTTTTTCAGGCAAACTAGTGCTTCAGGCTCTAATCATGTGGCTTGGGAAAAAAATATGCGGTGGGGAGAAGGCGGGGGGAGGGGAGGAGGAAAAGAGAGAGATAGGACCAACTTCTCTGGCTTTTCCTGTGGGATCCTGCTGCTGAGCCAGTTTCACTTAGAGCCCAGGCGTGGTTCAACTGCTTATGTGGACCAAACTTAAGTGGTGCGGTCACACTGTTGGAGGTGAGCCCAGTCACACGGGGGGGGGGGGGAAGCATGTGTGTGAAGTCACCCTCTTCTGATCAGGATTATCATCACTAGTCACTTTTTGGACAGTAATATGTACAATACCCCAATTTCCACTTTTGTCTCTGCGGATTGATGAAAATTGGGAGGAAAAAAAATGTATTTATTTTTTTTGGACACTTGATATTAAGGAATAATACTAAATTTTTTTCACTGTGAGAGTTTGCTTGTTACACAAAAAAAAAAAAAAATTTAAGTTCATAGTTACATTTTTTAGCAATATTGTTTTTCATGGTTTATGGCACTATCTATACATTTGTAAGGTTCAGTATCACACAGCGCTGCATTTTTTTGTTTTTTTGTATATATGTTTTCACAGATTATGGGATCAATGCTTAGCAGCTGTGAATTTGCACTTTGTTTCACAGGAATTGTTATACCACACCTGACGCTAGGTTGTAACCTTAGGTTACTTCCTACCCGCCGCTGATTGCAGTCTCAGGTTGCTCTAGAGTAGCTTGCAAGATTTATATATATTTACATCTGAAGTTGTTGATCTGCTATTCTCCACTTACCTGGAGGGACTTTATAATAGCCCAAGTTAAAGTAGAGTTTAGGGTATAAAACTGATAGTTGTTGGGGTTCCGGCCAGTGGGCTGTTGAGCTCACTGCTGGTTGCCGAGTGGTAGGCTGTTGAGGTCTTCCCTCATGGTCAACAGTGAGGTTTAGTCTAAGTTTTAGTTTGGTTGATGTGTTTTTATATATGTATATTTTGTGTTTAACGTACAATGGCTCATGCTCCACTGCTGCTGCTCACCAGGTATCACCTGCTCAAATTTTTTTAGTCTCCTCTAATTATTTTGGCCAAAGTGATTATGGCATCACGTGATCAGGATACCTTTTCTGTGGTATCCTGGAATGTACAAGGAATCAACTCTAAGTTTAAGAGGGTGTTTTTTTTTCAGTAGGTCAAAAAATACAGGCCAGCTGTTTTGGTTCTGCAAGAGACACACCTGGTGGGCAGTAAGTTAATGGCTCTGAAAAGGCCCTGGGAACAGAAAAGCTTTTCATGCTCATTATTTGATGTATGAGAGGGGAGTTTCCATATTGCCACATAAGTCTCTCCTGTGCGTCATAGAAACGGTTCACACTGATTCTTTGGGTAGATTTGTGATACTGGTTTTTACACTATGGCAACAAACATACGTCTTTGCTGGTATATGTACCTCTTCCCTTTAAGCCTGAAATTTTATATAACTATACTGGAGAGCATCACCCCCTATTGTCCTGCAATTTTTTTTTACACCTGGGCGATTTTAATGCCATTCTTTCCCCAGATTTGGATAGACCCGCACCACCTAAGTCCTTCACTAGAGACTTGTCAACTTGGGCGTTATCTGCTGGTGTAACAGAAGTCTGGAGGTGGAAATTTCCATCCACAAAAACCTTTTCATGTTTTTCTACCTCTTACAAAACCACCTCTAGAAATCGATTTGCTAACTCCTCTATGCTGACAGATGTTCTGGGCGCATCTTATTTACCCAGTGGTCTGTCTGATCAAAACCCCCTAGAGATCACCCTGCGCACTTCCGCTTCTCGTAGTGGCTCCATGTGGCATCTCGGTGCTCAATGGATTTTCCAACCTGATATTGCTGAGCAGACCCCCCACCCCCCCCTAGTCTTATGTGATTACTGGGATTCATAATCTCCGGAGATAGTCTAGGATGCTTTCAAGGCATTTACAAGAGGCCATTACATCTTGGCCATTAAGGCGGTAAGGGTGCAGCAGGCTGCTACCACAACAGCGTTGGAGTGGGAGGTGGGGTTTGTTTCCGACCAATATAGATTGGATCCCTCCACCTCAAACTTTTAATTTTTTTAAGATATTTTTATTGCAGTTTTACAACAGACATAAAACAAAAGGGCACAAGCAAAAACACCACCACCAATAACAGAATGCTCCTAATTGAGCATATCATGAAAATCTGGGCAGTGTGCAATAATAAACTAGATACTACATCTACCAATGGATATAAACATCAACAGAGGAGTAAGCGATATGGTTTTTAAACATCCTGGGCATAACAAAAGTTCCTGTTTAATACAACACTCACAAGGTGAACCCCTGTCATGGTAGTACAGGGGAGAGTGTCAGTGGGCTAGCCAGCCATCTGCCCCATATTTTGTGGAATGCTCAAGTCCTCTTACGGATTTAAAATGTAATTTTACATAGAGGCAGAGAATCATTGACAAGTTTCAGCCACACATTCCGCATTGGGGTCTCTGACCCTTTCCACGTCAGCAGGAGGGACTTCCTCGCATAGAGGATGCAAAGTAGTCTCTTAGGCTTCATGTACATGGGACGTTTTTACAACCTCTCCTGAACGATTTAACTAGACAGATAATAACCCACGTTTAAAATGTCAGTTTCTGCGGAGGATGGGGTTTCCCTTAGTATTGATCCAATGGTTACAGACTATTTATCATTCGCCAACGACCACCATTCGTTTGAGGCGTAGTCTCCTGTTTTTGAGCTCTCTAGGGGTAAACTGCATGGCTGTCCTCTCTCTCCAGCCCTTTTTGCCATTGCCATGGAACCAGTGGCTGAGGCATTATGTGTCTCCCCAAACATTAAAGGATTAAGACTGGCCTGGCTGGAGGAGAGGGTGGCCTTGTACGCAGACGACCTCCTCCTTTTTTAAATGACGCTGGCTCCTCTCTGCGAGGGGAATTGCTGGTCCTAGATGATTTCTCGGAAGTGACAGGGCTTAGGGTTAATTGGTCAAAGTCGCAATTGCTTACCATTGATGCTGATGCTAAAAAACAGAGGCTTCGGCTTCTCCTCATCTACAATTGGTGGATGAATTTACCTATCTAGGGGTACGTATCTTGAGAAATGTAGCAGACTTCATTCCACTGAACTTGTCCCCAGTGGTCAACTCAGTAAGAGCCAAGCTGAAAGCTTTGGAGAATCTTGCTCTGTCCCTGCTGGGTCATATTAAACTCATCAAAATGAAAATCCGTCCCAAGTTTACATATTTGTTTTGCAATTCCCCTTAATGGATTCCCAAATAATTTTTTTCCCCCCCAACTAAATAAATTTTTCTCCTCCTTTCTTTGGGACCCACGTCCTCCCCGTTTCAAGTACACCACTCTAATGCGCTCTTGTTCGCAGGGGGCCTGACATTCCCAGATTGCCACAAATATTTCATTGCAGCTCAATTAGTCACTGCATTTTGGTGGCTTGTTCCAGATAGATCCAACTCTGCTTTGGCCACTGAGGCTGCAGTGTTACGGTCTTTGGAGGCTGTCTAACCTTCCTCTGCGAGGTCCAAAGACTCCATACGACCAGACCCCATCCATGTGTACCACCCTAAGCCCCTATACACACACACTATTAGATTTTCTGCAGATATTTGTACTCAGATTTACCAAAACCATGTAGTGCAAGGGCCTGCCTGATTGCATACAAATTTAAACTCTTAAGGTTTGACCTCATAATATATGTTTTTGGTAAATCTAAAGACAAAAATCTGCAGAAAATCTAATAGTGCGTATGGGGCCTTAGGGCCTGGAAGGAGGATCTGGCCTGTGAAAAAGTACCCTCTGACTGCTGTATCCCCAAACTCCCCCTTTGGAACAATCCCAACCTACAGCACTTTTTCGAAATTCTGGACCCTGTGGTATGGACCAAGTGCAGTATTAAAGTTCTTTCAGACATTACCGCTGACCTCTCCATTTTCTCCTTTGACCGCTTAATGTCTCAACATAATGCTCTGCCCTCACACATATTCAGATATCTGCAGTTGTCCCATGCTTTCAGGGCTTAGTTCCAATCAGGTGAAAGGCAGCTGTAGCAATCGGACTTGGAGCAGATTTTGCGCTTTGACTGTAAAGAGAAACCCTCCTTCGTGCTACACGCACAACTCCTCCGGGTCTCATCTCCTGATTTGTCCAGGCTCTATCAGCAATGGGGCCGGGATTTTCCAGAACTGGACTCTGAGAACTGGGAGGACGTGTGCAACTTCCCATTTAAATACTTGTTTCCTTGAGAGACCGCCTCATCCAAATTTAAGATAGTCCTTCGGGCATATCTCACCCCCGCTCGGGTGCACAAGATGAGGCATTTCCTCTCCTCTGGAGTTCTGGCATTGTGACCATGCCCCCGGGCTACATTCTCATCTTCTGGTCCTGCCCAGTAATTTGTTTTTTGGTCATAAATCCTTATGAAGGTGAATGAACTACCAAGTATCTCTATTTTTCCATCCCCAAGAATACGCCTTCTGGGGTTGGTGGAGGAACTGGTGCCCAGGGTGGCTGAGAGAACCTTGTTGGGCTCTTGCTGTTCTATGCCAGGAAATCCATTGATCTTTGCTGGAAGCAGAAGACTACTCCCCTCTATAGGTCTAGGGAAATAACTTGTCAATAATGTGGTACCCCTATATACATAGAGGCTGTCCGAACAAATATGACAGAGTGTGGACTAAGTGGTTAGCAGAACCCTCTACCGGTGCAGCGGACTAGGAAGCCCTCCTAATAGCTGACGGCCTCCCTTGAGGACCTAATAGATCAGTCCTCGATAGCACAATATTTTTTTTTAACAAGCAAAGCGGATAGTGAAATAGCTCACCTAAATTATTGTACTATCAGCCCACCCTTGGAGCATGAGCCAGGTCAGCTCATTGATGATGGTATACTATGGTATTTGGTAAATCTAACATTTCTTGGTACCGTAATGCTTCCTTGTGACCCCCTGCGTGGGTCCCTTCCCTGAGAATAGCCAGATGTTGGCTGTGTTGTACGTATGTATTGTCTGTGTGTTTATTGCAAAAAATAAAAATAAATCCGCTAATCATGAATTTAGCGTTTTTTTTGTAAAAATATTGTTTTGATAAACATTTTCGCAAATATTGTGGGACCTAAGAAATCAGTAGCACCTTCTTTTTATTCTACTGGTCATGTGCTTTCAGAAAATATATAGTGTGGAGGGTCTTTTACAAACTTTGAAAGCTGTAGGTGAGCGAAAGGGTTAAGACATGAAATCAATGATCAAAAGATCTCTTGCAGCAGACTTGTCCAATTAGTACAGCGGATCATTTACATTTTGAATTTAGGAAAATAAGCTAACCAGTAAAGGGTGTGCCATTTTTGGACACAGGATGAATTAGGATGCTAAAAGCAAATCGGGTATTCAGTGGCTCAGATGGCGCAGAACAGACAGGGATTAGCATTGTAGCAAATGTGAATGAATAATATTGGAAAAAGTGCATCATCATGATTTTCACAATTAGACTACCATTAACCACTTCCTGCCCCGTCAATAGCAGATTGACGTCCGGGAAGTGGTTCTGTTATCCACACTGGACGTCATATGACGTCCTGCGGGATAACAGCTGCCGCGCGCCCGGGGGGGCGCGCATCGCGGCGATCGGTGGATCAGTCTGACCCACCGCTACACTGATCTCGGTAAAAAGCCTCCGGCGGAGGCTTTTTACCACGTGATCAGCCGTGTCCAATCACGGCTGATCACAATGTAAACAGGAAGAGCCGTTGATCGGCTCTTCCTCACTCGCGTCTGACAGACACGAGTAGAGGAGAGCCGATCAGCGGCTCTCCTGACAGGGGGGGGTTCGCGCTGATTGTTTATCAGCGCAGCCCCCCCTCGGATACCCACACTGGACCACCAGGGAAGCCCCCCAGGACCACAGGGAAGCCCCAAGCATGTGGATGGCCCCCATGGCCATCCACATGTAGTAAAATAAAAAAAAATATGCCAATCAGTGCCCACAAATGGGCACTGACTGGCACTATGATGGCACCACCTCAATGTGTGGTGGCTGGCATTGCTGGGCATCAGTGTCCATCAGTGCCACCTACTAGTGTCCATCAGCGCCACCTATCAGTGCCCATAAGTGCCCACCTATCAGTGCCCATCCGTGCCCATAAGTGCCCACCTATCAGTGCCCGTCCGTGCCAATCAGTGCCGCCTATGAGTGCCAATCAGTGCCGCCTATGAGTGCCAATCAGTGCCGCCTATGAGTGCCACATATCAGTGCCCATCATCAGTGCCACCTCATTAGTGCCACCTCATCGGTGCCCATCAGTGTCGCCTTATCAGTGCCCGTCAGTGAAGTAGAAAAGGTACTTATTTACAAAAAAAATTAACAGAAACAAAGAAAAACGTTTTTTTTTTAATTTTCGCTCTTTTTTTATTTGTTGTGCAAAAAATAAAAATCACAGAGGCAATCAAATACCACCGAAAGAAAGCTCTATTTGTGGGAACAAAAGGATAAAAAATTTGTTTGGGTACAGTGTAGCATGACCGCGCAATTGTCATTCAAATTGCGACAGCGCTGAAAGCTCAAAATTGGCTTGGGCAGGAAGCTGTATAAGTGCATGGTATTGAAGTGGTTAAACATACCTGCTCCACAAAAGGTCCTACAAGGATGGTAACACCCCTTGGCATCGTCTGGCAGCTCTCCGGGAATGCTGTGCAAGTGAAGATAGGTAGAAATCCTGCTGGCCTGAATGGCTACTAAATTTCCACCAATACCTGCAAAAACACACATTTTAATGATTGAAGACATTTTATGTTTATCTAATAAACTGAAACTGCTTTGATGTAAAAGTGTAGCTAAACATAAGAACCAAAATAAGTTAGTTATTTATGCAGGCTTTTTTGTCCGATTCATTTTCATCTGGTGATCCTGCCAGTAACACATTTCCAATCCTAGGGTGACAAAGCTCGGTAATGCCGCGTACACACAATCGATTTTCTCGACTGTGAAAACACACAACATTTTTTTTTTGGTCGAGAAAAACGACCGTGTGTGGGCTCCGTGGCAGTGTTTCCCTATGGGAAAACTGCCGCGGAAAAAAACGATGGGAATCACGACGAGGAAAATTAGAACATGTTCTAATTTTTCTCGTCGTGATTAATGCCGTTTTTCCCGTCGGGAAAAATGACAAAGCCCACAGACGGTCGTTTTTCTTGTTAAAATTTTTTTTTTTTCCCCCCCGACGGGAAAAATTATCGTGTGTACGCGGCTTTACTGTACTGTATCTATGAAAAGCAGCAGTGTTGTTACTCTAGGATGCTTGCTTCTGACCACAGAAAAGCTTCCCCTCTCCATAACAGGGGGAAGTGTTAGAAAGAAATGGGCAAACTGGGTGAGGCGGATATCATTGCAGCATAGACACAGCTTTTTTTTTTTACCAAAAAAATCTAATTTTATTGAGATGAAAACATGTTCTACAAATATACATGTAATAGAATTTTAGTGAACAAAAAGATGCACCAAATAAAGAATACAACAAACTTACAGGAATCAGTTTCATAAGTGTCGCAATCATCAAGGCTGGGGTCAGTTAAGTACATGTTTCGCCATCCTCCAGCCATCTATCCCAAACTCTAGAGAATTTTTGGGGGCAACCTCTGTGGGTGTATATTATCTTCCTAAAAACGGAAGGGTCTCATTGACTTCTTTTTTCCAACTCTGAAGAGTAGGGGGCAATGCCTGCAACCACACCTTAGCAATAACTTTGAGCTATAAACAAGATCTCATACATAAAAATTGCTTGGTATTTGTCCTCAGTGTCAGGCTGAATGCCCAATAGACAGCGCTTTGGGTCTAGGCCTACCGGCGACCCCATAGTGTCGTGAAGAAATTGGACTACTTGCAACCAATAGGTCTGTATGTTCGGGCAGCTCCAGATCAGATGGTAAAATGTACCAGGAGTCAGTGAGCAAAGAGGACACAACAGGTTTCTTGAGGGCTGAAACTTGGCTATCCTCAGTGGTGTCAAATATGTGCGGTGTACAATATACAGTTGCGTCAGTCTGTCCGAGACCTTTGAGGAATCAGTTTTAACACCTTCAAGTATTTCCTCCCAGTCTGAGTCACTAATGGGGCCCACGTCTTGTACCCATGTTACTTTAGCCGTCTGTGAGACTTTATGTACTCTATGAAGTCTGAGTGTATAATACAGGTTGGATATAAGCTTAGTTGGGTCCGCCCCAAGTACGATATCGAGTATTTTGGAAGTATCCAGCACAATGGGAGTACTAGCAGCCTGCGTGCGGAGCGCATGCCTTAGCTGTAAGTACCGAAGCAGTAGTTGATTGGGATGAGAAAATTCTTCCTTGAGAGCTTGAAAGGCCCAGTCTCAGTCAGCACTTGAGCTAGGTACATTACACCATATGATGCCCAAAGTAGCGGGTCAGGCACAGTACCCAACTCAGGCAGGTGACCGTTAAACCATAGTGGAGTGTGGGAGTGGGTATGCGACCGATTCTGTTTTTTAAGTGCAATATCCCAAACTTTCTGGTGATGTGACAGCATCCCTATATTATAGCGGGGGGATTTGTTACTGGGACATTCCTTTCTGAGAATGGTCTGAATGGGGGTGTATAGTGGGTTTCCCGGTTTGTCACTTACTAAATTCCTATAGCGCTGGGCCTCAGTAGTATTATAATAGTATAGGTGGGATAGCTGTGAAGCCAGGTAATAATCCTGGATATCTGGGAGGGAACATCCACCTTCCAATGTGGGGTTTTTAAGAATATGCCACGCCAATTTGTGCCTACCTTGTCCCCACACAAAGGAGTTCAGAATAGCCTCCATCTGCTTAAAAATCTTAATAGGAATGTACAAGGGGGCATGCCAAACCATGTATAGAATTTCAGGGAGTAGTATAATTTTTATTAAATTGATTCTGCCTATCCAGGGCTGGTGCAAGGATTTTTGACACCCTAGGCGAAACCTAATTTTGCCCCCCCCCCATTGGCTCCGCCCCTCACTGAGATTTTTGCGGCACCTCTTCACCCATTTCTTCAGCCGTGGTCCACAGGTTTGCACCTGTGCCTCTGGACCCGGCCTGAAGACAAATAGTAGATAGTACCAGCTTGCTTACTCGCACCAGCCGTGGTCCACAGGCTAGGGCAGTATACAGACCGGCTAACTGTGTAACTGCCTGTCTGTAAGAGCATACAGGTACACTGACAATGCTTTACAGGTTCTTACTAAAAATAATAATAAATGCACATTTTTGTACCAGCAAAAAGATCTGCATTTATTTATTTTTTTACAAAGTGGACTTGAACCTCCACACCTCAAAACACCCCAATTCCTGTATTTTCAGGTCTCAGATCACCACAATTCTTCCACCTTCACACCTCAGATCACCCCAAATGCCTGTTCCCCTCTGCACTCCCCTTCCACGACTCTGTTCCCCTCAAACCCCCCCACACACATCTATTCCCCCTCAGTACCCCCTGCACATACACATATCTGTTCCCCCTCTGTACCCCCCTGCATGTCTGTCCCCCCACACAAACATATATATCTGTTCCCCCTCTTTACCCCCTGCACGTCTGTCCCCCCCCCACACATCTGTACCCCCCTGCACGTCTGACCCCCCCTTCCCCACACACATCTGTTCCCCCTCTGTACCCCCTGCATGTCTGTTCCCCCCCCCCCCCCCACACACATACACATATCTGTTACCACTCTGTAACCCCTTGCATGTCTGTCCCCCCACACACATATCTGTTCCCCCTCTGTACACCCCTACACGTCTGTTCCCCCTCACCCACACACATCTGTTCCCCCTCTGTACCCCATGCACGTCTGTTCCCCCACCCACATCTGTTCCCCCTCTGTACCCCCCTACACGTCTGTTCCCCCTCGCCCACACACATATCTGTTCCCCCCTCTGTACCCCCCAGCACGTCTGTCCCGCCCCCACACACATATCTGTACCCCCCTGCACGTCTGTTCCCCCACACACATCTGTACCCCCCTGCACGTCTGTTCCCCCCACACACATATCTGTACCCCCCCTGCATGTCTGTTCCCCCTCCCCCCACAAACATTTCTGTTCCCCCCTCTGTACGCCCCCTACACGTCTGTTCCCCCTCCCCCACACACATCTGTACCCCCTCTGTACCCCCCAGGACGTCTGTCCCGCCCCCACACACATCTGTACCCCCCTGAATGTTTGCTCCCCCCACATACACATATCTGTCCCCCCCTGCACATCTGTCCCCCCCACACACACACACATCTGTTCCCCCTCTGTACCCCCCTGCACATCTGTCCCCCCCACACACACATCTGTTCCCCCTCTGTACCCCCTTGCACATCTGTCCCCCCCACACACATCTGTTCCCCCTCTGTACCCCCTGCACGTCTGCCCCCCCACACATATCTGTACCCCCCTGCATGTATGTTGCCCCCTCCCCCCCCCCACACAGACACACAGACACACACACACACACACATATTAGTTCCCCCTCTGTACACAGTGCAATGCACTATAAACTTGACAGCAGAGTAAAAAAAATCCTTGTGACTTGGGTGCAGGCTGCAGCACTGAGTGTGCTGCCTGAGCTTCCACTATACCTGAGCCAGGGGCGCCGCGGCGGTGATGGTTTTACTCCAGGAGACTGGCGCTGCTGCCTGCCTGTCCTCCCACAACAGATCCCTGAGCGCCCAGGAGGAGGGGGGGGGAGCGGATATCGCGGCAAGCCCGGAGATACATGCAGCCAGGGCTTCCATCTCACCCGCCCCAGTCAGCTCCCTTGATCATAAACAAAAACTATCCAAATAAGAGATTGGAAAAAAGAGGAGGCTCATGAACAGTTTGTGCAAACTTATCAAAATAGATTTATTGAGAGATGTTACATGGTAACATGGACTATATCCAGAATACTGGACAACGTGTATATAAAAACGATGACAGTCAAGATTGACTGATCAACACATGATGCACATACACAACAGGACAGACATAAAATGACCTAAACATATAAGACACGTCCGGACGCCAGGTAGTTTCAGGGAGAGGTCTAAATGATGATTGCAATACAATCAAAAATTATGACAACAGCAAAGCTGTGTGTAAGCCGAGAGACCACTCCCTAAAAGGCCCTGGGAGCTCGAGCCCTAATGGATGGAAGGGTGGGGAGGGGGGGGGGAGGAAAGAAGGGGTGAAGGCCAGCTGGATGGATCCGTGAGGAGATAGCTGCAGTCCTGTTTCACCAACTGTAATGTCATGTGGAGAAAGAAAAATTCAAGTGAAAATAGTCTAAGCGTTGGGATACTGTGTCCATGAGAAAATATCTTCCTGGAGGCAAGCAGAGAAATACATGTGAAGTACGGCTGGGGACAGATGTGATACAAATAAGAACAATCCTCACTGCTAGTGATTGTGGAGCATACTGGGATAGCCAGTAACCAGGGGTAAAGACGTATGAACCTGCACGTAGTGAAGTATAGTGGCTGTCAGTGAAATTACCCCTTCTCCGATGCTCGGATGCACTGCCACGTCCGCATGGAGTCACTTTGCTGCTCCTTCCTGGCTTACATGAATCGTATCAGGGTACTGCTGTATGTAGCGGTACGTGTAGAGGGATTTGTTGAGTCCTTTTCATGTCCCACAGCTGATACTCACGACTGTTTAGCTTTCCTCCTCCTCCTCCTCCTTCCCCTCCGGGGCTCGTCGTCACTGTGCGGGCATGAAGCTGCGTCGCAGCGTGGCGTCCGGGCGGAAATGACGTCGACTAGTTTCGCATATGATGTGTGCGTAGCTTCATCTGGACGTATAAGTGACGGAGGGCGAGGGGTCCTTCTTATAGCGTCCCTCCCTCATCTCACTCCGCCCAGTACATGTATTTTAAAGGAGAAAAAAGGACATTGCGGTGTATGTGCGCGAACATAGATAGTGTTTGGCTATAGACCAGTTCCCCCCTAAGTATAAGTAGAATATATTAATTCCATATCATGTCGGAGGACAGAAAGCATTGAGTGCATATTAGAGCTGCACGATTAATCGTATGAGAATCGCGATCTCGATTCACCCCCCCCCGCGATCTCGATCCTGGATTACCGCGATTTTTTGTATTTTTAGAAAAGACGTCGGAACCAGGGTGGAACGCACGCAAATGGCGCCGATACAGGAACTGACGTCGGGCGCACTGACGTCAGGCAGAGCAGAGAGAGCGTGATGCGTGATGCGCCGCGGTGATGCCTGGGCATGGGCGGCACCACGTTTTGTCGGAGAGAGCCGGGAAACACTGCAGTGACTACGCACTTGTGTTCCATCCACAGAAGCAGGACCGAGGCTCCGACCGACCTGGCTGGCAGTGGCTGGTTCTGGCCCGATCCTTTTAGGGAAGAAAATCCTGAAGCCAGGTAAACCTGAATGGTTTGTGGTGTGATGAGTAACAGCATGGCAGTTAGATGGTGAAATATTTGACATTTGGTGCTTTCATTCCAGGAGCTTCCAGGAGCTGAAACATGAAAACATTGTCACCTTAGCGCCTTATATGATTTTCCAGGTAAATGATAAAACCCATCTATTTTTAGTATCAATAATAAAACGATGTATTGTGTTCATATGATCTGGCAATGAATGAATGTGTCCTGTATTATTCCATGTCACCATGTGCAGTGCATCAAGTAAAACTCAACAAAAAATATAATATATATATATATATATATATATATATATATATATTGTGAGGGGGTTAGCTCGGCAGCGGGTGTGTGTGACCCCCGGGATGGGCTCCCCACACAAAAACAGGCCCAGCAGACGGAGGTTGTGGTTTTCAAAATCAAAAAGGTGCCGTTTATTTTCTATTTACAGTGACAAAAACACAGCAAAGCAAAAGAAACAAACAAAATAAATCCTGGTCAACTTGACCTCTGACTAAACATACAGGTTTCCTAACTAACAACTGGGATCAGCCTAGTGCTGTCCTAGTCCCTGGTTTTAAATGTCCAAGCAAAATATAGCCACACAGGCTTTCTCTCACCGCACAGGGGTTCACTCTCCCTAGACAGTCCACACAGGTCTGCTTCCAGGCATGAGCTAACATCTAATGAATCTGGGAGTTTTTATAGAGGCCTTAAACGAACTGACAGGCTTCAGCTGGCCTCATCAACTCCCTGCCTGCACGACGCCCAGCCCTCTCCCTAGAGGTATGAGTCATCAATGAGCCCACTAGTCTCAGCTGGGCTTATACAACTCTCCACCTAGCTGTATAAATCGGCGTAAAGCCTGAATCTGGGCGAAATATATCTACCCCCCTGGATGCAACCAGGTGACTTTACCTTCCTGCTGTCACAATATATATATTTGTTGTTTTCTTGTTGAGTTTAACTATAGATTTTTCTTTTTTTAAGAGGAGGAGGGTGATCGGGGTGGGAGCTTTCTACTGGGAGATACATGTGGCAGAAGATTGATGTCTGTGGAACTACAAGTCTCAGCAAATACTACAGGGGCCAGACAGGGCAATGCTGGATAAGTCCGATCTTCTCCTCTGTTGCTTTGATCACCATTAGGAGACCAGCGTTGGGCAGCCAGCCAGGCATTTCTAGTCTGTGGAACTACAAGTCCCAGCATGGTTTATCCAGCAATGCCCTGTCTGGCCTCTGCAGAAGTCAGAGATCTGCTCCTCTATGGCTCTTATTCTTCCTCCCATACAATACATTCCCATTTAGTTTTATAACACTTGCCTTCTCCATTAGGAGACCACAGTGTTGGACAGGCATTTCTAGTCATTGGAACTAAAAGTCCCAGCATGGCATTGCTGGATAAAGTCAGAGATTTGCTCATCTATGGCTTTTATTCTATCGGGGCTTGACAAAAATGGAGCCTGGTGCCTGGACTGTTCCGCTGTTGTCGGCCTCGGTGAATAGCCTGAAGGGAAGCAACATTGCCAAGCAAAAAAAACAAAAAAAACACACTGTTTGATTCATTGCCTTTTAAATGTCAGTGCATTAGCTGCAAGTGTTTTAAACTAAAGGCGGATGACAGACTGTGCGCTCTCGTTTTGTTTTCTCTATAGGTACACACATGTCCAGTCAACCACACCCAGTTGAATATTAAGAGAACAAGAGCTGCAGCAGCACCTGGAGAATATACACACAGTCACACAGGACTCTTTAGCCCAGCTGGGCTCGTTGTTCTTGTTGGATTTCCTAATTGAAGTTCAACTTCAGACAATATTTTCAAGGACACAGATGTATGTATGTACTTATGTTAGTTAACTGCATCAGAACAGCAGAAGTGTACCGTCGAGAAGTTAAAAACAAACTAAACCAATATTCTACATGAGTGAGGCAGAGGCCAGTGCAGACTCTGCAGAGGCCGGCGCAGAGGCCGGCGCAGAGGTAGAGCAATGCGCAAGTGAGTCTGATAAAAACCAAGATGTTTTTGTTCCAAAAAGAGGAGCTTATTCCGAAGTGTGGGCTCATTTCGGATTCAAAGCAGATGATGACACTCAGCAAACCATCTACTGCAAGCAATGTTTAGCCGTTGTTTGTGCACCAAAGGGCAACACCACCAATCTGTTTAATCACCTGAAACGTAATCACATACAACAATATGAGATGTTACGGAAAAACAAAACCGCCGCCGCTCAATCACAAAGTACCTGCAGCCAGACAAAACAAATGTCAATTAAAAGGAACATTATATAATGCAACACCGTACTCAACAACCTCTGTCAGGCGCAAAGAAATAACACAAGCAATCACATTTCACCTGGCTAAAGACATGGCTCCCGTGACCACTGTTGAAAAAGAGGGGTTTAAAAAACTAATCCAAACCCTTGATAAGCGCTTTCAAGTGCCCTCTCGTACTTATTTTTCCCATGTTGCAATCCCTGCTCTGTACACCAAATGTCGTGAAACAGTTGCAACAGAATTGCGAGATGTACTTAATTTTGCAGCAACTTCAGATTTATGGTCCAGCAGAGCAATGGAACCGTACATGAGCTTAACAATCCATTTCATCAATGACGATTTTGAGATGAAAAGTCGGTGCCTACAAACTGGGTTTTTCCCTGAGGACCACACTGGCGAAGCTTTGGCGCAGGGATTAAAGGATGCTCTCATAAACTGGAAATTGGAGGAGAAAAATCTTGTGTGCATCACTACAGACAACGGAAGCAACATTGTAAAGGCCATATCCATAAATCACTGGACTCGACTGCAGTGTTTTGGCCATAGGCTTCATCTCGCAATAGAGAATGCAATGAAGGACCCAAGAATTGAGCGTGCTATGGGTTTGTGCAAAAAGCTTGTCGGGTGTTTTAGCTACAGTTGGAGGAGGAAGAGGGAGCTTTCTGAGGCACAAAAACAACTAGGTTTACCAGACCACAAGCTCAAGACAGAGTGCCCAACAAGGTGGGGATCTAGGCAGGCTATGGTGAGGAGGATACTTGAACAGCAAGCTGCCATCACCCATGTCCTCTCTTCTGACCGCAAGGCTAGGCACCTCTTGCCAACATGGCAAGACCTAGAGGTCCTGGAGGCTGTGGACAAGACTCTCACCCCACTGGCAGACTTCACAGATGCTCTTTCAGGAGAGCAGTATGTCAGTGTCTCTTCTGTGAAACCTGCTCTACAACTATTTCAGTCTTCTGTTTTGGCTGTTAAGGAAGATGACTCTGATCTCATTTGCACAATGAAATCAAAGATCATCGGGTATCTGGAGGAAAAATATCAGGACCAAAAAACACAAGACCTTCTCGACATAGCCACAACCCTCGATCCCAGGTTTAAGATGACTTACGTTAATGAAGATAACAAAACTGTTGTCCAGAACAGACTAAAAGAGGAGATGTCAAAGCTAACAGTTAAGGAAAGCCCCACTACAACAACTACTAATAGTGGCACTGGTCCTTCAAAGAAGGCTCGAAAGAGCTTGGGTAGCTTTTTCAAAGCAGCACAAAGTGAAGGGGCACCAGATCCAGCCTCAGGCTCACAGCAACAACAATCCGAAAGCTTGTCCTTGGAGCTACACTCTTATCTGTTCTTAGGCAACACTGACAGTGAAGATGATCCGTTAGTGTGGTGGAAGGTTCACAAGGAGCATTATCCGAGATTGTCTGCACTGGCCAGAAAATACCTCTGCATTCCTGCAACCAGTTCCCCTTCTGAAAGGGTTTTTAGCACAGGGGGCAACATTGTCACTTGTCGCCGTTCTGCACTGAAGCCACAAAATGTGGATAGGCTTGTGTTTCTAGCTAAAAATCTTTAAATTGGTGTTTATCTTTATCTGACATGATACCTACCTCAATGTTTTTTGAATGTAATTGTTTTTCATTACATTGGCTTCAATCAAACTAATTTTAAAGAAATGACAGAGTATTATGGCTTATTTTAGAACAAAGGACTGTTCCCCAATCCCCCTTGGATGGGACTTTTAAGGCCACAAACACTGAAGTGCGTTAGAAATTAATTTATTTTTACATAAAAAGATAGTTTACCCAACAACAATGATCAATGGTTATTGGTTAAAGGCATAAACCACTAGATGTGGTGGTGGTAGTTTACATGTGTCACGTCACGTGACAAACAAAGCTACACAAATTATGCTTTTTAACCATTGATCATTGTATATGTGTGATCTATCTTTTCTTTATGTAAAAATAATTCAATTTTTTAACGCACTTCAGTGTTTGTGGCCTTAAAAGTCCCATCCAAGGGGGAAGGAACAGTCCTTTGTTCTATACAATGAGAATCCAGGGATGTGCCCAGTTAGTACATTCACCTTGGGTAGCTTTTTCAAAGCAGCACTTAGGCAACACTGACACTGAAGATGATCCATTACCTGAATGTTTTTTTGAATGTAATTGTTTTTCATTACATTGTCATTTCTTTAAAATTTGTTTGATTGAAGCCAGAATATTATGGCTTATTTTAGAACATAGGACTGTTCCCGAATCCCCCTTGGATGGGACTTTTAAGGCCACAAACACTGAAGTGCGTTACAAAAATAATTTATTTTTAACTAAAAAGATAGATCGCACAACAACAATGATCAATGGTTATTGGTTAAAAGCATAAACCAGATGTGGTTTACATGTGTCACGTCACGTGACAAACAAAGCTAAACAAATTATGCTTTTTAACTATTGATCACTGTATATGTGTGATCTATCTTTATGTAATAATAAATTAATTTTGTAACGCACTTCAGTGTTTCTGGCCTTAAAAGTCCCATCAAAGGGGGAAGGAACAGTCCTTTGTTCTATACAATCCAGGGATGTGGCCACTACATTCACATTCATGTCTTATCCAGTGTCATGGTGAAGATCTCCCTTTTCTATATGGCTTATTTTATTGCCGTTTGGTTTGATAACCTAATGTTCAGAGGTTGTAAATTTTTCAAATAAATTATTTTTGGAGAATCGTGAGAGAATCGTGATCTTCATTCTAAGCAAAAGAATCGTGATTCTCATTTTTCCCAGAATCGTGCAGCTCTAGTGCATATATCTCCAAACTTCATTAAAGGTCCAATACATGATAGTTTATATTTTGATGCTTTAATGCACAGATACCAATATCTAGGAACAATGAACAATGTTAATGATAGTGGTTGTGGAGAATGGCTTGGATATGTATGGGAGTGGGTGATAGGAAAAAACACACACATAGCGGACCACATACAGCTAATAGACAGACATGGCGCCAAATATATGCAAATGCAAACCCATATAAATACAAGTACAAGTAAACCCCCCCCCCCCCCAATTATCAAGGACAAGGGAGCAGGGTTTGTAGCTTGGGGGGGGGTTTGTAGCCCCCCAAGCTACAAACCCTGCTCCCTTGTCCTTGATAATGGGGGGGGGGGTTTACTTGTACTTGTATTTATATGGGTTTGCATTTGCATATATTTGGCGCCATGTCTGTCTATTAGCTGTATGTGGTCCGCTATGTGTGTGTTTTTTCCTATCACCCACTCCCATACATATCCAAGCCATTCTCCACAACCACTATCATTAACATTGTTCATTGTTCCTAGATATTGGTATCTGTGCATTAAAGCATCAAAATATAAACTATCATGTATTGGACCTTTAATGAAGTTTGGAGATATATGCACTCAATGCTTTCTGTCCTCCGACATGATATGGAATTAATATATTCTACTTATACTTAGGGGGGAACTGGTCTATAGCCAAACACTATCTATGTTCGCGCACATACACCGCAATGTCCTTTTTTCTCCTTTAAAATACATGTACTGGGCGGAGTGAGACGAGGGAGGGACGCTATAAGAAGGACCCCTCGCCCTCCGTCACTTATACGTCCAGATGAAGCTACGCACACATCATATGCGAAACTAGTCGACGTCATTTCCGCCCGGACGCCACGCTGCGACGCGGCTTCATGCCCGCACAGTGACGACGAGCCCCGGAGGGGAAGGAGGAGGAGGAGGAAAGCTAAACAGTCGTGAGTATCAGCTGTGGGACATGAAAAGGACTCAACAAATCCCTCTACACGTACCGCTACATACAGCAGTACCCTGATACGATTCATGTAAGCCAGGAAGGAGCAGCAAAGTGACTCCATGCGGACGTGGCAGTGCATCCGAGCATCGGAGAAGGGGTAATTTCACTGACAGCCACTATACTTCACTACGTGCAGGTTCATACGTCTTTACCCCTGGTTACTGGCTATCCCAGTATGCTCCACAATCACTAGCAGTGAGGATTGTTCTTATTTGTATCACATCTGTCCCCAGCCGTACTTCACATGTATTTCTCTGCTTGCCTCCAGGAAGATATTTTCTCATGGACACAGTATCCCAACGCTTAGACTATTTTCACTTGAATTTTTCTTTCTCCACATGACATTACAGTTGGTGAAACAGGACTGCAGCTATCTCCTCATGGATCCATCCAGCTGGCCTTCACCCCTTCTTTACTCCCCCCCCCCCCCCTCCCCACCCTTCCATCCATTAGGGCTCGAGCTCCCAGGGCCTTTTAGGGAGTGGTCTCTCGGCTTACACACAGCTTTGCTGTTGTCATAATTTTTGATTGTATTGCAATCATCATTTAGACCTCTCCCTGAAACTACCTGGCGTCCGGACGTGTCTTATATGTTTAGGTCATTTTATGTCTGTCCTGTTGTGTATGTGCATCATGTGTTGATCAGTCAATCTTGACTGTCATCGTTTTTATATACACGTTGTCCAGTATTCTGGATATAGTCCATGTTACCATGTAACATCTCTCAATAAATCTATTTTGATAAGTTTGCACAAACTGTTCATGAGCCTCCTCTCTTTTTTCCAATCTCTTATTTGGATAGTTTTTGTTTATGCAGATAGGGGCTGAACAGTGGTTACTGTACATATTTTGTGCTCTTACATGGTATATTATAATTTAGCCTAGTTTTCATATTTATACTATAAGCTCCCTTGATCATGCAGCACTCCCGGCCGGCTGCTCCTTGCCCTGGCTCTCTCCCCTCCTCTTATCACTGCTGCTGCTAAGGCGGCACTGCAGGCTGGGGACAGAGCGGTCCGGTCCGGGATATCTTCACTCTTCACAGGTGCAACCACCCCCTAGCCTGGCGGCTGGTGCCATAAGGCAGCATGTATTTAAAAAATGACGGCCCTGGAGGTAATTTAATAATCCGAATCCCCAACGAGTGGCTGGGGATCCGTGTTTTGCCGCCCCCCTACCCTGGCGCCCTAGGCAGCCACCTGACCCGCCTATTGCTAGCGCTGGCCCTGTGCCTATCACCCCTAAGGGCAGTCGTGACCAAGTTTGAGTCTTAGATTCAAGGACAGCAAACAGGGGTTCTATATTAAGTGATATATAGTCTAAGATTTCTAGTAACTTTCACACCCAGGTATTTTATCTCTGCCACTCTATTTAGAGGTAGTTCGGGGGTTGAGGCGGGCGAAGGAAAGTGATCCAATGGGAGAATTTGAGACTTGTCCCAATTAATACGTAATCCTGAGTATTTACCCATTGTCTCTGATATTTAAGGCTGCCTGGAGTGAGGGTCCCTGGTCCGCTAGATGGAGTATAGTAACATCCGTGTATAAGCCTGTTTTCTCCCATGAATCTCCTCGTCCCATTACATCTGGGCTCGCTCTGACAGCCATAGCCAAGGGTTCCGCCGCAAGGGCATAAAGTAGCGGGGACAGCCCTGTCTTGTGCCCCTCTCCAGGGAGATTTGATCTGAAAGCCACCCATTCACAAACACTCTTGCATTTGGTAAAGTAGCTGTACCCACTTGATGAAGTTGGGACCAAATCCATAACAGCGCAGGCACTCCCATAAATAAACCCACCCGACAGAATCGAACGCTTTGGCCGTGTCGAGGGCCACAACCACCCTAGTTACACAATGTCAGCTTTTTAAAGAAAGTTTTGGAGTTCACTGAATTTCTGGAAGGATCAAGAGGATTTTTTTTCCCCCCAACATGTATAACAAAAAGCTTTTTAAAAAAAGTATATTTAACAGGCCAACATGGAGCAAATGGGGGAAGGGTTTATATACACTTTAACAGTGTATTTCATACTGCCACAATATTTAAGATGCATATTACTGAGTGATTACAGAGGAAATATATGCCTTTTCTAGCAAATATCCTTGGTCATAGAGCTAAAAACATGGCAGCTGGCTGACTGAAATGCAAAAGAACTTTTCAATATTGTATTGAGTCATGGCTCTACTTATGGACAAAACAAGAAAGCAGAATTCCAGAAAAAAACAAAAACACAAAAACGTATTGCATTTGTCTTTTACCATTATATTTTGCAGTACAGTGCAGTTTCAATTTAAATCAGATGTGCAAATGAGACCTAGAATCATCCAAACCACTTCCTGTGAACCCAGACGGTCATGCATAAGAAATGTCATCAGCATGCCTACAAGATTCTCACATAATACACGCTCACATAAAATGTACAACGTTTGGGACCATGCAGAGACATAGGACACGTCATCATGCTGATCTGGCCTTACACCGCAATTTAAAAGAATGGCACATATTAGGGTTGCACCGATACTGGCATCGGTAGCAGTATCAGTGACAATACTAAGCATTTGCGCGAGTATCAGTGCAAATGCTCAGATACTGGAAGCCAATACCTTCAGGATCGTATTTTTTTTTTGTCCCCGTCTCCTTCTCCCCTCCCGTCTGCTGTCACTTCTGCCCTTTCCTCCTCTCCCCCCCCACCAGGTTTGCTGGGTGCCTTACCCACCTCTCTCTCTTTCCCCAGCTAGGCCAGGTGCCTTCCCCACTTCCTCCTTTCTCTCCTAGCCACTAGCTGGTCTGTCATCCTGCATGGTTCGGTGGCTTCATGGTTGTCAGCATCGGCTGCACTTCGAGAACTGGCTGTTAGGTATGATTTTTGCATTTATTAATTCAATAAACAATGAATTTATTTATACTTTTACTCAAGTATTATTAATATCACCATGCCTCTACCAAGTCTTCCTAGGCGATCGGTATTGGCGAATACTTAAAAAAAAAAAAAGCATCATACTCGTACTCTGTTAAGAAAATAATTGTATTGGTGCATCCCTAGTACCTATACCTCATTTTGTGAGCATTGCTTTGCCCAGAAATAAGGGCCACCCGCCACCGACATCAGAGGAGAATAGGAAGGACTAGTAATGTCAGCACTGTCTGGAGGACTAGAATATAAACAAAAAAAGTCAGTGCTACTACCCATACATCACATGGAAAGCAGAGCTCCCGGGTGCTCGATCCACAGTCGCTGGCTGCGTAGAATAATGAGGAAAAGATGATCCGCACTCCGGCCGTTGCTCTTAAACAATTGACGTATTTATTGACAAGCCACAGTAGACAAAGGAAAGGTTGACGCGTTTCAGCCTATAAGGCCTTAGTCAACCACTGGAGGACTGCAGGACTTCAGATATATATATCTATATATGATTTTTAAATATCTATCTATATATCAACTATAAACACAAGGGGTATATTCTGAGTATTCTAGTGATCTGGGAATTACTATATGAAAGAAAATGCTACCAGCACAAATAAAGCAAATAGGTCTCTATTGATTCAGTCTGCTGCAATCAGATGTATGCCACCCTGGAGTGGAATATATGCATTATACCAGTTGTGGATTGCGCTGACTACTAGGCCCAATTAAATAATATTTTGTCGTGCCAAGAACATATATTACACTACTTCTTGTGAGGGATTCTTAAAACAAATTCTCCCAATGCCTACTGCTTATCAATATAATGTACCAAACCAAATCGCATATAGATATGTCAAAGGGTCTTGTAGAGCTCCATGTGCAATATTCCCAAACAATAAAAATTAATAAATCAACCCAGTAAGATGCCAAAAAACTGTGCAATGTTCTCAATTGGTGCCACAATTTAAACAAAGTGCAAATACAAATAGTGAACGTATACAACAATAAGTGCATATGCCATCTTCCAGCCTGTTTCGCTGAGTTTACGGACTGGAACAGGCTGGAAGAATCAGTGTATGCTGAAAGTGGAGATTCTACTCTAATTATACAGTGGCACATCAGGGAGGATTCCTCCATCTTGCTTGTGTGGGTGGTGGAATTTTTTTTGTTGTTTTTTTTTTTTTTATTGACTTGCCAAAAAAAAGAAGAAGGACTTATCTATGGCCAGCATTAGAAGTTTGTGAGGGAAGGGGCTGTGTGAAATCTGGATGCAACATATTTCTAGAACTCACCTTAAGGTAAAGCATGTGGACTTTCTTGGGTTTGACGTGCACAGGTTTTAATTGGCCAGTATAGATAAACCAATTGGCTAACAACTTAACCCCTTATGATTTTTACAACTGAGGACTTTAAAAGCACGTGGTATATCTAGAAAGTGGAGGCACGCATCATTAAAGCCCAACTCCAGCCAAAAATATATTTCATTTTGGACAGGTGGGCGATAGCCTCTGTCAGGATTTAAATGCTGTCCCCATTAGGGAAGTTTCCCTTCATATCCTGCAAAGAAAGGAAGCAATGAAAAATCTTTCCAGCAAAACACTGGTGGGACACTGTCAAAACACATTTTAGTAAAATAAAAAAGGGTTAAGACAGGGGTATCAAACTCAATTTCATTGTGGGCCACATCAGCATGATTGTTGCCCTCAAAGGGCCAGTTTTGGGAAGAATGTACAAGTGTATCTGTGGCTTTTTCTCAGAGCATAGGTGCAGGAACTCAACCACAACTGCTACCAAACCACATCAAACAATGTGTGGCCAATTTGCATGGTGGAAGGATATTAAAGGGGCAATAAAAATACCAACAGTGCGTTGTGCGCCATTCAGTGATGTGCTGTGTGTACAGAGTTAAGAGGTACCCTATGCACATTGTGCAGTTCCAGGGGCGTCCTATGCACAGAGTGCAGAGTTCAGGAGTGAGCTACATAGCAAGTGCTGAGTTCAGGGAAGCACTATGTACAAAAGTTCAGGATGTACAGAGTGCAGTTTCAAAAGTGAAAAATGCCCTGGCTGTGAGGGCCACATGAAATGGCCTGGCAGGCTGGATTAGGCCCATGGGCTTTGGGTTTGACACATGTGGGTTAGAATATTTGTATTGCAGTCTGTGTTTTGTTTGTCCTGGCGGAATCAAAAATGGAAACAAAAAGAAGAAACTCCTTTAATTCAATACTAAAATAAAAATTATGGCTGAAGTAGGACTTTAAGACTTATTCAACCAGAAACACGTTTTTAATGTTCAAACTGACTGGGAACTGAGCCTAGTTCAAAATGAATAGAAAACTGAACACATTTTGAGGAATCCTCTTAATTTGTTTCTGCCTGGATCACTTTCAGTATGGCTCCTTAAAAAACACATCTGTCATGACCGAAAGATAGGGGTGTCCAGTGCTGGCCTACTTCGGAAAACACTAGTTGCCTGGCTGTTGCATACAGTACCTAGAATAAAAATGCACCAAAAGGACAATTGGAAAAAAAAGCTGCATTTCCATAGTTGTTTTAGGTCAGGGAGTCAAAGTGTTTACGCCATCCATCTGCATAACAGATAGGAATTTTGCAGAAAGCAATGGAAGCCCCCATAATTCTCTCATGACAATTGTATTTTAATGTCCTCACTGAAAAACACTAAATCTAAAAAAACAAGCTACACAACGTAATGTTTTTAAATCTGCTAAAAAAGATGTCAAGATGGCTGCCTTCAACGTGATCCAAATGTGTTCACACATGCCTCACATATTTACCCAGTGGCCTCGTTAGATTAATGCAGTATTAGGCATCTTAAAATATGCTGGACTTTTTACTGATCTGTATCAGACAATTTCTTTATTTTTATGAAATTGAAGATGTCACCCATCTACAGCCTGAATGCGCTACCAACTGATGGCACGGTTCTTGGGTGACCAGCGGCCTGTGGTTTCAGTATCCTCTCCCAGTAGTGTCTACCAGCAGCTTTGTACCTCTGCCAATACACTTCATCTGCACCTTGCCAGAGGGCTTTTTACTTTGCTTCATAATAAAGACTAAAAATATAGAAGAGGGCAAAGCTGGCAGCTCCAATTGGAAATTCTCATTGTTTAAGCTCCTGGATGATAAGCTACTGTGTACTATTCTGCATCTATCCAATACTGTACATATGCGTTTTACATGGACTATGGCTAACCTGGCAAAGGCAAGCGATGCTCCAGATTTGAGGGTTTCCAATACCCCATGTGGCAGTACAGTGCACCTTAGACAGTTTGCACAACAGGGTGGAGAATCTCCCTGCCAGAGTATCCAATCCTTTCCTAAACTATAGAGAAGATAGTGCCACCATCAGAGTCATGCATATATTGGAGAGGGTTCTGATGCTCTAACATCTGAATGTCTAAAAGGTAATGATGATGTAGTCACTTGAAGTATCCCAATTATGAGAAGACACAAAATTGCACTGCTAGATTCAGTATTTCTTTACTCAATGACTGCTATATTTTGGCTTTGAAGGTTTGCTAGCATACTGTGCTTTTCTAGTGTGGTCAACATGAATAAATCAGCTGCTGTTTCTTTGCTCATTATTGCCTATATGGTGTATTCTTTATTAGAATTGCCATGGGTATGTTATGAAAGAACCCAGTGGGCTTCAAAAGCTATTTGAAACAGCTTTCCTTTAATCCTCAGTGCAAGGCATCCTGTTATGGATGTACAGATGATAGCGTGTGCCCTCCTTTTGATGCTAAAAGCATCCTTTTTCTCAGTTGTTGCTTCTAAGCTTTTTATCCTTTTCCATATAGGTCATCTGCCAGTGCTAGGTCTAAAGCATGAGTAGCCTAAATAAATAGGCTGGCAGCCTGCCACAGATCATAGTGAAACTGATGAACGGTTAGCATAGTACAGCAATCCCTTAAAAACCAATAAGCCTAAAACAAAACTGGATTTTGTACAAAGTATTCAGTAGAATAAAACCATTTTCTTAGCCATTTTGGAGGGGAAACACTTTAAAGTTCCATGCTTTAATTTTTACACCTCTACAAAAGAAACAAATGGATAATGTACTGTCACCCACCTTCAAGTAAACAGAAGAATTTTTTATCATGGTTAGTGTTCCCAGACACCTGAACAATCCCATGTTAAGCATGACTCTTTCTATATCCAATGATGGGGTCTTCCTAGATCACATCACATAGAAGTCAGGGACTTGGCCAATTGGCCATCACACTTTAGGCTAGACTCACCTCCAGCTTGGTGTACAGATTGGGAAATTCCATATTTCCTTATTATTATTGGCTCACCAATATCCAAGAATGAATCCTAAGTGCGATTACCTTAGCTCAGCCTTTTTCAGCCAGGGTGCCCAGGCACCCTGGGGGGGCCTTGAGGATTCTTCAGGGGTGCCATGGCAAAATGCCTAAAAAATTTCCCAAAAATGTATCCAAGCCAGCAGGTGGATCAAGACTGCATTTTAGTTACACAAAGCCACAGGTTTTTATTGTGCACCATTTCAACCTTCCAGCCACCAGAATCCTAACAACCAGTGATGTCATCAGTGCAGATAAGAAGGGCGTTGATCACCTGCATAGCATCCTTGTTTGACCCTCCCCTGCCCCACTCCGTCAACACTGGGGTGACATTAGCTAAGTGATGGAGAGAAACTGAGGGAGAGGAGAAACAATGGAATACTAATCGGTACTAGGGTGCAAAAATGTATTTGCTGTGTCTGTAGATGCTGCCGCATTATGTAAAAACTATTAGAATAGTTATTTATATTTTAGAATGGGGTGCCTTTAGACTGTCCATAATCTTAAAAAGTGTGCCTTGACTGAAAAAAAGTTGATTAACACTGCCTTAGCCGACTTCATACTATAGGAATGCCATTATTAACTGACCAAATGGCCAAGCCTTTTAAGGAATGTGAGCAATCTTCCTTAAAGTTAAAACTACTATTCCAAGAGTTATAATCAGTCGAAAGTGTTGCTAATACTATTAGCAGTGTGTTTAAGTTTAAGCAAGAGAATGCAGACGTGACAGAGGAGATGGTTAGAGACTGAAGACATGATACAAGAGATGGTCAGAGACTGAGGACATGATACAAGAGATGGTCAGAGACTGAGGACATGATACAAGAGATGGTCAGAGACTGAGGACATGATACAAGAGATGGTCAGAGACTGAGGACATGATACAAGAGATGGTCAGAGACTGAGGACATGATACAAGAGATGGTCAGAGACTGAGGACATGATACAAGAGATGGTCAGAGACTGCATTTTTCTTGACCTTTCTTGCACTAAAAGGTGCCAATAATGGGCAACAATAAATTCATATTAATATAAATTGAATAAATGAAAAAGTTGAATGAAATGTAATACAATTATATATAAAAACAAATAATTTTTTAAAAACTGTCATTTTCGGTATCGGTTTTCGGCCTAGTGCATCCTTCATTTTTGATTTCGGCACCAAAATTTCCATTCGGTGAACCCCTAGTAGACGCTATAACTTTTGCGCAAACCAATCAACATGTGCCTTTTCTTTACCAAAAATATGTAGAATATATATTGGCCTAAACTGATTAATTCGTTTTTTTTTTGGATACCGTATAGACTCGAGTATAAGCCGACCCGAATATAAGCCGAGGCACCTAAATTTTACCACAAAAAAATAAATAAAATGGGAAAACGTATTGACTCGAGGAGTATAAGCCTAGGTTGTCCATCTGCATGCCTCACTGTGCCCAATCTCCCTACCTGATCTCCGGCGCTGTGTGACTAGACTGACGTTTAACATGGGAGTCTATGGAAGGGGTGCCCGGCTTTGAAAAATCGGTGCTCCCCAGCCGTAGGTCCCCTGGACAACAAACTTTGCACACGTGTAGATGAAGAGTGGAGCAACATGTGTGCCAAGTTTGGGTCTATGGGACCTACGGCTGGCCAGGATCAGGCGCACAAATTTGAAGATGAACACAGACTTGAGTATAAACCGAGGGGGGCATTTTCAGCACAGAAAAAAAAAATGTGCTGAAAAACTCAGCTTATACTCGAGTATATACGGTATGTACTATAGCAGAAAGTAAAAAAATTGTCGGTCTATTTTTGTTTATAGCGCTAAAAATAAAAAAAATAAACACAGAGGTGATCAAATAAGACCAAAAGAAAGCTCTATTTGTGGGAAAAAAAGGACATCAATTTTGTTTGGGTACAACATCGCACGACCACAATAGTCAGTTAAAGCGATGCAGTGCCTTATTGCAAAGAAAATGGCCTGGTCATTAAGGGGGCAAATTCTTCTGGGGCTGAAGTGGTTAAAATCTAACTGTACCTAACATTTAATTATCTAAAAGGGTTTGTATGATCTTGTGTACATCTAAAAAAAAAAAAAAAAACGTAAGCTATCACGTTACCGTGATTTAACAGAGGGCAAAGAGTGCTGGAAATGATAAAAAACTAGGCTGGTCCTGGGCAGATTGGGGATCGGAAGGAGTTATTTTCCCAGCAAACAGACATTTGTTTTAATTTTTGGGTGTAGGGAGTCACCTTGGTAAAAAGGATATGTATGCTGCATGGGCTTCTATAGATCACAGATTGTCAACCAATGGTATATGAATAGCTGGAGGATGCTTCAGGAGGCACTACTTTTTACAATCACTTTATAATAAAAATCGACCTTTTTAGGAAATGGTAAATCAAATCTAAAATGGATATCTGTAAGCATGTTTAGTAAAGCCATAAATGGTCAAATGGAAAACTTTTGACCTTTTTTCTATGTTTTTTCTATGTTTTGTGACATCTCTGTGCAGTTGTTACCATTTGGTCTCCTTGCAGCCACTTCCTATCTACCATGCATTCACTCCAGCAGTGCCTGCAGCTCAATGCTCATGGTGGGTTTCCCGATGGTGACAATTAGACCTCATGCACACAGGGCATTTGATCTCTCCTAGAAGCCAGCAGCATTTTTGCAGAAAAAAAATGCCTGAGGCTTGTGTAGCGGGCATGCACTTTCCCAGTGCATTTAAAACTGGCAGAGACACCAGTAATGTGCAGTTCCCTGCGGCCCAGTGGGTGGCACTGTCGGCTGGGGGTTGAACCATTGCTGTGTGCGTACCCTTTTTTGTCCTCTCTCAGCGGTTGTATGGTGGGGCGGGGAACCCGCCGTGCTTGCTGGGAGAGGGTATAAAGGGGCCGGCCATCTTTGTCACGGGGTCGAGTCCCAGGCACCTTCAGCCTTAAGGGCGGTGGTTCTTGTCGGGAGTCTAGGCGGCCTAGAGGACGGTCAGAGGTCGTGTTCCATCCCAGGCACCTTTAGCCTGGGGTGAGGTGCTCGGATGGAGGTCTGGGGCCCAGTGTCTTTCACTGGGTTCCGTGAGGGATGGATTTCCTAGGGGGACCCCGGGAGTGGGCTCCCCGAATCCAGTGGCGTAAGGGACCGGAGGGGGTACTCACCTGAAGACCTGGTGCAGCATATTGCCAGTGACGGGTGAGCCTCCGGAGACCGCCCGGAGGGATATCTCCCTCGCCAAGGGACCGCAATACACTTTTAGAAGGAGAGAAGAAAAGTTCATTGTGTCTGGGCCTACTCGTATCCACACCCCCCTGTCTGTTCTACTCATTGAGGGAGTCCAACTGACACGGTTTTACTCTGATATTGGAAAAATAAAAGGAGTGTTGGACTTTAATGGTGTGGGGCTCATTTTCTGGCAGACACTGTGCAAAAGGAGGAGGCTCTGATGCAGAACACAGACCCGAAGGTAAAGAGGATCTTCTCACACCACACACACATCTGTGGTGGGAACTTGGCGTGGTGACCCCGCACTCTCTCAACCAAGGTACCCCTAGACAAAAGCCAGAGACAGATGATGTGATATCAGGGAGAGAGAGTGGAGGCCGCTACACTTGTAAGAGTGTCTAAAGCTTTTAGGAGCTTTTACAGGCATCAAGCTCTTGGGCTTTAATGCATTTCATTGGCCAGAATAAATCATTTATTCTCGACATTGAAGTAAATGAATGCTTAAAACGCACTTAGCAGCAACACGTGGTTTTTGCTGCTCCTGGACGCACTGTTTTTTTTTTTTTTTTTCGGCGTTTAAAAGCCCCTGCCACTGAACACTGGTAAGAGCCTAAGTGTGCATGGACACATAGGCTAACATGCAGGTGAGTTTAGAGGCAGGAAAAAAAAAATACCCACACGCCCTTAGGAGCGGCAGTAAAAACTTCCAGTGCGCATGAGGCCTAACACCACAAGCCACTGGAAATTCATTTTACAGGGAGATAAATATTGTCACCTCATAACAGGAAGCACCAAACAAGAAAATTTATACCAGGCTTACCATGTACTGTTCTAACAAAAGCTGGAGGTTACATTATATGACAATTTGGTGATTAGGTTTGGATCCATTTTAATATATTCAAGACTATTCTGTTTTCTCAGACATTTGATACAGAAGCCCAGTGTTTTAATGCTCAAGCAAACAGATAAATAAAAAAAAAAAACACATCAGGTAGCCAGGATCTCACAAACCAACGAGGAATCGGATATCTGGACAAGAACGTCACAAGATATCATCAGAAGCTTCATATGAAGCTGCACAAGGAACCTGTGAAGAGGTTGAAAGTGAAACATTGCTTTGTGGCACAAGACATAAGAGGCCTGAACAGATGCATATCTCCTTTGATGTTTTTGAAGACTGACATTTGCTTCACATGTCACAGATTTACTTTCAAATATTTAAACGAAGATCAAATGTGTAGATGACCTCCACACTAGTCCAGCCAAATACAGCATATTGTGCAATGCACCTCAGCAAAGGGTCTATTTTTATTCTAAGAAAACAGAACGTTCTGTATGCCTGCCGAATGTAATGGTCAGTTATGGCTGGGTCTATTCTATAATACACGTTAATGATTTCTGGGACCAAGTCATTAACGCTGGCACGGAAGCTTACAAAAGAAAAAAACACAACTGCATTAAGTAGTAACTAAATAAAATTGAGAAATTTTCATAATGTAGATTTGCCATGACAAAAAGCAATGCTTAATTGGTAACTGTACTACACAACTTCTGACCTCTCTAGAATGACTAATGCTACGTGGGATTTGGGTATGAAAAGAGGTATAGTCCTACCAACTGTGTAACTTGCCTGTCCTATTTACCAGAAACACATGCAAATGTTGTCCCATAACCGCCTACTAAATTCAAAGCACAGTGCAGAGCATTTACTGTCACATTTCAGCAAATAAAAACACGTAGGCATCTTACCTAATAAAAATCATAATGAGATACTAATGCTCCTTTTCCTATAGAATGCTTCTATACCTAATAAATGTACCCCCATAGGACCGTATACTGACTGAGAAAACAATGAACATAAATAGCTGAAGGGTAGTCTAGATTGCAGTTTAGTGACTGTGACAGGAGGGTCACTTTGGACACAGGGTGAGCCAGGAAATAATGGACATTAAGAAATATATCTTGGGCTACCTAAAATAGGTCTGTAATATTTATCCACCATATCCCCAAGGATATCCGTAAAGGACTATTTACTGTTTCTGAACTCAACAGGTTAATTGAGAGATACTGAGGTGTTCAGCCTCAATCACCTGTCTGCCTATTGTAATGCTAATCCCAGCTTCTAAAAGACCTGTTCATTGTTTGTGGTGATTTACATTCTATTGTCCATTGTGGTTTGGGGGAATTAAGCCTATAATTATAGGTTGTGGAACTAGCAGCAGACGGGTTAATTGAAGAGATGTTGATAAATCACCTGCATACTTGTGTGTATTGGGTCTGTTATGTTGTGGGTGGAGCTGGACCATTGTTCATTTTAGGTTAATGCAGTATTGGATGGTTACAAAACGTTTTTCTCAATAAATTCATTCAATGCTAGGAAGATACAGAGTGCGTCTCGTTCTTCCAGAAGGAATAATTCCTATGGGAAGTGGTCGTCTGGCTGTGGAGGATCGACAGGGAATTTGTGTCCAGGAGAGGGAAGGGATCTAAACGGCGTTACCCCCTTTCGTATTTGGGGTGCCGTTACAGTGACAGCTGGCTGAAATAGCACATAGCTCTAGGCCATCTCTCTTGCTGAGTAATAATTATAGCCAGATTAGTGGCATGGCCCCGCTGTTTAATATAAAAGGGAAGTAGAGCCATAAATCTGGGGAAATATGGACCAAACATGCTGGTGTTTTTCTGCCTCAATGCACCTATCAATAATGCAAATATGTTGATAATGTACAGTCATACTCGGTGAGCATTACTACTAATAATGTTCTTGAGCTTACACTACAATCATGGGCCATAGGAGTGCAACTCTTACCCCCCAACTTCAGGTGGAAGTGTTTTAGGGAGCGTAAGGGTGCCCCCTGTCATTATCGTAACATATTTTAGGACTATGTGGGCACAAAAACATGTATACTTATACATGTGTACTACACATATTTGTCTTGTTGGGAACTGTGTGGCCATAAAAGGTTTGAGTTCATTGTAGCCTGGAAAGACACCATAAAATTGGCCTAAGGGATTGCATTACTGAATTCAGGTCCTAGTTTTGATTACCTGTGTACTCAATTATTTTCTGAAAGATCAAGAAATTGCATATTTCTCTCAGCACAGGGTTCCTTACCTATATTAGCAAAAAATAAAATTGTACCCTGACAAGAATACTTATATTGATCAAGGTAAAGAAGAATGGGAATGTAAAAAATATATAAGTACTCAACTATGCTGTAGCATCAGTCTGATGCTGCATTTATCCCCTGCCACCTTTAAGCCTGAGAACTGAGCAATCGCATGACCGCTGATTACTCAGTTCTTGGTCCGCTCTGAGTAGAGCGGTGACTGTCAGTCTCCACTCTGCCTCTCTAGTGCTCACTTGAGTGCTTTAGCACGCTGTTGGTGGATTCTGGGTCACAGAAGGGAAGTATAGACAAAAAAAGTTTGCATATACTGCTCTTAAATAACCAAAGATAATTTATATGTTTATACATTTTTTACATGCAAGTGAAGCTGACAAACCACAGGAGCGGTATAAAACAAGAATATTGCCAGGGCTGTTAAGGCAATAACATCAATATTGTTTTAAGTAAATTTAAAACCATTAACTAGTTTACACAGTCTACACAATCAGTTTACACAGACTACCAAATAAGGTCAACAAGACAGTGCTGTGGTTTTTATAGCAAAGCACAGCAAGCCTGGCAAACTGAGCACCATGGAAGAACAATCAAGATAATATTTAAATAGGAAGTAAAGGTTTTATGCAACCAAATAAAAAATTAATATTCTTTTGAAAAACTCAAGTCATGAACGCGCTTCACTTTTAAATCTTAACAGGTGACATAAAAACAACAGTTGAATGATAAAGCTTTGAAATAATTTCTCATTATTTGTGATAATATATTCATTTACAGTGAATGCACTGTATGTCAGTCTAAAAAAGGAAACCGTCTACTATTGTAGAGGGCAACCTATGACAAGGGGAGAGTAATTAGAAGATAAAGCATACAGACTTTATATATGTCATTTCGCCATTTTTCTGTAAGAAATTCCTTTACATGAATAATAAGCAATGTATGCCAGCATAAAGGAGGAATTTGTGAAAAAACAAACAAACACAAACACACACAAACACACACCTTAACCACTTAACGACCGCCCACTGTAAATATACGTCAGCAGAATGGCACAGACAGGCAGAATCACGTATATGTACGTGATTGCCTTTGTATAGTTGGGGGGTCCGATCGGACCCCCCTTCTTTACAGTGGGTGGTCGTTTTACCTTCGGGAGCGATCCGGCATGAGGGGACGGCCGTTCGATTCCGGCCACCCCCTCTCGATCGCTCCCGGCGAATGAGAGAGCTTCCCCTGCCTGCCAGGAAGGAGGAAGTGATGTCATCTCTCCTGGGGCGCTCACATATACCGAGCGCCGTACAGGAGAAGATGACAGGTTAGTACACAAAACAGCACACTGACACCAGGACACATAGGCACATAAATCGCCCCCCCAGGCACCCCCCAGTCACAGTGTCACTGATTGCAGTGACCATTTATTTAGTGATCACTGCAATCAGTGACATTTGTGACTGTAAAAGTGTCACTACATTTAGTTTTAGGTCCAGTGTAGCCCCCTAACCCCCCCTAATAAAGGTTTAACCCCCTGATCACCCCCCAGATAACCCTTTCACCCCCTATCACCACTGTCACTAAGCAATCATTTTTCTGATCGATGTCTTAGCGTCGGCGATGCTGATCGGTAGCCAGTAATTTTTTTTAGGTTCGCCGCAGGTTTTTATAGCGTCGGGTACCCCCATATATTACCTAATAAAAAGATCACTATATTCAATACTGTGCCATTAGCAGGTAACCTTCACATTCCACCTATCCACTAATTGCCCTACAATCCACATTCCATCCTCACACACACACACCCATACCTCATCACTTCACTTACCTCGTATATCTTTTGGATATATGGTATCTCCCTCATCCATACAAACACATTTCACTCCATTTGCAGTCCCTCACTTTGACGTTTCCATTCTCTCTTTTTTTTTTTTTTTTTTTATATCTTAGAATTGATTTTACACCTAATTTTTGCTGCATCCCTTATCCTGGCTGCCGTGCCTACCCTTAGCCCCTTGGTCCATGTTGGAAACGGTTTACACCCTGCCTCAACCCCGGGTGAGATGGCTTGTCTGAATCACTTTTAAATCTGCCGCCGGATCTGGACTTAACTCATGGGCTGCTCTGTGAGTAATTCCATCATATGGCCCCCACTGTCAATCTCCCATTGTAATTTTCAATCCCCTTTTACCAACTAATTACCTACTTATTTTCCCAATTTTTAGAGTTTATATAATTATACATCATACCCCTGATGATTGGTAGAAGCCAAGAAACGCGTCGGGTTCTCAACTCATGATGTCCAGTCCATTTTTTTCTGTATTATTCGGTTGTTAGTCTATGATGTTCAGCTCAGCCTTTGTCTTTCTAATCATGAATTTTTATTATATTTATTTGCTTTTGTGTCCTGATCTTGTAACTTCTGTATTTATGTGTATACTGATTGTTTCAACTATGTCCTTTGAATATTAGCTGAACATTTAATACCATGATTATCCTGTAAATCATGTATGATTGCCTATAATTTATTATGGTATATAAATGAATGTTTTTGCTTTTTCATAATATGGACAGCCCCTAGGGGTATATGGCATATAATTAAATATACATTTTAATTAATGTTCTCTTTCCCTTTTTATTTCACAACGACATGCTTCATTTAAAGTCCCACATTCCCCCCCCCCTCCCCCTACTTTATACGATTACCTAATAAAGGTTTAACCCCCTGTGAGGGGGCTAGCTCGGCAGCGGGTATGTGTGACCCCCGGGATGGGCTCCCCACCCAAAACAGGCCCAGCAGACGGAGGTTGTGGTTTTCAAAATCAAAAAGGTGCGGTTTATTTTCTATTTACAGTGACAAAAACACAGCAAGGCAAAAAAAACATAAACAAAATAAATCCTGGTCAACTTGACCTCTGACTAAACTTACAGGTTTCCTAACTAACGACTGGGATCAGCCTAGTGCTGTCCTAGTCCCTGGTTTTAAATGTCCAAGCAAAATATAGCCACACAGGCTTTCTCTCACCGCACAGGGGTTCACTCTCCCTAGACAGTCCACACAGGTCTGCTTCCAGGCATGAGCCAACATCTAATGAATCTGGGCTTTCTTATAGAGGCCTAAATGAGCTGACAAGGTTCAGCTGGACTCATCAACTCCCTGTCTGCACGACGCCCAGCCCTCTCCCTAGAGGTATGAGTCATCAATGAGCCCACTAGTCTCAGCTGGGCTTATACAACTCTCCACCTAGCTGTATAAGTCAGCGTAAAGCCTGAATCTGGGCGAAATATATCTACCCCCCTGGATGCAACCAGGTGACTTTACCTTCCTGCTGTCACATACCCCCCCCTCTTGTTTTAACCTCGGGGTTGGAACACCAGCAATCAGGCATTCATGTACTCGAGACAAAGCATCCACATTCCCCATTTGAACGCCAGGGCGATGCTTTACTGTGAAGTTGAATTCCTGGAGGGCCAGGAACCACCTATTCACTCTTCTATTTGTTTCCTTGTTTTGAGCCATCCACTTTAACGGAGCGTGATCCGTAACCATGTCAAAGTGCCTACCTAGCAGGTAGTACCGAAGGGAATCTAGAGCCCACTTCACCGCTAAACACTCCTTTTCAACGGTGGCGTAATTTACCTCATGGGACTTCAACTTCCTGCTGAGGTAAATGACTGGGTGCTCTTCCCCGTTCCAGACCTGGGACAATACTGCTCCTAACCCCACATCTGACGCATCACTTTGTACGACAAAGTCTCTAGAGAAGTCGGGTGAGTACAACACTGGCTGGCTACATAAGGCTTGTTTCAAGAATTGGAATGCTGCCTCAGCCTCGGGGGTCCATTTAATCATGACCGACCCTTTCCCCTTCGTCAGGTTGGTTAGGGGCACAGCCTTAGAAGCAAAGTGGGGAATGAATCGCCGATAATACCCAGCGATTCCCAGAAAGGCTCGTACCTGCTTCTTGCTGTTGGGACGTGGCCAACTCTGGATGGCCTCGACTTTGTTGAGTTGGGGTTTTATTACTCCCCTCCCAATGGTGTACCCAAGATATTTGGCCTCCTCCTGCCCAATGGTACACTTCTTGGGGTTAGCCGTAAACCCTGCTTCCCGAACAGAGTCCAGGACTGCTTGCACTTTTGGCAGATGTGAGGCCCAATCTGTGCTATGGACAATTATGTCATCCAGGTAAGCCGCAGCATACTTCCGATGGGGCCTCAGCATCTGGTCCATTTTCCGCTGGAATGTGGCCGGCGCATTCTGTAACCCGAACGGCATTCTTTTATATTGGAACGCCCCGTCTGGGGTTACAAATGCGGTTTTCTCTTTGGCCGACTTGGCCAGGGGGATTTGCCAATACCCTTTTGTGAGGTCAAGAGTCGTCATGTATCGGGCTGTTCCCAGCCGGTCGATCAACTCATCTATACGTGGCATGGGGTAGGTGTCAAATTTTGTAACTTTGTTCAACTGACGAAAATCGTTACAAAATCGCCAGCTCCCATCCGGTTTAGGCACCAACACAATGGGACTAGACCAATCACTTTGGGACTCCTCTATCACCCCTAAGTTCAGCATTCTCTGTACTTCCTCCCGTATTGCCTCCCGTCGGGCCTCTGGGATCCGATAGGGTTTTAACTTCACCCTTTCACCGGGCGGGGTAATAATGTCATGCTCTACCCCAGATGTTTGTCCCGGCAGCTCAGAGAATACCTCCTTGTTGCGAAGTACAAACTCCTTAACCTCCTGTTGTTGGGGTTGTGACAAGGTGGCTGCGATTCCAACCTCAGGAATCACGCAACCAGTTTGAGCTGGTGACCAAGTGTCTGCGACTAGGGACTCTCTATCCCTCCAGGCTTTCAACAGATTAACGTGATAGATCTGTTCGGGCTTTCGCCTTCCTGGTTGTCTGACCTTGTAATTCACTTCGCTCACTTTTTCCATTATCTCGTAGGGGCCTTGCCATTTGGCAAGGAATTTACTTTCAACCGTAGGGACAAGTACCAATATCCTATCCCCCGGGGAAAAGGTACGGGTCTTGGCTCCACGGTTGTACACTCTCTGCTGTGCCAACTGCGCTTGGGCCAAATGTTCCTTCACGATGGGCATTACCTGTGCAATTCGATCTTGCATCAGGGCGACATGCTCAATCACACTCCTGTGGGGAGAACTCTCACTTTCCCAAGTTTCCTTGGCAATATCCAACAGCCCTCTTGGGTGTCTCCCATACAGTAACTCAAAGGGGGAGAATCCCGTAGAGGATTGGGGCACCTCCCTAATAGCAAACATCAAATAAGGAAGTAGACAGTCCCAATCCCTTCCATCTCTATCCACCACTTTCTTCAACATTTGTTTTAGGGTTTTGTTGAATCTTTCAACCAGCCCATCGGTTTGGGGGTGATACACAGATGTACGCAATTGCGTCACTTTGAACAATTTACACAGCTCTTTCATAACCCGGGACATAAAGGGTGTACCTTGGTCCGTAAGCAGTTCTTTACAAATACCCACCCGGCTAAAAACAAGAGATAGCTCTTTGGCTATGGTTTTGGCCGAGGTATTTCTGAGAGGGATCGCTTCTGGATAACGGGTGGCATAGTCCATTATAACCAATATGTACTGGTGCCCCCTAGCGGACTTGATTATAGGACCTACCAAATCCATTGCGATTCTCTCAAACGGGACCTCAATGATGGGTAGAGGGACCAGCGGGCTACGGAAATGTGGCATCGGGGCCGACCTCTGACACACAGGGCAGGAGGAACAATAATTTTCTATGTCCTTCATCACCCCAGGCCAATAGAATCTCTGTAATACCCTCTCTCGGGTTTTCTCTGTCCCCAGATGACCTCCAAGAATGTGCCCATGGGCCAACTCCAACACCAACTTCCTGTAAGGTTTGGGCACCACAAGCTGCTCAACGGTTTCTTCTGCCCTTTTTGCCACCCGATACAGTAGGTCCTTCTCTACGCTGAAGTATGGGTAAGTGCCAGTATTATCTGGGTTCACTAACTCGCCATCTATTTTCACTACGTTTTCCCGTGCCTTTATTAGGGCGGGGTCTTTCAACTGTTCTGTGGCAAAGTTTTCCCTGTGAACCTCAAGATCAGAAAACTCCACAGACGGTAGGTTTTCGTCTGAGGAGGTGGGCTCCTCTCCAGTTTCTTGAGTCTCCCCTGCCAATACTGACAAGGGAAATTCCGGAGAGTCCTCATCACTCTCAGGGGAGTTCTGGCTATCACATTCCTGGTACATAGGGGCACCAGTGGGGGGCTCAGGATCATCCCACAGTTCCCAGAACTTCGGAAAATCCCTTCCCACAATGGCGTCATGCGGTAACTGAGATACTAAGCCCACTGGATGAGAGAGGGTACCTTTGGGGGTCTCGAAACACACCGTAGTCACTGGATACTCTCGGGTGTCCCCATGCACACAAATAACGGCTACCTTGCTATTCCCAGAGACCTCTGTTTTAACTAACTCAGCCTTTATCAGGGTCACAAGGCTACCTGAATCCAGCAATACCACAACATTTCTACCATTAATACACATTTTGCATAAATGTTTCTCAGTTCCCCGAATGGCAGTGCATGCGACTGTCGCACACAGCGACTGACGTCTGCCCGTCAGAAAGTCACACTGCATGGGTTCCTCCACAACCGGGCAATTTGCTGCAATATGTCCCGCTTGCCGGCAGCGGTAGCAAACGATCCTTCTTGCGGCCTCTTGAGCCGCTGATTTCCCAGGCTGTTCTCGCCAAACTTGGGGTAGAGCTCCCACCCTCTCACTCTCTCCACCCTCACCCCTTGGAATCCTCTTATCCGCCCCTGGGGATGGTCTGGTCTTAGGGTGGAAAGTCCGAGTGTCTCTGGAAGAGGCCGTCAGGTTCTCTGTAGCCAAGTATTTCTCCACACGATCCACAAGACCATCGGCCGTCTCTGGGTCTCCATGGCTTACCCACTTTTGGATGGCAGTAGGAAGAGCTCTCAAAAACCGATCCATTACAACACGTTCCACAATCTTTGGTGCGGACAAAGTCTCTGGCTGTAGCCACTTTCTGCTCAGGTGAATGAGATCATACATTTGAGACCTGGGGGGTTTTCCAAGCTGGAAAGTCCAGTTATGCACACGCTGAGCCCGGACAGCCAGGGTGACACCCAGCCTTGCCAATATTTCAGCTTTTAGCATCACATAGTCTTTTGCTTGGTTAGGCTCTAGGTCATAGTAAGCTTTCTGCGATTCACCAGTTAACAGAGGAGCCACTAGTCCAGCCCACTGCTCCTCAGGCCACTTTTCTCTTTCAGCGGTCCTTTCAAATGTGGTCAAAAATACCTCTGGATCATCCTCTCCAGTCATTTTTGTCAATAAACGACTCACCCCAAAGGACGCGGTATTAGTGGGACGGCTTTCCTCACTGGTCTGCGGACGTTGCTGCATTACTGCTTCCATCTGTTGTTGTAGTCTCTGCTCTTGCTTCTGCAACAGGTCTATGAAGCGGGCCTCAGATTGCTGTTGGGCTTGTTGCTGAGCCTCCAGACTCTGTTGTAAAGTTGCAAGGCTCTGTTGATGAGCTTGCTGCTGGGCTGCAAGGCTCCTTTGCAAACCTGCATTTGTCTGCTGTTGATTGGCATTTGCTAGAGCCAGCTGTTTCAGTATCTCCTCCATGCTGGCTTAAAAAAAAACTGCCCGCATTCTCCACCAACTGTGAGGGGGCTAGCTCGGCAGCGGGTATGTGTGACCCCCGGGATGGGCTCCCCACCCAAAACAGGCCCAGCAGACGGAGGTTGTGGTTTTCAAAATCAAAAAGGTGCGGTTTATTTTCTATTTACAGTGACAAAAACACAGCAAGGCAAAAAAAACATAAACAAAATAAATCCTGGTCAACTTGACCTCTGACTAAACTTACAGGTTTCCTAACTAACGACTGGGATCAGCCTAGTGCTGTCCTAGTCCCTGGTTTTAAATGTCCAAGCAAAATATAGCCACACAGGCTTTCTCTCACCGCACAGGGGTTCACTCTCCCTAGACAGTCCACACAGGTCTGCTTCCAGGCATGAGCCAACATCTAATGAATCTGGGCTTTCTTATAGAGGCCTAAATGAGCTGACAAGGTTCAGCTGGACTCATCAACTCCCTGTCTGCACGACGCCCAGCCCTCTCCCTAGAGGTATGAGTCATCAATGAGCCCACTAGTCTCAGCTGGGCTTATACAACTCTCCACCTAGCTGTATAAGTCAGCGTAAAGCCTGAATCTGGGCGAAATATATCTACCCCCCTGGATGCAACCAGGTGACTTTACCTTCCTGCTGTCACACCCCTTAATCGCCCCCCCAGGTAACCCTTTCACCCCTATCACCACTGTCACTAAGCGATAATTTTTCTGATCGATGTCTTAGCGTCGGCGATGCTGATCGGTAGCCAGTAATTTTTTTTAGGTTCGCTGCAGGTTTTTATAGCGTCGGGTACCCCCATATATTACCTAATAAAGGTGTAACCCCCTTGATCACCCCCCAGGTAACCCTTTCACCCCCTAGCACCGCCATCACTATGCGATCATTTTTCTGATCGATGTCTTAGCGTCGGTGATGCTGATCGGTAGCCAGTAATTTTTTTTAGGTTCGCCGCAGGTTTTTATAGCGTCAGGTACCCCCATATATTATCTAATAAAGGTTTAACCCCCTGATCGCCCCCCAGGTAACCCTTTCACCCCCTATCACCACTGTCGCTAAGCAATCGTTTTTATGATCGTTGTCTTAGTGTCGGTGATGCCGATAGGTAGCCAGTAATTTTTTTTTAGGTTCGCCGTCAGGTTTTTATATAGCGTCAGGTACCCCCATATATTACCTAATAAAGGTTTTAACCCTCTAATTGCCCCTTAGTTAACCCTTTCACCAGTGATCATCATATAAGTGTTACGGGTGACGCTGGTTAGTTAGTTTGCTTTTTATAGTGTCAGGGCACCCGCCGTATATAACCCAATAAAGGTTTAACCCCCTGATCGCCCGGCGGGTGATATCAGTTAGGTTTTAGCGTCAGAGAGGGTCTGCGTCACACCCCAGGCAGCGTCAGGTTAGTGCCAGTAACGCTAACACCCACGCGTGAAGCATACACCCACCTTAGTGGTATAGTATCTGATCAGCTCAATATCTGATCTGATCAGATCTATACTAGCGTCCCCAGCAGTTTAGGGTTCCCAAAAACGCAGTGTTAGCGGGATCAGCCCAGATACCTGCTAGCACCTGCGTTTTGCCCCTCCGTCCAGCCCAGGCCACCCAAGTGCAGTATCGATCGATCACGGTCACTTGCAAAACACAACACACATAACTGCAGCGTTCGCAGAGACAGGCCTGATCCCTGCGACTCCAGTGCTGTAGGAGGTGATTTCACCACCACAGTTTAAAAAAAAAGCATATATGCCGAAGCATTGGGGCAGCAGGAGCGGAGAAGCGATTTTGCTAATAATGCCGCGTATATACGGTCGAAATTCCGACGGAGGCTTGCCCGTGGAAAAGTCTGACCATGTGTACACGGCATAACTTTTGAGAGAAGATGCCCCCATGCTTCGGCATATATAAATGGTGCATGTATGCCCATCATTAGAAGTGGGTGGATGAAGGGCGGTATTCTAATGGTGGGCATACCCACCGATCAATCTTTTTTTTTCGTTCAGCCAACAGGCTGCATGAAAAAAAAGATTACAATACATGTCCAACAAGGACCAGCAACGTACTGGCATGTTGCTGGACTTTGAATGTTTATACCAGAATGATGCCTGCGGGTTTAGGTATCATCTTGGTATCATTCTTTTCAGCCAGCGGCCGGCTTTCATGTAAAAGCAATCCTAGTGGCTAATTAGCCTCTGGACTGCTTTTACAAGCAGTGGGAGGGAATGTCCCCCCCCCCGGATTTTAAAAAGCGCCATTGGGAAATTGGGAAAGCATTTTATCACATCGATCTTGGTGTGGTCAGATGCTTTGAGGGCAGAGGAAAGATCTAGGGTCCAATAGACCCCAGTTTTTTCAAAAAAAGAGTACCTGTCATTACCTATTGCTATCATAGGGGATATTTACATTCCCTGAGATAACAATAAAAGTGATAAAAATAAATAAATATGGAAGCAACAGTTTAAAAATAAAATAAAAAAGCAAAATTAATAAAAAAAAAAAAAAAAAAAAGCACCCCTGTCCTGCCCTGCTCTGGCCCAATGGTGAGCGCAAGCGTCGGTCTGGCGTCATATGTAAACAGCAATTGCACCATGCATGTGAGGTATCACCGCGAAGGTCAGATCGAGGGCAGTAATTTTAGCAGTAGACCTCCTCTGTAAATCTAACGGGGTAACCTGTAAATGCTTTTAAAGGCTTTTAAAAATGTATGTAGTTTGTCGCCAATGCGCGTTTGTGCGAAATTTTAAAGCATGTCGTGTTTGGTATCTATGTACTCGGCCTAAGATCATCTTTTTTATTTCATCAAACATTTGGGCAATATAATGTGTTTTAGTGCATTAAAATTAAAAAAAGTGTATTTTTTCCCAAAAAAATGCGTTTGAAAAATCGCTGCGCAAATACTGTGTAGAAAAAAAAAATGCAACACCCACCATTTTATTCTGTAGGACCTTTGCTTTAAAAATATATATAATGTTTGGGGGTTCAACATAATTTTCTTGCAAAAAAAATATGTTTTCATGTAAACAAAAAGTGTCAAAAAGGGCTTTGTCTTCAAGTGGTTAGAAGAGTGGATGTAAGCTTCCTAATGTTGTGTATAAAATGCCAGAACAGTTCAAAACCCCCCCAAATGACCCCATTTTGGAAAGTAGACACCCCAAGCTATATACTGAGAGGCATGTCGAGTCCATGGAATATTTTATATGTTGACACAAGTTGCGGAAAAAATAAAATTTTTTTTTTTTTTTTTGCACAAAGTTGTCACTAAATGATATATTGCTCAAACATGCCATGGGCATATGTGGAATTACACCCCAAAATACATTCTGTTGCTTCTCCTGAGTACGGGGATACCACATGTGTGAGACTTTTTGGGAGCCTAGCCGCGTACGGGACCCCAAAAACCAAGCACCGCCTTCAGGCTTTCTAAGGGTGTCAATTTTTGATTTCACTTCTCACTGCCTATCACAGTTTCGGAGGCCATGGAATGCCCAGATGGCACAAAACCCCCCCAAATGACCCCATTTTGGAAAGTAGACACCCCAAGCTATTTGCTGAGAGGTATTGTGAGTATTTTGCAGATCTCGCTTTTTGTCACAAAGTTTTGAAAATTGAAAAAAAAAAAGAAAAAAAAAAAATGTTCTTTCTTCATTTTCAAAAACAAATGAGAGCTGTAAAATACTCACCATGCCTCTCAGCAAACAGCTTGGGGTGTCTACTTTCCAAAATGGGGTCATTTGGGGGGGTTTTGTGCTATTTTGGCATTTTATGGCCTTTAAAACTGTGATAGGTAGTGAGGAGTGAAATCAAAAATTTGCGCCCTTAGAAATCCTGGAGGCGGTGCTTGGTTTCCGGGGTCCCGTACGTGGCTAGGCTCCTAAAAAGTCCCACACATGTGGTATCCCCGTACTCAGGATAAGCAGCAGAATGTATTTTGGGGTGCAATTCCACATCTAACCATGGCATGTGTGAGCAATATATCATTTAGTGACAACTGTTTGTAATTTTTTTTTTTTTGTCATTATTCAATCACTTGGGACAAAAAAAAAAAATATTCAATGGGCTCAACAGGCCTCTCCGCAAATTCCTTGGGGTGTCTACTTTCTAAAATGGGGTCATTTGGGGGGGTTTTGTGCTATTTTGGCATTTTATGGCCTTCAAAACTGTGATAGGTAGTGAGGAGTGAAATCAAAAATTTGCGCCCTTAGAAATCCTGGAGGCGGTGCTTGGTTTCCGGGGTCCCGTACGTGGCTAGGCTCCTAAAAAGTCCCACATATGTGGTATCCCCGTACTCAGGAGAAGCAGCAGAATGTATTTTGGGGTGCAATTCTACATATAACCATGGCATGTGTGAGCAATATATCATTTAGTGACAACTTTTTGTAATTTTTTTTTTTTTTGTCATTATTCAATCACTTGGGACAAAAAAAAAAAATATTCAATGGGCTCAACATGCCTCTCAGCAATTTCCTTGGGGTGTCTACTTTCTAAAATGGGGTCATTTGGGGGGGTTTTGTACTGCCCTGTCATTTTAGCACCTCAAGAAATGAGATAGGCAGTCATAAATTAAAAGCTGTGTAAATTCCAGAAAATGTACCCTAGTTTGTAAACGCTATAACTTTTGCGCAAACCGATAAATATACGCTTATTGACATTTTTTTTACTAAAGACATGTGGCTGAATACATTTTGGCCTAAATGTATGACTAAAATTGAGTTTATTCGATTTTTCTTATAACAAAAAGTAGAAAATATCATTTTTTTTCAAAATTTTCGGTCTTTTTCCGTTTATATCGCAAAAAATAAAAATCGCAGAGGCAATCAAATACCATTAAAAGAAAGCTCTATTTGTGGGAAGAAAAGGACGCAAATTTCGTTTGGGTACAACATTGCATGTCCGCACAATTTACAGTTAAAGCAGCGCAGTGCAAAATTCTGAATTCACCTCTGGTCCTTTAGCTACCAAATGGTCCGGGGCTTAAGTGGTTAAAACATCTGTTCAAATTAAAGTTTTGAATTTGCTTCCTAATGACAGATGCTCATGTCTCTGTGTTTTCTAAGAAAAATGCTGGCTATACCCGATTTCAGAGCACCTCTCGGCGCTCACGTGACCAGCTGCCTCTCTCCTCTCCTCGTCTGACAACTGCAACGGGCAGGGCTGAGATTCCCCCACTGACGTCAGTCGGGACGAGACAAGGAGAGGAGGAGGAGAGAGCCGGCCGGTCACGCAAATACCGAGCAGTGCTCTGAAATCAGGTATAACCAGCATTTTTTTTTTTTTATAAAAACACACAGACGGGAGCACCTGTCATTAGGAAGCAACCATGATTATTTAGGATATTTAACCTAGGTTCACATTGCTGCGGGTTAGAAATTGTGCAAGTTCAGCTGAACTCGCACAATTTCAACCCGGCAATGCAGTCCGACTTCGGGGGCGATTTGACAGAAATCCGCGCGGGTTCCTGCACACATTTATTGAAATTTCGACCAAAGTCGCCAAAAATAGTGCAGGAAATACTTTTGGGAATTTGTGTGGCGCCGCAAAGTCAGTGTTGCAGTGATTCGGACAGTGCTATTTGCTGGCAATAGCTGCCAAATTAGCATGCGATTTGATATGTCAAATCGCACCAATGTGAACCTAGGCTAAGGCTGGGTTCACAGTAGGGCACGGAGCGTCTCATAGCAGGTATTTCGATGCGTCTCCATTCACCGGCTCAGGTCCGATTTTGGCCCGAATTTTTGGCTGAATTCAGACCTGAAACGGACCAAAAGATGCACAGAACTCCTGTGCAATTCGCTCTGGAATCACTCCAGAGAGATGTGTGAACCTGCTCCATAGAGAGCCGGTCACAATCTCCTGCTATGCAAATTGGATGTGGGGGAAACTCGTATCCAATTCACAATAGTGTGAACCCAGCCTTAAAGTAATTTTAGTAGCAGGAGGGGACTGACATAGGAGCAAACAGGCAGGGAGGGAGGGTGGAGAGAGGACAGAGGACGACAGGAGATCTGCGGATGACAGAGGCATGTAAACTGACCACAGGGTCAGGGCTCAGCAGCCTTGATAAACCGTGGTCAGTTTACAGGGGGAGGGCAGAACCAGGCAGGATCAGCCAGGTATTTCAGGTGATACAGGGGGCATAATTACACAGCACAAGTACTGTGCTGTATAACATGCTTTAAAAGGAACAGGATCTTTTTTTTTTTTTTTTTTTTTTAAGAGTAAAAAACACTGTTTGCTGACCAGCCGCCGTCGTTATACGGCGGCAGGTTGGCTCCCCTGAATGAAGCACAACATTCAGTCCATTTGAAATTGATATTTTGTTTTTTGGTAGATGCTGGACAGGACCATAACCATGTGTAATAGAGCTCATGGCAAAACCATTAAGGGACACCCTGTCATGGTAATTTACAGGTATTTCCTAAAGTTATTTAGGATACCGTATTTTCCGCTCCATAAGACGCACCTAGGTTTTAGAGGAAAAAAACAAGAAAAAAAATATTCTGAACCAAATGGTGTACTAAAATATTTTATATTATACTATTACTATAGGTGGGTGGTGGACACACAGCAATACCAGCCCCCCTATCAAATCAGCTCAGCTACACTATATCTGGTGGTGGACACAGCAACCTCCCCCCCTTCCCAGATCAGCTCAGGGTGGCAGAGCAGACACAAACACCCCTTAAGCCAATTCTATCACAACAGCTCAGGTGACTGGGCAGTGGATACCATGCCAGCTTACAACTCCCACCCCCTTATCAACAGCTCACCTCAGGCAGCGGAGGACACTGCCATTACAATCCACAACCCCCTCTTGCTGGCTGGCTGGCTCGCTGGCTCTCAGCCTCAGATGTACCCAGGAAGCAGCTAGAAATGAGGACTGGGGACATAGTTTACAGCAGCAGATGTCGGGGGAAGGAGCAGAAAGTCAGACTGGACCAGACCACGGCACCGAGGGGGGGGGGGTTCTGGCTGCAAAAAAAACAAAAACAGCAAGGGCTCTCACTGCTTTCAGGATGGTTTCACCTCTGGTGGGTGACACCCCGACCTGGGTGTGGAGCACACCCCCATAGCAATGCTACCGACACCCCCCATGTTTTGACATCTGGGGGAAAACGCCTCCCCCTTGGTATGCCCCTGCCAGGATGTGCCCAACATCCTGTCCTCTCTCCTTCACAGAGAAGCCGAGCGCTGGGATTCTGATGCGGCGACGGGGGAGGGGGGGCAGTGCCTGGTCAGTATTCACTCCATAAGACGCAGGGACATTTCCCCCTATTTTTTTTGGGGGGGGGGGAATGCGTCTTATGGTGCGACAAATACGGTAATTATTTCAGAGCAACCACAAGCAAGTTTGAACTATAGACTGAACAATCACTTTTGGGGTGGACTGACCCATAACATCTTTTGCAAGAAGTGTTATTTGATCTAAATACTACCTACAACAAAATGCATAGTACAAGGGTAACCATTGATATAAAATGATGATCATAAGTAAAATAAGAGCATTGCATGTGATTTACACCGCATGCCTGTGCATATCACATGCGATGTCTGCGGAGTGTGAATTCAGCCATACAGTTTGCATCACTGAAATCGCATCCCATTTGCACCAAGATGTTGCAGGACCCTTTTTTTTACTGCACTGGAATCGGAACGCATGGGTGTTCCGACACATGCAACGCGATTCCATCTGATTCCACAGTTGGCACTGTTCTGCGAACCGATTTGGGTGTGTCATTAACTTTATATTGACACCCGCAGCGGTTCGCAGAGAGCAGTGTGAACTGCCTGCGAGTCTGATGCAATGCAGGAACCAGTACAGGAATCGCTGTGGTCAATCTTTTACACTTTGGTTGTGTCCTATGTGGACATTACTGAAACAAAAGGAGGCAGTCACCCCATTGCTCCCACCATATAACTACACAGTGATGAGGCAAAATTTTCTGCGGCTAATTACGCACAAGAAAATATTTGATGATTTCCACTGAGACAGAGGACAATTATCAGAAAACTGGTCATCATTCATAAGAGTTTTCTGAGACATAATAATTCACAACATGCATTGCTAACAAAATTGTGTAGTGAGTGGCCTGTGTATTGTCTCTGCACTGTACTGACAAAAGGTTGGATAATTTATTATACTATAATACCTGGGACCTGTGTGCTGATAAAACACAATAGATTAATTCTAGTTAGCTATTAATTCAGATACAATTCTTTAGTTTTTTTCTTTAAGCCACTCTTATCCTCAAGACGATGCTAATTCCTGGAATTTTACCTGCATGAAAAACCCAATTAACAGGGCATGAGAATAGATTGTACCTCGAGTTAGTTTACTTCATGTACAATCTAATATTTGCTGCATGCCTTTAAGGAGCTGATGTTTATGAAAATTCTCTCTCCAGCTGTGACATAAATGTCATCTTTATATATATGTGTGGGTGAGAAGCTTATAAATCATCTGTTGCAGCTCATTGAAAGTCTGTGCTTGAAATTCATATATTTACAAGAATCTATGGTCACAGCATATGCGTTAATTTCATAATATCAGCATCGTAATAGCAATATAAACAAAAATTACGGTATTACTGACAATCCAATATAAGGCCATTGAAAAATCCCCTCTCATATTGTAAATGCTGAGTGTCTGCTGCCATATCTTTCTTCTATTTCCTGGATTCCATGCATGCTTTGCAGCTTCTCCTCTGCAGTTCACTTTCAATTTTTAAGAACTACACATCCCATGGTACATTGCTGCCTGCAAGCTGGGATTTCTTTATGGACTCTGCCACTCTTGAGACTCCTCCTCTCAGCACCTCTGTATTTCAGAAGGCAGGCCCTGTGAAATGTGTGACACAGCAGTGCCTATTCACACTGTGTAAATGTTTGGGGATCTTCAAAAAGGACATTTACAAACATCAAGATCATTGTTATTAGGAGTAGGCTAGAAATACAATGTGGAAATAAATGTACATGCTACAGTTGTATGCAAAAGTTAAGGAACCCCTGACAATTTCCATGATTGTCATTTATAAACATTTGGGTGTTTGGATCAGCAATTTCATTTTGATCTATCAAATAACTGAAGTAATATTTCAGTAGTGAAATGAGGTTTATTGGATTAACAGAAAATGCCTAATATGCATCAAAACGAAATTAGGTGCATATATGTGGGCACCCTGACAGAAAAATCACAAATTATTAGTAGAGCCTCCTTTAGAAGAAATAACAGCCTCTAGACACTTCCTATAGCCTGCAATGAGTGTCTGGATTCTGGATGAATGCATTTTGGACCATTCCTCCTTACAAAACATCTCCAGTTCAGTTAGGCTTGATGGTTGCCGAGCATAGACAGCCTGCTTCAAATCACCCCACAGATGTTCAATGATATTCAGGTCTGGGGACTGGGATGGCCATTCCAGAACATTGTACTTGTTCCTCTGCATAAATGCTCGAGTAGATTTTGAGCAGTGTTTTGGGTCGTTGTCTTGTTGAAATATCCAGCCCCGGCGCAACTTCAACTTTGTGACTGATTCCTCAACATTATTCTCAAGAATCTGCTGATATTGAGTGGAATCCATGCGACCCTCAACTTTAACCAGATTCCCAGTACCGGCACTGGCCACACAGCCCCACAGCATGATGGAACCTCCACCAAATTTTACTGTGGGTAGCAAGTGTTTTTCTTCGAATGCGGTGTTCTTTTGCCGCCATGCATAACGCCCCTTGTTATGACCAAATAACTCAATCTTTGTTTCATCAGTCCACAGCACCTTATTCCAAAATGAAGCTGGCTTGTCCAAATGTGCGTTTGCATACCTCAAGTGACTCAGTTTGTGGCGTGTGTGCAGAAAAGGCTTCTTTCGCATCACTCTCCCATACAGCTTCTCCCTGTGCAAAGTGCGCTGAATTGTTGAAGTATGCACAGTGACACCATCTGCAGAAAGTGGATGTGGTAGGTCTTTGGAGGTGTTCCGTGGGCGGTTTTTGACCGTTCTCACCATCCTTCGCCTCTCCAATATTTTATGTGGCCTGCCACTTCTGGCCTTAACAAGAACTGTGCCTGTGGTCTTCCATTTCCTCACTATGTTACTCACAGTGGACACTGACAGCTTATATCTCTGCAATAACTTTTTGTAGCCTTCCCCTAAACCATAATGTAGATCAATCTTTGTTTTCGGGTAAATTTGAGAGTTGTTTTGAGGCCCCCATGTTGCCACTCTTCAGAGGAGAGTCAAAGAGAACAACAACTTGCAATTGGCCACCTTAAATACCTTTTCTCTCGATTGGATGCACCTGTCTATGAAGTTCAAGGCTTAATGAGCTCACCAAACCAATTGTGTGTTCCAATTAATCAGTGCTAAATAGGTACAGGTATTCAAATCAACAAAATGACAAGGGTGCCCAAATTTATGCACCTGTCGAATTTCGTTTTAATGCATATTGCGCATTTTCTGTTAATCCAATTAACCTCATTTCACTACTGAAATATTACTGCGTCCTTCAGTTATTTGATAGATCAAAATTTAATTGCTGATCCAAACACCCAAATATTTATAAATAAAAATTATGAAAATTGTCAGGGGTTCCTAAACTTTTGCATAAAACTGTATTTATGAAATAATAATAATGTGATTTACATTTTTGACTAGGATAACACTTTAAAAATGTACAAATGGTAAACAGACTTGGCTTCATGCATTTCTAGATCATTAACCCATACAATGATTAATTTTACTAATTATGAGGACAATGACTTTGGCAAGACAAAAGAAATGATAAAAAAAAAACACAAAATGAGATTCTTACCATTTATTACTGGTGTGTAGACAACAATCCCAACCAAGTTTGGGTCGGAAACAGTTGTGTCTAGTATAAGGCCGCCAACACTGAAAAAAATTAAAAATGTAATTCTTGTTAATAAGGCAGAACATGCTAGGTACTTAATGACTTATTTAATGTCTTGATTCTGTTTTAAGATGCTATGAGTTCAAGTAACTGTATCTCTTGTGGGACCCACTGAGGCTTTGTCACAAGCTATGCAGCAAAGATGTGAGACTTCCTTTGTAGTCAGTCTCCAGGATGTGCAAGTGGCTGCAGGCTTTAATTAATAGATGAACACAGCCCAGACACACTGCAAAGGAACACACAAGATAAAACTGGGAAGTAGAAAAGTTTCAAAACATGTCTTGCAGCAACTATGAAGCCATTTTGTTTCATATGCTTGGTCTATAGGAACGAAAAAGCAAAAATGGGATTATAGATGAGATGGCAAATTAAATGGGATATATATTTTATTGATGAAAAAGATTATATTGGAAACAGTTTGATATAAACCAATTCATTTTAAATTAACACAGGTTAAAATTAAAATTGGGTCATATAAAAAAGGTTAAGAACCCACATTTTTTTATAATATTATGGGTACTATGTTTTTTTTTTTGTTTTACTAAAGCTGGAGAGTGCAAATTCGTCTTACTTCCACAGAGAAGCCAATCAGCTACTAAACTCAGTTTGTTCAATTAAGCTGTGGCAATAAAAGCCAATTGGTTTCTATGCAGAAGTGAGCCTAATTTTGCACTCTCCAGCTTTAGTACATAAACCCCTATGTTTGTTCAATAGCAATGGTCCTTTGACTGTAAAAAAAATAATTTAAAAATATCTGTTGCTCATTACAACCTACACTCTTCATCCTCTAATCTGCCTATAAACAATGGATAGAGAAGCTAATTAACTGCTTTCCGACCAGCGCACGACGATATATGTCGGCAATATGGCACGGACAGCCATATGGGCGTACAGGTATGTCCCTTTAAGAAGCGGAATTGTGGGCATGCGCGCGCCCGCCGCGAGCTCCGTGACTTCGACCACAGGTTCCGCGGATTCGATGTCCGCGATCGTCTCACGGAGAGGAAGAACGGGGAAATGCTAATGTAAACAAGCATTTCCCCATTCTTCCTAGTGACAGGACACTGATCACAGCTCCCTGCAATCGAGAGCGGTGATCAGTGTCTTGTCACACGTAGCCCATCCCCCGTACAGTTGGAACACATCCCTGGGACACACTTAACCCCTTCAGCACCCCCTACTGGTTAACCCCTTTACTGCCAGTGTCATTTACACAGTAATCAATGCATTTTTATAGCACTGATCGCTGTATAAATGACAATGGTTCCAAAATGGCGTCAAGTGTCCGATGTGTCCGCCATGTCGACGCAGTCACGATAAAAATTGCTGTTTGCCACCATTACTAGTAAATAGAAAATTATTAATAAAAATGCCATAAAACTATCCCCTATTCTGTAGACGCTATAACTTTTGCGCAAAGCAATCAATAAACGCTTATTGCGATTTTTTTACCAAAAATATGTAGAAGAATACGTATCGGCCTATACTGAGGAAAATATATTTTTTGGGGATATTTATTATAGCAAAAAGTAAAAAAATATACTTTTTTTTTAAAATTGTCGCTCTATTTTTGTTTATAGCGCAAAAAAAAAAACCGCTGAGGTGATCAAATACCATCAAAAGAAAGCTCTATTTGTGGGGGGAAAAAACACATCAATTTTGTTTGGGACGACCACGCAATTGTCAGTTAAACGACACAGTGCCGAATCGCAAAAAGTGCTCTGGTCTTTGGCCAGCCAAATGGTCCGGGGATGAAGTGGTTAATTGCTATGACCAATACATTGTTTTCCATATACAGTGAGGGAAAAAAAGTTTTTAATCCCCTGTTGATTTTGTACGTTTGCCCACTGACAAAGAAATGATCAGTCTATCAATTTTAAATGGTAGGTTTATTTTAACAGCGAGAGAGACAGAATATCAAAAACATCCAGAAAAACGCATTTCAAAAAAGTTATAAAATTGATTTGCATTTTAACGAGTGAAATAATTATTTGACCCTTTTGCAAAACAGGATTTAGTACTTAGTGGCAAAACAATTGTTGGCAATCACAAAGGTCAGACGTTTCTTGTAGTTGACTCTATAAATTGGAAGGAAATGCCCCTGGGATGGTATGGACTGAGACAGAGGTGAGTAAAAGTAGAAAAATATTTATTAAATAGTGGCAAAGTTGACATTTGTACAAAAAATTTATAAAAACAGTTATGCTGGCACGTGAATACAGCTGGCAATAATAATTGTAACACAAGCGATTTGTAGACTGTCAAGTCAATTCAAAGGGGTGTGTTGAAACAAATACCGGACATATTTCGGAGACAAATGGCTGAGTTTGAGTGGACCCCATAATCAGATGTTTCGCCTATCTGGCATGCCTATGCTGTGCTCTGTATCATCTAATGGGCTGTTGTGCCCCTGGCTACGCCAATCTGTACCTGGGGGAATGGGAATGTGCCATCTTTTCAGACGAGTACCTCTCTATGTACCTGTGCCACGTTGTTCTGGATGTTGAGATATTCAAAGATAATGACAACATGCTTTCTTGTAAGTTATTCCGTAAACCCACGGCAGGGAACACCATTCTGCACTCGTCGAGCTTCCATCCCCGGCCTCTGGTAGAGTCTATCCCTTACGGACAATATTTGAGAATTAAGCGTAATTGCTCCAATCCCATAGACTTTAAACGCAAAGCAAACAATCTTTAACGACGCCTGTTGGAAAGAGGCTACAGTCACAAGTGCCTAAAAAAAGCATTTAACCACACCCAAACTAAAAATAGGCATGACTTACTAACACCTAAGCAGGCTAAATCCTCAGAAGGTGGCCATTGAATCATCACTACCTATTTTAACAACCATACTCAGATAGTATGCATTTGCAAAAAGTACTGGCATTTATTAACTTCTGATCCGGTTGTAGGACCTTTTGTGTATCCTGCACCTGCAATAACCTATAGACAGGCAACCTCTGTAGGCGATTTACTAGTTTAAAGTGAATTTCAGGGCTCTAAAAGAGGAGATCCTTGCAAAAAACTTTGGGGACCTTGCCATGTGGTTCATGCACATATTGCAAATACATGGACACTGGAAAGGACATCTACCAAATGGAATACAATTTTTTTCCTAGGTATTTCTCAAATTGCTAAACCATGGGGGTGGTCCATCTCCTACTCTGCAGCTGCAACTGCTTTTATGTGGGAAAGACCATCCAAAAACTATGGCAGAGATTATATCGCCACCTAAAGGCCATGAAAGAAAGTGACCCGGATTTACCTTTAGGCAGACATGTTCTGCAGGCTCACAGTGGCATATGTCCTAAAATTAAAGTGTTGGTTCTGGATCAGGTGCATTGCAGCACTCGGGGAGGGGACTTTGACAAGGCCTCCAGGCTTCTCCTCTGGAGCCTTTGACAGAGATGTACTAAAGTAAAAATGTCTCTTAGAATTTATGTATCCCGTTTAGAGAGTTAGACTCCACATGATACTGCCGTAAATTTCTTTTTTATTCATTTCATGTTTTCTTTGTTTCTTTCTCTCTTTCCTTTCCCCTCCCCCTTTTTCTTGACATCTATTGTTTTTTGATATTGAATGTTATATCTAATGTATGACCTCTGGTACTCTAGTTTGTCATATTTAATGTATGATTTATCTGGGCTCAATCGTTATGGATAGACAACTTTTTATGTTATAGTCAAGCATTTGAATATTCCACATAATTTACATACATTAATCTTTACTCTCTTTGTTCTGTTTTAGATATGTTTCCACTTTGACTATCTAGCATGCCTCATATGTACAGACGAACCATCAGATAACATGGGACTCCACTTCAGTTTTTACACATATATCCCCTATGTACAGATATTCTATTTGCAGATTGACTATTCCGGTCTATTTGACGCATCGAGGCTCCCCAGCACACAGGAGCCCCGTTTGGCAACTTGCCACTCTGGGGCGGCATCCCTTCAGTGGTTGCATACTAATGTATACACATCATCTTACCACCTTACAATGGGCTTGGTTATACCCAATGTGTAGGACTATAATTGAGTGGACCCCATGATCCGATGTTTCGCCTATCTGGCATGCCTATGCTGTGTATCTATAGAAAATAATCTTGAGCTGTAAGTACCATAAATTTCACCTATCACATAACAATTTTCTGTCAGATGTTCAAGCCAAAACGAATGTTATAAAAATTCTTGCATGAAATGCATTAATTACTATTGAATTGCTACAACGTTGATGCAATTGTTATTTTTTCTTTCCTTGCTAGAAAAACAGTGTGCCTATATATAAACCCTGAAGAAGGAACAATATATGTGCTTTGAACAAACTCAGCCATTTGTCTCCGAAACATGTCGGGTATTTGCTTCAACACACCTCTTTGAATTGACTTGACAGTCTACAAATCGGTTGTGTTACAATTATTATTGGCAACTGTATCCTGTACCATCCCAGGGGCATTCCCTTCCAATTTATAGATTCAATTGGGATGTGACTAAGACTAAGACTATTAGGATTATCCATACACTGGATTAGCTTTGTCTCCTATTTTTTGTTTATTGTAGTTGACCACCAGGTTTGCACACATCTCAGGAGGGATTTTGTCTCTCTCCTCTTTGCAGATCCTCTCCAAGTCATTAAAGTTTTGAGGCTGAGGTTTGGTAACTCGAACCTTCAGCTCCCTCCACATATTTTTTATGGAATTAAAGTCTGAAGACTGGCTAGGCCACTCCAGGACCTTAATGTGCTTCTTCTTGAGCCACTCCTTTGTTGCATTGGCCGTGTGTTTTGGGTCATTGTCATGCTGGAAGACCCAACCACAACCCATTGTCAAGAGTTTATGGTACATGGCCCCGTCCATTGTCCCTTTGATGCGATGAAGATGTCCTGTCCCCTTAGCAGAAAAACACCCTCAAAGCATGAGGTTTCCATCTCCATGTTTGACAGTGGGGATGTATTCTTGGGGTCATAGGCATCATTCCTCCTCCTCCAAACACGGCGACTTGAGTCGATGCCAAAAAGCTTAATTTTGGTCTAATCTGACACAACACTTTCACCCAGTTCTCTGAATTATTCAGATGTTCATAAGCAAACTTCAGACAGGCCTTTACATGTGCTTTCTTGAGCAGGGGGACCTTGCAGGCACTGCAGGATTTCAGTCTTTCACGGCGTAGTGTGTTACCAATTGTTTTCTTGGTAAATATGGCCCCAGCTGCCTTGAGGTCATTAACAAGATTCTGCTGTGTAGTTCTGGGCTGATTCCTCACATTCTGATGATCATTGAAAACTCACGAGGTGAGATCTTGCTTCGAGCCCCAAACCACGGGAGAGCGAGAGTCATCTTGTGTTTCTTCCATTTGCGAATAAATCGTGCCACCCTCTCACCAAGCTGCTTGGCGATGGTCTTGTAGCAAATACCAGCCTTGTGTAGGTCTACAATATTGTCCCCGACATCCTTGGACAGCTCTTTGGTCTTGGCCATTGTGGAGAGATCGGAATCTGATTGACTGTTTCTGTGGACAGGTGTCTTTTACACCGATAAACAAGCCGAGTTAGGAGGGCTCCCTTTAAGAGAGTGCTCCTAATCTCAGCTTGTAACCTGTATAGAAGACACCTGGGAGCCAGAAATCTTACCGATTGATGGGGGATAAAATACTTATTTCACTCATTAAAATGCAAATCAATTTAGAACTTTTTTGAAATGAGTTTTCTGGATATTTTTGTTGTTATTCTGTCTCTCGCTGTTAAAAAAACCTACCATTAAAATAATAGCCTGATCATTTGTCAGTGGGCAAAAGCACAAAATCAGCAGGGGGGGATCAAATACTTTTTTCCCCTCACTGTATTTTCTATTACCAGGACCATAGCAAGCTATGTCAAAATCATGCAATTCAGTACCAGACATTAAAATCTAGGCGCCTGAATCTTATTTTTTAGTGGTTGGATAACCTGTGCTTTCCACCAAGGTATATAGAAAATATAAACAAAATTCCAGGCAGATATTAAGAAAAACAATGTATTCATCTATCCCAGGGGTCTCAAAACCTTCTAAGCAAAAGGGTCAGTTTACCGTCCTTCAGACTCTCTGGGGGCCGGAATGTGGCTTGTGTGAGTAGAAAATGCTTTGGCGTCAATGGGTGTGGACAATGCTTCATCATTGGTATTAGTGGGAGGATTAGTGCCAATTGTAGGTATCAAGGGAAGGAACAGTGTCTTATCATTGGTGTCCGTGTGAGGAATGATGTCTCATTGTTTGTGTCTGTGTGAGGAATAGTCTCTTGTAAGAGGAGGAATAGTGCTAATCGTTGATATCAGGGGAAGGAATAGTGCCCCATCATTGGTGCCAGTGGAAGGAATCGTGCCCCTTTGTTAGTGTGTAAGGGCCGGATAAAGGCAAGCAAAATGCCACATCTGGCCCTAGGCCGCAGTTTGGAGACCACTGATCTAATTGCACAGTGCTACCACCATCTACATGCTGATAAAAGGGAGAAAGCAAACTGGGAAAAATAATAGCATTCCCTCATTAAGGCCCCTTTCACAGGAGGTGCAGTTGCGGTAAAGCTATTTTTAGATGCGCTTTACCGTCGGAAATTGTGGCGGTATTCGGCCGCTAGCGGTGCGGTTTTACCCCCGATAGCGGCCGAAAAAGGGTTAAAAACCACTGCAAAGCGCCTCTGTAGAGGCGGTATAGCCGCGGTGTCCCACTGATTTCAATGGCCAGGAGCGGTGGAGGAGCAGTAAACACACCGCTCCAAAGATGCAGCTAGCAGGACTTTTGGAGCAGTCCTGCTAGCGCACCGCTCCAGTGTGAAAGCCCTCGGGATTTCACACTAGAGAAAAAGCTGCCGCTGTTTCAGGTCGGTTTGCAGGTGCTATTTTTAGCGCAATAGCGCCTGCAAACAGCCCCAGTGTGAAAGGGGTCTAAGCAATAAAAAGGCTGGGTGTGTGTACTGGACCAAGCAGTTCTGCTTGTCCACGACCTAACTGTTGTCAGGTCACCTGTGGCCAGATGACAGATGCACACCCTAGGGGGTCAGGAGTGCGCCACAAGGTAGTGAACCCTATGGCTGACTGCTGCGGATAGGATACTGGGTGGTTGTGGAAAGCGGGACCAGAGAAGCAGAACCAGGATCCTACAGGAAGCTAGAGCCGAGATTCCCCAGGGCGCGGAGTCTAAGACCCAGCAAGTCTTCTCCAGAGCCTCTAGTGGTGAGGATGTTACGCTGCAGCTAGGTCCAGGTCGCGACCCCTAGAGTCTCCTAGATAACGCCTCGTAGGGTAAGGAGGAAAGAGGGGAAGCAGCAGCAGCACACAGGATACAAGAATAGTGAGGGGAAAGGCCAAGGTCAGGGCAACAAGCAGACAAGCCGAAGGTCAGGGGTCACAAGCAGACAGGGATAGTCAGGAACAAGCCAATATCGTAACAGAGAGACAGACGTAGCACACGGCAGGCAGGAACCCAAACACACAATGCTTGAGGGGCAGCACAGTGGTGTAGTGGTAAGCACTTTCACCTAGCAGCAAAAGGGTCACTGGTTCGAATCCCCACCACGACACCATCTGCCTGGAGTTTGCATGTTCTCCCTGTGTCTGCGTGGGTTTCGTCCGGGTACTCCGGTTTCCTCCCACACTCCAAAGACATGCTGGTAGGTTAATTGGATCTTGTCCAAATTGGCCCAGTATATGTGTGTACGACTGTGTGTCCCAAGTGCGTCGAGATCCTACAGGGTAAAATGACCGCACCAGCCAAGCAGACACTGGCTGCAAAAAGCGCCTAGAGGCGATTCAGTTCACATGTGAGCGCTATACAAGTCACTTATTCATTCAACAAACACGCTGATCAGCAAAGCAGGCTTGCAGTGCACAGGTTAATATAGTGTTCTGTGATAGGGCCTGGGGTGGAGTCAGGCTGGGAGGAGATTACAAAGGAAGCCAGGTGAAAGGGTCTGGCCTCTAAGTGAGGAGAAAAGGTAAGCTGACAGACAAACATTACTGCATATCTATGACAACTGTGCTCTCTGGCAGGGTTGATTGGATCACCAGATTGGTTAAATTAAGTTACAAGTCTTTTGGCAGGAAATAAAGTACAACAAATATGTATTTCAAATGTGTTTTTAGTGGACTGCCTATAATTTAGTTTTAGGACATGTAGGGCATTCTTTCAATGTTACCACTGCCATCGTACTAATCTATATTAACACAGCAATGCCACAGCCAAAGGGACAGTGCTATGCAGGTAACCAGGCAGAATTCAGCTGTCCTTCACTTGTTCACAGAAAACTCCAAAAAGCCCATTTCTGATTGGTTTATATGGGTTACTGCTCAAATCCACCTTTTTTCTATGTTTATATGTAAAAAAGTGTTATTGGTATTTGAAAAGCACTGGCAAATGTGGCCTGATATTAGATTACGATATTTGTATGCGTGAACGATAATGCCCCAATGACATTTACACAGGAGGCTACACTGCAAATTTCTCTCGTCACATGTTGGCCATATTTTGTTAAAAATTAGTTTATGGCATCTTACATTTATGTAATTGTTGGAAAAAAAAAAAAAAAAAAAAGTGTTCTCATCTACTGTATTTAAAAAAAAAAAAAATATATATATATATATATATATATATATATATATATATATATATATATATATATATATATATATATACCCATTTAAAGGCTTGATTCACACTTGTACAGGTTGGGAGCAGTCACAAAAATCGCACATGTTACCAACTCAAAAGGAAAAACGCACTGCTCTTTAGCATTCCAATTCTTAATTGGACCCTCACGTATCGACAAACGTAGCTCATTATCGTGTGAACCATATGACGGTGTGGCACATTTAAAAAAATATATAGAATATATATATATATATTTTTTTTAATTACCATGGCTGGCAGTGCAGATGACAAGTTCATATATTTTATCGTTACGGTTTGTAAAAGATCAGGATACAGATTTGTTTAAATGAATTCAGCTCTATATCTTTGCATATTTGCATATGCATATTTGTCATACTGATGTAATTGCATCTATGAGATGGAGAAACCCTGCTGGGGAAGGCACCATGTGTCATAATCATAACTTATCTTATTGTGATAACGGTTATGCAAAATTTATACTATGCATTATCTGGCGTCAAATAAAAAAGGTGTTTGTTTTTCAGAGTGGAACTTTCCCCATAGTCTTCCTCTGCCATCTGTGCTTGAGTGACAACAATGAAAGCAAACCTTGTAGCTATAGAAATTGCATAAGTACTTTTATTGTAAAAATGTAGAGCTTTTTATGAATGCTTATATAAACCTTTTACTTTTGTGCTTTTTTACTGCCTTTCGCTCTACCTCCCCATTACCAGGCTGCCTCCCCTTTGTATTGCGCCAGTATAGATAAGTGTGTATAATCTTGATTTTCAGACACAACAAAGTTTAGTTTTCTGATGGGAAGATTTGTTTATCATGCTATGAGGTCAAGCAAGTATTTGCACATGACCAATTGTATTGTCCTTTAACCAGTTCCCTACTGCCGTATTGTAGAATGACGGCGACAGGAACCCTACCCTCCCTCCGGGCGGACGTCATATGACGTCTTGCCGGTATTGTGGAGGGCGCGGGCTCGCCTCATCACTGGGTACCCGATGCGCGTACTCCCCGGCCGCGATGTCTGCCGGGCACCCGCGATTGCTCATCACAGAGCAGGGACGTGGATCTGTGTGTGTAAACACACAGATCCATGTCCTGTCAGGGGAGAGGAGAACTGATCTTATGTTCCTTGTATATCGGAACACCGATCGGTCTCCTCCCCTCATCAGTCCCCTCCCCCCCACAGTTAGAATCACTCCCTAGGACACACGTTTAACCCCTTGATCGCCCCCTAGTGTTAATCCCTTCCCTGACAGTCACATTTACACATTAATCAGTGCATTTTTATAGCACTGATAGCTGTATAAATGTAAACAGTCCCAAAATAGTGTCAAAAGTGTCCGATGTGTCCGCCACAATGTTACAGTCACGATAAAAATCACAGATCGCCGCCATTAGTAGTAAAAAAAAAAAAAATCAATATACGCTTATTGCTAATTTTTTATTTATTTTTTTAACAAAAATATGTAGAAGAATACATATCAGCCTAAACTGAAGGAAAAATGGTTTAAAAAAAAAAATGGGCCATTATAGCAAAAAGTAAGTGTTTTGTTTTTTTTTCAAAATTTACGCTCTTTTTTGGTTTATAGTGCAAAAAAATAAAAAATAAAAACGCAGAGGTAATCAAATACCACCAAAAGAAAGCTCTATTTGTGGGGGAAAAAAAATGATCAAAATTTAATTTGGGTACAACGTCGCATGACCGCACAATTGTCATTCAAAGTGTGACAGCGCTGAAAGCTGAAAATTGGCCTGGGCAGGAAGGGGGGTGAAAGTGCCCTGTATTGAAGTGGTTAAAGTGTGTGTGTGTGTGTGTGTGTGTGTGTGTACCTAAAACTATTTGCAGAGAAAAATAATGGACTCAAGCTTTAGAGCAGTTGTGTCAATAAGAAACTACAATATTGTTAACCACTGACATGGCTGTCCTGAGGCAATTTTGGTACTGTGCTGCCATCTAGAGTTTGCAGGCAGAATTGAATACCCTATAGAAATTGGTGTAGGAAGGAAGCGGGAAGAGCTCCACCAGAAGAAACAAAGACTGCCGAGATCAAGAACCTATTTTCCTGCAACTACTGTCTTGTCCTAGGTCCTGTTCGCTAGGAAATCATAGGTCAGCTATGATGGAAGCCAAGTCACTTTTTAGTGCATCAATAATTGCAAGCAGACTACTGACAATGTTCCCTCACTAGGGAGAGATAGACGGTGTGTGCATGTATGTATGCATATTTACACTTTTCATGTCTTGTACGGTTTTCCTGTAACTGCAAGTAGTTTGTATACACCGCATTCTTGTTAAGTAAAAGCACATTAAAATACTGGATGTTTTCCTTGCTTTACTGCAAATAGACAAGCAGTTAAGAAAAAGCAAAATGTCCCTTTTACCTTCCAATCGCTAGGCCTCCTCCTCCTCTTCTTTAGGCCACCGCACCCACCACATCCCAAACTCAAGGCCACCCCCCGCCCCCTTAGCTCACCTGTTCTAGGCCACCCCCATCTTCCCATCCCTAGGGCACTTCCACCACCCATCCTTAGTATGCCTCCCTCTCCACCTTCTCGGGTAAGTCATTAGAGCAGAGGTTGGTGTCAGTAGGGCAGTGGATGGCATCAGCATTGTAGAAGATGGGGTCAGTCAGAGCAGGGGGATGGTATAATTTGTTTATTTTTTTAAACATTTTTTTTTAGAAGCCCTATTGGGGATTTTTGTGAATCATCAGGGGTCGAAACAGATCCCCGATGTCTTAGTTTTGAAACAGAGAAAGGGACTCCTTTTCTCTGCAGCCTCAGCTGAATGAATGGGAAGTGATCTGTGCCAAGTGGCTTACTGTTCATCACAAAAACTGAAGCAAAGTAAACAGTTTGCTATGCTTCAGTTATGAATGGACACAGGAGCAAATCGTTGCTGATCACTCACTGTGTTAATTTAGAAAAGGAAGGGGCCATGGCGTAAATGACATTTACTGGCCCCCTTCCCTTGTTCATCATGAAACGATCCCCTGCAGCAGACAGCGGGACAGTGGGAAAAGAGAGAGGAGGCAGCGCTGCAGAGGAGGGTAGGCAGCATAAAGAAGTTGAACCTGGACAGGAGGGGAGGCAGGGGCAGCATTTACTAGAACCAATCAGCTGCACTTTCCTCCTTCAGCAGTTGAATGCCAATGGGAGGGAGAGGAGAAAAAAAATTGGATTTTTTACTCACCGTAAAATCCTTTTCTCTGAGTCCATGGACCGACACAGCTTCTCTATTGACAAAGTGGGTATTATCTGTTAATTAGGAGTGACTAGGCAGAAAACTTGTAAAAAGTGTTGCATCACACCTTCTACAGTACCGCCCAGGGGGTGGACCCTCTGGGTATAACCCCTCAGTCTGCATCTCGCAGATCAGTTCATCAAAAAGCAGTACAAACTTAAAAGGAGGGGTGGGTGCTGTGTCGGTCCATGGACTCAGAGAAAAGGATTTTACGGCGAGTAAAAAATCCTATTTACTCTTTCGTCCATGGACCGACACAGCTTCTCTATTGACAAAGTGGGACATCCCAAAGCAGTGTCAGAGAAAAAACGAGGGGTGGTAACAGCATAAAAATAAACTTCACCCCAAACACAAAAGAGCACTCCTCCACGGAGGAGCTGCAACTCTAAACAGCCGCTTACAAAACCTTGCGGCCGAAAGAGGCATCCGAAGATGCACCTATATCAACTTTGTAGAATTTTGTGAAAGTGTGAGCGGACGACCAAGTCGCCGCTTTACATAATTGGGAAACAGACGCTTGAGGTCGGAAAGCCCAAGAGGCACCTATTGCCCTGGTCGAATGCGCCGTGACCGGAAAGGGGGGCGCTTGACCCTTTAAGGCGTAAGCCTGGATTACTATCTGTCGGATCCACCTAGAGATGGTGGCCGACCAGACTGCTTGGCCCTTCATGGGATCAGCCACCGAAACAAACAGTGAGTCTGACTTCCGGAACAGGGAAGTAGCAGATAGGTATACTCTCAAAGATCGGACAATGTCCAAGGAATGCAACGCCGACTCCTTAGGATTCGACGGATGAGGACACAAGGATGTAAGTACAATGTCTTTGTTGAGATGAAAAGCCGAAACGACTTTCGGAAGAAAGGAAGGCTGCGGCCGCAGCACCACCTTATCCTTGTGGAAAATCAAACAGGGAGCTTTGCAGGACAAGGCTGCCAGCTCAGAGACTCTTCTAACTGACGTAACAGCCACCAAAAAGACCACTTTCTGAGAAAGTGTCAACAAGGGAATATCTCTAATATTCTCAAACGGTGCCTTCTGAAGCACCGAGAGGACCAGGTTCAAGTCCCACGGAGGTAGCGGGGGACGGACCGGAGGGGCCACATGTCGAACCCCCTGCATAAATGTACTCACGAGAGAGTGAGTCGCCAGGGGTTGCTGAAAAAAAAAAAAAAAAAAAGACAGACAGCCAGGGCAGATATCTGTCCCTTAAATCGTACTTAGGGCAAGCCTTTGGTCCACCCCATGCTATAAAAACAGCAGGATTCTGGAAACCAAAAAGGTATGCGGATGCCATTTCATTTCCTCACACATGGAGATGTAGGCCTTCCAAGTGCGGTGATAAACCTTCCTAGAGGACGGTTTCCGAGCACTTCTCATAGTAGAGATTACTGAATCTGACAGGCCCCGGTCTCTCAGTACCTGGTTCTCAACAGGCATGCCGTTAAAGCCAGTGAACGTAAAGCAGGATGGAGTATGGGACCTTCTGTAGTGGTAGGCGCCAGGGGACGTCTGCAACCAGACGTACTAGAACGGCGTACCTAGGACGCTGAGGTCAATTGGGAGCGATTTGGATCATTGAAATTCCCTCTGCCTCCACTCTGTGGAGCAGAAGAGGAAGAAGCCTTAAGGGAGGGAAGGCATAGATTAGCCGATACTGACCCCACAATGTCACCAACGCGTCGGTTGCGTCTGCCCATGGGTCTCTTGACCGGGCCACAAACATCAATACCTTCCGATTGAGTCGGGAAGCCAGAAGATCTACATCTGGTGTGCCCCATCTTTGGCAGAGGAGTTGGAACACATCCGGGTGCAAGGACCATTCTCCCTGGTCCAGCATCTGGCGGTTCAGGTAGTCCGCCTGCCAGTTTTCCACACTCGGAATGTACACGGCCGATAGTGCCGGTACGCTCCTCTCTGCCCACTTCAGGATGCGAGCGACCTCCGATGCTGCAGCCGAGCTTCTTGTTCCTCCTTGACGATTGACATAATGCCACTGCTGTGGCGTTGTCTGACTGGACGCCCTTGCAGCCTCTGAGACCATTTGAAGAGGCACAGCCTGATCGCCCGGATTTCCAGGACATTGATCGGCAGGAGGGCTTCCTCTGGAGTCCAGCGACCTTGCGCCGACTGAACACCCCAGACTCCCCCCCCCCCCAACCTGTAAGGTTGGCGTCCGTCGTGATCACTATCCAGTAAACCGGAAGAAATTACTTCCCGGCCATTAGAGCCGGTGCCGTCAGCCACCATACCAGGGATCTCCTGACTAGGTGGCTCACTCGGATTTGATAATCCAGAGATGATGGACATCTGTTCCATCTGGACAGAACTTCCTTCTGTAACACTCGAGTGTGGTATTGAGCATATGGGAAAGCCTCGAAGGAGGCTACCATGAGGCCTAACACTCGCATGCAAAAACAGAGTGACGACCAATTCCTGGAAGTCAGCTGCCGTACTGCAGCCCGGAGGGTCTGCAACTTCTCCACAGGGAGGAATACCTCCTTGCTAGACAGAAAAAAATTGATCTGCGAGATGCAGACTGAGGGGATATACCCAGAGGGTCCGCCCCCTGGGCGGTACTGTAGAAGGTGTGATGCAACACTTTTTACAAGTTTTCTGCCTAGTCACTCCTAATTAACGGATAATACCCACTTTGTCAATAGAGAAGCTGTGTCGGTCCATGGACGAAAGAGTAAGCTGGTTTTCAGCTGCTGTAGGAGGAAAATAAAGCCGATTTGTTCTAGTTAATTCCACCCCCAGCTGCCCCTCTTGTATAGGTGTAACAAGGAGGCAGCATGGGCCCCGTGGAGCATGGGGACGGCAGTATCCCTCTCAATCTGGCACCCAGGCACATGCCCTCCACCCTAGTTTTGGCCCTGGATGAGAACATGTGCGTGTGTGTATGTAAAAAAGTTTTATGTTCAGGTAAGTGACCTTAGTTTTTCATTCCTGAAAAGGTTTTAAAAATTTTAAATTCTTCTTGGAGCTCTACCTTAATGATCCAATCATGCAAAGATTGAAATAAATCTAACGACACCTTTTGCCTATAGCAATACAAAAATCATAGGAAAGATACCCACCTGCTAATAAGCATTGCAGTAATGACTGGCTCCCAGCCAGAATGAAGGACAATTCTTGTTGCTGGGTGTTTGGATGCAACTACAATCCATATTGGAGTCAGAGCCACAAAGAAAGTACCAACCAGTGGTGACGCAAATGAATATGAATCTAGGACACAGTAAAAGAGCAGCATTTACATTTTATATAGCAAATAAAAATAAATCAATAAACAAATATTGTATTTTTGTCAGAAGAAGTGATGGGAAATCTCGCATTTGGGGAGATGGACGAAATAAAGTCAGGAAGGGTTAGAACTTTTGAAAAGTTCTCCCTGTGCAGGCAACATCTTCATCCTTGGTATTTTGTATTGGTCCTCAGAGGAACAGGTAGTCAGAAAAAAATATCCCCAATGGGAGGACAAATATTGAAATAATGGCCATAACAAATTTTTATTGCTTCCCCACCCTACCCAAAAGTCAAAGATAAGGTTTTGTGTAGAATTGGACAGAGTACAGAAGTTTTAAAGCCTCTGTCAAATCGTAAATTAGTTCCTGGTGTTACCATGGGAAACATTTCTCTTCAGATCCTGTCATGTCAGAGTGACAGGATGTGAGGGAAAATGTCTCAAAGGACAAAAAGGGAAGAAAAACCCTTTAAAACCCACTGTTTTCACCCAAAATTATATTTAAAAAAAAGTTTGAGTGGAGCTTTACACCAACTAGCATTTCCTCTCCCATTTCTACAATTACATTACGAAAGATTGAGTTTTTGTCAATTTATAGGTTTCATTAGCATTTTTCAATCAAGTTAAGGTTCAATAGAATCATGACAAAATACATAAAAGGACAATCTGTCAACTGTAAACAATTTTATAATAGCAGTAATACTGGTCATTTGGCATTTTGCTGACATTCATATATTCCAAACCGCATTTTTAAAGTGAAAAAAATAAGTATTTTCTCATTGCAAACAGTTAAACTTAACTTAAACATTTAAAAACTTAAAGTAACCCTGTTCCTACAGTGAAAAAATCTGAAATCAGGGAGTAGCCTATATAAAAAAAAGTTAATACTTACAGGACACAGTTGTAAAGTAGAAGATGGGGGAAAGGAACTGTAGCACCCAGCAGGGGACCGGCATTTGACACCCCAGAAGTGTTGCGTACCAATGGCACCCATAGTTATTCAAGACTGCAAAGATTTGACTCCCCTCCCACAAAAAGCCTAATATTAAACAATCTTTTACAGCCTGCTTTAAATTTTGCTACTATAGCGACAAAGTCATTTTAATTATTTAAATTTCCACTACAGGTTTCAAATTTGATTAGTTGTTAGGGTCTTTTCAAAACAGAAGCTCAGTTTATTGTTTCAAAGAAAAAAAAAAAATGCCTGTACATTTCACTTTCATCTCAAATCCCAAAAAATAAAAAAGGTTTATTCCTCATGGACACAGCTATTAAAATATTTCCCTTTTCCCCCTGGGCCAGCTGTGTCTCCAGAAGATCTGGTTTATAGCCTAATATTATAGAGCCTATCGAAGTTCAGTCAAACACTAACAATACCTAGTCTACTTTGGCCCCCATTCTAAGGCAGGCCATACATCATGCAATTTTCTTTCCTTCAACCAAGGGTTAAAGGAAAGAAAATTGCTCTATTCCCTCCCATCAACACAGTCAGTGTTAATGGGGGAATCCCCCCTAAAGCGCTATTGTATTCTGCCGGGAGGGAGCCTTCCCACGAGCAGAATACAATCACTGCTGCTATAACCACCGGCAGTGGTTGGATGAAAAAAAGCCAACAGGTTGGTTGTACTGAAGTTGACTGATGGATTGACTTAAGTACAACCAGCCTGCCCATAGACTGATTAAAATTTGGCGAGTTCAGCAGAAATGTTGATCCTTCAATGGCCAGCTTAGGCATATTCTATGTACCCTGTGAAAGGAAAAATCTGTATAATTACCTATTCTAAAAGTTCTATGATATGGTCACATGATCGGGTCCCAGCACCAAATTCAGTGTAGAAGAGGGAGAGTGGACAACGGATACCCCATCGTTTCTCCTCTTCACTGAAGCTGGTGCTGGAACCCAATCCTGTGACCCTCAGTATAGTAAGTATACAGATCTTTCCTTTACAGGGTAGAGAGAATAGGCTTAGAATGAGGGTGGGAGTAGACTTAAGTATAGTTCGTGTTGGACAGAACTTCCACTTTAAGCAGTTTTTAGGTTTGTTGGCAATTATTATTACAGAGTATGGGAACCGCAGCTTCTATGGATTAGGTCTCCCATTACACAAGGGGCAATTATGAATAACAAGATGCAATAACTGTCCATTAAAGTTTTTTTGTACTTCAGCCATATCACTAGCAGTAAACTATTGTACCACGTTACCACAGACCGTACTAGAAAATAAAAAACAAATACATGATACCCTTCATGTGGAGAACTAGAAACATTTTAAGGTGTGGCTCCATAGGATGCAGATAGAGAAAGGAGCCACCCTCAAACTGGAAGTCTGGGACAGTAGTCATGGTACCAGCTTTAACTAAAAAAAAAGGCAAGAATAAAAAAAAAAAAAAAAAAAAAGCTGTATACTCAGTAAGTGATTAAATCAACTTCTGAAAGGGCTTAAACAACTGAGGGTTTAATATTACATTGAATTACTAGACAACGTGTTGGTACTCAAGTCAAAAAGTGACAGCAAATATCCAGTGATAACTATAGGATTAGTACAGTGGCTTAGTGGTCATCACTTCCGCTTTGCAGCACTGGGGTCTACAGTTCCTCAGTTCCCAGCCAAAACACCATCTGCATGGAGTTTGCATGTTTTCCATATGCTTGCGGGGGCTTCTTTCGGGTACTTTGTTTTTTACCCAGACTCCAAAAACCATGCTGGAAAGTTAACTGTCTCCTTCCTAAACTGGTCCTAGTATGAGTAGGTTTGCATGTGAAGCCCTAGACTAAGTTCCTTGAGGACAGGAAGTGATGTGAATGCACAATATGTAAAACTCTGTAAATTGTTGGCGCTATAAAAATGCCTGTAATAAAATAAAAAATAAAAAAGTGGCCAATGTGAATAATGTCCCTCAAGTCTATAAGGCAGATCCCCACAGGTGCTACAGTTTATTCAAAAGAGCCAATCATCAAGTTCCTCTCCATATTCAGTAGATAAAACTTAAAACCTCCTCTAGCAGAGAGTCCACATTCATATTTCTAAGTTACAATTTTTAATGAAATACTAAAATATATAATTGATGTATTTTTGGAGAAGTTACTTCTTTGAGCTACCTTAGATGAAAGAAAAAAAAATGTGCATACAGTATATACCGTAATAAACAAAATGATTCCATTTAAAAAACAAAAAACAAACACATTCTCTCTAACAAAATGTAATTTTTTTTCAGAAGAAACAAAAGAAGACGTCTAGAGGAATAACGGTGTCAGAGCAGAGCTTGTTTACATCATTAGAGCTAGTGGTACATAGGTAATCAATATATGAACAGCTGGTAAAGCTGCATTATGCATCGTCTGTGTGGGTGGTTCTTATAGATGATTATGAAGTATTGTTTCAGAAATTCTAAATTCGAATCAATAGAAAAGCCAAAACCAATGTATTCTCGTGAGAAACTTCACTCTCTCTCATCCACGAATGTATGCAGATAAAAAGGTAGCTTTAACCGTTAGCATTTGTCAGAGGGATTCCTCCCTATTAGTCTGACCCCAAAACTGCATTCCTAAATACGATTTTTACTTATTAAAGTGCAAAGATCAGGAATGTGCAGTAATCACAACAATCGATTAAGAACTGCAAGTTTGGTGTAGACCACACATGTTAAACACAAGACCCGTTGGACGAATCGGGCCCGTCAGGCCATTTCATGTGGCGCTCGCACCCAGAGCTTTTTTTCAGCCACCACCTCCGGGCTCTCACACTCCACTCCCCACTACTGGCACTTTTAAACATAGAAGCCTTCTGTGTTTACAAGGACAGCTTTCCTCTCAGCGGGTCTCACAGATTCCTGTCTGCCCTGCACTCACGGCGGAGATAAGGAATACGCAGGTGATGTGTTGATAGGTGGGATGGGGCATCACGTGGTAATCTGCACTGTGATCCCCATCTTTGCCCAGGTGCACAGCCGGTGAAAGAGCTGGATCCTGCACTCTGTACATAGCGCATCCCTGAACTCCACACATAAAACGCACTCCTGGTATTTATTGCCACTTTAAGATCCTCCTACTGTTAATGCAATTTGGCCATACCCACTGTTTGATGCGGTTTCGACAGGGGGGCATGACTGAATTCCTGCACATTTGATCCAACATAACAAGCATGTGTATTCTTAGGCCCTGTATACATAGAGGGGGGCATGAGGGTTAGTAAAAAAACGGGCAGCTGAGCTGCAGTTTTACCACCCCTCTATTTGCAGAGTCACAAGTTTACATAGCCAGCGCCCAATTTAATACACACTGTGCAGCAAAATGTATAAGTCAGATCACGTTGAACAGATAGTACTGTCGTTAAACACAACCTACTGAAGTGAATGGGGCATTGTGTAAAGCACGCAGTTGCAGCACAGTGCTACCAGCTTTTAAGAAGTACACAGGCCTGTCAATGCCTCTGAAAATCAATCCACTGTGGGCAGCAATCATGGCCGAACGTGTAAGGGAGCCCTTACTTGAATCTTGGTGTACTTTGTGGATTTCTTTCAGATCTTTGCAGTAATCTAGCATGAAACTGTCTGTGCAGGAGCTTCCTGTAATATCACCAGACAATACTGTCCTTTCTCCTTGTGCAGGGTGACTGGTCTTCTATGTGCACCACTGACCTTGATGTTGTTGAGTGCAGCCTCTACAAAGTTGAGGCAAAGAGGGAGCATTAACAATGGGTGCAGAGAAACAAAGTCAAATAATTCATTGGATCTGGTGATCCTTTTTTGAAGGAAATTGATAGCTTTTTTTTCCCCTCCAAGAGACCTGGAGAGAGATGGTTGATGCTGCGACTGGAGAGCAACTAGTGTATGCTGATCAGCTTGAGACCTAGAGAATATTTTAAGGGTGGAGGAAAGATCAGAGCAGGGCAAACTGAGGAAAGAGTGGTACCCATTTGCCACTGCTGTTATGGGGTACCATAAGAAAGCATTGGTGGATTTGTAAGGACATCGCTCTGAAGCGAGCCCTCTTCATTTCTCTTGTGTAGTGGCTGCCTTCTAAACCCTGGAGCACCATGCTGATATTTATAACCCTGTTGTGTGTGTGTATAGCAGGAACCTTAGAAGAATCTGCAACAACATTTAGGTTCCTAGCACCCTCTAGAGGAAAACTAAAACTGCATCGTAATTTGTATCAAAACAGTAAGATATTAGCGTGCATTATACTTTGATTTTCTAAAAATTAATGATGACCTTTTAAACTTTCCTAGGTCACTGTCATTTTAGGAACTCCGATGTCAAACCCTATTTTTACCAGCAAGACTTAAAAATAGAAAAAAAAAAAAAAAAAAAACAAGTCCACCCAAAACTAAATGTTTAATGTGGCAGATGTTGCATTGTTAAAACGATCTGACAATTTTAATCTCTCAGGAACTCTGTGCTGAATGTTGGTATCTGCACACCTGGCATGGCCAGAAGAGGTTCAAAGCTCCATATTGGATTTTTACATTAAAAGTTTATATTATAGATAGAGCAACAGAAGGTAATGGAACGAACACACACACACGGCCAAAAAAAACAAGAAAAAAACCTTCAAGATGGACAGGAGCGTAGCCATTCTCACAGCCAGAGGATCTTGCCGTTTGAGCATCCAAGATGCTTCACTTATGCACCCAGCTTCACTTATGACTAACAACATTTGGATGGACCTACCTTTTAGAGTTGAAAGACTGAATCATGTTTATTGAAAAATCACATCTCTGGAGACCCAAAACTATAATACACATTGACACTGAGCATCCCAAATGAACATAAAACATTTGTCAAGTCTAGATCGCCCTCTAGTGGTAGAAACAAAAGAAGATAAAAACAAGTACTGCTACACTAAATGCCGTTTAAAAAACAAAAATCGAATCAAGATCTGTATTCTAAAATTTTCATTAGCTACAGTTCTAAATTGACATATTTCTGTAAAAAAATATTATACTAAAGGAGGATGTTATCACATTATACCATTGCAGGTTGATAGATCATGTTTTTTAAGCTGGCCATATATGCTGCAATAGCTGCAGGGGTAACTGTTATTTTAACAAAATCATATCAATGGCATTACAAAGACCACCATGTAAGTATTCTATTAAAATCATTGCAAAAAAGTAGAATACATGGTGAGAAAATGACTTTAAAGGGTAACTGCACTCATGTGGGGGAAAAAGAAGCAATTAAAATGTACACAAAATGTGTACAGAACGCCCCCCCCCCCCCGAAACAATTTCCTGCTTGTGTGATTGGCTCCCCGATTTTCCCAGAAGTCTACACTAAGATACAAGTCAGATTTCAGGGATCCTCTGGAACAAAACAGTAATTTTTGGTGAGAAACTCCCAATAGGAACATGTGTAAATGGATGCAAGCCCAGCAGATTTCCTCATTAGTACTGCACAGCCAATTGATCATTATGAAACCACTCCCATTAGATTTACTTTTCCACATGGGTATGAAATAAAAAAAATAAAAAAGGTTTTCTGCATTCACACCTGAGCATTTCCTTTTCAGGCAGAAAGTCACACGTCTTTACCGCGATTTTGTACAGGTCAAAAGGTCACCAATGTAAGAAGCAGAAAAACGCCTGTAATCTGCCCAAAAAAAAAGCTCATGTACTTTTTTGAGCTTCAGGCGTTTTGCTTCAGGCTACAAAACTCTCAGATGTGAACAGATGCATGGGATTTTGCTTGTTGGGAGTTTATTCCAGCATTTGAAGTTTTTTTTTTATGAGCTCAAAATGCTCAGGTGTGCTCAGAATAACAAAAAGGTAGGAATCTGCAACAAAGGATGTTATAATCCTTGTAATGGCAGATCACCCAGAGGGGAATGTTTTTTTCTCAACAAAAGTGGGGTTTTGCTTTAAGAAAGAACAGGGCAATCTTACTGATCTGCCAAGGAGGCATTCTCGTCAAACATAGCCACACATGCAGGTGGCTAAATCAGACATGAATCCTGACAGCTGATACTTATATGAGTGGTAACACAGGCTCACGCATAGCCAGAGTTCGAATGGGGAACAGATCTATCGGTAGAGGATTCCAGACATCTGGTACGAGCCTCAGGCAGCAACTCAGTGTGATGTCAATTCCTATAACCTGCCAGCATTAAGTTAGCAACAAGCCAGCCCAAGGCCAGGGTGAGGTCAGCCCATAACCCAGACAAACTGCAGAACACTGACATTGTATGCAAATAATTCCTCCTTTATCTAGCCGTCAGGGGAACTCAGAAGGCTTTATCCTTTTGTCTGACAAGTTATGGCATATTGGTAACAGAATCACATTAAAATAAGTAACCTAACAAGGAAAGAGTACTACTACAGAGCAATAACGCTAAATAAATGAAGAGTCAATTGAACATTTTATTGATTCTGCTGGATCACCATAAAAGAGAGGATTCTGTGGGCTCACCATAAGCCCTGGTTTCATGTCAAATCGGCGGCAATTGACGGAAATGGCACCGTCCTAATCGGTGCGATGCCGCACTTTCGACGCTGCACCAATTTCAAAAGGTAGTTTCTGTACTACTTTTTGTGATTTCGGGGTGCAATATCCATTGATATCTGTGCAAAAACCCACACAGATGTCTGTGAAATCGCAGCCCAAATCGGGACTGACATGCAGGCGTGAAATCGTGCGAGTTCAGCTGAACTCGCACGGCTTCATTCCCACAGCTCAGTGTGAACCTGGGCTCAAAGACGATTTTGCGGAATCCCCATAAAAGAGACGATCCTGCGGGATCACCAAAAAACAAAAAGACGATCCTGCGGGATCACCAAAAAGACGATCCTGCATGATCACCAAAAAAAGAATCCTGCAGGATCACAAAAAAAAAAAAAAAAAAGACGAACCTGCAGGATCACCAAAAAAGACAATCCTGCAGGATCACCAAAAAAAAAAAGACGATCCTGCGGGATCATCATAAGTGATACAATCAAAAGCCAATTCCCTATCCATAATATTTATGAGTACCTCTAAACAGTAAAAATAATCTGTAAACCGTGATGCAATGTATGGTTATACTAAACATAACAGGCTACATTAAAATAGGTAAATTACTTTTTATAACAAATCTGCTTTAGTTATTACGATTGACAGAAAGTAAATAAAAGATGTCTCTCAATGAACGTTTAAGCACCCATTCACACCTCTCCAGTGCAACGCATTACCTGCAATGTAAGTTGCATTGCCATTCATTTTCAATAGTATTGCAATGCACTAACCCAAAGCCCCTCTGACACACATGCATTGCAATGCACCACAAGGCCCAGCAACACATTGTGTGTTCTGGTGCATGTTCAATTTTTAATACAATGTATCAAGGGGGTCAGACTGATTGGGCTCTAAGCTCCCTTCCATCTAGCCAATTTTCATGATAGTTTAACCCCTTGTATACATGGAATTAAAGCAAGCTTGTTATTGATTTTTACAGCCAGAAATGGAGTTTCAGATAAAAGTGAAAAGGCTTTAGTGCCACCCGATCACTTTTATGGGACTCTGAAGGTGCTCCCAACCCCAACAGTGGTTCCCGGGCTCTCCCATTCCTCCAGTGACCGCGGGATTGTAGTAAATGGCTCCTACAGTAAGAGTAGGAGGTGATTGGGGAACATTCATTCCTGGTCCCCAGCGATTAATGAACCTGGAAACCCCATGCATTTTCTCACTGTAGCCAAGAATGCAGCTAATCAGGCATGATCTAGGCTTGATTAGCTGCAGTGAAGTGCAGGGGAGACATTGGGGGTGTAATAGACCCAAGATGTTTCACCAGAGGACCTGACACATAATGGGCTTATTAGCCTGCTTGTGATAACAATAAAGTGAAATAAAAAAAAAAATATATAAAATTACAAGCATCCCTGTACGTACCCCAAATTCACGTGTAGCGCAGGGCGAGCATGTGAGGTATATAATCGCAAACAAAGCGCAAGACCAACAATTCTAGGCCCAGAATTCATTGTTAATTTTAAACTGATAACCTGCATTGCAGCACACCACCACTTACTACCTAAAATGATGAATGTTATAATTTTATTTATTTTTTATTCATTCTGCTGCAATGGCAGCCCATTCAAATAAATGGGCTGCTTTAACACAATGAACATTATAGAGCAACAGAATCCACCCCTATAATGGCACATTTTTTAAGCTGTTACAATAAAGAGTGTAAATACACTTACCAATGCATGTGTAAAGACCTTGACTTATCCATGCCAATATAGCAAGGGTGATAAGATCCCCAAAACTAGCAGCAATTGGAGTAGCAACATTGTCTGGGTTTATCCCGGTTTTCTTTGATCCAACAATTACTCCTACCATGATTATACCTGGAATGTCAAGGGAAAAAAATTATTTGTACACCAAGCCTGCATACTGATGTTTTAATGATACAATATCTCGCAAAGGTGAGTACACCCCTCACATTTTTGGAAATATTTTATTATATCTTTTCATGTGACAACACTGAAGAAATTACACTTTGCTACAATGTAAATTAGTGAGTGTATAACAGTGTAAATTTGTTGTCCACTCAAAATAACTCAAGTCATTAAGGTCTAAAGCGCTGGCAACAAAAGTGAAAATGTCCAAAGTGGGCCCAAATTGTCAATATTTTGTGTGGCTGCCAATTATTTTCCAGCACTGTCTTAACCCTGTAGAAGAAAGTGGCCACAAAATACAACAAAAATGGTCTTTGCGCAAGAAATGTCCAATTTAAAGTGATAACACACTGACCCTTAATGAGAATGCTTAATGTGAAACAATCTGGCCAGCACCACACTCCTTGCAGCTCAGTGATCAACAGGAAATTGATAGCTGTGAAAACAAAAAGGGAATACGAGCGCACAGGCTCATCAAGCAGCTGCCGACAGGCTGCAAGTGAGCCGCTCACTGACTGAAGAAACAGCCGGTCAGGAGAAGGATGCGAGGCGCCTACAACACTTGTTTCAGGGAGAGCTCTGGTGAAGCTCTTCTTCTCATTCACTCTGAAGCACGGAGGTGTCCCTCGGCAAGGCTCTCTATTGGAGGAACTGTTTGACGCGGTTTATTCACCTTCACTTGTGAGTGTATTGATTTTATTATTTTATTTCCAATAAAAGACGTTATTGCACCACGAGCCTGTGCGCTCGTATTCCCTTTTGTTTTAGAAGAAAGTGGCCACACACTGGAATGAGAAGCTTGACAGAAATCTGTCGCATGCCAGACAAATGATACAGGACAAAGGATAACGTTTCACACGGATATACCGTGCTTGCCCAATTTGGACATTTTCACTTAGTGGGGTGTATTCACTTTTGTTGCCAGCGGTTTAGACAATAATGGCTGTGTGTTGCGTTATTTTGAGGGGACAGCAAATTTACATGCAATACAAGCTGTACACTCACTACTTTACATTGTAGCAAAGTGTCATGTCTTCAGTGTTGTCACATGAAAAGATATAATAAAATATTTACAAAAATGTGAGGGGTGTACCCACTTTTGTGAGATGCCGTATAATACATTGCAATACACAATACTTGTGCCAACCTGACAAGAGCGATATATAGGGGTAAGCTTTGCCGACTTCCTTCTGAAAATAGTGTAAGCAGAGGTGTCAAACTCAATTTCATCGTGGGCCGCATCAGCATTATAAATTGCCCTCAAAAGGGGCGGTTGTATCTGTAAGATTAGATGTCCAGCGCATCCCCTCCCCTTTACATTAGATGTCAAGAGCCAACCCACCATCAGAAGTTGAGTCTCCCACTCTCCCTTTCCTTATGCTGCTTCTGGGAAGCTTGAAAGCAGAAAGTAAGGGTCTGGAGCTCTCCTGCAGCTGCAGGAGAGGTGCAAGGGCCACATGAAATGACCTGGAGGGCCGGATTCGGCCCGCGGGCCTTGTGTTTGACACCTATGGTGTAAGGTATACTTACTGATCCACACTCGTTAGTCTCCCTGCTCCATCAAAGCCCTAAAGTTGGCCACACATACAATTTTCTTATTCAATTCCCTTTGGATTTATCTTTAACTATGTACTGCAAGGGCCTGCCTTATTGCATACAAAAATTGAGAGTATTTAGGTCTGACCGTAGACTTAGGTTTGTCCCAATCATGTTTGAATTCCCGATTCAAAATAGAACACACAGTGTGAGAAACCCGCAATCTGTGCACTTTTCCAGCACTGCGTTCAAATCACACTGCCCTTGCGATCTGCAGCAGGTGACCGTTCAAGGTTAACGACACCCCAAATGCAGGTTGCAAACGCAGTGCATTTTCCTGCACCAGATCGCATGGTACAAAATGCCATGCAATTGCAATGGGTTTATAAAATTGGTGCATGCACTACTTTGGTGCAATGTGGAACGATTTGAGCCCATTCAAAATGAATGGGCTCAAATCGCACTGCACTGAATTGCACAGGAATGTGCTGCGATTCCTGTGAAATTCATACTGTGAACCAGGGCTTATTGTTGACTGATTCAATACCTCTGCTGAAGCATTTTCCAATCAACTACCCTTTTGGTAAAAGAACACTTTCTAAGATTCGTTTTGAACTTTCCTCCTGCTACTTTGAGGTCCCCATGTTCTTGATCTTGGCTTCATATTAAAAATACTGCCTTCCTGAACCTTATCATTAGGTGCGTTTTACACGTATTTTTGTGAAAGTGTCAGTAAACAACACATATCAAATGTTGCAAACATGCATATATTTGAAATCTTAATTTCAGTGACACCAAGTGACAGAGTGTGATCCGTGAAAAAAATAAATACTGGTATATGTAACAATCAAATCAGAACGAAGCAGTCCTCTATTGTGACCACACACAAATAACAGTCCAAAAGTGTAGAAAAAAACTGCAAGGTTGAAATGAAGAATCCCACATGGATATGACCCTCTCTGTGAAACTATAGAGACACCACCACCGATGTAAGGAGGAGGCTTACCAGATGGTGTTGACTTGGTGAGGTGTATACCACCCAAGTCAAAACAGGCTTATATAATCAGTCAGCAAGATGTATCCAGCTGGTCCTGAATCTGCATATCTGTCGGCAACGCAAATTCCAGTAAACACCAGAAAGTGTAAATGCATGTAGTCTTGTTGGAGCCAGAGATACGGTAACCACATAACATGTGTAATGGGAAAAAAACTCATAGTGCGATACCGTACAAGGTAGTATTTATTAAAAAGATAAAAAAAATTAAACACTCGCATTTGGAAAAACATCATAGGCATATCACAAAGTGCAAGAGCGATGTGTGTTTATGGGTCCACCCGATGCGTTTCAACTAAACAGTCATCATCTGGGGTGTGGACCCCCACAACAACACCGCTATTTATAGATGGAATGACCCAAGCTGGAGTGACCCCAAAAATGACATCACTTCCTGTTGGTGGACAGGAAGTGGCGGACGCCATTTTAAAACGTCCCGTTTGATCTCAAAAAATCTTCCCATAGAATAGGATAATACTGCCAACGAATATTTATTAGATTGTGTTAGATCAATAGATAAATAAGCAGTATAGACATGGCCAGAACTTCAATATCAGCCATATAGAACAGGAAGTGCCATCCAAGCCTCTCTATGAAGACGAGGCTGGATGGCATCACTTCCGCTCTACACAGGAACATTGGAAAAGATCCCCAAGCCTCACTAGCAAAGCGAGGCGTGGTGATCCCACTACACCAAGCCTCGCTATAAACAAGAGAGCATTGAATTGAAATCCAAGCCTCGTTCTCAAAGCGGGGCCCGGAGATCACAATACGCCGCTAATTAAACGTCCCATTTGATATCAAAAATCTGCCAGCGGATATTATATTAGATGGTATTAGATAAATAAGCGGTGTGGACATGGCCAGAACTTCTAAAACAACCGTATAAGAACGGGGAGCGCAATCCATGCCTCTCTGTAAAGACGAGGCTGGATGACATCACTTCCGCTCTACACAGGAACATTGGAAAAAAGATCCTCTATACGGCTGTCGGCACCGACCGCCTATACGGCTGTTTTAGAAGTTCTGGCCACGTCCACACCTCTTATCTATTTATCCAACACCATCTAATATAATACTCGCTGGCAGATTTTTGAGATCAAATGGGATGTTTAATTAGCGGCGCATTGTGATCTCCGGGCCCCGCTTTGAGAACGAGGTTTGGATTTCAATTCAATGCTCTCTTGTCTATAGCGAGGCTTGGTGTAGTGGGATCACCACACCTCTCTTTGATAGTGAGGCTTGGGGATCTTTTCCAATGTTCCTGTGTAGAGCGGAAGTGATGTCGTCCAGCCTCGTCTTCATAGAGAGGCTTGGATGGCGCTTCCTGTTCTTTATGGCTGATATAGAAGTTCTGGCCATGTCTATACTGCTTATTTATCTATTGATCTAACACAATCTAATAAATATTCGTTGGCAGTATTATCCTATTCTATGGGAAGATTTTTTGAGATCAAAAGGGGACGTTTTAAAATAGCGGCCGCCACTTCCTGTCCACCAACAGGAAGTGATGTCATTTCCGGGGTCACTCCAGCTGGGGTCATTCCAGCTATAAAATAGCAGTGTTGTTGTGGGGGTCCACACCCCAGATGACTGTTTAGTTGAAACGCGTCGGGTGGACCTATTCACACACACCACACACACACATCACTCTTGCACTTTGTGATATGCCTATGATGTTCTTCCAAATGTGAGTGTTCATTTTTTATCTTTTTAATAAATACTACCTTGTACGGTATCACACAGTTTTTTTCCCCATTACGCATGTTATGTGGTTACCGTATCTCTGGCTCCAACAAGACTACATGCATTTACACTTTCTGGTGTTTACTGGAATTTGCGGTGCCGACAGATATGCAGATTCAGGACCAGCTGGATACATCTTGCCGACTGATTATATAAGCCTGTTTTGACTTGGATGGTATACACCTCACCAAGTCAACACCATCTGGTAAGCCTCCTCCCTCACATCGGTGGTGGTGTCTCTATCCTTTCACAGAGAGGGTCATATCCATGTGGGATTCTTCATTTCAACCTTGCAGTTTTTTCTACACTTTTGGACTGTTGTGTGTGGTCACAATAGAGGACTGCTTCGTTCTTATTTTTTTGTTACATATATATATTTTTTTTCCACGGATCACACTCAGTCACTTGGTGTCACTGAAATTAGGATTTCATATATATGCGCATGTTTGCAACATTTAATATGTGTTGTTTACTGACTTTTTCGGAAAAATAAGCGCTACACTTTTTCATATTCACCAGTTTTTGCTTTGTCTCAGCTGTGTTGGCAGCTAATTATTGTGTTCACTTATTGCACAGCGAAGTATATCCCCATATACAATTAGGTGCGTTTTACAGGCATTAGCTGCAGTTCCATTGACTACCATTAGGTCACATGTTTTTGCTGCATTTTCTGAAAGAACATCTTGCATGCCACATCTTTGGTGCGCTTTCAGAAAACGTGGCAAAAACACACTACCTAATAGTTACATAGTTAGTCAGGTTGAAAAAAGTCCATCTAGTTAAAAAAAATAAAAAAATAATCATACAATCCCATATACCACAATCCTTCACCCACAGTTGAACCAGAGGAAGGTGAAAAACCCCCAGAAAATACTAAAAACAGTAGTCAACTGGACTACAGCTAAAAATGCATGTAAAATACACCTAAACCACACATAAACAGGCGCAGAGGTCAAAGCGCAGCACACCAGTGTGAGCTCTGCCCAACTCCAATGCTGTATTAGAGTGGTGCATATGGGGAACAGTGCCCTGTCTCAGTCGTCAGGCTAAAATCCTCATGTACAGGGGCAGTACAGTAATACCTCGGATTGCAAGTAACGTGGTTTACGAGCATTTCGCAATACAAGCGTTTTTTTTTTTAAATCCTGACTCTGTTTGCGAGCGCTGTCTCACAAAACGACCAGGATTCAAGCCTCTGGGGTGTGCAGTACTGCATTTGGCCAGAGGTGCGGGGGCGCCGGTGACACTCATAGCCGTGTTCTCCCAGTGCATCCGAGCGGCTCCCCAAGTGTTTCTGAATGTCTCCAGCTATCTCCCACCTCTGGTAACATGCGGTACTGCATACACTAGCAGTGCCACTGGAACGGGTTATCTGAGTTTCTATTATTTCCTATGGGGAAACTCACTTTGATATACGAGTGCTTTGGATTAGAAGCATTCTTCTGGAACAAATTATGCTCGTAATCCAAGGTACCACTGTACTGTCATCCACTGGGGGTAAACACTGACACTATAGCTTACCTATGGTCAATTGCTGCAGCACGAAGAGGCGACGGAATATAGATCGAGTTGCAAAGTGGGGGCACTTTTCATCTCACTCACTTTTTATACATTAAAAACATATATTTTACTACTTGAGACACTTAATAAAATTATAATCTTATGGAAAAAAAAAAAAAAACATCTTCAAAGAATAAAAAAACGTAATGACTAGATTTATTCTCTTCTAAAGTGGTAGAAAGCTTACCTTGAAGAAGTGATGCGATGAAAGCAGTCGCTACACTACTAGAACAGAGGAGTATTGCATGGTCCAGACGGTATTTGCCCTCTGGAATCCAGCCTAAAATAACTGCTGCAACAGCAGCCAAAAACCCAACCACCGTTGCTTGTACCTACAGAGAGAGACAAAGTATTATTCAACTGAGAGAACATTATGAAACAGAAAAATGAATTCACATTAGTTATAAGAAAAATACATCTACTTATTTGTGATTTTATTTTTCTTGTAATTTATCCAATCCCCAGGTTGATGTAGTAGATTGTCACAGCAAACTTGGCCCATTTAGGATTTGCCTACTGGAATTTCTGACTATGCCCCACCACAGCCCTTGCAAAACTAAATCAAGTCGTTTTACTCAGGCTGCTGCATTCTACAATAAAAAAAAATAAAAATTAATGGAGGATCCATTAAAAGTTGAGCCTATCATTCAACTACTCTGGCATTGAAACTTTGCCAGAGTCCTCTTAGGACTGGCCACACGTTACAATGCGATTGTAAACCTCCTTTCTCTTTAGAAACGACTTTGAAGCCTGAGAGCTTTCCTAAATAATCTTTTCAGTTTACATCCAATCACGCAGACCCTCCCACCACATAGTTAGTGGTAAATATATACAAGATCAAATTAGAACATGTATGACTACCAGTTTAAAAAGAGAAAAGCTACTGATATACCAGTCAATATCAATCTAAAAATGAAAATAGTAAAAAACCTACGGACATCGGAGAAAAAATATATCTCACAAAAGCTCTGATGTCATCATGGAGGAGGAAGAGGAGTGGAAGAGGACTCCAATGGCAGCCTGTGAAGCTCTGGTGAACTCCATGCCCAAGAGGGTTAAGGCAGTGCTGAAAAATAATGGTGGCCACACAAAATATTGACACTTTGGGCCCAATTTGGACATTTTCACTTAGGGGTGTACTCACTTTTGTTGCCAGCAGTTTAGACATTAATGGCTGTGCGAGTTATTTTTAGGGGACAGAACATTTACACTGTTATACAAGCTGTACACTCACTACTTTACATTGTAGCAAAGTGTAATTTCTTCAGTGTTGTCAAATGAAAATATATATTAAAATATTTTTAAAAATGTGGAGGAGTGTACTCACTTTTGTGAGAAATAGATAGATTCCAGCTGCCGGATAAGCTGTGTGACATCAGCCGACAAAGCTGCTGCCGGCTGAAAATTAGTCACAGGAGTGCAGAATGAGCTGCACTTCTGTGAACCATAGAAGAAGTATAGCCAAAAAAGCTTTGGCTATACTTCTTTAATCTTACATGCAACCTATGTTATCTGCTATGTTGTGAAAATAATGTTGGTCTATAGCACAGGTGTCAAACACAAGGTCCGCAGGCCGAATCCGGCCCTCCAGGCCATTTCATGTGGCACTCGTACCTCTACTGCAGCTGCAGGAGAGCTCCAGCCCTCCTCTGGTCCTCCTCCAGACCCTTTCTGCTTTCAAGCAATGCATCCAGCTTCTTCCCAGCAGCAGCATAAGGAAAGGGGGTGCACTTTGATGTAAGGGAGACTCAACATCTGATGGTGGGTTGGCTCTTGACATCTAATGTAGAGGGGAGGGGATGCGCTGGACATCTAATCTTACAGATACAACCGGACCTTTTGTGGACAATCATAATGCTGATGCGGCCCACGGTGAAATTGAGTTTGACACCCCTGGTCTAAAGGCATATACAGTAAACAGCACTTACAGATGAGACTAAAATAGTAGCAGTATAGATTTGATAAAAGTTCACCCTGGAATAACTCAGTGAACATTAAAATAGCCATTAAAAAAAAAAAAAAAAAAGGATTTTTATACTCACCGTAAAATCCTTTTCTATTAGTTCATGGACGGACACAGCCTTAATCTTGACAAAGTGGGTATTAGCCTTCATTCAGGAGTGACTAGGCTGAATGTGTTAACTTCAAAGCTGAACAGCCCCGCCCAGGGGGCGGTCCTACTGGCTATATCCCCTCAGCCTGCACTAAGCAGCTCAGTTCGTCAAAAGCAGTACAAACTTAAAAAGGAGGGGTGGGTGCTGTGTTCGTCCGAGAACTCAGAGAAAAGGATTTTACTGCGAGTATAAAAATAGGATTTTTTGTACTCACCGTAAAATCCTTTTCTCTGACATCCATGGACTGACACGGTGTCTCTTTACACTTTACACGTGGGTTATGTCCCTGCTTGCAGAAGACCTAGGCAGAATGTGAAATGTTATACATACATTCTAAAAGCCAGAGCTGAACAGCCCCACCCAGGGGGCGGTCCCTCCGGGCATAACCCTCCCACTACAGTCAGCAGACTTCAGTTCGTAACAAAGCAGTACAAACTTAAAAAGGAAGGGTGGGTGCCGTGTCAGTCCATGGATGTCAGAGAAAAGGATTTTACGGTGAGTACAAAAAATCCTATTTTCTCTTATCATCCATGGACTGACACGGTGTCTCTTTACACTTTACACGTGGGATGTCCCAAAGCAGTGTCAAGAGGGATGGGAGCAGTATAAATGGAAAAACCAAAAACTTTCACTCCAAGAAGGCAGATCTCCTCAACGGAGGAGTCGCAACTTTAAACAGCGGCCTGCAGCACCCTGCGGCCGAAGGAAGCATCCGAAGATGCAGCCACATCAACCTTATAAAAAACTTAACAGGTATGAACAGACGACCAGGTCGCCGCCTTGTACACTTGTGCAACCGACGCTTGATGTCGGAAAACCCAGGAAGCACCAATTGCCCTGGTGGAATGCGCCGTAACCGGAAAGGGAGGCGCCCGCCCTTTGAGAGCATAGGCTTGAATGACGGTTTGTCTGATTCCCCTAAAAATGATGGCAGACGAAACCGCTTGGCCCTGTTATGGACCAGGGGCAGTCACAAACAGTGAGTCGGACTTCCGAATAGAAGCAGTAGCAGACAGGTACACCCGTAAGGCTCGTACCACATCCAATATGTGCAGCGCAAACTCTCTGGGATGCGATGGGTGAGGACACAAGGACGGGAGGACAATGTCCTCATGTAGGTGAAAGGTAGACACCACCTTTGGCAAAAGGGAAGGTCGCGGATGCAACACCGCCTTATCCTTATGGATGACTAAATATGGCGACTTGCAGGACAAAGCCGCCAACTCAGACACTCGTCAAACAGAAGTGATTGCCACTAAAAGGCCACCTTCTGAGACAAGACAAGAGAGGAATATCCCGGATATTCCCAAAAAGGAGGTTCCTGGAGGACCTAGAGCACCAAATTCAGATCCCACGGTGGGAGAGAAGGCTTGACAGGAGGGAGCACATGGCGAACCCCCAACACAAGGTGCTAACCAAGAAATGACCCGCTAGAGGTCGCTGAAAGAAGACGGCCAAGGCCGAAATCTGATCCTTGATGGTACTCAAAGCAAGCTTTTGGGTCACTCCACACTGTAGAGGACGCAGGATTCAGGGGACGGAATACGTCCAAGGACGCCAGTCCAGCGCTTTGCATATGGCGATATAAACTTTCCAGGCACGGTGATGGATCTGCCTGGAGGAAGACTTCCGTGTCCTTAACATGGTCAAAATGACCGAGTCCGAGAGACCTCGGTCCCTCAACACCTGGCTTTTAACAGCCCTGCCGTTAAAGCCAGAGACTGTAAGCCGGATGAAACATAGGACCTTGAGACTGAAGGTCCTCCCTCATCGGCAACCGCCAGGGAACGTCCGCAACGAGACGTACCAGATCAGCGTACCAGTGACGCTGAGGCCAATCCGGAACAATTAGGATCACCGGAGTTTATATCAGGCGATAAGGACCCTATGGGGCCACCAACGCATCCGAGTCATCGCCCAAGGATCCCTGGATCTGGCCACAACCTCGACCCTTGCGACTGAGTCGAGAGGCCATCAGGTCCACATCCGACGTGCCCCCCCGTCGGCAAAGGAGTTGAAATATGCAAGGACCACTCTTCCTGGTCCGGCGTCTGGCGATTGGCGACTCAGATAGTCCGCCCCTACAGAGCCGGCACGTTTCTTCCGGCCCACTTCAGGATACGGATTACCTCGGAAGCCGCAGCTGAGCTCCGAGTTCCCCCTTGATGGTTTACATACGCCACCGCCGTGGCGGTGTCTGACTGGCTCCTGATGGAGCGACCCCGTACTCTCTCCGACCTGAGGAGAGACACAGTCTGATGGCCCGCATTTCTAGAACAGTGATTGGTAAACGGGCTCGTCCGGAGTCCAAGGCCTTGAGCCGACAGGACTCCCCAGACTCCACCCCAGCCCGTCAGGCTGGCGTCCGTCGTGAGTACCGTCCATTGGATGGGAGGGGAATGACTTTCCGGACCGAAGAGCCGAGGGTCCCAACCACCCTGTCAGGGACGCCCTGACCAGGTGAATCACCTGGATCCGAAGATCCAAGGACAACGGGGATTTGTCCCAGGTGGACAAGATCTCCTTCTGCAATGCCCTGGTGTGTGATCGGGCATACGGAATGGCCGCGAAGGAGGCCACCAGGAGTCCCGGGACTCTCATGCAAACAACAGATTGACAACCATGTTCGGGATGTCAGCACCCGCACCGCAGACTGAAGTGTCAGCAACTTCTCCAGAGGTAGGATACCTTTGCCTCCAAGGAGTCCAGACCAGAACTAGAGACTCCAGACACTGAGTCGGGACCAGGACTGACTCCTGAATGTTCAGGAACCACCTGAAGTCCCTGAGGGTCTAATTGACGATAGTCACCTTTCCTCTAAGTCTGAGCCACTTTCTGCTCATAGCAGAAGACCGTCCAGATAGCCCATGACAGCAATACCTCGCTGTAACAGAAGGCTAGAACCGGAGCAAGCACCTTGGTGAACACCCTTGGTGCCGAGGCAAGGCCGAAAGGAAGAGCCACAATCGAGAGTGGACTTCGCTGATCGCAAGGCGCAGAAACTTCTGGTGACTTGCGCAGATTGCAAGTAGGCGTCCTTGAAGTCCAAGGACGCCAGAAGAAAATCCCTTCGGTGGAGTGTAGCGATCACCGTGCGAATGGATCCCATGTGGAATTTCTGCACCTTCTCGAAGGCATTCAGGGTCTTGAGGTTCAGGATAGGTCGAACCACGTCCTATTTTTGGGACGACAAACAGATACGAGCAGAATCCCTGAAAACTCTCCTGTGACGGAACCGGCACAATCACTCCGGACCTGATCAAATCCTGTACAGCCCCCAAGAGGGCTGCCCGACAGGTAGGAAGGAGAGGAAGATTCAAGGGAAAGAATCTGTGTGGGGGCCAGGATCGGAATACTATCCTATAACCTGAGGTGACCACCTCGCACACCCACCAGTCGGAGATTCGGGAGGTCCACCGATCCGTGAACCTGCGAAGTCGTCCCCCCACCCCAGAGTCGGGCGGAGGCAAGACTTCACGCGGAGGCGGGCTTGGGAGCCGCTTGTTTGGCTTACGCACCCAGGGGCACTTGTGCCCACCAGCCGCACTGCCGTCAGTCTGAGAGGGCCTACCTGTGGACTCTGACGAAAAAAAAACCTGTTTTGCTGGAAAGGAAGGCCCCTGTTTGCGGCGGGCCTCCTCACCCTTGCTAGTCTAAGGAAGAAGAGTGCGTTTACCTCCCGTGACATCCATGACGATGTCATCCAGAGCAGCACCGAAAGGTCTACCGCCTTTAAAATAGTAGATCCGTCAGGAGCTTCCTAAGGCTAGGTCAGCAGACCAGCATTTCAACCAGATAAGACAACGCAATACCACCGCCTAGACAGAGGCCCTGGATATTAAAGGGGCCGCGTTCAGCGTGGCGTCGCACACAGAAACCAGGCCCTGAACCAGTTGGTGGGCCAGAGCAACTGTGTCTGGAGGAAGAATATGCTCCTGTACAGCTAGGTGCAACATTTTTGCCCAACCTGTAAGTGTTTTAGACACAAGGGTCGCCGCTACCACAGGTCGTAGGGCGGATCCCAACAAGGCAAACATGGTTCTGCTCACCACTTCTGACCTCCTGTCAGTGGGGTCCTCAAATGCAGGAGTCCCCTCCATCGGGAGAGTGATGGCCTTGTTCAACCGGGCGACTGGAGGGTCGACCACTGGGGGAGAAGCCCACTTTTTAAGTAGGGCATCTTCAAGGGGTATCTGATAGACAAACGCCGCGGGACCATAAAAAAATTCTTCTGCGGCTTTTCCCAGACCTTATCAATGAGCTGGTCAAAGAAAGTACAATGGAAAAAACCCCTTTAGAAGGCCTGGCCTTAAAAGAACCAAAGGAGACAGTATCCGCCTGAGGTTCTGCATCCGCAGCATTTGAGCTTGAGAGTGTCCCTCACCGCAGTCATGAGCACACTAACAAGCGCCCTGTCATTTACTGACTCAGAACTGGAGTTTCCCTCATAAGGAATGTCCTGTTCAAAACCATCCATACATTCAGAACTAGGGTCCTGAGCGATAGTGGCTAGGCCCATATCTGAATCAGCGCACTGCCCTTGAGTAGATAAAGTGGGGAGAGGGCGCCTTTTTGCACCTTGCGCTTGCACACAGCTCCCATCCTGGTCAGAAATTGATTCCAGGGCTGCCCACAACAGGTCCATAGGGACCGCAGTGCTGAAGCACTGCCTGTTGCCACTGACATTTTTAGGGGAAGCTGGTGACACAGACTCCATATTGTCCCTCTCTGAGACTCTCTCAGATAAAAAGTCCACCCACAGGCTGTGCTGACTGAGGAGGGGGCGCCCAGGGGACTCACCAAACCGGACCAGGGACTGCTTAGTTCCGCTGTCTGTACCGCGCTGTGTCAGCGCTGGTAAGCTGTGAGGAGACTGTGAGGAGATCCGCGCTGCTATAGCAGCGCTAGAGGCCAAACTAGTGCTGAAAAGCGTGCGGGCTACAAGAAAATGGCCGCCGCACTTCACTGAGGCGATCCGCGGCAAGATGGCCGCCATGACGCAGTTAAAATGAAACAGCACACACGCACAGCGCCACTCGGCACTCAGGCCCCAAAAAAAAAAAACACACAAAAAAGCCCCAAGGCATACATTGCAGACCAGCATGAGCCCCCCAAGAACAGTGTGACCCCCAAGCACCCCACACAGTCAGCGCCAGTAATGGTGACAGAGAGTGACAATAAAATACAGGGGGAGACGGGGAAAATCCCCCACAGAGAAACACACAGCCTTTTGTACTCACCTGGAGGCAGGAGAGACTACTTACCCGTCCCCTGAGGGACACACTGGTGTTTCTGACAGGACTATCACAGTGCAGTACTGAGTAGCTGTCGGCCCGGTCCACCGCGAAAGATACAGTCAGTCAGGAGCTGTTCAGTCTTGAGAGGACCGTGGGAGCATGAAAGCAAACCCGGCCACCCCTGGAGTCATGGGGCCTGTCGTGAACTGAGTCTCACGCACAGAAGGAGAGGATCAGCACGCTCGATGGTCGGACAGGGAAGACTACGAGGATATCTTGTACCCAACCTGTTGCCCAGCCGACAGTTGATAGAAGATTCTCAAAAATAAAATAAAAAAGAATTCCAAAAAGGAATAAAATAGGTCAGGAGACTGGCTCCTGAGGGAGCCACGTCTTCTCCTTCTGCTAGGCAGAAAAAAACTGAAGTCTGCTGACTGTAGTGGGAGGGTTATGCCCGGAGGGACCGCCCCCTGGGTGGGGCTGTTCAGCTCTGGCTTTTAGAATGTATGTATAACATTTCACATTCTGCCTAGGTCTTCTCCTGCAAGCAGGGACATAACCCACGTGTAAAGTGTCAAGAGACACCGTGTCAGTCCATGGATGATAAGAGAAAATCCTAATTTTCTCTTTCGTTCATGGATGGACACAGCCTTAATCTTGACAAAGTGGGACGTCCCAAAGCAGTGTCAAAAAACGAGGGGGTGGGAACAGCATTAAAACAACTTAACCCCAAAACAAAACAGAGCTCCTCAACGGAGGAGTTGCAACTCTAAACAGCCGCCTGCAATACCTTGTGGCCGAAAGAAGCATCCGAAGATGCACACACCTAAACTTGTAAAGTTTAGTGAAAGTGTGAACGGACGACCAGGTCGCCGCCTTACACACCTGGGAAATAGACGCTTGATGTCAGAAAGCCCAAGAGGCACCTCTTGCCCTGGTCGAATGCGCCGGGAAAGGGAGGCGCCCGACCCTTTAATGGCGCAATCCTGATCACGTTCTGTCGGATCCACCTCGGAATGGTGGCCGACGAGACCGCTGGGCCCTTCTGGGACCAGCCACTGAAACAAACAGTGAGTCTGAACTCCGGAACAGAGCAGTACCAGACAACTATATTCTCAGAGCTCGGACAACGTCCAAGGAATGCAACATCTTCTCCTTAGGATTCGACGGAAGAGGACACAAGGATGGCAGTACAATGTCTTCCTTGAGATGGAAGGTCGAAACGACCTTGGGAAGAAAAGAAGGCTGTGGACGCAGCACCACCTTATCCTTGTGGAAGATCAGATAGGGAGCCTTGCATGACGAGGCTACCAGCTCAGAAACCCGTCTTAATTGACATAACAACCACCAAAAGGACCACTCTGAGAGTGTCAACAAGGGAATCTCCCTGATGTTCTCAAACGGTGGTTTCTGAAGAGAAAATAGAAAAATGATACTGCGCCAATCCTAAAAGTGAAAAAAAAAATGAAAAAAATGTGCAGCCAAACACCAAAATCAGACAGGATATAATAGAAGAAGTATTAAACAAGTGTGGCGCTAGTGAAAATTAAGGTAGGGAACCTTAATAAGCGTCATAAAGATTGGATTAAAACACAATGTATAGTGATAAACACAACTTATGACATATGCATTATTGTGAACAACATTAATGTGAAAAAAATCATGTGTGACCTAAACTGATGACTTCATCTGCCTATCTGTTTGGAAACTCAACAGGTGGTTCAGTCAAATGAGTGCATTTTAAAGATACATATCATGTGTAAAAATGATAACAAATACGTTAATAACAAAAAGATTTTGTTTGATGCAGAGTTCGTATGGGGTACCATCGATGAGTGTATGTCCTTAAAAGGAACACTAAAGGTTCCCGTTTTTTTTTAAAACAACAAACATGTTATACTCACCTCCACTGTGCAGCTCGTTTTGCACACAGTGGCCCCGATCCTGGTCTTCTGGGGTCCCTCGGCGGCTGTCTTGGCTCCTCCCCGCAAGGACTCCACACCATAATGCGAGTGAGCTCGCATGGTGTGGAGTTATTGCGGGCGCGCTCCCGTGATACAGCGGCAGCCATAGCCGCCGACTGTATCACTCGGCCCCCGCCCCCCGGCGTGCCGCGTCATTGGATGTGATTGACAGCAGCGCCAGCCAATGGCTGCGCTGCTTTCAATACATTCAGTGTAGCCAATCAACAGCCGGGTTGAGGAACTCTGAGGATGACGGGAGCGAGCGTGGGACTTTCGAGGGGCCAGGTAAGTAAAACGGGGGCTTTGGGGGGGGGGGGGGGGGCGGCATTGTCAAATGTTTTTTCACCTTAATGCATAGGATGCATTAAGGTGAAAAAACATGTACCTTTACAACCCCTTTAAGTTAACCATACATGTTATAGCAGTGGAATATACTTTGAAGTATATTAGACGTGATGAGCAGGTAAGTGCAAGCTATCACCCGGGAGTGCCTTCACCTTGGGTCAACAAAAGAGAAAAGGGTACTCTTACCGACTGGAATGGATCCAACACACCATACGGCGGTGGATCTTCTGGGCTTTGTCCCTTCAGGGACGGAAAACGACAGCCAGGATCTATGGAGCACCTCCTCCTAGTGCAGGCAGCACTTCTGTTTTGTATTTCCAAATCAGGAAGAATCCAAATTCCGGATAGCAAAACACTTCAATGGATCATAACCATGGAAAACAGGGAAAAATTCTCCACATAGTGTAAATGCAAAAAGATTTATTATGAAACATCCGTTTAAAGTTCATGCAGTAAGGACATCAATAAAAAATCCATAAAAAGCCAAAAAATAAAAATCCAAGATAATCCACAACACAAGAATATATAAAAAGGACAGCGTGGTAAGGACAGCTGGAGCTGGCGTATTATCCCGACCGGTTTCGTCCTAACAGACTTCAACTTCCCCAGTTGAAGTCGGTTAGGACGAAACCGGTCGGGATAATACGCCAGCTCCAGCTGTCCTTACCACGCTGTCCTTTTTATATATTCTTGTGTTGTGGATTATCTTGGATTTTTATTTTTTGGCTTTTTTATTGATGTTCATACTGCATGAACTTTAAACGGATGTTTCATAATAAATCTTTTTGGATTTACACTATGTGGAGACTTTTTCCCTGTTTTCCATGGTTATGATCCATTGAAGTGTTTTGCTATCCGGGATTTGGATTCTTCCTGATTTGGAAATACAAAACAGAAGTGCTGCCTGCACTAGGAGGAGGTGCTCCATAGATCCTGGCTGTCGTTTTCCGTCCCTGAAGGGACAAAGCCCAGAAGATCCACCGCCGTATGGTGTGTTGGATCCATTCCAGTCGGTAAGAGTATCCTTGTCTCTTTTGTTGACCCAAGGTGAAGGCACTCCCGGGTGATAGCTTGCACTTACCTGCTCATCACGTCCAATATACTTCAAAGTATATTCCACTGCTATAACAAGTTCTTCATTGAGTCTCGGTTTGGAACTTTTTATCCCAGTGTATGGTTAACTTAAGGACATACACTCATCGATGGTACCCCATACGAACTCCGCATCAAACAAAATCTTTTTGTTATTAACGTATTTGTTATCATTTTTACACATGATGATATGTATCTTTAAAATGCACTCATTTGACTGAACCACCTCTTGAGTTTCCAAACAGATAGGCAGATGAAGTCATCAGTTTAGGTCACACATGATTTTTTCACATTAATGTTGTTCACAATAATGCATATGTCACAAGTTGTGTTTATCACTATACATGGTGGTTTCTGAAGCACTGAGAGGCCATGCCGTTAAAGCCAGCAACTAAGCAGGATGGCGTATGGTACCTTGCGACAGTAGGTCCTCTCGTAGCGGTAGACGCCAAGGGACATCTGCTATACAAGTCCCACGGAGGTAGTGGAGGGCGGACCGATGGGGCCGCATGCCGAACCCCCTGTACAAACGTTCTCACTGGAGAGTAAGCCACCGGGGGTCGTTGGAAAAAAAAAAAGACAGCCAGGGCAGATATCTGCCCCTTAATTGTACTTAAAGCAAAAATTTTGGTCCGCGCCACGCTGTAAGAACAGCAGGACTCTGGAACCAAATAAGTACGCGGATGCCACCTAACTTCCTCACAAATGGATATAGGTCTTCCAAGTGCGATGGTAAATCTTCCTAGAGGAAGATTTCCGAGCACTCCTCATGGTAGAGATCACCGAGTCTTACAGGCCCCAGTCTCTTAGCACCTGGCTCTCAATAGTCATGGCGTTAAAGCCAGTGACTGTAAAACAGGATGTCGTATGGGACCTTGCGACAGCAGGTCCTTTCTTAGCGGTAGACGCCAAGAGACGACTGCTATCATAGATTAGTTGGTAATGACTCCACGGTGCCACCAAACGCATCTGTCGCATCTGCCCATGGGTCTCTTGACCTGCCCACAAACCTCAATACCTTCCGTTTCAGTCAAGAAGCCAGGGGATCTACGTCTGGCGTGCCCCCCCTTTGGCAAAGGAGCTGAAACGCCTCTGGATGTAGAGACCATTCTCCTTGGTCCAGCATCTGGCGACTCCGCCTGCCAGTTTTCTACGCCCGGAATGTATACGTCCGTCAGGGCCAGTACGCTCCTTTCTGCCCACCTTAGGATGTGAGCGACCTCCAATGCTGCACTGAGCTTCTTGTTCCTCCTTGATGGTTGCCATATGCCACCGCCGTGGCGTTGTCTGACTGGATCCTGACTGGATGCCCCTGTAGCCTCTGAGAGGCCCAGCCTGATCACCTAGAGTTCCAGGACATTAATCGGCAAGTGGGATTCCTCCGGAGTCCAGCGAGCCTGGTCGACTGAACCCCCCAGACTCCCCCCCCCCCCCCAACTGGTAAGGCTGGCGTCTGTCATGACCACCATCCAGTAAAAAGGAAGGAACGACTTCCCGGACAGAAGTGCCGGTGATGTCAGCCACAAAACTAGGGAGGTCCTGACTAGGTGGCTCACCCGGATTTGACAATCCAGGGATAAAGGATACTTGTCCCTTCTGGACAGAATTACCTTCTGTAACACTCGCGTGTGAAATTGCGCATACGGTACCGCCTCGAAGGCGGCTACCACAAGGCCCAGGACTCGCCTGCAAAAGCGGCGTGACGACCATCTTGGTGATTTAAACTGCAGCATCGCAGCCCGAAGGGTCTGCAACTTTCCCATAGGGAGAAAAACTTTTGCCTCTGAGGAGTCCAAAATCAACCCCAGAAACACAAGGAGTTGAGTCGGTACACCAATACTGACTTATGAGTGTTCAGCAACCAAAGTATCGGAGGGTCTGATAGGTTATAGACCTCTAATTCTGAGCTTGAAGTGGCCCTCAGAAGAAGATCGTCCAAGTAGCCCACGATAGCGATGCCACGCTGTCTAAGTAGGGCCAGAATCGGGGCGAGCACCTTGGTGAACACTCTCGGTGCCGATGCCAGGCCAAAGGGGAGAGCCACCAATTGGTAGTGGTTTTTCCCGGCCGCAAAGCGCAGACATCTCTGATGCCTGGTGCATATATGGGGACATGCAAGTATGCGTCCTTGATGTCCAAGGATGCCAGAAAATCCCCCGGATGGAGGGCAGCGATAACCGAGCAAACCGACTTCCTCCGGAATCTTTGTAACTCCACAAAGCAATTAAGGGCCCTGAGATCCAAGATTGGACGAACCCCCTCCTTCTTTGGTACTATGAACAGATTTGAGTAGCCCCTGAACCTGTTCGTTCCTGTACTGAAACAGGAATGATCACCCTGCGTATCAGCAGGTCTTGAACCGCCCCCTATAGGGCTTCCCGACGAGTCGGCTGAAGCTGGCGGTTTAGAGGAAAAAAAAATCTGTTTGGTGTGCAAGAGAAACTCTTGTGCCCTGAGGAAACTACTTTGCAAACCCACCGGTCGGAGATCTGAGACGTCCACCAGGTCACGAATTTGCAAAGACATCCCCCCTACCCGTGAGATGGGTGGGGATAGACCTTCATGCGGACGTAGATTTGTCCGCAGGCTTGTTGGGCTTTCGAAACCTGGGACGCTTCTGTCCCTCAGCAGGTGCTTTATCGGCCTGGGATCGTTTACTTGCCGCACTAGGCAGACGGGAAAAAACCGCTTGTGCGCGGTGAAGGAGGGCCCTTGCCTACGGCGTGGCTCCTTACCCTTTTTGGATTGTGGGAGCAGTGTGCTCTTACCTCGTGTGGCATCTTTAATCATGTCATCCAGGGACGCTCCAAAAAGTCTGTCGCCCTTAAAGGGGAATTCCATCAGGGCTTTCTTGAAAGATTGGTCCGCCGACCAATCTTTTAGCCAGAGCAGACGGTGTACACCACCGCATAGCTTGAGGCTCTGGACAGCAGAGGACTAGTGTCCAAGGCTGATTCGCAGACAATTTTAAAGGCCCTGTATCAACTGGTCGGCCATAGCCACCTCATCTGAGGGAGCCTCATATGCTTTAAACCAATGGAGCAGCATTTTTGCCCCTTCAGTGAGTGTCTGAGACACCAGAGCCCCAACCACCGTTGGGCGCACAGCCGAGCCCACCACCATGTATAGGTAGCGGGTGATCGCTTCAGCCTTCCTGTCCGCAGGGTCCTGGAAAGCAGGAGCCCTTTCCACCGGAATTGTGGTTACCCTGTTTATCTGGACACCCAAGGGTCCACTATCGGGGGAGAGGTCCATTTTTTCAGGAAACTCTCCTCAAAAGAGTAACGCACCGTCAAACTTTTTGGGGGACCGAAAACCTTCTGTGGTTTGTCCCACTCGTTGTATAAAAGCTTGTCTATATAAGAAGCACAAGGAAACAGCTTAGTAGTGCGGGTCGGCTTTACGGAACCCGAAAGGGACTAACGCCTCTGGCGTTTCTGCAGGCTCCTCTATCTTTAGAGTATACCGCACTGTGGTGATAAGGTCACCTATCAGAGCCTTTTTGCGTGCTGACCCGGAGTCATCCTCACTGTCCAACCGGCCACGGTCCGCATCCTCTGATACGTCAGAACCAGGGCCATGAGCCGTAGCTGGGCCCGGCTCTGCATCAGAGTTGTTCCCAGAAGATGCAGGGGGGGGGGAGGGGGCACCTTTTACCCCCCCGTGTTCCCACTCGCCGCTTCCACCTTGGCAACAAACCAGGACGCCGACATAGCGTCTACTGACACAGCGGGTGCAGGAGCACCAGATGCCAATTCAGGTGTATCAGGGGGAGAAGCGTCTGCTTCTGATGCCATGCTGACCCACGCACCTGACACAAGGACTCCAGTCAAGGTACCAACAGCCCACCTTCCTAGCTGTCACAGAGACGAGGGGTTCCCTCCCAGAGCACTCACCACCGTTGAACAGTCGTACGGCTGCCGTCCGCTTCCTAGTAGAGCTGCTTCCTTGTCCGCTATGGTCAGTCTGACCACTCTGCAGCGTGTCTGTAAACTTGCGTGTGGATCACAAGAAAAATGGCCGCTGAGCGGCAGATGGAGGCCAAGACAGTGCGGACCACAAAAACACGGCCGCCGAGCGCAGATAGAGGCCAAACACAGCATGGATCACAAAATGGCCGCCGACAGCATGGAGCAAAACACACAGATAAGCAAACTTTTCATGGCAGCTCATAACATTTGTTTAGCGGAGGTACTGCCGAAGCAGTGGATTACTACTTACTCTTCCTCCGTGGATTGTGCTGGATGCATCCCAGACAGACCACCATCCGCATGGTGACGGAGGTGACTGTCGGCCCGGCTGCTGCGACTCGGCCCTATAGACCGGTCATATGCATGCCCTGGAGTGTATATAGCTCACCGGCCACCCGTAGAGCGCCGGGCATGTCGTGGACAACCCAGCGCATAGCTAGGGTCGGCACACACTCGATGGCCAAAACTGGGGAGACTACAAGGATCTGGGATCCAGCCTGTCGCCCAGTCGGCAGTTGATTGAAGATCACAGGAACAAAACAAAAAAATAAACCTCCAGGCCTATGGGCCCGAAGGGAGCCATGTCTTCTCCTTAGCTAGGCAGAAAAAAAACTGGAGCTGCTTAGTGCAGGCTGAGGGGATATAGCCAGTAGGACCGCCCCATGGGCGGGGCTGTTCAGCTTTGAAGTTAACACATTCTGCCTAGTCACTCCTGAATGAAGGCCAATACCCACTTTGTCAAGATTAAGGCTGTGGCCATCCATGAACGAAAGAGTAAAACACATGTACCTTGATAAACGCACAGCACCACATTTGATCTCTGTCCACTCTCCGGTTGTCCAGAATCAGCACCGGAAACGTCTAGCCATTTACCAGTGACACCATGCAGCTCATAGTGTCACTCAGCCACCCTATGCTATATATATTTTGTGACATGTCATGTGTTGCTGTCAAAGATGTAGATAGCACCAGAGTGGCTGAGCGACACCATGAGCTGCATGGATTCGCTGGTAAATGGCCAACAGTTTCCAATGCTGATTTCTGGACAACCGAAGTACAGACAGAAATCAAACATAGTGCTATGCATTTATCATGATACATACTTTTATAGCGCAATTCTTGGGTGAACTTCCACTTTAAAAAGCAATCATTTTGTCGGTAACTTGATATTAAAAATTAGCGATGTATGCAAGATTGGAAGCATGCATCAAAAATACATACCTGCTTTAAAGCCAGATTTCCAATAATCAGATTCCACTTCTCAATAGGGGAATCCATTTTCCCAACATTAACCTGCAACACATAGAAGTGACATTTTTACAGCTATTTTGCTGAAGAATCTAATACAAGCAGAAACATTCAGTGCTAGTTCTCAGTTATCATTTGTCCCTTAGATGGGCAAATCTTGTCCGTTTCTCCTCCACCTGCATATAAACTAAATAATTGGAGCTTAGCTACTACCTACTGTAGTCAGCTGACATCTAAATATTCAGTGCTGCCAGAAAAAAAAAAACTGGATTGAAATGTTCTATTTGGCTGAAATACTAGCTACTTATTAGGGAGCCAAAACAATTGACCTTTCAGCTGATCTACTATTGTCTGCATTCTCTATCCACTCCTATAGGATTCTACAATAGATTTTGAGACACAAATGCTATATTACTCTAGTTGATTTTTATAAAAATACAAAAATGAGACATGCATACAAATGCCGTCATCATGCAAGTAGAATTTCCATCCTACTCTATAATCATTTTTGCAGACGTCCATGGTAGAATAGCTCACTTAATCCCACATACTGGTTGGTCTTACACAGATCAAGTTTAAATCCAAACTTCAGGCAAGTAGATATGTAAAATACATACAGGGGAGTCGATTTGCCAAAGGATTTGTATTTTATTCATCTGAGATTACACAGCCAAGCCAGACAGCAGCTAGGTTGGTGACCTTACTTTTTTTACCGCAGGTTATTTTTACCACAGTTAAAGTATTACTAAACCCACATCATAAAAAGACATCAATAAATGGTGTTCATACTCACTCAGTAACTATGAACTTCGTTTTCTGCAAAAAACCTGGTTGATCCTGCTGTTCTCTATCTCCACCTTCTGTTTATGTCCCCAATTCCGCTAGGAATTTTGCAAAGCAGTGTTGGCAGCTCTGCACATGCTCAGTTTTTACTGGGTTTCTATGCTGAGCATTTACTCCCCATCACATCTGAGCAGTAAAGATGAGCTCAGGCGTGTTCGCAACCCGCACGTGCAAAGCCTGCCAGGAAGTCGGCACTTCGCTAATCACAGGCAGTGAGACATTGCCTGATCTCTGCAGCCGTGGATCAGGAAAATGTCCCACTGCCTGCGATTAGCGATGTGCAGTGCCGACTTCCTGGTGGGCTCTGCACGTGCGGGTTGCGAACACGCCTGAGCTCATCCTTACTGAGCAGCCCATGCGACTATAGTCACACATGTTGGCGTATACACAGTGGTAAATGACAGCCCACTCCCTTCCTCCTCCTCTAAGCCCACCAACCAGCTAAACACAATGGAGGCAGGATATTACATTTATATTGATGGAGGCTTCAGCTCCCTCTTTTTCTAAGACACAGGCTGGAGGGATGTACCACAGCCTGTCTCTGCCAGAAATCCACCCTCACCATGTGTAGTGCCAAAAAACAATAAAGATTTAATTTAAAATATATATTTGTGTGACAATTTAAAACAGTTAATTGAGATTATTTATTTTTACTCTGTATCCCAAAGGGTGTTTTTTATTTGAACATGTGAACAGTAGCAGAGAACTAGAAGCTCCTCCTGCTTATGTTTCCCTGCAGACAGGCTGGGAAAGATCTGGGTCATGTGGCAGTTGTTTATAAAATAGGTACTTAGATTTTTATTAAAAAGTGGCATTATCCACATACTGTTTAATTTACATTGTCCCTTCTCTTTCTGTATGTTTAGGATCACCTTGAGCATTATAAGGTCAGCCCCTGGTCCAGATTGTAACTGGAAATCAAAGAATTCTAGACAATTCTGAGTGCATCCTTCAACTCCCTCTGCTCTTTCCTTCTCTCAGCACGCTTCCATGTCAGAAAATATACATGCACCACATGTAATTCAGTACTGCTGCTACCTCTCAGTCCATGCAGATGAACAGGGGATTACAAGGAGGCTAATATCAACTCAGAACATAATTATGTGCACCAGTTGCATTAAAAATAAAAGTAATCATTTTTAGTACAACCATAACTGCACAGATTAGTAGATTTAATTCGGCCTGAAGGTAATCTTTAAACAGATCTAATCTAAGCAACACAAGCAAACAGCTGGTATATAGCAATTCTTCTCTGTTTTCAGCAACATAGCTACCTGCAACCCGTGCCAATCTACATGCCCTGTTCATATATTTATTCATCTTCTTTCTCCATTCTTTTCCATCAGAAAAGAAGGATGGGTTCTGGTGGTCTAGAAAACGACCTAAAACGGTCAGCTTTAAAAAACATCATTCCTGTACTAAGCGTCAATAATAAATGGTATTTATTATCATTTTTTTTTGTTTTACTGGTGCATTGCTAATGGATCCCTTTCTCTGCCGCAGCTGAACGCAATATTATTGATTATATTATTAGGAACATGCGGCGTCCTTTGTTATGCAATTTCTACAATCAACCACAAAATGCGCTGTTTTTTCAGAATTTTTCTCAGAATCGACTGAGCAGGCACATTTTTTGTTTCTCAAACGCCGGACATGTAATCTTTACAAAGAGAAATGAGTTTGCCAGCATTTGTTACCTGAAGGTAATTATTTTAGCATTGATTTTCCTCACGATATGTTCCTGCCACAAAAACTGCACAAATACCATTTTGTCAGGATCGTGTTACACTTTCATAACATTGTGTTAGCACTGAGCGGGTTTCAAATGAGTGGTAGTGGTATGATTAAATGGCAGGCCCCTGAATTTCCATCCTCAATGCGGCCTTTTATAAGCATGACCTTGAGCAAATTAGTTTTCTTTCCCTGAATCAGAGGCTGAAATAACACTAAAAGCTCTTTCAGATTTTATTGTGCCAATATTTTGCTGAAATCTGTAGGACCTGTCCTAAGCACATTATACTTGACAAAAATATTATTTATTATGTAGTCTAGTGGAGTGGGTATGGTGCCTTCTTGGAATGCACATTTTACTTTTAGCTGATGAACACAAGTTGTGGGTTAAATGTGGTGTGGCCCCATTGATCTCAATGGGCAAGTTAGACTTGTCTGGTGGGCAGCAAGACCGCTGCTCAGCTGCCCGTTTTTACCTACACCCCAGTCACCAGTGTGAAAGAGCCCTGTGTATAGATTACCAAAAATCCTTCCAGGGGTTTTACCCTGTCTACACCAGTCCAATGTGATACCTTAACACCCTGTTGTCCAGCATGCAGCTCTCTGTGGGTCCCATGAGCTATAGTGCGCCAGTTAAAGTGGCAGCACAGTGCTGGGTGCTGAAATGCTCTGTGTTCCAGCATCTAGCACTAAAAGATAGTACTTTGAGTTACCTCTGTCCAGAGTACAAGTAAAGTCTGGGGAGAGCAAGAGAGAGGCAGAGAATCATGAGATCAGGTAAGTGAACATCCAATGGGGGCAGGGTTAACTTTTACTGCCATGACCACCAATGTGTGTGTGGGTGTGAGGAGGGAGGAGCAGAGCCATTGCTACCACTAGGCAAACTAGGCAGTCGCCTAGGGTGCAGCCAGGGCCTCCGATAGGGCAGTACAGCCGGCCGTGCTGTAACATTATGTTTTCCTTGAGCCCCATCACTTCACCAGAAGGGCCCGGGGTCGTGGAGCAGGGGGTGGGGGGGGGGGGAACTCTTTAAATTTTGGGTGCAGGCGGCTAAAGCAGCACTACATTTTGCAATGCCAGCCACAGCTGCTCACAGCCCTTTCACTGGCAGAGTGACTATCCCTTCCTCCACAAAGAGGGCGGAAGGCAGGGCTGGGGGAGGCTGGAAGGCAGGCTGTAGCCTGTCAGTGGGAGGTGATGCAACAGAGGGGGCTGAGGGCACAGGCAGCAATTTCTGTTTTCTGAGTCACAGCCAGGGATACAGCCATATGCTGTATACAGACAGACATACAGCATCTTCTGTACTGATGATGATCACATAAGCACAGCAAGATGCTTCCTTTTATCCACACTTTAACTGTCCCCCCAACCACTTCCCCATTATGCTGCACAGGCACAGCTACCATAGTATGGCAATAGTGGCAGGGTGTTGGGAAAAAACCCTCGCTGCCATACTACAGTGGCAGTGCCTTTGCAGCATAATGGTGAGGTGGTTGGGGGGACGGTAAAAGTGTGGATCAGCTTCACATTTTTAATGTCCCTCAAATACAAGTGTAAATAAGAAATAACAGGAAGCATCTTATTGAGTGTGCGTAAATCTGACAGGCTGACTGTCAGGTGGAAATGATCCAATTGCCACCGGTAGAAGAAACATCAGCAAACACCTGTTCACTGATCTCCCCTTTCTGTTAATGACCCAGAAGCAATGTGTAAAACATCACCTCTGGGTCCTGGTGTCACTGTCCCCAGACAGGACTGGATGATGCTGGCTGGAGATGAAGCCGTCTCCTTCAAACATCAGCCAATCCGTGAAGAAACGAGGTGCCGGGCAAGCCGTGCTGTGCACAATATCACTTCCTTCCAGCTCCCCAAGTCAGTCTTCACACAGAGCCAACGTGGGCAAGGATTAGCTCAGTGTAGGGGGGGGGGTAGGTAGCTGGTCTTACCTAGGGCATTAAATAGTTTAGCACCGGGGTTATTAGTGTGTCCACTGACACCGATGTTGACAGTTATTATTGCCCTCACTGACACCAATGTTGGAGGTCATTACTGCATCCACCGACATCAATGCTGGGGGTTATTACTGCACTCACTGCCACCGATCCAGGGGCTTATTATTGCTTCCATGGACGCCAAAGCTGGGGGTTATTGCACTTACTGGCACCGATCCGGGGGGGGGGGGTTGTTTTTGCATCCACGGACACCAATAAACGGAGGGATTATCATTGCATCTACTGACACCAATGTTAAGGGTTATTATTGCACTGGCAGCAATGCTGGAGGTTATTATACTCCAAGTTCTTCAGTGTGCATTGCGATACACTGCAACAAATGCAGAATAACCAATATTTTTGGGCTGGAGGTGCTGTGCTTTATAGCCTACTCATTTTGAATGGGCCTAAGATTATTCAGGTAATCTCTGAGCAGATGCTCTCTCACCCGACCGGACCAGTCCGTACAACAGACTTTCGTAGCTGGGGCTCCAGCACATAGTCTCACAACACCCGTAGTCTTTGATCCTCCCGACAGTCCTTGGAAGGATGATGAACGAAATGCCTCCTGGGTTCTCCCGTGAAGATCGGAGGGCTCTCTGGATCTCAAGGCCCAAACTCCTAGGCCCAGTCTAGCGGCAGACTCAGCGTTGGTTCCACTTGCTAGGGGGCGGCGTCCAAAGAGACCCGCGTGTAGCTCCGCTCCTCCTTAAATAGGCCTTCCCCAGCAGACCTTGCGCCGGCCAATGCACTCTGGGTGTCCCGCTGCACACTGGGTAGGGTAGTCTTTTGAGCTCTTTAAAGTGATACCCCGCTACAAACGCATTTGTGTGAAGCCTTAAAGTGGATGTAAACCCTTACATATACCTAGTGAAGTGTACAGCCTCAGATGATACACAGGGATGACACAAATCGTCCTACATAAGTTTTACATATATATCTGCCATCTTCAGTTTTATATACCGTTTAAAAAGTGCAGATCGTGTAAGGAGATTTTCTCTTCCTGTTTAGAACTGGAAGTGAAGTTTGGGCATACAGCCAAGACAGCTGATTGGAGGAAAGACACACACCTCCTCTCCTCATAGGTAGAGACTTTCAGCTCTGTTGAATCTTTCAGGGCTCTGCTAATCTATTTATAGCATCCTCCCCAACACAAAACTCAGGCTGCTTTTATCATATGTGACAGAGAACTTGTCAGGAGTTAGCAGGCTAATAACAGAAGAACGGAGCAGGAGACAGCTACGGGACATAGTGCTTTGAAGAGAGATAAGAAAACACTCCATATATGCGCCTAGCTCAAATTTCATGAATCGGGTTTACATCCACTTTAAAACTTTTTGCATGAGCTTCTTATAGTAGTGGCTGAATGTCACCATGTTACTGCAATGAATACAGTAGAACATGCCAGGACACTGTGCATGGACATGGTCGCTTGTTGCTCAGCAGCATAAGGGACAATGCTACTGCTGGAATAAAAAAAAAGAAGACGGTCATACACCAGTAGATTTCTGAACTCATGTTCATACAAACATTAGTATGAAAATTCTGATCAGCACATTCAAACGGCTTGACGAATGTGAAATGCACTTCAAAATTTTGTTTGATTTCATTTTTTTTTTTAAACATTTTTAGTGTTCGAATTTTTTTTCCCCCATGCTGTGCCTTCAAATGTTCTTGTTGCTGCGTTCAAAAATAAAGAAACATTGTTTTGACCCCATTAACGATCAGAAAAACAATTGAACATTCTGATGATAAAAATTCTTTAACAAAATTCTACTACTGTAATGGCATAATGACCCTAGGAAAAAACTGCCCGTAGATATACCTTGCAAGCAAGATCCCCAGATGTGATTTAATCAAAAATCTGAAAATATAAGGCCTCATGCCCACTGGCGTTTTTACAGCTGCGTTTTTTGCAGCTTAAAAACGCCTGTCCATGTTATTGGAAATATTTTTTTTTTTATTTTATTTTTTTTTGAAAAAAAAAAAAAACGTCGGAGCTAAAAACGCGACCGCGCGTTAGTGCGCGTTTTTGCGCGTTTGACGCTCGCGTTTTTTCCTGCCAAATTCTGACGCTGAGGAACGCACTGGCCCTGGTTTTTTTTTACAGCTTACAAACGCCTATGCTCTTTACAGCTCAAAAACGCCTAGGTGGGCATGAAGCTATAGACTAACATGGACAGGCGTTTTTAAGCTGTAAAAAACGCTCAAAAACGCGGCTGAAAAAACGCCCGTGGGCATGAGGCCTTAAGAGTTACACTTCTTGACTTTACAGGAACACGCACAACAACGTATTTGTATGTAAACCCTGAGGCCCCCTTTCATACGATGGGTCCGATCAGGCCCCCTGTATGTTTTCCAGGCAGACCTGTTCGGTCGGTCCATTCACACCTATGGACCGGCAAGAATAAATGGACTTGTTGTCCATTTACACCCGTCTACCTCAGGTCTGATCCAGGTTACTTAAAAAAAAAAAAAAACAGAAGGGGATCCGTTCTCCTCCGTCTAGGCGGATCAGATCGGAGGGAGGTCACGTGTAAAAGAACAGCAGAGTGAGTTTACTCCCAGCCTCCCATAGAGCAGAGCGGGCTCTGTCCGTGTCTGCTTTGCATAAACTGAATGGACACAGACCTGTCTCTGCTCCGATCAGCATAGAGATCCCCTGCTGATCTCAATGGAGTCCGACCTGTGTAAAAGCAGCCCAACAATAAACTTCTCTTATTTGGTCCCTTTTTGGTCCATTAAGTCCCTTTTAAAAAAGTACCTTTGAAGGCGTTTGTTATATTTGTTCCAATATATGCAAAACATACCTGTTCATCCTCCCAGAAATTGTGTGAGCCGATAAGTTCCTACGTCAACTGCCTATGCTGATTCTTACCAGTTACATTGTTCTTAGCTATCCGAGTACTATGGAACCACATCCCTCTATGCAGTGGACAATAGAAGGAACAGGGTTCCAAAATCTTATTCCATTTCTGTTGTCCTAATACAGTAAGGTGAGTGAATGTTATTAGGCTATTTTCTCACCAGTTCAGAAAGTATTATGTAGAATAGCATGAATCAGGAAAATAAGCATTTCCTATGACCGTCAGCTCCATCTAGTGGCCATAATGCAGTATTTTCCAGATACAAGCTTTTTTGTACTAATAAAACATCCCACCTTGATAGAAAAGTAGCTTAATAACATTCCAGCTTACCCCTATTGGCACAGAATGAATGTACATGCAGTTTCAAAGGACAAGTAGCTCTCCAACTCTTCATAAATATGCCCCTATAAGTAATAGGTATAGATAGCCTCTGCTGCAAATGTACCAGTACTTGAAGGTGTATATGGTTACGGTAATTTAGAGCATGACACAGTAATCATTTTTACATTTAAGGCCTCCTCATGCACACTGGGTGTTTAGGCCCTGTGCAAGAGATTCCAGTGTTTTCATGTGAGGGGAAGGCACAAGTACACCACACCCAGTCCCACTACTGGCAGCCTGTAAAAAGTTATCCTGGGTTATACTGCCCCAAACCTTAGTACCGCTCAGTGCACCGCACAGCCCCGTCCAGCTGCAGCATACAAAAAACGTACAGTGCGCATGAGGCCTCACAATATTAATATACCCCAAGGAGCTGGACTTTATCTTATTTATCATCTCCGTTGTAATGTCTTTCTATTGTTTCTGAAGATTACAGCACCATCTAATGACTGAAGGGGAGAAGCACAGCCAACTCACATTGGAGGGGAGCCAAGGAATGCGGGGTTCCATACATTTTATGTCTTGCACCTTTCAGCAATAACATGCACAGCAGGCATAACCACAGAGGAATATTGAATTGCTATTAGCAGCTAGTCACATTCAACTGGACTTCTTTAATGTTACGACTACTAGCTGTACCATGACCTGGATAAATGGAACCTTTCACAGACACACAAGTATGGTAGATGTTTGAGTCTTTGTATATAAATAGCCCCAGAAACAGTAAGGGTCCATTCAAACCCATCTGTAGCAGTGCATTAGCCAAAACCATCAATTCGCTAAGCTGCTTGATAAACTGCAATTTTACCTAACAGTTTTCACCAAAATACTGCCTGCGTGGGTTTCCTCCAGGTACTTCAGTTTCCTCCTACACTCCAAATGCATGCCGATAGGTTAACTGGCTCCTGTCCAAAATGGCCCTAGTATGGGAGTTAGGGTCCTTAGAGTGCAAGCTCCTTGAGGGCAGGGACTGATGTGAATGTAGAACTTTTATGTAAAGCCCTGTGTAAAATATATGGCGCTATAGAAGCACCTGTAATAAATAAATAATTGTGCCATCATAATTTCTATGCATGAAATCGTTTTTTCCCCCCAATTACTACCTTAAAGTGGTAGTAAACCTCAGTAATGAAATGTGAACAAAGCACATACATCTGCACTGTTTACCCTCTCCAAAGCTCCAAGACCCCTTACACACTGGAGGCGTTTTTCAGGCGCTAAATGGCTAAAAATAGCGCCTGAAAAACGCCACCCCTGCAGCTCCAATGTGAAAGCCCAAAATGCTTTCACACTGGAGCGGTGCACTTGCAAGACATTAAAAAAAAAGTCCTGCAAGCCGCATCTTTGGAGTGGTTTAGGAGCGGTGTATACACCGCTTCTTCACTGCGCCTGCCCATTGAAATGCATGGGCAGCGCTGCTAGAGCTCCTGAAAAGCGCTGCGGCAGCAGCGCTTTTCAGGCACATTTAACCCCTTCTTCGGCAGCTAGCGGGGGTTAAAAGTGCCCCGCAATCGGCCGAAAATCACCGCTAAAAGCAGCGGCACTCTAACGCTAGCGTGGAGCGGTGCCAGTGTGAAAGGGGTCCAAGTGTTGGCTTTGTTCCTCTGTTATCACCATGTCTCACTTCTGACAAGTTTTCCTGACACATGAAATAAAATGCGACAGGGAGGGAGCTCAGAGTGGACCTTGTCTATTCAGGACACAGCTCTGTATCCTTCCTTCTCTTCGGTTTGCTGTGTGGAGGGAGGGGGTGAGTTTCCTGCAATCGGCTCTCATACAGTGTAACTGCAGCTCTCCACTCCCTCCTCTGATACGAACAGATGAAGAAGGATTTTAACACAAGACTACAGCTAAAAGAGTAAAAAGCGTAGGAGGATTGGTTTCACATCTGTGTATCACCTGAGGCAAGTCACTTCTCTTCGTATATGAGGAGAGGGTTTATAGTCACGGTAATTTTGCAAACGTATTTCTCGTGTATGTGTATTTATTTTGGTCAATATAATTTATCTCTAAAAAGGATACTTTATAGGACGTAACAATTAATGCTCAACACAGACAGTTAGAAGCTAGCAGTATTTTCATTAGAGAACTTTTTTTTCCTTTTACATATATATTCTGGAAAAAAAAAACCTTCATATAAATAGAGAAAAAAAATAATAAAAAAAATCATGAGAAATAAAAACTGGACCAAGACGTGCTGCTCTCTTGCATGCAGTTTTTTGCACCCAAAAATGCTGCATCGAGGAGCCTTGGCCACCATAACCCTGTCGCTGGTATAAGGGTTTTTGCTACCTTATACCACTTTTAGTAGGTCCTGATCACTGCAGACAGGTAAAAATCACACAAGAGTTGCAGTAAATAGAGTTGCACCGACTCAGTCGTCTCTCAATTACAATTTGGACCTTGTCAATGTTGCCCAAATCCTCACGCTTGCCCATTTTTTCTACTTTTAAAAAACAAACAAACATTTTCACTTGCTGCCTTATATATCCTAACCACTTTCAGGTGCCATTGTAACAAGATTACTCAAGGTTTATTCACTTTACCCGTCAGTGGTCATAATGTTATGGCTAGAGTTGAGCGGACACCTGGATGTTCGGGTTCGACGGGTTCGGCCGAACTTCGGAAAAAAGTTCAGGTTCGGGACCGAACTTTAACCCGAACCTGAACCCCATTGAAGTCAATGGGGACCCGGACTTCTGAGGACTAAAAAGGCTCTAAAAAAGTAATGGAAAGGGCTAGAGGGCTGCAAATGGCAGCAAAATGTTGTTAAGAGCATGGCAAGTGCTCTGCAAACAAATGTGGATAGGGAAATAACTTAAAATAACATTAAAAAAATAAAAAAATATGCTGGAGGCCCCCTTTTCAGCAGAAGAGGTACGGGAAGTCATTAAGAACCTCAGAAACTCAACGGCACGATGCCACACATATGGTGGGAATGCCCCAGAATACGCCCTTTCTGGAACAAATTATTAAATTTAATGGATAAGCTAGTGGGAAAATAAAATACTTTGAAATAAAAATGTAGTGGGGTGCTAAATTTAAGGGAAGTGTTTGAGTGGTAAATAGGCTCAAACACCCTAATTCTGTAGGATTCATGGACCATTTTGTCCTCGGGGGACAGTATTGGTGTGCAGTTCCCTGCGGTCTACAGGTGGCGCTGCCATGGTAGGCTAGGGTTGAACCGCGATACAGTGCTGTGCCTTTTCACCGCCCCTCTTGGCAGTAGTACAGCGGGGCGGTGAACCTGCTGTGCATGCTGGGAGAGCATATAAAAGGAGCAGACCTTTGACCTGGGGGCTGATGTCCAGTGGGGTCCGCGCCCAGGTGCCTTCGGCCTGGGTGCATGTGTTCCTGTTCCATCTCGGGCACCTTTAGCCCGGGGTGAGGTACTATCCTGGAGTTCCTGCTGCCCTGGGTATGGAGGCCTAAGGGCGGGAGTAAAGCCTGGAGTCCAGAGCCTTCGTCTGGAGTCCGCTAAGGGTCAAGGAGTCTTAGGGTGCCGCCTCGTGTAGGGGACCCTGATCTAGGGAAGGGAGGATCATTCTGATGGACCGATGCGGGAGTCACGGTGAAGGAAGGGTCTGTTGACTCCCTGGAGAGATGTCTTCCCCTTGATATGGGCTAGGTACGTAGAAGGAGAAGCTCAAGGTCATCTTGAGTGTATCAGAGGCCTTATTCACCCGGCCCGTGGCAGGGGCCTTATACACCCTGGTCTGTGGCAGAGACCAAAGTTCTCCAGGTCCGTGGCAGGGGCCTTGTACACCCGGTCTGTGGCAGAGACCAACCTCAAGGTCTGTGGCAGAGACCGTGCACCTAAAACTGTTTGAGAAACCTAAGCAGTGAAGTGAATGTGCTACGTTTGTGCCTGGACCTCCTCCACACCTTAAGCTGTCCTGTTTCTTTGCTCTAACCTTTTCTATCCGTGTAGAGTTTATTTTGAGAGAATAAGAGTTGTAGTTTCAGCTGGTGTGGACATTGACTTTACTGGGAATTAAAGGACTTGCCTCTACCTACAGTAGAGGTGAGAATCATCCTCTGGAGGAGTTCTGACTCCGGCTGTGGACACGGCCCGTCAAGTACACCGCTCAACCTCTTTATATAGGAGGGTACGGGCTGGTAGTGCAGTGTGCCTTTCTCCCTCCTGCGAGGAGCCAACATAAAGGCAGGTAAGGGGGAAAGGATCTGTGGGCTACAAAAAAATAAAATAAAAATGATAAATCTTGACCTAGGAGGACGAGGTCCATATGGAGTAGGAGGTTGAAGTGGCGGTGGATGTGGCAGTGTAGGTGGAAGCGGCGGTGGAGGAGGACGAGGTAGCCAACACTGGTTCAAAAATACAACAATGGCTGGGTAAGGCCGGTGATGTGTCAAATGTTTTTTTAGCATAGCACAGTAGAAGACAAATATATAGAAATGGTTTATTTCACACGCCTCCAGATATGTATAACACACTGCAAAATATTTTTTGTGGCCCTAAATGGGTCTTTTTGCAAGAGCAGAATACACCCACAGTATGGAAACGGTGTATCTCTCAACGTAATATATGCAGTGCTGGTGCGCTGAGCTTGCAGATAAAAAGTTAGATTTTCTCTGACACTGGGCTCATGGCAGTGTAAAAAGACTGTGCACTGCAACACAAACAGGTAAACCTATGCAGATCGCTGAGTTATATCTCTGAATCTGGACTCCTATATAATAAATCTCTCTCCCTGAAAGCACCAACAGGAACCTGGCCCTACACTACACTATCTCTCTATCTTTTCCCTCAGATTGTAGAATCAGGACTACCTCATGTATTTTACAATCTCTTCCTATTAGCAACAGCAGCAGCCAAGATCCTCTCCCTATCTATTCTGAAGCAGAGTGACGTGTGTGCTGTGTGCCTCTAGCTTATATAGAAGCTGGGTCACATGTTGCACTGACCAATCACAGCCATGCCATTAGTAGGCATGGCTATGATGGCTTCTAAGGGCACACCAGCTAATCAAAAAAAGGTGATTGGCTGGCCCCTGAAGCATTTCTAACTGCGCCAGTAGATTGCCGAACCCGAACTTTCGCGCAAAGTCCGGGTTCGGGTTCGGGAAAAAGCTAAAGTTCGGTACGAACCCGAACTTTACAGTTCGGGTTCGCTCAACACTAGTTATGGCTGATCGGTGTGTATAGGTTTATAATTTTTTTTTTTTTTTTTTTTAACGATTTGATTTTTTATTTTAGGATGATTTTATTTTGGAGTTGTGCCTTCACTGGTCTTCTTTGCCATCTACCAATATTTTTTAATTCAATGTTTTATAAAGGAAAAAGACCTAATGCAAGTTTTTACCCACAAAAGTAGTAGGATGTTTACTTACTGCAGTTGAGAGCCTAGAAGCTAGAGTCATTTCCAGGTTTCCTTTAAGACCAAGCAGCGCAGGAACCAAGATAAAAACTTCAGTAAGATTTTTAAATACTTCCCAGTGCTGTAGAAGGAAAAGACAAAATAAAATGACTAATATGGCAGGATCGCATGTGGCCATCATTAGTAACGGATAACACAGTAATAGCAGTAAGCAATAGCAGCAAAGTATTGTAATTAAAAACATTTTAAAGTGGTTGTGAAGGCAGAAGTTTTTTTTTTTACCTGAACCTATTTTCTGCATCAAGGTAAAACACATTCAGTGATCAGTCCCCCCCCCCCAAAACTTCTCTGAGCCCAATCTTTATCCAGCGCTGTCCCCAAGAGGAGCAGTGCTGCACTTTCTCCCCCCTTAATGGACATGGAGGCTGCAGCTAATGATTAGTTCCTCCTGCTGCCAATCAAATCTAGTGAGGAGGAAGGGGACGCACACATCCTGGCTCAGGATCGAGCCTGCACAAGGGCCCCCATAGCAAGCACTTAGCTATAGGGGCGCTCAGAAAGGAGGAGGAGCCAGGAGTGCCAGTGAGGGACCCCAGAAACGGAGGCACTGTGGGACTGCTTTAAAAGGGGGGACTGTAATGTTAAAGGGCACTGTGATGTAAAGGGGAACTGAGGACACTGTGGGACCATTTTAAAAAGGAGGGGACTACGATGATAAAATACACTGAAGACTATGATGTACCGGGGACCTTAATAGGTTATAGAGTCGGGCCTCTGCCAAAAGGAAATTTTCTAGGGGCAGCCGCATTTATGAGTAATATTTATTTATTTTTTTAAGCTTTAAGTGAAGCATTTGAAATCACAATTCGGAATCATACCGCATTAAAAGGACTATAATGCCTTAACTTAGAACCCTTACAAACACATAGGTTTTCTACACCGCAAACAAGATAGTTGACCTTGAATTAGTCTCATCAATTGATCTATTTCATTCCAAAATGTTTTTTGGCTATGTATGTATGTACGTGCACGCGCGCGCGCGCGCGCGCGCACACACACACACACACACACACACGTGTTGTTTAGGCCACCTATATTCCTTGGCACTAGAATATAAAAAAATTCTTCTATAATATTCTAAAAAATTCCACTATAATATAAATAAAGAAATCTTCAAACCTGCACTTTGCCCATACTAGCCAGAATAGCCGATTTGCTGCATAAACAACCAGCACTTGCTTTCTACTGATTTCCCTGTGAGTTAAACGCGGACCTTGAATAATTTTTTTCATCTTTCCATCTATTAAATCTTCTGCCCTTGTTGTTTTAACTTTGGATAGTAAAAAACGTTTTTTCTGCCAGTAAATACCTTATACAGCCCAGTGAGCCCACTTCCTGTTTCTTGTTTGGTCATTAGCCTAGGCTTATGACATCATGCACAGCTCTCTCACTCTTGTTAGAGTTTGCCAGGAAGGGAAGGGGGGGCGAGTCACAAGAGGGCCAATGAGAGGTGCAGAGATGGAGGTGGTTGTCTGTGTAAATCCAGGAAGTGAACAGGCAGCAGCTTCAGCTTCCCACAGTTAAAGTGGATGCAGCCAGACTTAGTGGAAGGAGATTTCTGCAGCGTATTTGGCAAGTACAGAATCATAGTATGCATATTTTTTATATAAAGTGGTTGGAGGGAAGCTTCAATATGGCAAAGATGTTTGTATTACAAAATTATGTGAGCAGACCGCAGTTCCTCTTTAAGACTAAGATCTGCCAAGGGTCCAGTAGGCTCTTCCCTGTCCCTATGTGCTATTAATTGGTGACTAGCATCCATCATCAAGTGTAGGGATGGAAAGGAGGCAGGGGCATCAGGTATATCCTGAGTAAAGGGTATTTCGTAGGGCTTTGGTGGTGGATTGAGAAAGCGGGTTAACACAAAAATGGTTGGGTAAGAACAGGCATCTCATGATACCTCCTAATAAAGTAAACTTGTTACTCTGTTCAGTATAGACACAGTACAGTACAGTCTAGTTTAGTAGTTTGCGCTATCCTTTCTTCAAGCACATAAAGTTAGTTTTTATTACTGTAGAATGATTTTGTAGTAGGATATTCTGCATAGTCAAGGCTGGTTAAAGTGGAACTATAGGCTAAACTTTGTACAAGCAGAGACAGAGAGGGGAGAGGAGAGAAGGACACAGGAGACAGATAGCAGGCTGCGGATGACGGAGGCACGCAAACATACCACAATGTCAGGGCTCAGCAGCCACGATTATCGTGGTCTGTTTGCGGGGAGGGCATAGCTAGGCAGGATCAACCAGATATTTCAGGTGATACGGGGGTACAAATGACACAGCACAAGCACTATGCTGTATAACATGTTTTAAGGAAACAGGATCTGTATTTTTTTAAATACATTTTTTGGGGGTTAAAGCTTTAAGGCCGATTTCTGACCTGCGTTGGTTACGATGCACAGCTGCACCAAATTCTGTGTGCACTAGTTTTAGTAAATCTCCCCCTTTTTGTCTATAATGCTAGTATAAATAAAATAATGCCCAAGATTACCAAACAAAAAGAAAGACATGTTGGAATATATAACTCGCCAATATCCTACCTTAAAATGGAGCACTAGCAAACCCATTTTTGTAGATTTAGATGGCATGGGGAAGGGTTTAAATGTCAGATATTTACAGATGTCTGTACCCCTGTTGGGATGATGCATGTTCAAAGCCAAAAGGACCCCAACTGTTGCCTTGATAAAGGAGTCCTCATGTGGCTCCTAAATATCACATCTGCATCTATAGTTTGACTATATAATGTTCATTTTTTTTTACACAATCTGAATTGGGAGACAGCACATATGTTTTCTTTGTCACTTCAGCACCCACTGTATTGAGTGTGCCAAGTTTCACCTATGTATGACCCGTTAGGGAGACTTCTCACTTCCTGCCATGTCATCTACTTTGGAGTGCTGCCCATTTATTAATTGGGTTTCCTCAAAGACCCAGAAGCAATACCCTATCTGTGGATTCAGCACCCTTATTAAAACACATACAGTGACATAAAAGGTCACTTCATGGCATCATGGCATGCAGTGGAGGGGACAAAGGCATCCAACACTCCTGGAAGTGTTGAACGGATGCCAGAGGCTGCAGCACTGGAGTTGAGGAAAGGCAGGTGGGCACAGGCTGCCGGAGAGATGAGCACTTCTATTGCAGGGTAGTGTCCTTTAGGATCCTTCTTCCCCAGTATGGTTGTTTTAAAGCAGAATTTTGTCAAGAAAAATGAATACTTTTATTGCGGAACAGACATACCATATCTCTTCTGCAATAAATGCTTCTAACCTGCCTGTTTATCCAACGGTTTTAGATTCTACATTGAGCTGGACATGAGTAGTTCAGTGTACAGTCTCTGCATGTCTTTTGGTGCTGGAAGAAATAAATTCTCATAAGCATGCACAGGAGTTACATCATCCCAGGCCAGCCATTGCTTGCAAGGCAGTTGAACCCTGCACCAGAGAAATACTAAAGCACACAAGCTGTTAAAAAAAAGCTGTGAATATACATTTAAAAAAAAAGAAATTTGTGCAGTGCTCAAATACAATAACAAGTGGTATATAACAAAATAATAATAAATGTTGTGCTCTTAAAAAAACTAAAACTAGTTTAGTTGCAAACTAAATCTCAAAATTGTCCATGCAAAGCTCTATCCAAAAGTGTATCAATGTCCATGTGCAAGCTGAGAACACTTAAATCAGGGTCTAGACTCTTTTTTTGGCCTGTACTTTAGGGGAACAATAGGATTTTTGTACTCACTGTAAAATCAGTTTCTCTGACGTCCATGGACGGACACAGCTCTAATACTGAAACACGTGGGTATATGTCCCTGCTCGCAGGAGAAGATCTAGGCAGAATGTTAGATGTTAGCGACATACATTCTAGAACAAACCAGAGCTGAACGGCCCCGCCCAGGGGGGGGCGGTCCCTCCGGACATAACCCTCCTACCTGCAGCCAGCAGCCTCAGTTCGTAACAAAGCAGTACAAACCTTAAAAGAAGGGTGGGTGCTGTGTAAGTCTGTGGACGTCAGAAACTGATTTTACGGCGAGTACAAAAATCCTATTTTCTCTTATCGTCCATGGACTGACACAGCTCTAATACTGAAACACGTGGGACGTCCCAAAAGCAGTATCAGAAAAGGGTGGGAGCAGTAGTAAAAAGGAAAAGCCAAAACTTTACTCCAAACAAGCAGAGCTCCTCAACGGAGGAGTTGCAACATTAAACAGCGGCCTGCAACACTTTGCGGCCGAAGGAAGCATCCGAAGATGCAGCCACATCAACCTTATAGAATTTAGAAAAGGTATGAACGGACGACCAGGTCGCCGCCTTGCACACTTGTGCAACTGACGCTTGATGTCGGAAAGCCCAGGAAGCACCAATTGCCCTGGTGTAATGCGCCGTAACCGGAAAGGGAGGCGCCCTCCCCTTAATGGCATCGGCCTGTATAAACAGTCTGTCTGATCCGCCTAGAAATGGTGGAAGACGACACCGCTTGGCCCCGTTTTGGACCAGAGACAGACACAAACAGTGAGTCAGACTTCCGAATAGAAGCAGTAGCCGTCAGGTACACCCGTAAGGCTCGCACTACATCCAAATTGTGAAGCGCAAACTCTCTGGGATGCGATGGGTGAAGGCACAAGGACGGAAGGACAATGTCCTCATTAAGGTGAAAAGCCGAGACCACCTTTGGAAGGAAAGACGGTCGCGGGCGCAACACCGCCTTATCCTTATGGAGGACCAGGTAAGGCGACTTGCATGACAGAGCCGCCAACTCAGCCACCCGTCTAACAGAAGTAATGGCCACTAAGAAAGCCACCTTCTGAGACAAAGTTAAGAGAGGAATATCTCTGATATTCTCAAAAGGGAGGTTCCTGGAGAACCAAGAGCACCAAATTCAGATTCCAAGGAGGGAGAGGAGACTTGGCAGGAGGAAATCACATGGCGAACCCCTTGCACAAAAGTGCTAACTAAGGAATGACCTGCTAGCGGTTGTTGAAAGAAAAACGGCCAAGGCCAAAATCTGACCCTTAATTGTGCTCAAAGCCAGCCTTTGGGCCACACCACACTGCAAGAACCGCAGGATTCTGGGGACGGAGTATGTTCGTGGCCGCCAGTCTAGCTCTTCACACATAGCGATGTAAGCTTTCCAGGTACGGTGATAGATCTTTCTAGAAGGAAGACTTCCGTGCCCTCAGCATGGTTGAAATGACCGAATCCGAAAGGCCTCGGTCCTTCAGCACCTGGCTCTCAATAGCCATGCCGTTAAAACCAGAGACTGTAAAGCAGAATGAAAGATAGGACCTCGAGACAGAAGGTCCTCCCTCATGGGCAGTCGCCAAGGGACGTCCGCGATGAGACGTACCAGATCGGCGTACCAATGACGCCGAGGCCAATCCGGGGCAATGAGGATCACCGGAATGCCCTCGGCCGCTACTCTGCGCAGCAGACGAGGAAGCAACTGCAGCGGAGGGTAAGCATATATCAAGCGATACTGACCACACTGGGCCACCAACGCGTCCGAGGCATCCGCCCAGGGGTCCCTGGACCTGGCCACAAACCGACACCTTGCGATTGAGTCGAGACGCCATCAGGTCCACGTCCGGCGTGCCCCACCGCCGACAAAGGAGTTGAAACACCTCTGGATGCAAGGACCACTCTCCCTGGTCCAGAGACTGGCAACTCAGATAGTCCGCCTGCCAGTTTTCTACGCCCGGAATGTAGACTGCCGACAGAGCTGGCACGCTTCTTTCCGCCCACCTTAGTATGTGGGCGACCTTGGATGCCGCAGCCGAGCTCCGAGTGCCCCCCTGATGGTTGACATACGCCACGGCCGTGGCGTTGTCTGACTGGATTCGGACCGAGCGGCCCTGTAGCCTCTTCGACCACGCGGAGAGACACAGTCTGATCGCTCGCAGTTCCAGAATGTTGATCGGTAGATGGGATTCGTCCGGAGTCTAGAGCCCCTGAGCTGACTGGACTCCCCCAAACTCCTCCCCAGCCCGCCAGGCAGGCATCCGTCGTGACCACCGTCCACTGGATGGGGAGGAACGACCTCCCGGACTGAAGAGCCGGGGATCTCAGCCACAACGTCAGGGACGCCCTGACAGAGTGACTCACCTGGATCTGAAGATTTAATGACAACGGCACTTGTCCCAAATGGACAGAATTTCCTTCTGCAATGCCCGAGTGTGTGATTGGGCATACGGAACTGCCTCGAAGGAGGCCACCATGAGTCCCAGGACTCTCATGCAGAAACAGATTGACGACCATTTTCGGGACGTCAGGACCCTTACTGCCGATTGAAGTGTCTGTAACTTCTCCAAGGGTAGAAACACCTTCACTGCCGAAGTGTCCAGGATCAGACCCGGATACTCTAAACGCTGAGTCGGGGCTAGGACCGACTTCTGCATGTTCAGGAGCCACCCGAAGTCCCGGAGGGTCTGACTGACTATTGTCACATTTTCCTCCAACTCTGAGCCATTTTCTGCTCTTAGAAAGGAATTGTTATCGTGGGCTATCTGGACGATCTCCTTCTGTCTCAGCAAAGCTAGAACTGGGGCAAGCACTTTGGTGAAAACCCATGGTGCAGATGCTAGGCCGAAGGGAATAGCCACAAACCGATAGTGGACCTCGCCAATGGCAAAGCGCAGAAACTTCTGGTGACTTGCGCAGTTCGGGACGTGCAAGTAGGCGTCCTTGATGACCAAGGACGCCAGAAAATGCCCTTGGTGAAGTGTCGCGATCACCGTGTGAATGGATTCCATACAGAAATTTGTACCTTCACATAGGCATTTAAGGCCTTGAGGTCCAGGATTGGCCGGACCCCGTCCTTCTTTGGAACAAACAGGTTCGAGTTAAACCCCTGAAACCTCTCCTGTGACGGAACCGGCACAATTACTCCGCACCCGAGCAAATCCTGCACAGCCCTCAAGAGGGCTGTCTGGCGGGCAGGGAGGAGAGGGAAAGAATCTGTTTGGGGGCCACGAGCAGAACTCTATCCTGTACCCCGAGATTTCCACCTCGCACACCCACGGGTCGGAGATCCGGAGGTCCACCGAACCATGAACCAGAGTCGGGCAGGGGCAAGACTTCATGTGGTGGCGGGCTTGGGAGCCGGCTTGGTTGGCTTACGCACCCAGGGACGCTTCTGTCCCCCAGCCGCACTTTTTTCAGTCTGGGAGGGCTTACCCGTGGATTCTGATTGACGAAAAAATGTCTTCTTCGCCGGAAAGGAAGGGCCCGGCCTACGGTGGGGCTCTTTTCCTTAGCAGACTGAGGAAGGAAGGTGCTCTTACCCCCTGTGACATCCTTAATAATGTCATTCAGGGCAGCCCCAAACAGTCTATCACCCTTGAAGGGCAAATCAGCCAGGAGCTTCTTGGAAGCTAGGCCGACCAGCATTTCAGCCAGATAAGGCGACGCAACACCACAGCAGAGATAGAGGCCCCAGATATTAAAGGGGCCGCATCCAAAGTGGCATCGCACACAGACTAAACCCTGCGCAAGTTGGTGAGCCAGGGCAATGGTCTCTGGAGGGAGATTATGCTCCTGCACCGTCTGGTGCAAAATATTTGCCCATTCTGTGAGTGTCTGAGACACTATAGGGCGTAAGGAAGACCCCAACAGGGCAAACATAGTTCTACTCACCACTTCTGACCTCCTGTCCGTGGGGTCCTTAAATGCGGGAGTCCCCTCCATTGGCAGCGTGGTAGCCTTATTCAAAACAGGCGACCGGGGGGGGGGTGGAGCCCATTTTTTAACCAGGGCCTTCTCAAAGGGGTATCTTATGGATAGACGCTGCGGGACCGTCAAAGTCTTCTGCGGCTTATCCCAGACTTGGTTAATGAATTTATCAAAAAAAGGCACATATGGAAAGACCTTTTTTGAAGAAACGGCTTTAAAAGGAACCAAAAGGAGACAGCCTCCACCTGAGGTTCCTCAGCCGCACCATTCAGCTTAAGAGCGTGTCCCTCACAGCATCAATGAGTTCACTTACAAGCGCCCTGTCAGTTACTGGCTCAGAACTGGGGTCTTCCTCACAGGGAATGTCCTGTTCAAAAACATTAAAATCATCAGAGCTAGGGTCCTGAACAGCAGCAGCTAGGCCTATATCTGAGTCAGAGCACTCCCCTACTGGAGAATGTGTGGGGAAAGGGCGCTTTATAGCTCCCTTGCGCTCGCACACCGCTTCCATCCTGACAAGGAATGATTCCAAGACTGCCGACAACTGGTCCATAGGGACCGCAGGTGCAGGAGCACTGCCTGTTGCCTCTTACAAGTGTGGGGAAGCAGGTGAACCAGACTCCATACTCGCCACCCTCACACAATAAAGTGAATAATACAGTCCACCCACTGGCTGCGCTGAGGCTGAGGGGAAACCCAGAGGACTCCCCAACCCTTTTAAGGACCGCTCAGCTCTGCTGTATGTCACAGCACTGTCAGCGCGAGTGAAGCCTGAGGAGAGTGCGAGGAGATTTGCGCCGCGGCTTCAAGAAAATGGCCGCCGGCCGCATGTAAGCTGCGCCATTGATCCACGGCAAGATGGCCGCCGAGCGCAGTTAAACACAGCAATAGCCATGCCAGCTAATGGCGTCTCCCAACACCCACACCTCACAGTCCCAGCACACAGACATGAGCACCCCCCGCGTACCCCCACACAGCACAGCGCCAGAACAGAGTGTAGCATAACAGGGGGGAGACAGGAAGAAATCCCCCAAACAGAAACACAGCCAGCATGTACTCACCTGAAGCAGGAGAGACTACTTACCTGTCCCAGGGGGGACCCACTGGCTTGTTTCAGACAGACCTATCACAGAGTAGTACTGAGTAGCTGTCAGCCCGGCCCACCGCGAAAGATACAGCAGGTACTGTTCAATCTTGTGAGGACCGCGGGAGCATAAAAGCCACCCGGCCACCCCTGGAGTCATGGGGCATGTCGTGAACTGAGTCTCACGCACACAAGGTGAGGATCAGCATGCTCGATGGTCGGACAGAGAAGACTACGAGGATACGAGTGTAGCCAACCTGTTGCCCAGCCGACAGTTGATTGAAGGTCTCAAAAATAAAATTCCCAAAGGAATAAAAATAAAAATCTTCCAGGAGACTGGCTCCTGAGAGAGCCACGTCTTCTCCTTCCAGTGTTGCCAACCGTACGTCTTTTTACGTACAGCCCGCGATTTAACCCCTTTTTCAGGCTGTACGTTAAAGTCTGTTTATGGGCACCGGCGCCCATAAAAAAGATGGCCGCGAGCCGGCCATACAACTGCGCATGCGCCGTTCCGAATGCGCCGGCCGAGCTCAGGGAAACTTGTTCGCGCTCGGCCGGGCGGCGCACACGCAGTAACGTGATGGCGCCGCTGGTGCCATTTTTGAAAAGGCCACAGCGGCTGGCAGCAGTGGCGGGACACCTGCCGTGAGTGCATGCCATGCACTCATCATAGGTGGTCGGTGGAGGACTAGGAGCACTGACAGGGCCCAGCCAGGGGTGAGGACGACGGACTCGAGGTCAGTGAAACTGGGGGGATACAAGGGGACAGCGTCATCAGTGTGCTGTGTCCTCCTCTGGTTCCTGTGTCCCTTTCACCTCTTCACAGGTCAGGGCAGCATAGTGCTGCCCTGACCTGTGGAGTGGTGAAAGGGGCACAGGAGGAGGACACAGCACACTGATGATGTGCAGAAGTAATATGGTGGTGGACAGAGGAGGAGGCTACTGTGAGGGGGTGAGGAGGGCACCATGTCCACAGCCTGTCTCCACCGGCACCTCCTGTAGTATGTCCGCAGCCTCTGTCCCCCTCCTGTAGTATGTCCGCAGCCTCTGTCCCCCTCCTGTAGTATGTCCGCAGTCTCTGACCATCTCTTGTCATGTCTACAGTCTCTGAGGGGATCCTAGAAAGGAGTCAAGAGTGGGAGTGCCGCCGGGATGGGGGTTACGGCCTACGAAGAAACAGACGTGTGGACTGGGAAGAGGAGATCAGAGCCACCAAGCTGGAGCCGTCTGACTGAGCCCCACACTGTGCACCTGAGAGGAGGTAAGTGACAGTGCCGTCAGGCCATTCTGAGGGGGGGGGGGGTCACTTATGTAAGGAGGTGAATGAATACAATAATGTAAGGGGGCACGGATATAAAGGTTTCCCCCTTATATTAGTACCCCCCCTTACCTTAGTGTATTCACTCTGTGGAAGGTGGTCTCTATTCACCAGAGCCCCCCTCCACATCAGAGTTCCCCCTTACATCATGATCTGCAGCGTTCCCCTTTACATAAGGAGTTCCCTTGCACTGTAAGGGGGCATCCTGCAGACTCTGATGTAAGAGGGAACTCTGTGCTGGCTGGGTTATAGTATCCTAACCTTCATGTGAATTGAGAAATATGTTTTTTTACTTTTGTTTAACTTAAACACATTGATATTAGCATTAGCTGTGTGTTTATAGTTGAAATATTGATATATTTGCACTGTTTAGCACTAAAAACAGTAATTTTAGGTACTTTTTTGCAGTGTCAGTAAAAAATGCGGCTCTGCCCGTAATCTTCATTATTTTTGCTAGTAAGAAATTGGTGCCGTACAGAAATTTTGGCATCCTTGCCAGTAAATTTCACTTCAGGGGGTTGGCAACACTGTCTCCTTCTGCTGCTAGGCAGAAAAAAACTGAGGCTGCTGGCTGCAGGTAGGAGGGTTATGTCCGGAGGGACCGCCCCCCTGGGCGGGGCTGTTCAGCTCTGGTTTGTTCTAGAATGTATGTTGCTAACATCTAACATTCTGCCTAGATCATCTCCTGCGAGCAGGGACATATACCCACGTGTTTCAGTATTAGAGCTGTGTCAGTCCATGGACGATAAGAGAAAAAAGTTTTTACCTTCCACATCTGCTGGGACAGTCTGGAGAGGGCCTGAGAGGGATCTCCTTTAACCACTTAAGGACCAAGCCTCTTTTTCAGACTCGGTGTTTACAAGTTAAAAACTATTTTTGCTCGAAAATTACTTAGAACACAAAAACATTATACATTTATTTTTTCTAACATCCTAGAGAATAAAATGGCGGTCACTGCAATACTTTTTGTCCCACCGTATTTGCGTAGCGGTCTTACAAGCACACTTTGGAAAAAATGCACTTTTTTGAATTACATTTTTTATTTTTTTTAAAAAACAGTAAAGTTAGCCCAAATTTTTTGTTATATTGTAAAAGATAATGTTACGCCGAGTAAATTGATACCCAACATGTCATGCTTCAAAATTGTGCACGCTCGTGGAATGGCGTCAAACTTTTACCCTTAAAAATCTCCATAGGCACCTTTACTGTAGAAAAAAAAAAAAAAAAAAAAAAACAAACACTCCAAAGGCGACGTTTGAAAAAAAATTCTACAGGTTGCATGTTTTGAGTTACAGAGGAGGTCTAGGGCTAGAATTATTGCTCTCGCCCCAACGATCGCGGCGTTACCTCACATGTGTGGTTTAAACACCGTTTTCATATGCGGGCGCTGCTCACATACGCTATTGCTTCTGCGCGTGAGCTCGTCTGGGCACTTTAACCACTTAAACCCCGGACCATTTGGTAGCTAGAGGACCAGAGGTGATTTCAGAATTTTGCACTGTGCTGCTTTAACTGTAAATTGTGCGGACATGCAATGTTGTACCCAAACGAAATTTGCGTCCTTTTCTTCCCACAAATAGAGCTTTCTTTTAATGGTATTTGATTGCCTCTGCGATTTTTATTTTTTGCGGTATAAATGGAAATAGACCGAAAATATGGGAAAAAAAAATGATATTTTCTACTTTTTGTTATAAGAAAAATCGAATAAACTCAATTTTAGTCATACATTTAGGCCAAAATGTATTCAGCCACATGTCTTTAGTAAAAAAAATGTCAATAAGCGTATATTTATTGGTTTGCGCAAAAGTTATAGCGTCTACAAACTAGGGTACATTTTCTGGAATTTACACAGCTTTTAGTTTATGACTGCCTATCTCATTTCTTGAGGTGCTAAAATGGCAGGGCAGTACAACCCCCCCCCCCCCCCAAATGACCCCATTTTGGAAAGTAGACATCCCAAGGAAATTGCTGAGAGGCATGTTGAGCCCATTGAATATTTTTTTTTTGTCTCAAGTGATTGAATAATGACTAAAAAAAATAAAAAAAAATAAAAAATAAAAAAATTACAAAAAGTTGTCACTAAATGATATATTGCTCACACATGCCATGGTTATATGTGGAATTGCACCCCAAAATACATTTTGCTGGTTCTCCTGAGTACGGGGATACCACACGTGTGGGACTTTTGGGGAACCTAGCCGCGTACGGGCCCCCGGAAACTAAGCACCGCCTTCAGGATTTCTAAGGGCGCAAATTTTTGATTTCACTCCTCACTACCTATCACAGTTTTGAAGGCCATAAAATGCCAAAATAGCACAAAACCCCCCCAAATGACCCCATTTTAGAAAGTAGACACCCCAAGGAAATTGCTGAGAGGCCTGTTGAGCCCATTGAATATTTTTTTTTTGTCCCAAGTGATTGAATAATGACAAAAAAAAAAAAAAAAAAAAATTACAAAAAGTTGTCACTAAATGATATATTGCTCACACATGCCATGGTTATATGTGGAATTACACCCCAAAAATAGGATTTTTTACTCACCTTTTCTCTGAGTCCATGGACCGACACAGCTTCTCTATTGACAAAGTGGGTATTATCCGTTAATTAGGAGTGACTAGGCAGAAAAACTTGTAAAAAGTGTTGCATCACACCTTCTACAGTCCCGCCCAGGGGGCGGACCCCCCGGGTATATCCTCCCAGTCTGCATATCGCAGATCAGTTCGTCAAAAAGCAGTACAAACTTAAAAGGAGGGGTGGGTGCTGTGTCGGTCCATGGACTCAGAGAAAAGGATTTTACGGTGAGTAAAAAATCCTATTTACTCTTTCGTCCATGGACCGACACAGCTTCTCTATTGACAAAGTGGGACGTCCCAAAGCAGTGTCAGAGAAAAAACGAGGGGTGGTAACAGCATAAAAACAAACTTCACCCCAAAACAGCACTCCAACGGAGGAGCTGCAACTCTAAACAGCCGCTTGCAAAACCTTGCGGCCGAAAGAGGCATCCGAAGATGCACCTACATCAATTTTGTAGAATTTTGTGAGTGTGAGCAGACGACCAAGTCGCCGCTTTACATAATTGGGAAACAGACACTTGATGTCGGAAAGCCCAAGAGGCACCTCTTGCCCTGGTCGAATGTGCCGTGACCAGAAAGGGGGGCACTTGACCCTTTAAGGCGTAAGCCTGGATTACTATCTGTCGGATCCACCTAGAGATGGTGGCCAACGAGACTGCTTGGCCCTTCTTGGGACCAGCCACCGAAACAGTGAGTCCGACTTCCGGAACAGGGAAGTAGCAGATAGGCATACTCTCAAAGCTCGGACAACGTCCAAGGAATGCAACGCCGACTCCTTAGGATTCGACGGCTGAGGACACAAGGATGGAAGTACAATGTCTTCGTTGAGATGAAAAGCCGAAACGACTTTCGGAAGAAAGGAAGGCTGCGGCCGCAGCACCACCTTATCCTTGTGGAAAATCAAACAGGGAGCCTTGCAGGACAAGGCTGCCAGCTCAGAGACTCGTCTAACTGACGTAACAGCCACCAAAAAGACCACTTTCTGAGAAAGTGTCAACAGGGGAATATCTCTAATATTCTCGAACGGCGCCTTCTGAAGCACCGAGAGGACCAGGTTCAAGTCCCACTAAGGTAGCGGGGGACGGACAGGAGGGGCCATATGTTGAACTCCCTGCACAATGTACTCACGAGAGAGTGAGCCGCCAGGGGTCGCTGAAAAAAAAAAAAAAGACAGCCAGGGCAGATATCTGTCCCTTAAATCGTACTTAAGGCAAGCCTTTGGTCCACCCCATGCTGTAAAAACAGCAGGATTCTGGAAACCAAATAAGTACGCGGATACCATTTCATTTCCTCACACCTGGAGATGTAGGCCTTTCAAGTGCGGTGATAAACCTTCCTAGAGGACGGTTTTGGAGCACTTCTCATCGTAGAGATTACTGAATCTGACAGGCCCCGGTCTCTCAGTACCTGGTTTCTCAACAGCCATGCCGTTAAAGCCAATGACTAAAGCAGGATGGATTATGGGACCTTGCGATAGCAGGTCCTTCTGCAGTGGTAGGCGCCAGGGGACGTCTGCTACCAGACGTACTAGATCGGCGTACCAAGGACGCTGAGGCCAATCTGGAGCGATTAGGATCATTGGAATTCCCTCTGTCTCCACTCTGCGGAGCAGAAGAGGAAGAAGCCTTAAGGGAGGGAAGGCATAGATTAGCCGATACTGACCCCACAATGCCACCAACGCGTCCGTTGCGTCTGCCCATGGGTCTCTTGAGCGGGCCACAAACCTCAATACCTTACGATTGAGTCGGGAAGCCAGAAGATCTACGTCTGGTGTGCCCCATCTTTGGCAGAGGAGTTGGAACACCTCCGGGTGTAAGAACCATTCGCCCTGGTCCAGCATCTGGCGGCTCAGGTAGTCCGCCTGCCAGTTTTCCACACCCGGAATGTACACGGCCGACAGTGCCGGTACGCTCCTCTCTGCCCACTTCAGGATGCGAGCGATCTCCGATGCTGCAGCTGAGCTTCTTGTTCCTCCCTGATGATTGACATATGCCACTGCTGTGGCGTTGTCTGACTGGATCCTGACTGGACGCCCTTGCAGCCTCAGACCATTTGAAGAGGCACAGCCTGATCGCCCGGATTACCAGGACATTGATCGGCAGGAGGGCTTCCTCTGAGGTCCAGCGACCTTGCGCCGACTGAACACCCCAGACTCCCCCCCAACCTGTAAGGCTGGCGTCCGTCGTGATCACTATCCAGTAAACTGGAAGAAATGAATTCCCGGCCATTAGAGCCGGTGCTGTCAGCCACCATACCAGGGATCTCCTGACTATGTGGCTCACTCGGATTTGATAATCCAGAGATGATGGACATCTGTTCCATCTGGACAGAACTTCCTTCTGTAACACTCGAGTGTGGTATTGAGCAAATGGGACCGCCTCGAAGGAGGCTACCCTGAGGCCCAACACTCGCATGCAAAAAACGGAGGGACGACCAATTCCTGGAAGTCAGCTGCCGTACTGCAGCCCGGAGGGTCTGCAACTTCTCCACAGGGAGGAATACCTTTGCCTCTGAGGAATCCAGAATCAACCCCAGGTACACTAGGCGTTGAGTGGGCACCAATACTGACTTTTGCGTGTTTAGTATCCAACCACAGTCTCGAAGAGTCTGACAGGTAATGGACACACTTACCTCTAATTCTGAGCTTGAAGGGGCCTTCAGCAGAAGGTCGTATAAGTAGCCTGTGATAGCGATACCCCGCTGTCTTAGAAGTGCCAGAATCGGAGCGAGCACCTTGGTGAACGTCCTGGGTGCTGAGGAAAGGCCCAACGGGAGGGCCACAAACTGGTAGTGGTCCTTCCCGATAGCAAATCGCAGAAACCTCTGGTGTCTGGAGTATATGGGGACATGCAGGTATGCGTCCTTGATGTCCAAGGAGGCCAGAAAGTCCCCCGGATGGAGAGCCGTGACTATAGATCGAACCGACTCCATCCGAAAACGTTGTACCTTCACAAAGCAATTGAGGGCTCTGAGATCCAAGCTTGGACGAACCCCATCCTTCTTTGGCACAATGAACAGATTTGAGTAAAAACCCTGTTCCAGTTCTGGAACTGGAATAACTACCCCGCTTTCCAGTAGACCCTGGACCGCCCCATACAGGGCCTCCCGACGGGTCGGTAGTAGCTGGAGATTGGAGGTGTTGAATCTGTCCGGTGGACAAGAGAGAAACTCTACCTTGTAGCCTGAGGAGATAACTTCGCAAACGCACCTGTCGGAGATTAGTGCTGTCCACTGAGTCGCAAATTTGCGAAGAAGTCTCCCCACCCGAGAGCTGGGTGGGGGTGGACCTTCATGCGGACGCAAATTTGTCCGCAGGCTTATTGGGTATGCGGGACCAAGGACGCTTTTGTCCTTGGGCAGGCGCTTTATCGGCCTGGGGTCTTTTCCCTGTCACCCTAGGGGGACGAAAAAAACGCTTGTGTGCAGTAAAGGAGGGCCCTTGCCCTTGGCGTGGCCCCTTACCCTTGCTAATTTGGGGAAGCAAAGTGCTTTTACTTCCTGTGGCATCCTTGATGATGTCATCCAGAGAAGCCCCAAAAAGTCTATCGCCCTTAAAAGGCAGATCCAACAGGGCTTTCTTGGAAGTCTGGTCCGCAGACCAGCCTTTTAGCCAGATCAGGCGGCGTATTGCTACTGCATAAACCGAAGTTTTAGACAGCAGGGGAATAGTATTCATGTCTGACTCGCAGACAAACCTAAGGCCCTGGACCAACAGGTCGGCCAATGTTATCTCATCAGGAGGAGCATCTCGCTCCTTAACCCCTGGAGTAGCAATCTTGCCCATTCAGTAAGTGTGCGAGACACTAGGGCCCCCGCCAATGCCGGGCGTACTGCCGAGCCTACCACTGAGTATAGGTAGCAAGCGAGTGCTTCAACCTTATTATCCACAGGGTCCTTGAAAACAGGAGCCCCTTCTACAGGAATTGTGGTGGCTCTATTAAGTCTGGACACCGGAGGGTCCACTATAGGGGGGAGAGGTCCATTTCTTCAGAAAACTCTCCTCAAAAGGGGTACCGTACCGCAAACCTCTTTGGGGCTGTAAAGACCCTCAGTGGGTTCTCCCATTCCTTGTATAAGAGTTTATCAAAAGACACACAAGGGAACACCTTAGCAGTGCGGGCAGGTCTATGAAACCCAAGTGGACCGGAGTCTCTGCTGCTTCTGCAGTATTTTCCAATTTTAGCATATCCCGCACTGCAATAATAAGGTCAGATACCAAAGCCGTCTTGCGTACTAACCTGGACTTTGAGTCATTCTCACTGTCCGGTCACGGTCTGCAGTCTCTGATGCGTCAGAATCTGGGCCCCGAGCCGTAGCTGGACCTGGTTCTGCACCAGAATTATCCCCAGAAGCTTGCAGGGGACGGGGCGTTTACTACCCCCTGTATTCCCGTGTGCTGCTTCCACCCTGGCAGCAAACGCCTCTAGGATTGCAGTCATAGCGTTCATAGACACCTCAGGGGCACCAGCTGCTAAATCTGGTGTTTCAGGGGGAGAAGACATCTGGCTCAGATGCCATGCTGACCACACGCTGACACTCACAGGGCTCCAGGCAAGATATCAATAGGCCACCCTCCTGTGCTGCAGAGAGGCTGGGTCACCCAGAGGACTCACCACCCTGGACCGGTACTGCTATGCTGCCGTGTGCTGCGCCTGTGATGCTGTCCCGCTGCTGCTGTGTCAGTCTGCTTCTTTTATCAGCTTTTCCTGTGTGAATTTTCGCGCCAGTGTAATGCACCCTAGAGGCCGGAGGCTCTCGCAAAATGGTTGCCAAAAACGTCTGTATGGAAGATAATGTGGGCTCTAAGAAAATGGCCGCCGACCGAAGATAGAGGTCAAGCAGCCATAGCCCACAAAAAGATGGCCGCCGAATGGCAATATCTGCATACAGGGTGGATAAACATGGCCGCCGATCAGCTGATAGGGGCCAGTAGGTGTGGCCGAACCACAGGAAGATGGCCGCCGGGCAGTCACAAGAGGCCGAACTCGGCATGGACCACCTCAAAATGGCCGCCGACAGCATGGAGGAGGAAGCATACAAACACAGGTAAGCAGAAATGGCATTTCTTTTAAATGTTAGTTACAGCCAGCCCCACTCCAGTGGAACCCCCTAGGTGACCCCCAGCACCCAGCAACCTTTAGCTAGAAGCCCAGGGAGGAGGGAAAGGCAGGGAGAGAGAGGGAAGAAAGGGGCCACAACCACTTACTTGATCTCTCCAGGAATGTCCAGCTAAATCACCCAGCCGAGGCAGGGGAGTTTTACTTACCTATCCTGCATGTATTCTGCCGGAAGACATTCCAAACAGGTCATCGTCCGCGCACGGAAGGTGACTGTTGGCCAGGCATGCTGTGATTGGACCCAGAAGGGACGATCATATGTATGCCCTGGAGCGTCACGCTCACCGGACAGGCTGCTGCGACTCGGCCGTAAGGTCAGCCGAAGCTGAGCGGTCCGATGCAAGCCTTGGAGCGTAAGCTCACCGGCCAGGCTGCTGCGACTCGGCCGTAAGGTCAGCCGAAGCTGAGCGGTCCGATGCAGGCCCTGGAGCGTAGGCTCACCGGCCACCCGTGGAGCGACGGGCATGTCGTGGAAAACCCAGCGCGTAGCTAGGGTCGGCACACAGTCGATGGCCGAAACTGGGGAGACTACAAGGATCGAGGATCCAGCCTGTCACCCAGTCGGCAGTTGATCGAAGATCGCAGGAAACAACAAATGTAGCAAAAAATATATATATATATATATATATATCTTTTTCCCCCGGACCAATGGGCCCGAAGGGAGCCATGTCCTACTCCTTGCTAGACAGAAAAAAACTGATCTGCGATGTGCAGACTGGGAGGATATACCCGGGGGGTCCGCCCCCTGGGCGGGACTGTAGAAGGTGTGATGCAACACTTTTTACAAGTTTTTCTGCCTAGTCACTCCTAATTAACGGATAATACCCACTTTGTCAATAGAGAAGCTGTGTCGGTCCATGGACGAAAGAGTAATACATTTTGCTGCTTCTCCTGAGTACGGGGATACCACATGTGTGGGACTTTTTAGGAGCCTAGCCGCGTACGGGACACCGAAAACCAAGCACCGCCTTCAGGATTTCTAGGCACAAATTTTTGATTTCACTCCTCACTACCTATCACAGTTTCGAAGGCCATAAAATGCCAAAATAGCACAAAACCCCCCCCAAATGACCCCATTTTGGAAAGTAGACACCCCAAGCTATTTGCTGAGAGGCATGGTGAGTATTTTACAGCTCTCATTTGTTTTTGAAAATGAAGAAAGAAAATATATATATATATATTTTTTTTTTTCTTTCAATTTTCAAAACTTTGTGACAAAAATCGAGATCTGCAAAATACTCACACTACCTCTCAGCAAATAGCTTGGGGTGTCTACTTTCCAAAATGGGGTCATTTGGGGGGGTTTTGTGCCATCTGGGCATTCCATGGCCTCCGAAACTGTGATAGGCAGTGAGAAGTGAAATCAAAAATTTACACCCTTAGAAATCCTGAAGGCGGTGATTGGTTTTTGGGGTCCCGTACGCGGCTAGGCTCCCAAAAAGTCTCACACATGTGGTATCCCCGTACTCAGGAGAAGCAACAGAATGTATTTTGGGGTGTAATTCCACATATACCCATGGCATGTTTGAGCAATATATCATTTAGTGACAACTTTGTGCAAAATAAAAAAAATTATTTTCCCGCAACTTGTGTCAACATATAAAATATTCCATGGACTCGACATGCCTCTCAGTAGCTTGGGGTGTCTACTTTCCAAAATGGGGTCATTTGGGGGGGTTTTGAACTGTTCTGGCATTTTATACACAACATTAGGAAGCTTACATCCACTCTTCTAACCACTTGAAGACAAAGCCCCTTTTGACACTTTTTGTTTACATGAAAACATTTATTTTTTTGCAAGAAAATTATGTTGAACCCCCAAACATTATATATATTTTTAAAGCAAAGGCCCTACAGATTAAAATGGTGGGTGTTGCATTTTTTTTTCTACACAGTATTTGCGCAGCGATTTTTCAAACGCATTTTTTTGGGGGAAAAATACACTTTTTTAAATTTTAATGCACTAAAACACACTATATTGCCCAAATGTTTGATGAAATAAAAAAGATGATCTTAGGACGAGTACATAGATACCAAACACGACATGCTTTAAAATTTCGCACAAACGCGCATTGGCGACAAACTACATACATTTTTAAAAGCCTTTACAGGTTACCCCGTTAGATTTACAGAGGAGGTCTACTGCTAAAATTACTGCCCTCGATCTGACCTTCGCAGTGATACCTCACATGCATGGTGCAATTGCTGTTTACATATGACGCCAGACCGACGCTTGCGTTCGCCATTGGGCAAGAGCAGGGCAAGGGTGCTTTTTTTTTTTTTTTTTTTATTATTATTAATTTTGCTTTTTTATTTTATTTTTAAATTGTTCCTTCCATATTTTTTTATTTTTATCTTTATCATTTTTATTGTCATCTCAGGGAATGTAAATATCCCCTATGATAGCAATAGGTAGTGACAGGTACTCTTTTTTGAAAAAAATGGGGTCTTCTGGACCCTAGATCTTTCCTCTGCCCTCAAAGCATCTGACCACACCAAGATCGGTGTGATAAAATGCTTTCCCAATTTCCCAATGGCGCTTTTTATATCCGGGGGGGGGGGACATTCCCTCCCACTGCTTGTAAAAGCAGTCCAGAGGCTAATTAGCCACTAGGATTGCTTTTACATGAAAGCCGGCCGCTGGCTGAAAAGAATGATACCAAGATGATACCTAAACCCGCAGGCATCATTCTGGTATAAACATTCAAAGTCCAGCAACATACCAGTACGTTGCTGGTCCTTGTTGGACATGTATTGTAATCTTTTTTTTTCATGCAGCCAGTTGGCTGAACGAAAAAAGAGATTGATCGGTGGGTATGCCCACCATTAGAATACTGCCCTTCATCCACCCACTTCTAATGATGGGCATACATGCACCATTTATATATGCCGAAGCATGGGGGCATCCTCCCGCAAAAAAGTTATGCCGCACACACATGGTCGGACTTTTCCACGGGCAAGCCTCCGTCGGAATTTCGACCGTATGTACGCGGCATTAGGAGCAAAATCGCTCTTCCGCCCCTGCTGCCCCAATGCTTCGGCATATATGCTTTTTTTTAACTGTGGTGGTGAAATCAGCTCCTACAGCACTGGAGTCGCAGGGATCAGGCCTGTCTCTGCGAACGCTGCAGTTATGTGTGTTATGTTTTGTAAGTGACAGTGATCGATCGATACTGCACTTGGGTGGCCTGGGCTGGGCGAAGGGGCAAAACGCAGGTGCTAGCAGGTATCTGGGCTGATCCCGCTAACACTGCGTTTTTGGGAACCCTAAACTGCTGGGGACGCTAGTGTAGATCAGATCAGATATTGATCTGTTAAGATACTATACCACTAAGGGGGGCGTATGCTTCACGCGTGGGTGTTAGCGTTACTGGCACTAACCTGACGCTGCCTGGGGTGTGACGCAGACCCTCTCTGACGCTAAAACCTAATTGATATCACCCGCCGGGCGATCAGGGGGTTAAACCTTTATTGGGTTATATATACGGCGGGTGCCCTGACACTATAAAAAGCAAACTAACCAGCGTCACCCGTAACACTTATATGGTGATCACTGGTGAAAGGGTTAACTAGTGGCAATAAGGAGGTTAAAACCTTTATTAGATAATTTATGGGGGTACCCGACGCTATAAAAACCTGCGGCGAACCTAAAAAAAAATTACTGGCTACCGATCTGCATCACCGATGCTAAGACAGCGATCAGAAAAATGATCGCTTAGCGACAGTGGTGATAGGGGGTAAAAGGGTTATCTGGGGGGCGATCAGGGGGTTAAACCTTTATTGGGGGGGTTAGGGGGCTACACTGGACCTAAAACTAAACTTTGGTGACACTTTTACAGTCACAAATGTCACTGATTGCAGTGATCAGTAAATAAATGGTCACTGCAATCAGTGACACTGTGGCTGGGGGCTGGGGGGGGCGATTTATGTGCCTATGTGTCCTGGTGTCAGTGTAGCGTTTGTGCACTAACCTGCATCTTCTCCTGTACGGCGCTCGGTATATGTGAGCGCCGCAGGAGAGATGACATCACTTCCTCCTGCCTGTGTAAACATTACACAGGCAGGGGAAGCTCTCTCATTCGCCGGGAGCTATCGAGAGGGGGTGGCCAGAATCGAACGGCCGTCCCTTCATGCCTGATCGCTCCCGATCAGTTAACCACCGCTCACTGTAAAGAAGGGGGGTCCGATCGGACCCCCCAACTATACAAAGGCAGTCACGTAGATATACGTGATTCTGCCTGTCGGTGCCATTCTGCCGACGTATATTTACAGTGGGCGGTCGTTAAGTGGTTAAAAAAAAAATTATATATTTTTTTTTTTCTTATTTTAACTTTAAAAATGTAAACATCCCTTGTAATAGAAAAAAGCATGACAGGTCCTCTTAAATATAAGATCTGGGGTCAAAAAGACCTCAGATCTCATTTTTAGACTAAAATGCAATAAAAAAATCACACACACACACACATATATATCTTTAAGAGCTATGGGCGGAAGTGACGTCTCCGGTAAGCAGCGGACGGCGCAGGAGAGCGTCAGGAGAGGGTGGCCTCTCCCGACGCCGGTGATTTTGCACCGAATCCGCCGCAGAGACCACCATTATCGTAAACCGGACCGCCCCCTGAAGAGATGGATACCTCGGTTATGGCCGCAGCTGCGGCCATAACCGAGATATCCCTCTTCAAAGTGTCGACGTATATAGTCGTGCGGTAGTCCGGAAGTGGTAGAAAACTCTAGTTTGCCATTTTTACCTACAGGTAAGCTTATAATAAAGCTTACCTGTAGGTTAAATGAATGTCTCCTAAACATGCAGTTTAGGAAAGATTCCAGCGAGCAGCAGCCGGTGACATCACAGCCACATGCGCTCTGAAGGGACGGCATACCCATGCAGTTCCTTCAGAGCTCTGTGCAGTTCCCAGGGTGATGCATATTAGCACATTATATATTACTTTGCGGGAGGAAACTTTTATTTATTTTTATAGAAGCTTTAATACCACTTTATAGACGTCCCAGCTTTTTGTGATTTTTTTGTTGCACAGAAGTGTGGAGGCTTTTGTTTTACACCATTTGGAGCACAGAGAATTGAGTGAGGACTATATTACCTTTTGACATTATTGCACTTTTGGATAGAGCTTTGCATGAACAATTTTGGGGTCTTCAATCTGTTTCACATTTTATTCTGTGTTTTTTTTTTTTTTGAAGAGCACAGCATTTATTATAATTTTTTTGAATTGTTCAAGGTATTATTGTATTTAAGCACTGTGGACTTTTTTGTTTTTAGGTCTATTGTATGCGAGTGAAACACATCACTGTGCTAGATTTTTATTGATATAGAAGGGAGACTGCTTGGCGACATGATTATTATTTTGTGAATATATAAAAAATCCATAAATAATTTTCTATTACCATCTGGAACTCTGTGACCCCGTAACGCAGTGCCTAAACTGGACATCTTTGTTCGGCAGAAGTTTTCCTAAAGCTTTAAGTCCCTAGGAATTAACTACTGATTAGTAAGATATCACAGAGCAGAAGCTATTAAAAACAATGAAATGCACTTTGGTGGTTAGCAGTTCATGTTTTTGGAATGCAGCAGCAAGGCCCCCTTCACACTACCAGGACTTCAAAGCACAGATATGAATGGTACTCATTGGAAATCATGGGGTACAACTTGTCGTGCGACTTTGAAGTCCCAAGTCGCACAAGTGTGAATGTCTGAAATCTGAGACGTTTGGCTCAAGATATCAGGCCATCACTGTCCAAAAAAATTTTAAGGAACTACATCAGTGACAGAAAGAAACCAGTTTCCTGTTGTGATTGGCATCCTTAACAATTAGTGCCTATTGGACACAATCAGGTAAAAGCAGAATACCCATGAATGCTTAGAAAGCCAACTTCCACACGGGGCGGATCCGTTTAGCAGAGTCCGCCAGCTCAGCAGGAGATCGCTCCGTTGATCTCTGCTGACCCGACAGGTCCGTCTCTGCTCACTGGGGCCTATCAGAGCCCCGCTGATTGGAGAGATCAAACGAAAACGGACAGCATGTCCGTTTTCATCAGATCTCATCCAATCCGAACCACCAGACGGATGGCTGAACGTATCGCCATACGTCCGATTTTAGCAGATCAGATGGCAGACGTACTGTATGTCAGCGAACACATCTCCGCTGACATCCGCCTGCCCATAGGAGTCAATGGATGTACCACTCGGATCCGCCTGAGAAAAATGGACAAGCGGATCAGAGCGGGCTTGTCGTGTGAAAGGGACCTAAGAAAAATGTCATGGAAAAGCTGAGTCACTTTATTATTGATGTGACTTGTTTTTAGCAGATGAAGATATTTGCATGCTACACCTATCTGCTCTTGATTACTGGAGGCACGGTTTTATTTTTAAAAGACAGTCAGGTGTTAAAGATTTACTGATCTTCGTAAATTGAAACCAGCACCTGAGGCTAGGCAATACCAAAAAACATGCTAGAAATTCAAAATTAGAAAAACTTGTAGCTACTTTAATAAACCGGTTGCTTATATGAGTGTTTAAACCTTAGCTTGAAGGCCTCAAACATTTCTAAACAAAAGATTTTAATGCCTGTGTAGTGAACTTTCAAAATTAAAGTAAGAATTTCAGGCGAAACCCAACTAGTCTTAAGAATGCACCCTTGGTCAAGTGGTGGCTGTCTGAGGAGCCTGCCAATCACGCTGCCACGCTAGACGCGGCTATATTAGGCTCCTACTCTGAGCTCAGGAATCTGATTCATAGAGGCCCCAGGTCCAACTCCAATGTCACCCCTTCCATGCGGACCACGCTGCGGGTATGGGACACGGTGAAGGCCAAGTTTGAGAGGCCCGACGGTTGGGCACCGCATACCCCATTGTGGGGGAATCCGAGACTGCCACACTTTCGATCCATCCCGGACCCAGTGATCTGGGCCCGGTATGGTATCAAAACCCTGGCGGACGTGGCCTCTCTGGGCGGGCTCTGCTCATTCGATACTCTCAAAACTAAATATGGATTGCCAAATCATATGTTTTTTCGATACCTGCAACTCCACCATGCCTACCACTCTCAATTTCCCCAACCTATCAGATTGGAGACCATTGGTGTGGAGCACATGTTGGGGGAGGCGGGGGTCACTAAGCCCCTTTCAGCTTTATATTCCGAGTTTGCTAAATTGGACACTTCAGCAATTGCTAGGCTGTTTACGAAGTGGCAGGCAGATATACCCACACTCGCTGGTGATGACTGGGAGGAGGGCTTTCAGCAATACCTCCCCTTTGTAATTTCTGCGAGGGATAGGTTTATGCAACTGAAGTTTATACATCGAGCTTACTACTCGCCTGACCGGTTGGCTAGTATCTACCCAGATAGGAGCGCAGTCTGCCCTAAATGCCTGTCAGACGGGTTCCTTCTTTCATGTTGTCTGGTCCTGTCCGCTGCTGCGGGCCTTCTGGGGAGGGGTGGTTGCCGATATAAATTCCGTTGGCAAGCTGCGGGTTCCCTGCGATCCTCTGCCGCTGCTACTGGGGGTTGTCGATACGCTGGAAACCTCGCAGGCTAAGAAATTGTTTGTATTCTTTGCGGCCTTTTATGCCAGAAAAGCGATCCTCTTGAATTGGAAGACCTCCTCTCCGACAGTGCAGCAGTGGAGGGCATTGGTGGACGCGGCCCTCCCCCTCTATAAGCTGACTTATATGGGACGTAACTGCCCCAACAAATTCAATAAGGTTTGGGCGGCGTGGGTTCGCAAGAGACAGTTGACTCTGGAGTAGGGTCCGGAACCGGGTCTATGGGGTGTGCTGGGGCTGCCCTCCTGGGTGGGCCTCCCCTGTCCCTCCTTATCCTTGCCTGCTCCTGCCATAAGGTGTCCCCTTCTGTCCCCTGGGCTTCGAAACACTGCTTCCGGGGTGACCTGCCCTGGTCCCTGACAGGTGCTGACCTGTATCTACCCTCCTGTCCTCTACTGGGATGTGGTCCACGACTCTAGGACGCTCCTGAATTGAGATATGCTTCCTGTACTGTGTATTTACTGTTTTTTTTTTTGTTTTTGTTTTTTGCCCTGGCTGTTGCGACATTGGGGGGCCTCTTCCCCCCCTCACTGCTTACATTGCATCTGTGTACCGTTTTCCATTGTATCATTGGACACACTGCCCTAACTTCTAACCCTGTATCATGATTTACACCTTTTGCTCGTAAGAGCTGACTGTTGAGACTGTACCACAGTGTTTTTCCTGTTATTTTTTGTATGTTTTTTCTAAATGAATAAACTTTATGTTAAAAAAAAAAAAAAAAAAAGAATGCACCCTTACCCCTCCTACCACCTATGCTGACTAACCGGTGTAAGAAAGATGTATATATTTTTAGCCCACTCTGGTCCAGTTACATGATCCAGCTTACTTGTCAGTCAGAAGCTGCTGCAGGGGAGAGGAGGGAGCGCCAACAACGCAAGGGCCATAGAAGAACCGCTCCAGATTTTTCCAGCCATTACCAAGTGCAATCCCCTGCAACCGCAGCTGGCTGACACATGAGAGATCATGTGACCGGACCGGAGCAGGGTGAGAATAGTTAAGCATATACATCTTTCTTGCACAGTTTAGTCAGCATAGGTGTTAGAAAGGAGCATTTTTAAGACTAGTTAGGTTAGTCTGCAATTCTATTTTCATTTCCTTACAATGCTTATAGATGCAGAGATGAACAAGGGCTTTTACCACTTGTTAAATACTTTAATATGCATAATCTGCGTGCGGGTTCACTTTAGAGATGAATTCTGCCCCATAATAAAATATTGAAACAGACCTGTACAATGTCCAGAACCATTCCGGCAGACACGGTTCCAAAGCCTGCTAACAAGAATGGCACAAGTATTTGAAGTGCCATGGCAAAGCTAGATTCTTTTGGCAACTTTTTTCTACCCTCCACCAGGGCATCAGTATCCTCATCCCCAGATGTCCGACTGTCCTGCAGCATGGCATCTTTTTCTGATACTTCCCTCCCATCACAATAATCATAGCTGTCATAATTTGCACTGCATATGTTTGAGCAGTGCGGGCCATTTCCAAGGTAGCCAGGCTCAGAAAAATGGTGGTATTCCAAGTGCTGATCCGCTCGGATGTTAAAGCCATGTCCAGTGGGTGACAATCCATTGATTTTCTTCAGTCTTTCTTCCTGGCCCTTGTGACACGCTAGAGGCACCATTCTCAACAAAAGAGGGAGGAATTTGTCAGACTGAACTGCATCCACGTTAACATTCCAGGTTACTGGCTCCTCTTTTGTACATATTATGAACGGCCCCCCATCTTGGTCACTCATTATGCGGAAGCTGCTCCTTCAGGAATGCTTTAATACTGTTCACTTGGCCCCTGAACAAGAAGGAAAAAAATGTAAAAAAGATAGGATTATCAGTATATGAGGCAATAGAACTTTTATACATTTTCCTGGAAGAAAACTCTAAAAAAAATTAATTTTATAAGAAAAAAAAAAGATAATATATAAATATATATATATATATATATATATATATATATATATATATATATATATATATATATATATATATATATATATATATATATATATATATATATATAAAAAAAGGCAATTCAGTGGTATTTGAAGATTGCACACAAGTCACCTCAAGCCTTAAAAGGAAACCTGTACTGAGAGAATAGGGATGCTGCCATTGTTGACCTTCTAAAAAGGACCAATGGCTTCAATACATTGGAGGTACTAAACTTGAAAATGAATGCAGATCAGGAGTTTTGAGTTCACGTATACTTTCTAACCTGCATGCTCTTCCAGGGAAAGACTCAACATGTGGAACCAAAATACAGAGAGGCAACTAGTATCCTCCATAATTCAGTCAGTACAGGCTTCCGTTAAATATCATCCATTAAGGGTAGATCTTAATTGGTTAGGAACTAGGTTTCATAATCTGCAATTTATTTCTATTTATTTTGGGGGGGGGGGTGTCATTAAATGCTTGGTCTCACCCCTTTAAGATCTTTCTCCCCCCCCCCTTCCCCAACCCCCATCTTGGTGCAGCTTAAACCCTCCAGCCATTTTCATTTACTTCCATGATGATGATTAAAAAAATAAAAAAAATAAAAATAACCCCATCTTGAGCTTAGAAATTTTATTTGCCGAAAATTTATTTACATCCTGTCTGTATACATTTGCTTATTTAATTAGCATTTTAGTGGTTGAGCTTATATCTACCTTTTTCACACGGGTTACATATTTAATCTTCCATACAAACTGTAATCTACCAAAAACATGGAGCATGTCCACCTCAACAATGTATTCCAATTCAATACAAGGAAGGTTGTAGCGCCTATACACCCGTTTTCCTCTAGTTCAATATAGTCCTGTAGACACTCACTCTGCAAGGTAGTAGATTTATTTTTATTCACTGACAGATCAAATATGCAATAAAATAAATCTGTGTGGCCAGCAATTAAAGAGCAGCAGAAACCAGAGGATTTCATCAAACTTGAATACACTTTAATGGCCCGCACACCCGATCCAAAAATCGGATGAAAAATACCGCTTTCTATGCGATCGTACGATAATCGGATCGTTAGCTTTCGAAAGCCAATCACGACAGATCATGCAAAATTTTTTAGATCGAACAAGCATGAAAATTTTCCTCGTACGATACCCGATCGTACGATTTTCATTTAGTCGGTACAGTTGTTGTCCGAAAATACAATACAAATACACTACAAAACATGACATAAGTTCTGATTTTTTTTTTTTTGTACGAGAATTTTCGGGACTTTTAGTAACCTATCCAAATTTCTACTTGCGACTAGTAAAACTAAAAAAGTCGGACGATCTGTCGTCTGAGTTTCGGATCGTGTGTACGGGCCATGAGGCTCATTCAATAACAGTGCAAGAAGCAATGAGCCATCCAGCACAGTTATGGTAATCGTAGGTCATCTGTAATAGACAATGTATACGGTTATCCCGTGCTAGAAAGCGGAAGGCTTCCCTTTGCTGTTATTTGAAGCAGAAAGATGAACAGCTCACACACATCTGCCTGAAATTACGGACTGTAGGAAGGTCAGCATGATAATGGTAACATCTTCTTTCAGGCAACAAGTAATACTTGGTCATGGTCTTGGTCATACATGAAGACATCATTTTCTAAGATGTCGCTTGGATTGAGCATGTAAACACTGCAAAACGGTTACTATCTGTCAAGTTAAATTGTTCAGGAGAGGTTTTAAAAAAACGTCCCGTGTACATTAAGCCTTACAGGAAGAAAAGTAAAGTAGTAACAGAAAGGCATCAGAATATGGAAAAAAATAAAAATAAAAATCACAGGTAAAGCCACCTACCTATAGGAGCAGATACCATTACAGTTATTTTTCACAATCCTCCAGACACAAAACCACCAGCTTGAAATAGACCAGAAATCTCATACTCTATGTGTATAGTAAGCCATTGGAAATCAATAGCATTTAGCCCATGCACCACTTTACAGATGACACAAATGTGCTTTCCTTATAGCCGGAGATATGAGTTTCTTACAAACTGTAAAAAAGGTCTTATCTAGTATCATAAAACATCCTCCAAAGTCCAACACACACTGTACAGCTTTAGATGGTACTTTCTGGTGAACAATTAATATGGGCACCCAGCAATCAAAGCAGGGACGAGCAACCTTTGGCATTGTGCTAGTTGTTGCACTACATTCAGATGTCACCTGGGACAATTAGGTGGAGCCATAGCAAACAAAAATGATAGAATTTCTGGTTTACAGTAAGGCCTCATGCACACTGGATGTTTTTACAGCTGCCGTTTTTTGGCTTCAGATGTTTTTTTCTAGAGTCAATAAACGCTCCATCATGTTATCCTATGTGTTCATGCACACATAGGCTGTGATCAACTGGTTTTTGGCTGGGGCGATTTTTAGCTGTAAAAACACGGCTCACCAGCATTTAATGTTTTTTGATCCCATCACAACAACCACCACCACCAACGCTATTGCAAAAACGCTGAAAACTCACTGCAAAGCTACTGCCGTTTTTATAATGTTTCTTAGAACGTCCAGTAGGGCTGAGGGAAGAAAAAAAAAAAAAAAAAGATTTAAAATCGAGTTGCAAGGACAAATCGATTTAGATTTTGACCAAATCGCCCAGCTCTAACGTCCAGTGTGCATGAGGCCTAATATTTCACACACCAAGACACTGATAATCAGAAATCAGATCATAAAGATCAAATACAGATGAGCAAACCCAACACTAAATAAATTGAATACATTATGTATGGAATGCAGCCTTCTATATCCTTTCCAACTTTTATTAAGACAAATTAACAAGGGGGCCCCCAGATCCTGCCCTCCCTTTGTGAATGAGTACCCCTACCCATTCACCAAAAAAGTGAAGACAGGAGGCATTTTTTTGACAATTCCTATAAATATTCCCCGATGTAGATCCATTTCTTTTTTCGAGTCGGCGTTGCAGCGGGCATCATGGATGATGATGGATCTACCAACCTCCCATGTTAAGGGCATGTGGCCTGGTATGGTTCAGGGGAAGGGGGCGCTTGCTCACCCACTTTGCTGACCTGCCGAGCTGCATGCTCAAATAAAAAAGGTCTAGTACGGATTTTGGTAGGGGATCCCACGCTGTTTTTTTTTTGTTTTTGTTTTTTATTTTGGTCTGGTATGGACTGGAGAGGGGGAACCCCATGCAGTTTCGGGTTACGGCAATGGATACTGCGAGTCGTTTTAAATGGGATTTGAATAATGGAGATTTCACAGCTTTTCAAATAAGGGGCATATACTTATAAAGTGGTGAATATTACATTCACCAAAGATTCAATTTTTCACTGTAAATTTCCAAGACAATTCTTTAATGAAAGTAGATGGAAAGATCTGGCATTTTTGACAACAACCAAACTGCACCAATGAATGACCAGACCTAAGGAAAACCATAGATTCCACCTTTCTACTATTGAGTAATAATAGGACATACGATCCGAAAATCGGGTGACAGATCGTCCAACGTTTTTCGCTTACTAGTCGCAAGTAGAAATTGAATAGGAGGTTACTAAAGTCATGAAAACTCTCGTACGACAGAAAAAAAATAAAAATCAGAAGTGATGTCATGTGTTGTAATGTATTTGTATTGTATTTTCGGATGACAACTGTACTGACTAAATGAAAATCGTACAAGGAAAATTTTCGTGCTTGTCCGATCCAATAGTAAAATCAGATGAACTGTCGTGATCGGCTCTCGATCTGTACCAACGATCCAATTATAGTACGATCACATCATAAGCGGTATTTTTCGTCCGATTTTCGGATCTTGTGTACGGGCCATACGAGCTGTAAATGATCCCTTCTGTACAAATCTTTTACTCCCTGTGTTCTTCCTTGCCCCCCTTTACTAGGTGTTCCACAAAGCTGATAAATGTAGCCATCTGACTGTTGAGGCAGCTTGAAGGTCTGCATTTATGCATCAGCACTGTCCAGACAAAGGGCCAGGGGTCCTGCAGCTTCATAGGACAGTCAGAGGAGAATGAAAACTCCTCCTACAAGCTTTAACCAGACACTGGGCACAATTCACTAAAGGGTATCCCATGCGTTATGACAGTCACGTGACCACTTAACATGCGATGATGAAAGGGTCAATTCACTATTGCTCGTATGCGGTATTTAGCACAAACACTAAAAATTTTAGTTAAAATGCCACATAAAAAAAAGGCATTAATGTCAATTCACAAAAGGAAATAAATGCATGCATGCATGCAGTATTTAGATACTGGTCCAAGCATGCGATAACTATGGCAATGGTCAGACCTCCCAGTGATTGGTTAAAAAAAAAAAAAAAAAAAAAGGGGTATGGGGGTCCAGGGTGTTTTGAGGTGGGGAACCCCATGTTGATGCGGACAAAGGCCTCATCCCCACAACCCTGGCCAGTGGTTGACGGGGTCTGCGGACAGGGTGCTCATCAGAATCTGGAAGCCCCATTTAAAAAGGGGGCCCGCAGATCCTGCCACCCCTATGTGAATGAGTATGGGGTAGTACCCCTACCCATTCACCAAAAAAGTATAAAAGTGAATAAAGACAGGATGCAGTTTTTGACAATTCCTTTATTAAAAAACAAAATATAAAAATGTCCCGACGTAGATCCAGTTCTTTTTTCGGGTCGGCGTTGCAGCATCATGGATAATCGATCTACCAACCCCCCCATGTTAAGGGCATGTGGCCTGGTATGGTTCCGGGGAAGGGGGCGCTTGCTCATACCCTTTGCTGACCTGCCGCCCCGGGTGCCACACATTAAGGGGGGTGCAGGCCGTGCAGTAATTTTTTTTGTCATTAGCAGTCCCCATTGAGTGGGCTGGCAGCTCTGCTCCTTCTCTCGGTGCAGCCGAGCGATGTGCAGGGAGGGAGGCAGGAAGAGGAAGACAGCCAGAAGAGGACTTGAGCCTGCTATAAAGTGGTGTGGGGAGAAGCTCTATGGTGCCGGCATCTCCTTTTACACCTCTGGCCAGCAGTGCATACTTTACAGTGGAGGGGGAGGATAGTCTGGCCAAGACAGGCACTGGCTTGTATACAGCGAGTTGCTCGGCCACTATAGCAGGCATCACAAAGCTGCCAATCGGTAGTGCAGGTGTGTGTGTGTGTGTGTGTGTGTGTGTGGAGGGGGGGGTTGCAGAGATGTTCAGCGGCGTACATGTGCTGGGGGGGTGCTGAGACTTACTGAAGGATACAGAGGTATAGAACTGTGCTGGGGGTGCAGATGCAGAGACCTCCTGGGGAGTACAAAGATATCTGGGGGTGCAGAGGTGTGCTGGGATACAAAGGTTTGCTGGGGTTACAGAGGCGTACTTGGGGATACATATGGAGGGGTGCATGGAAGTGTGCAAAGATGCGTGTGGGGATGCAGAGATAAGCAAGGGGGTACGGAGGTGTCCTGGGGGGGGGGTACAAGGAGAAAATGTGGATATGGAGATGTGGGAGTGCAGAAATGTCCAAAGAGGTACAAAAGCATGCTGGGGGTACAGAGATGTGTTGGAGTACAGGGGTGTTCTGTAGGTACCAAGATGTGTTGAGGGGTTACGGAGGTGTGCTGTGCTATTTGTAGTGCAGCATAATGTAATATTAGGGGTGGAGCATAATGTAATAATATCTGTGGAGCAACTGTAATGCAAACTACACTTTCACTTGTGTAGAAAATAAAAATCCTTGCACCAGCCCTGCAGTCCACTTTTAAAAAGGTAGGCTAAGCTCATATTTTTACTATGACAACATTTTGGTGCGTGTCTTTACATTTTAAATTGGGGGAGGGATGCCAGATATAGGATCCGCCCGGGACATTACTTCCGCATATGAGAGCCATAGTGGACCAGAAGAACAGCACTAGTTGTAGTATCTTGAATATACAAATGAATGAATTACACAGTCAAGAACTGACTAGAGGTGACTTTTTTTTACAAACTTTAGAAATGTTTAAAATGTCTGTGCCTCGAGTTCTAAATTCAGCTGGCACTTTATAGAAAAGGTGAACTGTGAAATAGATTACAGCCCAAGATTCCCGCCCAGCGCTTGATTTAAGCTCCATTTTAACCACTGGTATTTGCACAGTACCACGTACATTATTAAACATGTGACGGCACAACTATTTGCATTGGCACAAAGAAGATTCCCCAATTTAAAATTAAAAACACACGGTCAGCTTTGGAATTATTCACTGCAAAAATATTCATACGTGAACTGCTAAATTTGGTAAAACGGTAAAGAGCAGCCCACACATTCTGACAGTAGTGTTCTGTGTTTAATAGGTCAAGCGACAAAAAGCTTCTCTTCCCTATTGACTCAAACATTAACATTACAAATCTTAAATTGAAATATGTATTTATCCTTGCATAACCATAACTAGGCAAACGATTACACCTGCAAAACACAAAATGAGCAACCTTTCAGTTATGTCAATTGACTTATGAGCTTTTTGCTTCACATGGGTACAGTGACAAAGACCAAAGTATGCATTATCTAAAGCCCAAAAATGTATTTAGTTTTTATTTTGGAAAGCGTAGGAAGTCATTAGAACCTCTGTCAGGTTGTTTTTTTGTTGCCCGTGTCCCATTGGGGAGAATTCCTCCAATTCCCTGTCCAACAGACACAACAGGTAATATATCTGCAAGAAAATGGAACAGATGCCCCCAATGGAAGATTTCCTCATGTGTCTTGTTCCAGTAAAGTCTGGATGTCACACCACTCTTTCCAGGAGAGAATGGTTACAATACAAATTTAAAGAATTTCTCCACTCCAGGGGGGGGGGTCACCAAACTTCCTAAACAAAGGGCCAGTTTACTGTTCTTCAGACTTTAGGGGGGCTGAAGTGTGGAGTGGGATGTCCTGTCCATCAGTGGGGGTAACCAACGTCCCATCTTTGGGATTAGGGGGAGAAATAGTGCCCTTCTTTTAGAACCATTAAGAGGAATAGTGCCCCAAAAAGGCAAAAAGGCAAAGGCCCGCAGTTTAGATACCCCTGCTCCACTCTATTCAAAGCTTAAAAGAGAAGTATGGCCAAAGCTTTTTGGCCATACTTCTCACATGGGCCACAAAAGTGAACTTACTTGCTCCTGACCATATTGTCTGGATCAACGCAGATGCCTGATCAGCAGCTGGCTCAGCCTCAAAGCATGCAGCCGAGAGGCTGAGCCAGCTGCTCTCACTCCAGCCCAGTCTCGGTAAAACTAAGTGCTGAGCGATCATGTGATCGCTCAGTTCTTGGGCTTATGGCTGGCGGGGACAGCTGCAGCAAAAAACTTCTCCTTTAAAGCTAAACTCCAGGCAAACAGCTAAATACACAGATGAAATAGTTCTAGGAGAGCCATTTTACCTGCCATAGGACTTGTATTTCTGTCCATCCAGGCCTGCTATGCACACAGCGCAGCCCTGTCTGGCAGAGGAGTGGACTTGGTCTCTCTGCTGCAGTTTCATTTTGGACTTACCCCTTGGACAATAAAAAGAAAAGCAGACCACAGTTCATCTACACCAAGCCCCCCACTTTACATTTAAAAATGAGCACCCAATACCCAATGTTATAGACCCACCCAAGAAGGTGTGTACGTTCTTGTACCAAGTGTTCTTTTTAGCTGTGGCAGGTGTGTAATGTGTAGGACAAGGAGGAACACAGTGTTTTTTCAATTTTTTTTAGGTTAGTAAATTTATTTACATAATTTTCAACATTTTTGTAGGTCATTATATTGCATTAGTTTTATGTGCGTTGAATCAATTTTTAATATAACTGTATTTTTAATAAATCTAATATGTTTATAGAATTTTCATGTGACAAAAATGATTTACTTGGATTGACGTCCCTTGGATCAATCATTATAACTGTGGGAACTAGCTTCACCAAGTGAGGAATGGATAGCCAACCAATATAATGGCTGCCAGTCTCCCATATGGGAATCAACCTTATGGTGGAGGAGACATGTTTATCCAACCAACAAAATGGCCATGTGGTATCCGATTGGTCGACTAGAGGGAGGTGTCCATTTTTTTTGTATACAAGGGTGGCTGTTCCAACCAGAAATTAGGTCCTTAATGATGCCTTATGGGAGGGTGAAACGCGTTGATGCAATTTCCGGTTTAAGTCCAAACGGCGTCAATTCTGGTTTTCGGTGGAACGCACGCTAGCAGCGACGCTTCCCATTGCAATCTTTTGCTAATCCATGCTTATTTTAACCTACATGTTGAAAGTACCTTTTTTTTTTATCTGCGCAATAAACACCTTTACCAAACAGTACTTCACTATAGTCCCCTTCCTTTATTTCATTTTGGCACTATGATCCATGCATGACTGTCATGAGCATGGGAGATCTTCCTTGTATCCTGATGTGAAGTTGCCATCCCTGGCCAACACTCTAAACCTGAACGACCCCTAGACTAAAAAGCTGGGGGGTCCATTTCATCCGGTGAGTGGGGACACAGGAGGGAGTGTGGCGCACTGAGTTTTGGAGCACGATCGCACTTTATAAATCGGCGCACATCATTCACCAAGATAGAGACATTCACCTACTTATGAATTGTTTTCACTGTATTTATTGATATATTATTTGCATCACTGTGAGCGCTGCAATTTATTCATTTCATTTGTGAAGTGTAAAGCTGCACGTTTCTGGCCAAAATGAGAAATCACAATATTTTTGCTTAGAATAAAGATCACGATTCTCGCGGCGTAAAATCTTTCACATTATACAAAAAAAAAAAAATTGGGCTAACTTTACTGGTTAGTTTTTTTTTTTTTTATATTCATTAAAGTAATTTTTTCCCAAAAAATTGCATTTGAAGGACCGCGCCGCAAATACAGTGCGACATAAAATACTGCAACAATCACCATTTTATTCTCTAGGGTCTCTACATATATATATATATATATATATATATATATATATATATATATATATACACACACACACATACATACACATATATATATATATATATATATATATATATATATATATACACACACACACATACACACATATACATACACACACACAGTGGGTACGGAAAGTATTCAGACCCCCTTAAATTTTTCACTCTGTTATATTGCAGCCATTTCCTAAAATCATTTAAGTTCATTTTTTTTTCCTCATTAATGTACACACAACACTCCATATTGACAGAAAAACACAGAATTGTTGACATTTTTGCAGATTTATTAGAAAAGGAAAAACTGAAATATCACATGGTCCTAAGTATTCAACTCAGGTGCTGTCCATTTCTTCTGATCATCCTTGAGATGGTTCTACACCTTCATTTGAGTCCAGCTGTGTTTGTTTATACTGATTGGACTTGATTAGGAAAGCCACACACCTGTCTATATAAGACCTTACAGCTCACAGTGCATGTCAGAGCAAATTAGAATCATGAGGTCAAAAGGAACTGCCTGAAGAGCTCAGAGACAGAATTGTGGCAAGGCACAGATCTGGCCAAGGTTACAAAAAAAAAAATTTCTTCTGCACTTAAGGTTCTTAAGAGCACAGTGGCTTCCATAATCCTTAAATTTAAGACGTTTGGGACGACCAGAACCCTTCCTAGAGCTGGCCGTCCGTTCAAACTGAGTTATCAGGGGAGAAGAGCCTTGGTGAGAGAGGTAAAGAAGAACCCAAAGATCACTGTGGCTGAGCTCCAGAGATGCAGTCGGGAGATGGGAGAAAGTTGTAGAAAGTCAACCATCACTGCAGCCCTCCACTAGTCAGGGCTTTATGGCAGAGTGGCCCGACGGAAGCCTCTCCTCAGTGCAAGACACATGAAAGCCCGCATAGAGTTTGCTGAAAAACACCTGAAGGACTCCAAGATGGTGAGAAATAAGATTCTCTGGTCTGATGAGACCAAGATAGAACTTTTTGGCCTTAATTCTAAGCGGTATGTGTGGAGAAAAACCAGGCACTGCTCATCACCTGTCCAATACAGTCCCAACAGTGAAGCATGGTGGTGGCAGCATCATGCTGAGGGGGTGTTTTTCAGCTGCAGGGACAGGACGACTGGTTGCAATCGAGGGAAAAATGAATGTGGCCAAGTACAGGGATATCCTGGACGAAAACCTTCTCCAGAGTGCTCAGGACCTCAGACTGGGCCAAAGGTTTACCTTCCAACAAGGCAATGACCCTAAGCACACAGCTAAAATAACGAAGGAGTGGCTTCACAACAACTCCGTGACTGTTCTTGAATGGCCCAGCCAGAGCCCTGACTTAAATCCAATTGAGCATCTCTGGAGAGACCTAAAAATGGCTGTCCACCAACATTTACCATCCAACCTGACCGAACTGGAGGGGATCTGCAAGGAGGAATGGCAGAGGATTTCCCAAATCCAGGTGTGAAAAACTTGCATCTTTCCTAAAAAGACTCATGGCTGTATTAGATCAAAAGGGTGCTTCTACTAAACACTGAGCAAAGGGTCTGAATACTTAGGACCATGTGATATTTCTGTTTTTCTTTTTTAATAAATCTGCAAAAATGTCAACAATTCTGTGTTTTTCTGTCAATATGGGGTGCGGTGTATACATTAATGAGGAAAAAAAACTTAGTTAGACTTACCGGTGACGGTATTTCTAAGAGCCTTTCAGGACAACCTTGGAGAGAGCGTAGCTCCGCCTCTTTAACAGGAAACACTTTCAGCCTTTAAATCCCTCCTCTTCCACCATGGCCTCAGTTATTGTGGTTTCCGACAAACTGGAAGACAAAAGCACAGAACAACCACAACGACCATGATAGACACTTAATCAATACTTCTAAGATATATTAGGGAGGGAAATAGCGGTTGTCCTGAAAGGCTCTTAGAAATACCGTCACCGGTAAGTCTAACTAAGTTTTTCTCAAATCGCCTTTCAGGACAACCTTGGAGAGGATAACCGAGTAACTTACCCTAGGGTGGGACCACTGCCTGCAGTACCTTCCTGCCGAAGGCTTGATCTGCGGCAGACAGCAAGTCCAACCTATAGTGCCGGAGAAAAGTTGAGTAGTTGGACCAAGTGGCAGCCTTGCAAATCTGATCAGGCGTAGCACCGGCCCTCTCGGCCCAGGAAACTGCTGTTGACCTTGTGGAATGAGCAGCAATACCTGAGGGAGGTATTTCTCCTTTAGCTTGGTAAGCTTCTGTAATTGCTTGTCTAAGCCATCTGCCTAATGTACTTTTGGAAGCTTTCTCCCCTTTGCGGGGACCTGAAAATACTACAAAGAGGGCATTTGTTTTTCTAAACTCTTTGGTAACTGCTAGAAACTGGAGCAGACATCTTCTCACATCCAGCATATGGAAAGCTTCCTCTCCTGCATTGTTAGGGACTGAGGAAAAGGTAGGCAGGGTTATCTCTTGTGACCTATGGAAGGTTGAAGATACTTTTGGTAGGAAGGCTGGATCCGTCTGAAGGATCACTCGGTCTGGAAAGACCCTCAAAAAAGGTTTTGTAACCGCCAGAGCCTGGAGTTCACTGACTCTCCTTGCCGATGTAATGGCAACTAAAAAAATTGTTTTGAAAACTAAACTTCTTAAGGAAGTCTCTTGAAGGGGTTCAAACGGAGCTCCCGTGAGACCCTGTAAAACAACAGATAGATCCCAACTGGGAAAAACTTTAAGGACTATGGGTCTGTTCCGAGCCAAGGCCCTAAAAAATCTGGAAATTAAAGTTTCTTTGGACAAAGCTTTTTCAAAGTAAACTGAAAGAGCCGCAACTTGGGTTTTCAAGGTGCTGGCTGCCAATCCTTTCTCCATTCCTTCATGGAGAAACTCTAAAACTGAAACGACACTCTTGACTGTAAAGTTTTTGGAAGAACACCAAGAATTGAATTTTTTCCATACTTTAAGGTAGATGGCCCTAGTTACCTCCTTTCTACTGGACAGTAGGGTCCTTACTACCTTATCTGAAAGTCCTTTGGCTTTTAGGAGGTCTTCTTCAGAAGCCAAGCAGTCAGATGTAGTCTGTCTGCTTCCGGATGGTTCACAGAGCCCTGTGATAGTAAGTCCTTCCTGAGTGGTAGCCTCCAAGGAGGATTTGCGGCTAGGTTTAGAAGTGTCGCAAACCAAGGTCTTTTTGGCCAATAAGGAGCAATCAGGATAAGACTGGTGTTCTCTTCCCTGAACTTTCTTAATACCAATGGGATTAGGGGAAATGGGGGAAAGGCGTAACACAGCTGGTAATGCCATGGGTGTGCTAGAGCATCTATTCCAACTGCCTGATCCCCTCTGTGGAGAGAAAAGAATTCTCGGACTTTCGTGTTTTGCTGGTTGGCAAATAGATCTACCTGGGGTTTCCCCCACTCTTTGGAGATCATGGAGAAAATCTCCTGGCTCAGACTCCATTCTGCTTCCACCACACTCCTTCTGCTTAGCAGATCTGCCAACAGATTCTGGGATCCCTTTAAATGAACCGCTGATAAGGAGGTCACGTTTAGCTCTGCCCAGGACAACAACTGACTGGCTAACTCCATGAGACCTGGGCTCCTGGTTCCCCCTTGCTTTTGTACATAAGCTATCGCTGTTGTGTTGTCTGACAGAATTTGAACATGACGTCCTTTGACTGTCTGCTGAAAGGTAAGGAGGCCCAGAAATATGGCTTTTAACTCCCGCCAATTTGATGACTTCTTTGCTTCCCACTTGGACCAAGTTCCTTGAGCGGTTTGCCCTTCCAGATGAGCTCCCCAACCCCAAGCACTTGCGTCTGTTGTCAGACGTTTGTCCAGTGGAAACACCCACGAGAGACCCTTTGTCAGGTTGTTTGGGTTTCTCCACCACCAGAGTGCTCTTTTTACGTTTGATTTTAGTTTGAAGCACTTTTCCAGTGACTCCTGGTGTGACCAAACTTGTAAAATGTTCCTCTGGAGGGGTCTGGAGTGTAGCCTTGCCCATTGTACGGCTGGGATTGAGGCCGTGAGGAGGCCTAATACTGCCATAGCCAATCGGACAGATGTTGGGAGATTTGTCTGAATCTGACCCACTGCAGAGTAAATCTTCTCTATCTTTTCTTGGGGGAGAAAGACCTTTTGAAGAACTGAGTTTATGGTGTAGCCCAGAAACCTCATCTCCTGAGTTGGATCTAAGTTTGATTTGTCCAGATTTAGGAGCCAACCTAAATTCTTGAGATGAGTCCGTGACACTTGCAGGTTTGTCACAAGCTGATCTCTGGAATCTGCAAAAAACAGTAGGTCGTCCAAATATGGAATGACCGAGATCCCCCTCAGTTTCAGAGGCTCTAGGGCTTCTGCCATGACTTTTGTGAAAATCCTGGGCGAGGATGAAAGCCCGAATGGTAGGGCTGTGAATTGGAGATGCCATATTGACGTCCCCAGATCGATGGCTAGGCGGAGAAATCTTTGGGAAGCCAGAGCTATCGGCACATGTAGATAGGCGTCCCTCAAGTCCAGGGACGCCATGAAGCAACCTGGAGTCAACAGCTTTGTAATGGAGTGGATTGTGTCCATACGAAAGTGCTTGTACCTTACTGATTTGTTTAAGATCTTCAGATTCAGAATCAGTCAGTACTTGCCTGAAGGTTTTTTTACCAAGAATATATGGGAATAAAACCCCCCGCCCTCCTGATGTTTTGGGACTGGAACAATCACTTCCTGTTGTATCAGATCCTGTAAGAGGGTCATCATAGCGGAAGCTTTTTCCTGATCCCGTGGTAGGGCTGTGACATAAAACCTGCTTTGGGGGCATTCCGAGAATTCTAGACTGTATCCCTGTGAAATGATGTTCCTCACAAAGGGACTTTTGGATACTTGGTTCCATTGAGGGAAAAAAGCTGACAGTCTTCCCCCCACTGGAGTAATGCTGTCATTTGTTTTTAGAAGCTTGGTCTGTAGGGAATCTAAAGAGCACTCCACCCCTTCCTCTACCTTTTTGGGAAAACCAAGGCTTTTTGTTGTCATCTTTTTTGAAGGATTGCTGAACAGAACGAAAATTCTTTTTAAACGGTTGCTTCTTTTTAGAAGGGAAAGCCTTCTTCTTGTCAGCTGTTCTATCCAGCACAGTTTCTAGCTCTGGACCAAACAGCAAATCCCCCGAGAAGGGTAGGCCACAGAGTTTAATTTTTGAGGCTGTGTCACCCGACCATGTCTTTAGCCAGACTGCACGCCTAACTGAATTCACTAATGCTGCTGATCTAGCAGCCATTTTGATTGATTCAGCGGATGCATCTGCCATGTATTTTACCGCTTTCAAAATTAGAGGGAAGGATTCCAACAGGTCTTTCCTTGGAGTACCTGCCTCTACATCAGTGTTTCTCAACTCCAGTCCTCAAGGCGCCCCAACAGGTCATGTTTTCAGGATTTCCCTCAGATGAAATAGCTGTGGTAATTACTAAGGCAGTGAAACTGATCAAATCACCTGTGCAAAATAATGGAAAGCCTGAAAACATGACCTGTTGGGGCGCCTTGAGGACTGGAGTTGAGAAACCCTGCTCTACATGGTTCATCAATTTCTCTATCCAACACTCCAGGTTTCTTGCCACCACTGTGGAAGCCATAGCTGGTTTGAGGCTGGCTGACGTGGAGTCCCATGCTTTTTTCAGCAGGGAGTCTGCCCTTTTATCCATCGCATCCTTCAACACTCCCATGTCCTCAAAAGCGAGATCCGTACGACGAGAGACTTGCGAGAAGGCAGCGTCCACTCTTGGTTTTTTATTCCAGACCTCTGAGTCCTTGTTTTCAAAAGGAAAACGCTTTTTGAGGGTCTTTGATAGGAAGGGACCTTTTTCAGGGTCCTTCCATTCCTTTTTGATAGTGTCCGATATGACCCTATGGACTGGGAACACTCTTTGCTTGGAATCATCCAGACCCTGGTACATTTTATCATGAACTGAAAGATGTACCTTTTCCTCCTGAATATCCAGGGTAGTGTAGATTGCTTTTAAGAGATCATCCACATCTTCCAAAGATAATTTATATCTGGAGGTTTTGCTGTCATCTTCCTCTTCCTCCTCATCTGAGTCCTTGAGAGAGGGGAGAGTACTTGCCCCTTCGTCCCCAGAGTCCACACTCTCTGCTGGTCTAGAGGTGGAGGCTCTTGGGCTGGACGGTGGTTGCTGGGGTTCAGTTAAGACTGCTGGACTTAGCAGAGATTTAACCGAACCAAGAGAACTTGTAAGCTCTCTTACTGAGGAAAATAAATCCTTGAATTGCTGGGATGTTTCCTCTTCCACTAAGTCCTTAATGCAAGACCTGCACATAGCTTTTTGCCATGAATCCCTTAAAGGATTCTTGCAGGAGGGACACTTCCTCTGGCTTGGTGGGTTTACATGTTTGGTTTTTGCTACAGCTTTCTCCTGAAACGAGATAAACAATAGAAATGCACCTAATGTCCTAGCCACACCTAACCAATTAGTGTCATTTAGGCCACCACCAAAGATAGAAAAGAAGTGTCCCAGTGAAAACAACCACCAATGTCCAAGCTGTAGCAGGTCAGAGAGAAGTAACCACCGACCGTACAGCAGCAGGCTCCCTTAAGGGAGGAAACAAACAAAACAACACAGCAAAAAAGACTCATTTGGATAAGAATAAAAGGCACCATTGTACCCCTCTTACCTGAGCCTGACCGGAGCTTAGGGCGCCTGCTTCCGCCATCGCTGTCTGTCTCTCTTCCATCTTGTCGAGAGCGCAGCTGGGCTATACACACAGTGTGTGTTTTAAATTTTCCCGGGTCCCGCGTCATCCACGTGGGCCGAAAACGGAAGCGCCGGTCGATAGACCCGCCCCCTAGTCCCTGCGTTCCAATCGCTGGGAACCACTAGCACCACGCCCCCACAGGAAACCGCATCGCCGAAACTGACGTCACCCGCCAGCCAGGACCCGGAACCGTCATGCGATTCGCGCCGCTGACCTGCAGCGGCAACCGCTCGGCTCCTGAAGCCTTACCGCGGATTCCGGGCACAAGATGCTGCGTCTCCTGTGGGTCCTTTACTCCCCTGAGCAGGCGAGACTGGGGACTCCGGAACACCCCCCGCTTGCGGTGGAGGGGGTGCTGGGATGGTCACTGGCACAAGTACCAAATAAAAGCTGCACACCAGGCAGAAAAAAATAAAAGGTAAGCCTTACTGCTTCCCCCTTGGAAAGAGCGTAGCTCCCTGGTTCCCACCTGTTGCTTCCACCATGGCGGAGGAAACACAATAACTGAGGCCATGGTGGAAGAGGAGGGATTTAAAGGCTGAAAGTGTTTCCTGTTAAAGAGGCGGAGCTACGCTCTCTCCAAGGTTGTCCTGAAAGGCGATTTGAGAAAAATGAACTTATTGCAGCCAATTGCTAAAATCATTTAACAAAGAGTGAAAAATTTAAGGGAGTCTGAATACTTTCCGTAGTGTGAGTGTGTGAGAGTGTGAGAGAGTGTGAGAGAGTGTGTGAGTGTGAGAGAGTGTGAGAGAGTGTGTGAGTGTGAGAGAGTGTGTGAGTGTGAGAGAGTGTGTGAGTGTGTGAGTGTGTGAGTGTGTGAGTGTGCGAGTGTGCGAGTGTGCGAGTGTGCGAGTGTGCGAGTGTGCGAGTGTGCGAGTGTGCGAGTGTGCGAGTGTGCGAGTGTGTGAGTGTGTGAGTGTGTGAGAGTGAGTGTGTGTTATTTTTTTTTTTATTGTGGCAGAGCAAGGCTCTGTCCCAACGAACATGAGGTTAAAGTGGACACAGAGGCTGCATATCGCCTGAGTGCAGAGCTACAGAGCGTAAATTTAAAAACAGAAAACTGCTTTGGCAGTTTTCTCAGATTTTGCTATTTCTGCATGGGATCCTTCAGTCTTGGATGGGATCTCCAACCCTGTGTCCGGGTCTTGTGGACAGCCAGCATGGTGTGTGCTCAGGTGCACACAACCAATATAATGAGGGGCTGGTGAGAGCAGAGTGAAGGATGGTGAGCAGCTTGCTAACTGCAGTGGCTGCTAGTGAGTGTCTCTGTGTGAGGATAAACGCTGTGTGCGTTGAAGGGCGTTAAAGCTGTGTGCATTAGGGGACTTCAAGCTGTGTGCGTCTAAGAAGCCCAAAGCTGTGTGCATTCAAGCCTGTGAGACTGGAAGATCTGGTGGTTTAACCACTTAAGCCCCGGACCATTTGGTAGCTAAAGGACCAGAGGTGAATTCAGAATTTTGCACTGCGCTGCTTTAACTGGAAATTGTGCGGACATGCAATGTTGTACCCAAACGAAATTTGCGTCCTTTTCTTCCCACAAATAGAGCTTTCTTTTAATGGTATTTGATTGCCTTTGCGATTTTTATTTTTTGCGATAAACGGAAAAAGACCGAAAATTTTGAAAAAAAATGATATTTTCTACTTTTTGTTATAAGAAAAATCGAATAAACTCAATTGTAGTCATACATTTAGGCCAAAATGTATTCAGCCATAGGTCTTTAGTAAAAAAAATGTCAATAAGCGTATATTTATTGGTTTGCGCAAAAGTTATAGCGTCTACAAACTAGGGTACATTTTCTGGAATTTACACAGCTTTTAATTTATGACTGCCTATCTCATTTCTTGAGGTGCTAAAATGGCAGGGCAGTACAAACCCCCCCCCCCCAAATGACCCCATTTTGGAAAGTAGACACCCCAAGGAAATTGCTGAGAGGCATGTTGAGCCCATTGAATATTTTTTTTTTTTTTTTGTCCCAAGTGATTGAATAATGACAAAAAAAAAAATACAAAAAGTTGTCACTAAATGATATATTGCTCACACATGCCATGGTTATATGTGGAATTGCACCCCAAAATACATTCTGCTGCTTCTCCTGAGTACGGGGATACCACATGTGTGGGACTTTTTGGGAGCCTAGCCGCGTACAGGACCCCGGAAACCAAGCACCGCCTTCAGGATTTCTAAGGGCGCAAATTTTTGATTTCACTCCTCACTACCTATCACAGTTTTGAAGGCCATAAAATGCCAAAATAGCACAAAACCCCCCCCAAATGACCCCATTTTGGAAAGTAGACACCCCAAGCTGTTTGCTGAGAGGCATGGTGAGTATTTTACAGCTCATTTGTTTTTGAATATGAAGACATTTTTTTTTTAATTTTTTTTTCAATTTTCAAAACTTTGCGACAAAAAGCGAGATCTGCAAAATACTCACAATACCTCTCAGCAAATAGCTTGGGGTGTCTACTTTCCAAAATGGGGTCGTTTGGCGGGGGTTTGTGCCATTTGGGTATTCCATGGCCTCCGAAACTGTGATAGGCAGTGAGAAGTGAAATCAAAAATTTACACCCTTAGAAAGCCTGAAGGCGGTGATTGGTTTTTGGGGTCCCGTACGCGGCTAGGCTCCCAAAAAGTCTCACACATGTGGTATCCCCGTACTCAGGAGAAGCAACAGAATGTATTTTGGGGTGTAATTCCACATATAACCATGGCATGTTTGAGCAATATATCATTTAGTGACAACTTTGTGCAAAAAAATAATAAATTTTTTTATTTTTTTTGCAACTTGTGTCAACATATAAAATATTCCATGGACTCGACATGCCTCTCAGTATATAGCTTGGGGTGTCTACTTTCCAAAATGGGGTTATTTGGGGGGGTTTTGAACTGTTCTGGCATTTTATACACAACATTAGGAAGCTTACATCCACTCTTCTAACAACTTGAAGACAAAGCCCTTTTTGACACTTTTTGTTTACATGAAAACATATTTTGTTTTTGCAAGAAAATTATGTTGAACCCCCAAACATTATATATATTTTTAAAGCAAAGGCCCTACAGAATAAAATGGTGGGTGTTGCATTTTTTTTTTCTACACAGTATTTGCGCAGCGATTTTTCAAACGCATTTTTTGGGGAAAAAATACACTTTTAATTTTAATGCACTAAAAACACACTACCGTATTTATCGGCGTATAACACGCACTTTTTTCCCCTTAAAATCAGGGGAAAATCGTGGGTGCGTGTTATACGCCGATACTCCGCCGATTCCCCTGCTGAAACGAGCGAGCGGAGCCGAAGCCGAAGTACACTCGGCTTTACTCGGCTCCTCTCGCAGTCCCGCCCATCTCTGACTGCGCCGCTGACATAGAGAAAGCCGAGTGTACTTCGGCTAGTCTCGGCTCCTCTCGCAGTCCTGCCCCTGACTGTGAGCAGAGCCGAGTCTAGCCGAAGTACACTCGGCTTTCTCTGTCAGCGGCACAGTCAGTGGAGATGGGCGGGACTGCGAGAGGAGCCGAGTCTAGCCGAAGTACACTCGGCCCCGCTCGCTCCTCTCCACAGAAATCGGCGCCAAATTTAAAAAACGCCGAGACTGACACTGCTGCAAAGGCACTGGGCAAGGCTGCAGATGGACAGATGGACACTGGGCAAGGCTGCAGATGGACAGATGGACACTGGGCAAGGCTGCATTTAAATGTACGTTTTTTTTCCCTTGAATTTCCCTCCTAAAAGTTTTTTTCCTTCACCACTTCTCTACTGTGCACGAAAACCCCCTTCCTGCCCAAGCCATTTTTCAGCTTTCAGCGCTGTCACACTTTGAATGACAATTGCGCGGTCGTGCGACGTGGCTCCCAAACAAAATTTGCGTCCTTTTTTTCCCACAAATAGAGCTTTCTTTTGGTGGTATTTGATCACCTCTGCGGTTTTTATTTTTTGCGCTATAAACAAAAGAAGAGCGTCCAGTTTGGAAAAAAAAACTATTTTTTACTTTTTGCTATAATAAATACCCATTTTTTTTTTTAAATAAAATTCTCAGTTTAGGCCGATACGTATTCTTCTACATATTTTTGGTTATAAAAAAAAATAATAAAAATAAAAATCGCAATAAGCGCGTATTGATTGGTTTGCGCTAAAGTTATAGCGTCTACAAAATAGGGGATAGATTTATAGCATTTTTTTTTTTTTTATTAGTAATGGCGGCGATCTGTGATTTTTTATTGTGACTGCGATATTGCGGCGGACACATCGGACACTTTTGACACATTTTTGGGACCATTCACATTTATACAGCGATCCCTGCTATAAAAATGCATTGATTACTGTATAAATATGATTGGCAGGGAAGGGGTTAACCACTAGGGGGCGGGAAGGGGTTAAATATGTTCCCTCAATGTGTTCTTACTGTGGGGGGAGGGGACTGACTGGGGGAGGTGACCGATGGTTGTCCCTATGTACAAGGGACACGCCATCGGTCCCCTCTCCCTCACAGGACGTGGATCTGTCTGTTTACACACAGAGATCCACTTTCCTGCTCGTTTCCCAGGCAATCGCGGGTGCCCGGCGGCAATCGCGGCCACCGGGCACACGCACCGGGGCCTTGTGAACGCGGCGGGCGGGCGCGCGCGCCTCCTAGCTCGTTTTAAAGGGAGGACGTCATATGACGTCCTCCCAGAACGAGAGTATCCTCCGCCCGCCGTCTATTGACAGTGGGCGGGGGACAAGTGGTTAAAATTCCCTCCTAAACTTGGGGTGCGTGTTATACGCCGATAAATACGGTATATTGCCCAAATGTTTGATGAAATAAAAAAGATGATCTTAGGCCGAGTACATAGATACCAAACACGACAGGCTTTAAAATTTCGCACAAACGCGCATTGGCGACAAACTACATACATTTTTAAAAGCCTTTAAAAGCCTTTACAGGTTACCCCGTTAGATTTACAGAGGAGGTCTACTGCTAAAATTACTGCTCTCGATCTGACCATCGCGGTGATACCTCACATGCATGGTGCAATTGCTGTTTACATATGACGCCAGACCGACGCTTGCGTTCGCCATTGGGCAAGAGCAGGGCAGGACAGGGGTGCTTTTTTTTTTTTTTTTTTTTTATTATTAATTTTGCTTTTTTATTTTATTTTTAAATTGTTCCTTCCATATATTTTTTTTTTTTTTAGCATTTTTATTGTTCTCTCAGGGAATGCAAATATCCCCTATGATAGCAATAGGTAGTGACAGGTACTCTTTTTTTGAAAAAACTGGGGTCTAGACCCTAGATCTTTCCTCTGCCCTCAAAGAATCTGACCACACCAAGATCGGTGTGATAAAATGCTTTCCCAATGGCGCTTTTTATATCCGGGGGGGGGGGGGGGACATTCCCTCCCACTGCTTGTAAAAGCAGTCCAGAGGCTAATTAGCCACTAGGATTGCTTTTACATGAAAGCCGGCCGCTGGCTGAAAAGAATGATACCAAGATGATACCTAAACCCGCAGGCATCAATCTGGTATAACCATTCAAAGTCCAGCAACATACCAGTACGTTGCTGGTCCTTGTTGGACATGTATTGTAATCTTTTTTTTTTTCATGCAGCCAGTTGGCTGAACGAAAAAAAGAGATTGATCGGGTGGGTATGCCCACCATTAGAATACCGCCCTTCATCCACCCACTTCTAATGATGGGCATACATGCACCATTTATATATGCCGAAGCATGGGGGCATCCTCCCGCAAAAAAGTTACGCCGCACACACATGGTCGGACTTTTCCACGGGCAAGCCTCCGTCAGAATTTCGACCGTATGTACGCGGCATTAGGAGCAAAATCACTCCTCCGCCCCTGCTGCCCCAATGCTTCGGCATATTTGCTTTTTTTTTTTTTTTTTAACTGTGGTGGTGAAATCACCTCCTACAGCACTGGAGTCGAAGGGATCAGGCCTGTCTCTGCGAACGCTGCAGTTATGTGTGTTGTGTTTTGTAAGTGACAGTGATCGATCGATACTGCACTTAGGTGGCCTGGGCTGGACGGAGGGGCAAAACGCAGGTGCTAGCAGGTATCTGGGCTGATCCCGCTAACACTGCGTTTTTGGGAACCCTAAACTGCTGGGGACGCTAGTATAGATCTGATCAGATATTGATCTGTTCAGATACTATACCACTAAGAAGGGTGTATGCTTCACGCGTGGGTGTTAGCGTTACTGGCACTAACCTGACGCTGCCTGGGGTGTGACGCAGACCCTCTCTGACGCTAAAACCTAATTGATATCACCCGCCGGGCGATCAGGGGGTTAAACCTTTATTGGGTTATATATACGGCGGGTGCCCTGACACTATAAAAAGCAAACCAACCAGCGTCACCCGTAACACTTATATGGTGATCACTGGTGAAAGGATTAACTAGGGGCAATTAGGGGGTTAAAACCTTTATTAGATAATATATGGGGGTACCTGACGCTATAAAAACCTGCGGCGAACCTAAAAAAAATTACTGGCTACCGATCTGCATCACCGACGCTAAGACAGCGATCAGAAAAATGATCGCTTAGCGACGGCGGTGCTAGGGGGGTGAAAGGGTTATCTGGGGGGTGATCAAGGGGTTAAACCTTTATTAGGGGGGGGGGGTTTAGGGGGCTACACTGGACCTACAACTAAATGTAGTGACACTTTTACAGTCACAAATGTCACTGATTGCAGTGACCATTTATTTACTGATCACTGCAATCAGTGACACTGACTGGGGGCTGGGGGGGGTGATCTGGGGGGCGATTTATGTGCCTATGTGTGCTGGTGTTAGTGTAGTGTTTGTGCACTAACCTTGATGTCTTCTCTTGTACGGCGCTCGGTATATGTGAGCGGCGCACAAGAGATGACATCACTTCCTCCTGCTTCCTCTGCCTGTGTTTACATTACACAGGCAGAGGGGGCATTCTCATTCGCCGGGAGCGATCGCGGGGGGTGGCCGGAATCGAACGGTCACCCCCCCCCATCTCGGATCGCTCCCAGACTAATTCCGACTGCTCACTGTACAGAAGGGGGGTCCGATTGGACCCCCCAACTGTACAAAGGCGATCACGTACACTCTACGTGATTGTGCCTGTCGGTGCCATTCTGCCGACGTATATATACAGTGAGCGGTCGTTAAGTGGTTAAGGTATCAGTACCTAAAAACTGCCAACAAGGAACTGCTAACAAGAGAGCCAGGTGGCTTGGTATGTTTTTCTTAATTTTGGACTGCTAAATGAAGTTAAACCCCTGCGTGGGAATCCTGAATAGACATTTTGCTTTTGTTTTTCTGTTTAAATAAACGTGGGCTACCAGGCCCTTAACTAGAATGCCTGTCTGATATGGACTCACTGCATAAAAATGCATCTATCCACTTGAGCTAAAAACACCCCAATATCACAAATAAATAAATCTCCATCTCCATCTCCATCTCCATCTCCATCTCCATCTCCATCTCCATCTCCATCTCCATCTCTTAGTGTGGGGCAAAAAAGTATTTAGTCAGCCACCAATTGTGCAAGTTCTCCCACTTAAAAAGATGAGAGGCCTGTAATTGATAACATAGGAATGAGAGACAAAATGTGGAAACAAATCCAGACAACCACATTGTCTGATTTGGAAAGAATTTATTTGCAAATTATGGTGGAAAATAAGTATTTGGTCAATATCAAAAAGTTAATCTCAATACTTTGTTATATATTCTTTGTTAGCAATGACAGAGGTCAAACGTTTTCTGTAAGTCTTCACAAGGTTGTCACACACTGTTGCTGGTATGTTGGCCCATTCCTCCATGCAGATCTCCTCTAGAGCAGTGATTTGGGGATTTCGCTGGGCAACACGGACTTTCAACTCCCTCCAAAAGGTTTTCTATGGGGTTGAGATCCGGGAGACTGGCTAGGCCACTCCAGGACCTTGAAATGCTTCTTAAGAAGCCACTCCGTTGCACAGGCGGTGTGTTTGGGATCATTGTCACACTGAAAGACCCAGCCACATTTCATCTTCAATGCCCTTGCTGATGGGAGGTTTGCACTCAAAATCTCACGATACATGGCCCCATTCATTCTTTCATGTACACGGATCAGTCGTCCTGTTCCCTTTGCAGAGAAACAGCCCCAAAGCATGATGTTGCCACCCCCATGCTTCACAGTAGGTATGGTGTTCTTTGGTTGCAACTCCGCATTCTCTCTCCTCCAAACACAACGAGCTGTGTTTCTACCAAACAGTTCTACTTTGGTTTCATCTGACCATATGACTTTCTCCCAATCCTCTTCTGGATCATCCAAATGCTCTCTAGCAAACCTCAGACAGGCCCGGACATGTACTGGCTTAAGCAGGGAAACACGTCTGGCACTGCAGGATCGGAGTCCCTGGCGGCGTAGTGTGTTACGGATGGTAGCCTTTGTTATGTTGGTCCCAGCTCTCTGCAGGTCATTCATTAGGTCCTCCCGTGTGGTTCTGGGATTTTTGCTCACCGTTCTTGTGATCATTTTGACCCCACGGAGTGAGCTCTTGCATGGAGCCCCAGATCGAGGGGGACTATCAGTGGTCTTGTATGTCTTCCATTTTCTAATTATTGCTCCCACAGTTGATTTCTTCACACCAAGCTGCTTGCCTATTGCAGATTCAGTCTTCCCAGCCTGGTGCAGGTCTACCATTTTGTTTCTGGTGTCCTTCGACAGCTCTTTGGTCTTCACCATAGTGGAGTTTGGAGTGTGACTGTTTGAGGTTGTGGACAGGTGTCTTTTATACTGATAACAAGTTCAAACAGGTGCCATTAATACAGGTAATGAGTGGAGGAGGACAGATGAGCCTCTTGAAGAAGATACAGGTCTGTGAGAGACAGAAATCTTGCTTGTTTGTAGGTGACCAAATACTTATTTTCCACCATAATTTGCAAATAAATTCTTTCCAAATCAGACAATGTGATTGTCTGGATTTGTTTCCACATTTTGTCTCTCATAGTTGAAGTATACCTATGATGACAATTACAGGCCTCTCTCATCTTTTTAAGTGGGAGAACTTGCACAATTGGTGGCTGACTAAATACTTTTTAGCCCCACTGTATGTGTATATATATATATATCTACGGGTTATATATTGTCCACGGGTCTTTTTATGATTCTATATTTTAGCGCTGTTTTGTGTAAAACCAACGATCCAGAATATTAAACCGTTTTATTGTTTTACCACTTTTCCTATATTTAATTTTAAGCAGCTGCTTAGTATTTAGGGTATTTTGTGAAAGATACTTTGAATAGATGGCGTTTTTGCTGCTTGGTACTTTGTGGGATTGAACTGGCGCTAAGTGCGTGTTCTGTTAGGTCTATTTTGAACACACCTCACACACACAGATATCTATCTATCGACTATTTTGTCTGTCGACTAATCTAACGATTATTTATTCGATTAGTCACGACTATTTTTATTTTTTTAATTAATCTAGTATGTTCTTTTTGTGATTAGCTAATTAATCCTTTGGATAACTGTACAAAAAATGATAAGTACAACTTCTAATATAAATATTTCAACTTTTATAAAAAAAATTCCAAAAATGTGGTTGAAGTTTTTACAGTATACAAAATAAAGTGCCAAAAATAAAATGTAAACATATTAGCATCAGGCACGAATAATGCCATAATGGCATTGCCATTAATTCAGAACCAGAAGCATTCAAAAATGCCATATAAATTCAACAAAAGCACTGCTGCTCAACACTGTGTGCAAAACACATGAAAGACCAAAAGTACCAAAAAATTCAAATGTAACACTTTAGGGCATGAGGCATGAAAATGGCATATAAAAATTCTGCCTAACACTTTGCAAAAGATGCATTCTGAATGCATTATGTGGTAACCTTACTACTTTAAACCACAATGCCTTCAGAATGCATCTTTTGCAAAGTGTTAGGCAGGATTTATATGGCATTTTCATGCCTCATGCCCTAACGTGTTGTTTATACACGCGCAACACCACAAAAATGCTGGTCAACATACAATAATCATTACATAGTGTTATCGTAGAGTGTTCAGCAGTATTTTTGTGGTGTGTTACTTGTAATTGTAATGTAAAACATACCTGAAAAAGGTAACAGTTTTCAAGAAGCCAAGTCCAACAAAAGCACTGCTCAACACAATAATGGCCAATACAGTGCAAAGATTACCTGAAGGCAGCCATCATGTTGAGATTCTCAACATAAATACAGCCCTGAGCCCAACATGAACAGTGCAAAAGGTTGGGTGCCTGTGTTACTTACTCCATTGCAATGCTATATTATATAGCATTGCAATGGAGGAAGGTTAGCATATCGACATACTCTGAAGTGAGGCTTGCTCTTATTTTAGTCACAATGTTGCCAGCAACTGAGAAAAGCCTTTCAGATGGGGTTGATGTTGCAGGCAGACAAGTAACTCTTTGCCAGCATGGACAAGATGGGAAACCTCTTTTCATTTTCCTTCCACCATTTCAGCTGATTTTCTTTCTTTGGAATAGCCTGCTCACTAAAATACATGTGTATCTCATTCCTCACCACTTCACTGTGGGTTTCTTGATCTTGGAGACCAGTCATGTCATCCTCACCATTACTGTGGTGTTCATCTGAATCTGAACCGAGCAAAGTGTCCAACAGAGACACTTGCCTCTTCTCTGAAAATTTCATGTCTGCACTGGCTGACTGTTGTTCCTCACATTGATGTTGCGTTTGCTCTTCCTCATACAGTGCCTTGCGAAAGTATTGGGCCCCCTTTAACTTTTCATCCTTTTGCCACATTTCAGGCTTCAAACATAAAGATATAAAATTTGAATTTTTTGTGAAGAATCACCAACAAGTGGGACACAATTGTGAAGTGGAACGAAATCTATTGGATATTTTAAACTTTTTTAGCAAATTAGGCCTCATGCCCACTGGCGTTTTTACAGCTGCGTTTTTTGCAGCTTAAAAACGCCTGTCCCTGTTATTGTAAATATTTTATTTTTTTATTTTTTATTTTTTTTTGAAAAAAAAAAAAAAAAAAAAAAAAAAAACGTCGGAGCTAAAAACGCGACCACGCGTTAGTGCGCGTTTTTTGCGCGTTAGTGCGCGTTTTTTGACGCTCGCGTTTTTTCCTGCCAAATTCTGACGCTGAGGAACGCACTGGCCCTGGGTTTTTTTTACAGCTTACAAACGCCTATGCTCTTTACAGCTCAAAAACGCCTAGGTGGGCATGAAGCTATAGACTAACATGGACAGGCGTTTTTAAGCTGTAAAAAACGCTCAAAAACGCGGCTGAAAAAACGCCCGTGGGCATGAGGCCTAAAAAAAACTGAAAAGTGGTGCGTGCAAAATTATTCGGCCCCTTTACTTTCAGTGCAGCAAACTCACTCCAGAAGTTCAGCGAGGATCTCTTAATGATCCAATGTTGTCCTAAATGACTGATGGTGATAAATAGAATCCACCTGTGTGTAATCAAGTCTCTGTATAAATGCACCTGCTCTGTGATAGTCTCAGGTTTCTGTTGAAAGCGCAGAGAGCATCATGAAGACCAAGGAACACACCAGGCAGGTCCGTAATACTGTTGTGGAGAAGTTTAAAGCCGGATTTGGATACAAAAAGATTTCCCAAGCTTTAAACATCCCAAGGAGCACTGTGCAAGTGATTATTTTGAAATGGGAGTATCAGACCACTGCAAATCTACCAAGACCTGGCTGTCCCTCTAAACTTTCAGCTCAGACAAGGAGAAGACTGATCAGAGATGCAGCCAAGAGGCCCATGATCACTCTGGATGAACTGCAGAGAACTACAGCTGAGGTGGGAGAGTCTGTCCACAGGACAACAATCAGTCGTACACTGCACAAATCTGGCCTTTATGGAAGAGTGGCAAGAAGAAAGCCATTTCTCAAAGATATCCATAAAAAGTCTCATCTAAAGTTTGCCACAAGCCACCTGGGAGACACACCAAATATGTGGAAGGTGCTCTGGTCCGAAACCAAAATCGAACTTTTTGGCCACAATGCAAAACGATATGTTTGGCGTAAAAGCAACACAGCTCATCACCCTCAATACACCATCCCCACTGTCAAACATGGTGGTGGCAGCATCATGGTTTGGGCCTGCTTTTCTTCAGCAGGGACAGGGAAGATGGTTAAAATTGAGGGGAAGATGGATGCAGCCAAATACAGGACCATTCTGGATGAAAACCTGTTGGAGTCTGCAAAAGACCTGAGACTGGGACGGAGATTTATCTTCCAACAAGACAATGATCCCAAACATACAGCAAAATCTACAAAGGAATGGTTCACAAATAAACGTATCCAGGTGTTAGAATGGCCAAGTCAATGTCCAGACCTGAATCCAATCGAGAATCTGTGGAAAGAGCTGAAAACTGCTGTTCACAAACGCTCTCCATTCAACCTCACTGAGCTCGAGCTGTTTTGCAAGGAAGAATGGGCAAGAATTTCAGTCTCTCGATGTGCAAAACTGATAGAGACATACCCCAAGCGACTTGCAGCTGTAATCGCAGCAAAAGGTGGCTCTACAAAGTATTAACGCAAGGGGGCCGAATAATTTTGCACGCACCACTTTTCAGTTTTTTTTCTTAGTTAAAAAAGTTTCAAAAATCCAATAGATTTCGTTCCACTTCACAATTGTGTCCCACTTGTTGGTGATTCACAAAAAATTAAAATTTTATATCTTTAGGTTTGAAGCCTGAAATGTGGCAAAAGGATGAAAAGTTCTAGGGGGCCGAATATTTTCGCAAGGCACTGCATCTTCTTTTCACTTCAAGACCAAGAGCTTGGAGCTTGAGGTGAACTTTTAAACTGTCCTCTGCTGGCAGGAATTTTAGTTTGCGGAATCTGGGGTCCAGGGCTGCTGCAATAAGACATATTTTCTCCACCATCATCTCTGAATTTAGTTTCCAGCTCCCATCTTGAGGTCATCTCCTGTGCAGCAACACTTTGGAAAACCTTGACTGCTGCTGTCTTGCAAATTGTGCTCTGTATGGATTTCTGGAGGCCCTTTACCAGAGGAGGTAGAGTGGAACCAGTCACATAGGACTCTCCACTTAAGAAAACAGTGGCACACTCAAAAGGCCTCAGGACTTGTTCCACCACCTCAAGTAAGCTCCACTGCTCATGTTTTAAATCCAGGAAGCGCTTCCCTCGTGGTGTGACATCAGGATCGGAAAGCGTTGCAGTCACAGGCCACCTCTGTTCAAGCAGGCGACTGATCATGTGTAACGTACGGTTTCATCTTCCGGATACATCATTTATTAGTGCATGCTCAGGGGTACCCATTTGTTGCTGCTTTGCTTTAAGCTTTGTAGTGGCCAGCTCACTTTTTTTTTTTAAAGTTCCACAAGGCACTTTGAAGCCCTCAATGTCTTGCTGATCTGGGGATCCCTCAGGGCATGGTTGACAACTAACTGCAATATATGACCAGCACACCCGAGAGAAGAGATGCCATGCTTTTCTTCCAAAATACGCAGAGCAGTGACAACATTTGTAGGGTTATCATGGACAACTACATTTATATTGGCCATGGATATCTCAAACTTTTCAGCTGCTTTTTCCACCGAGTTAGCAATGTTTTCAGCTGTGTGCCGATCTTCAAGTGGCATAGTGGTCAGATTGTACGATGTAAGAATCCAGTCTTCATTAATGAAGTGGCATGTGACACCCAAGTATGCCTCTGTAGCAATACTGGTCCATGAGTCTGTGGTGAGAGCTATTTTTGATTTCACATCTTTGAGTGACGCTTTCAATCTTTCAAAATTCTCCTCATATTTCTTCTCCATCAGCTTAGTGAAAATGGGACCTGGAGGGAAGTGTGTATCCTGGGTAAAACGTGTGGATCATCTCACGAAATCCTTGACCGTCTACAATAGAAAGAGGTCTCATATCTTTTACAATCATGTTGAGTATGCCATTGATATGTGTAACGGCCATTTGGGGTGTGCAAACAGTGACATCCTTTTAATGAAAGAACTCTTGTACACAGCTTTGCCTTTTCCTGAGAAAAAACAACACAATAATTATTAACATTAGCAAGTAGGAACCAACTAAGTTTAACCCAGGGCTCGACAAACCTCGGGCGCCAGGTCGCCATTGCGACTAGAATTAGCGACCTGGCGCCTGGGGCAGCACAGCTGGGGTATCCTGTGTCTCCGTGCCCCCCCTCCGCGCCGCAGGATCGCGTCGGGCCGCGCCGGCCAGTAATTGAGGCCGCGGCTTTGCGGCCTTCTGCAGGCCTATGCTTCCTTCTGTGGTCTAGCGCCATCTTGTGGTGGCCGTTGGTATTGCAACCAACAATGCTAATGGAGTTTCCCTGTCTGTTTTCCCTGCCATCTCCTTCCCTCTAATTAGAACCCCCAAACATTATATATATTTTTTATTCTAACACCCTAGAGAATAAAATGGCGGTCGTTGCAATACTTTGTCACACCGTATTTGCGCAGCGGTCTTACAAGCGCACTTTTTTGGGAAAAAATACCCTTTTTTTTTTAAATAAAAAAATAAGACAACAGTAAAGTTAGCCCAGTTTTTTTTTATACTGTGAAAGATAATGTTACGCCGAGTAAATTGATACCCAACATGTCACGCTTAAAAATTGCGTCTGCTCGTGGAATGGCGACTAACTTTTACCCTTTAAAATCTCCATAGGCGACGTTTAAAAAATTCTACAGGTTGCATGTTTGAGTTACAGAGGAGGTCTAGGGCTAGAATTATTGCTCTCGCTCTACCGATCGCGGCGATCCCTCACATGTGGTTTGAACACCGCTTTCATATGCGGGCGCTACTCACATATGCGTTCGCTTCTGCGCGCAAGCTCGGCAGGACAGGGCGCGTTCCTGGCTCCTAACTTTTTTAGCTGGCTCCTAGATTCCAAGCAAATTTGTCAAGCCCTGGTTTAACCTATATGAAATCTATGAATGCTCAATGCTAATAATGTACTGTATTTCAAACAGGGTACAGGGTAGTAAATCTGCATAATATTATGAACTGAATGTGATAACTATGTTTAGAAATTATACTATTGTATTTCATCTATTAGAAAAAGTTTGAGATATCCATCCATGGCCAATGTTGTAGCTGCAGTGCAAATGTTGTCGCTGCTCTGTGTATTTTGGAAAAAAGTCTCTTCTCTCAGGTGTGCTGGTCAAATTGCAGTTAGTTGTCAACCATGCCCTGAGGGATCCCCAGATCAGCAAGACACTGAGGGCTGCAAAGTGCCTTGTGAAACATTTAGAAAAAAAACATTAAAAAAAACGTGAGATGGCTACTACAAGAAAGCAAAGCACAGCAACAAATGGGTACCCCTGAGCATGCACTAATAAGTTACTAGCATATAAGCCATATATTAACTTGTAATAATTACTCCCAAAAATAAAAAGTACTTACAAAGATGGCTCGTCCGTTTGAGGTCCGAGAGCGCCAGGATGTTTTCTTCTGAGGTGCTCGTGCATCGCAGATGTGCTGCCGTGGAACTCCATTTCGGTTTTGCAAAGGGAACAAATGGACCATTTTTTCTGGCCTCTGTTTAAAGAATTCCCATACCTTTGAAAGTCGTGGTCTAGCTTTTCGTGCACTGGAACTTTCTCCATTCGCAGGAGTAGGAGCAGCAGCCATTACCCCGCGAGATGAGCGTGACACGTCGACGCCTTTCACTCACGTCAACGTATTTTCGTAGTCGACTACGTTGACGCGTCATATATATATATATATATATATATATATATATATATATATATATATATATATATATATATATATATATATATATTTTACACACATACATACACACACACACACACACACACACACACACACATATATATATACAGACCCTAGAGAATAAAATGGTGATTGTTGAACGCCGTCCTCTTTTACAATACCTATACAGCTGCTGCTCTGTCCCTGTACTGAGCCGTGATAGTTTTTTCTATTGTTGTGAATGCCATCACAACGGGGCGTGAACTTTCAATGACGCCGCCCGTTGTGATGGCCACCAGGAAGTTTACGGCGCTGCTCGCTGCAAACACTGCGCATGCACGGGAAAGAGCGGTGAATGCTGGGAGATGAGCATTCACCGCTTCCAGGAAATCAGTGCTTGTGGGCTTCACAATGGCTGCACACAACCTGGTGTTCTCACTTCACTGCACATGGGCCCCGAGGGGGGGGTTGAACTGTGCTCTGACACACACTGCACCAATGGATGCCTTAGGGCGCCTAGGTTGAGGGATCCCCTGCACAACCGACCAACAGCACAGTGAGCAGGGGGGAGGCCAGTTCCAGCAGTAAGGAGCCCAGCCAGCAGGTGGATAGTTCCATGCAGAGTGCCCATCCTGCCACCTGGAAGCAGAGGGCTAAGGTTGAGACAATCGGGCTGGGGAAAAAAAGTCGCAGAAGAGCTGGACACCTGCCTGAAACCCTCCGCCTCCTGACCACTGCCATCCCCGTGGGGACCTTGCACCCGCCCCGCTTATGAGCACCTTGTCGTGTACACACACACACACACACACACACACACACACACACACAGTACCTAACTGGGACTGTACAAGCCCCTCCACACCCACCACTGCCTGTTGACCTGATGCTTGAGAGGTTCTCCTCTGTCCTGAACACTGCCCCCCTACTTTCAAGCTGGGTTGGCCCCGAGACTAATGAGCTGCGGGCTGCTGGGTTGACTGGCAGGGGCAGCCAAACCCCCCCACGTGTCTTGCGTTTTCACCCTGGTAGTGCAGAGGCTGCTCAGGTTGCTGAAGCCTTTGCGAGGAGGCCTGGGACGGGACGGGGATGGGGACGGGGGGGGTTGGAGGATCCGTATACAAGAGGAGGCCAGGGATTCGGCGAGTCTGACGGGGAGGAGGTCTGCCTGCACACATTACAATCTGCACAGGGTCATATGACCGCTCTTTCCATCACTCAGCCGCACACAACTAATTTTTTATGTGCATGGACTGGCTTCTGGAGCCTGCACACATCTGGACAAATCACACGAGCAAACATACATATATACCACACACGCACACACGCGGGCAGTTGCAGCATAAGGCTGCTCGGCAGCTGCCATAGAATACCAGGATTGGGACACTGCTTTCCCAGTACATACTACCCACCGCCATACACTCCACCCACAGTCATACACTCCACACCCTTCTGCACATACTACCCACTGTCAAACACTCCGCACTCCTCTCCAGCCATACTACCCACTGCTGTACACTCCGCGGGTGTAAGTCATCTCAGACAATTTAACCACATCCCCTTTAAGCTATGTGCAATATTTAGCGCAACTTAAACCACGTGCTATTTTAATTATCCTCCATGTCTAGAGCCCACTTTTGATCTTGAACATGCACATACCGATTTTATGATATACCCCTGATGCAATCATAGCACATACCTCTAGCCACCTCTGACCGCAGCAGATTATTATTATTATAATATTATTATTATTAATAATAATAATAATAATAATAATACAGGATTTATATAGCGCCAACAGTTTGCGCAGTGCTTTACAACATCAGGGAAGACAATACAATTCCATACAGGAGGGATCAGAGGGCCCTGCTCGTTAGAGCTTACAATCTTATCTGCTGAATAAGGCCCAATCATGACAGAACTGCATTAGGCCCCTTTCACACGGACGGTCCGTTCAGGTCCGCCTGTTGCTCCATGAACCCTATGGAGCCACTGATGTCAGCGGTGACATGTCCGCTGACATCCGACCCGCCAAAGTGTGACGGAGGAAAACCCTATTTTTCTATCCGTCGGCGGAGCGGATGAACACGGACAGACGGTCCGTGTTCATCCGATCCCCCCATAGGGGAGAGCGGCACTCTGACAGGGCGGGGACCGCCCAGTCATC